>CM077464.1:102021607-103221607 GCA_039654755.1 Calcarius lapponicus
GATGGCCTTGGACAAGTCTAATCACGGCACTGACTGCATGGGTGAGGAGCTGTAAAATGAGGTCAAAATTAAAGGTATATGGAGAAGATTTATTGTTCTTTCTTATTAAAAGTTATTTTACTTAACTGAAGTCTTTGTAAGATTTGCCTGTTAAACCTCAAAGATCTCACTGCTCTAGGACACTGTTGACCCACTGTGGAACACTGGGTATTTATGTAAGAAATCCTTTCTTTTGTCATGTTTTGGATATTGGCTTTCCTCATATGTGTGCAAACACGTGTTCTTCTGAATTAGCTTAGACAAAAAGGCAGACTAGCTTGCAAGAGCGAAGGAGTCTAAGTGGTGCTGCCTATTTCACATTTCAAAGGCAAATTTTTTTTTTATTATAGACAATGCCAAATAATTTAAAAAAAACTCTATAAAACACATTCCCACAGCTAACCCTACTGTAAGTACAGAATGGAGCAACTAAATAAAAATGCTACCTAAAAATGTTATTTTCTTAGTACTTAAGGCAAGTAAATTAAGGTTTATACGAGGTCATTTGCGTAATAAATATAAAACCAGTATTAAACAGCAATAGCTTCTTCTAAAATGGCTTTTGACGCCTCTTCCTCTGATCCAATGAACATGATACAAATACATGCACATAATTCTAAATCAGCTATAAAGTACTGAACACTTTTTCCATCAGAAGAGTCTCCATAATAACTATATAAAGACAACATTTAAGAAACAATAACATTGTATTTTCTAAGCTTTTACGTTAAGATTTGACCTAAAACTTACATCAATTAAGACAGTAGATATTCAAATGCTTACTATAAACAACAAAAACCAGTGTCATGCCCAGAATTTTGGAAAGAAAACAGAAATTATGTAGGAGAGACAATCTGGCTGCAGTACCCTAACACACACTTTCAGTAAAGACTGGAGAGGAGGAGACTGGAACATCCCATGTTATCACAATATTATAGTCATTGCTTTATAAGCAAATAAACTGCATTTTCAAAGACAGAACAAAAACTACACAAACTTTGTCAGAAGTTATTAAATGACAACACAACACAGTAAGTTAGTTAAGCTTCATGACATCATGAATCTTCAGTATTTTGTCCCTGCCGCTTTTCCTTCTCCTAGAACCAAACTGAGAAATGTGTGAATATGAATGAATAGTTCACATTTTCGTAGGTACTACCTGAGGACCAGGTAATACCTATGAAAATGTAATTCAAGAAAGCCTGCAATTTGCTGGGACAACTGCAGGAAATGTGTCTTTCAGCCACACATATTCAACCCACTGCTTTCTTTATGAACATTAATAGAAGTGTTGATGCATCTAAGACCTTTACACAAGAAGATACAAGCTGACAGCAGTAGCAAAACCACAAGAGGTATGGCTGGTATTAGAAACATGGATGTGAATTCGATTTTTCAAGATGATCCTTTGTTAAGAGCCAATTTCAGTTTTGCAATCCAGCAAGGAACATCATGCCTCATACCAAATTCAGGGGATAAACTCTGCAATTCAGCTGAACAACATTTGTCTTCTCTAATCATGATGCCTTGCACTTTTAAGATTTACACTAATTAAACTAGAAAAGGTCACACAACTGAAAATGTTCATGATTTGGGAAAGACTTCATAACAAAATCTTTCCTGTCTATCACTAATCTTCTATACACAATAACTGTCACTTTGATAAAGTGTCTCTGTCAGCCTGCTTGTGATTATACACAAGAAGCTTCAGCCTTTATCCGCTGCAAGAGTTCATGAGCTTTTTCTTGCAAACCTCAGTCAGACAGAGCCACAAAAGAGAGGAAGCAAAACCCAGCACTCCTCAGTATTACTCTGTCATCTGTTCAGGAAACAATTTCTGTGTAGTTTAAGAACTTCAGATTTTACTTAAAGATCTCAGTATTGAAATTCTAGAATAAAAATATGTATACAGATAGGAAACAGAGGAGACAGCAAATATACCACCTTGGTTCTAATCCCAATCTTTGAAGATCAGCTGCAGTGTGATCTGCAGTTCTTATGTCTCTATTTCTTCATGGGTTATCTGATAATATTGTTATTCTTCCAACGTTTGAAACCTTAAGACCCTCTATAGAGGGTCCACTCCTTCCCCATCCCATATAGTACCTTGAAGAAAATGAGACCAGAAAGTATTAATTATGTCTTAGACTCTGACAACAGCCAGTGAAAATGCTTAAATGCTTAAAATGCTTCCACATTTACAGATAATTGGTGAGAAATTGATCTATCTTTAGTTCAGTTAGGAATTTGAAAAGATGTTGGGGTTAAGCCCTGTGTTCTGAAGTCCTCCCCCAATGTGAATAATCTTCCAGGCATAACCCAGAAAGCTGCTCCCTCTCTGAATCTCTTCTTCTCCACTTTTCTCATTATGTAGAAAACTTTTTTCCCCAACATCCTGCTTTTTCTCATGTATTTAACAGATGATTTGAAATAAATAAAAGGATGAAGAGAAAAAGGTTCCTACCCTTCACATCACAGTGACTGCACAGGACCAGGAGGAAAGCCTGCATTGCAGCACAATTCTATCAAACCTTTGGGCCTTTCAAAGGCTGCAGTAATGCCTTCCTATTGCTGAAGGAGGTGAAAAAAAAAAATAAAAAATCACACAATTTAACCAGCCTGAGAACAGTGGGCTTAAGAGTAAGTGTTCATTCAGCACAGATGCTGACAGAGCAGGTGAAAATAAAATGCTTTCAGAACCTTTCACAATCTATTTCTGGATCAAGTTCCCAGCTTCATATGGTTTCCTGCCACTTTGAACTACACCTTAATGTAGCTACCTCTTCAAACAGTATTCAGTATAGCAGACACAAAGAAAAACTACAGAGAGTACCAAAAAAACCCACCACAACTACATATGAACCCAAGTACATGTGTTGTTGCCATTCAGCCCAGACCCAGGAAGTTTTTCCCAGGGAAAAAACAACTCAAACAATTCTTACATGCTGCACAACATAAAAAGGAAACCCCAACAATCTAGCAAGTACCTTGTGTAAGGAAACCATATCCTCAAGTGGAGGAACTAACATACATATATCAGAATATATTAGAAATCTCCAATAAACTCACTTCCAAGACAGCCATGCCATAGCTCTCTTTCAACAAAATCCAACAATCAGACTACAGCTACATTTATTTCCCTTCTCATATACAGGCTTTCAGGATATATTCCTCTTTTGTCCCAGTCCTCATCCTTTTCTTTTTCCTTTAGGACACTACAGATTGCAAAGGCTAAGAGGAAGCATGCCTGAGCCAAAAGAATTTTCAGTCTAAAGAAAACTGGTACAAAATGAACTTCAGAACTGCAAGTTAAGAGGAAGTTGGTCAAATTCAGTGTTCAGAAAATAGAGCATAAGCTTTTCTGTGGGAAAGCTTCTCCATAGTAACTAAAACTGCAATCTGAGCATTGACTCCCTGTCAAAAATACCCTCAACATAAAAACAAAGTACAAAAGCCTCTGAAAAGCGAGAGATTTCAATGACCCAAAAAAGAGGACAAGAGGAGGTTCCTCTAAGCATATAAAATTTCTCTGCTGCTGATCTATTTTACTAGTAAGGAATGCCAGAAAAAATATAACAAAACACCAAACAGGTATTTAACATGTTCCAGGTAACATTATTATGGCAATTAGTAAATTGGTGGTAGTGCTTCTCCAGCAAGAGGTAGGAGCAATGCAGCTGACTCTCAGCATTACAGTTAGGGATCAGAGAACTGTTCATCCCTTAAAACTGCTAAGCTTTAAAAATTAGTCTGTATTTTTTCACCTCAAGTCTTTGCCTTGTCTTAATTTTTAAAATATTTTAATTTCAGACAGAACAACTCAGTTGTTTCACAAAGAAGAGAGAAAAATATCTTGTTCAGTCCTTGTAAAAAAGACAGACTTTATAAGAAAATGTTCAAAGACTGGTGTTTCCAATAAAGGGTCTGGGGTAGTTTTCGATAAAGATAGCTTCTGTGACCCTCAGGATAATTTCTAAATACATCTCACACATCTTTCAAAAGACCCAGATTGCTCATATTTTTTAAAATACAGCTGAGGTCCTAAAAGGGTCTGATCTGACCAACCATTCCTTCTTTCCCACCCTACAAGGAAGAACCCCTGAAGAAACACACACCACCACGGAGAGCAAAGCAGTCCAAGGAAGCAGTCATTGTCACAACTACAGCTGCCTTCTGTAAGCATCAGGACAAGCTACCATCAGAACTTGAATTTTTGCAAATATACATAGTAAGGAATCTGCTTTTCAAGAAGAGGGGGGAATGTTTCTAACACTGGAGATCAAAATTCTAACTGAAGGCTATTTCAAAGTTTAGTTTCAGCCACTAAAGCGTTGCACCCTGATAAAGTGTACCTCTATCCAGAGGGATCACATTGTGCTTGGAGGTTTTTCTTAGAACTCACAGCATAAAGGAAACACCACAGGCATGCCAGTCACCAGGAAGGAGAGGCACGGCCACTACCATTAACCTGGCACACCCAACAGAACACAGCAACAAGGACAGCAGGGAGAGTGAGCTCACTGCACATCCAACTTGCCTTTGCCTCCCTTCTACAGGGAGGTGATGAGCATAAAAAAAAACTGCCACTGTCATTTTCCCCACCATAAAAACCATAGTAAAAAGCATAGTAAATTATAGGGACAAATGAACTATGGCCAAGAACACTCCATTAAGTCAGCATTCGGAAACTCTCATGGTTTCTTTCTGCTTAATATTTTGTACATCACAGCAAGTTTCCCTAATAACATACAGCTCAGATTCCTACATTTCCAAGGGCTTATTAAATTAGCATAGGTAAATATGAACATTTTCATATGGAATTAAAGACAAATATTCAGAATTGCAAGCAAAAATAAAATAACATCTGACCCTGTACTTAAAATACAAGGAATAATAAACTTGATTTATTAATATCATTGAAAAATAAATTAGATGTTCATAAATTAGGTGACTCCTGAACAATCAGGAATTTTCATCCAGAATGTTGGGGGATAATGTGGAGAGGAATTCTTTCCATTTATTATTAAATTGAAAACCAATTAAAAAAAAAAAAAACCACACCACAGGCCACTGTATTTTTCCCAAGACCATTAAATATAATCTTGAAACAACTATCCAACCTTCAAAGAATTCCTCTACCCTAGCCAAAACCAGGACAGAAACTTTGCTCTTTTTTCTTGGAGGAATCCTTGCAACTGATTTGAGAACTTCCTAATTGAAAACATTAGCAGAGCCAAGAAGAAAATGTGATGCAGCATAAAATCATGCAAAATCAATTTATGTAATTGTCAATACATCCATTTTTTTAAGAATAAATTGTTCAAAATTTCAAGAAACTACAAAATAAAATCTTGATGAATTTTCCTTAAAAATCCATTATCTTTTCCCGCTCTGTACAATTTGTAATAAATTACCCTCAGCTTCAAAATAGTTCATTCCTGTGAGACTGGTTTCAGTTTCAGGATTGCAACTGTGTGGTAACTGCTTCTCTTTCTGTTGTTTTCCATTTCCAAATGTAGGCTTTGATCCCCTCGCTTTTGCTGGTAGAGCAGTCGCCTCACACACACAGTCTCTCTTTGAAGCCTTCCAACAGTGCCAAGAAAGAAGCAGGCTATGGCAGCAGGCTCAGTATTCTCTGGTTATGCAACAGATTAGATCATTATCAACAAAACTGGATGCCTCCAGCAGAGAAAAGAAATGGGGAATTTGAGAGCAAGTTTTTCTTTACTTTTTGTATTAAGGGTGGCTGCTTGGTCAGTTTGAAAGGAGGAAAAAGTTACCTGCAATTAAGAGCTGATCATGCCAGATAAGATTACAGTGAAAAGCCCCATAATTAATATTACTGTCACATTTACCACTCAGTTCTGTTCCTTCCTTGGCACCAAAGTTTTCCCATTCGTTGTGTAATGCAAAAGAAATATTTGGCTCAAACTAATGCCAATAATTTAAGAAGTCTGACTTAGCCACGTGGATTTCATTCCCCGTAGATCAATGACCATGTGCTAACAGGATGCAGGAGAAGAGTCTGGATTCTCACATACCTGCAGAGAGAATCTGTGCTTCTTATCTATGATATATACATTTGCCCACAGCCTGTGCATGTGGATATCCTACACATCTGTCACATTTCTGTCTTCTCTAGTTGCTCTAACAACTTTTAAATCACCAATTAAAGATATTTCAGTTCAGAATTCCACTTCAGTTAACGGATAAAGCACCTACTGATTGGGCATGCAATGAAGATAGGGGTTTTGAGTCTTCATATACAGCAGAAAAATACATACTTAGTAATTTCTTAAGGGAATTCCTTGTATAGCTGCATCTTCCAGATAATTTTGGTTTCCTGCATGAAACAAATCCCCCGAGTCAAGTTCTGACAATTAATGTATAGTGAGGAGGAGAGATTAGAGAATATTGAACAGATTAAACAATTTACTGTTTGTATGTAAAAATTCAGCCACTGAAGCTTACAAATGCATGCAAATGAAACCAAAAGGCTTTGAGAATCCTAACTGAAAGCTTTTATAGCTTCTGCAAAAGACATTAGGAGTATTTAGATACTGGTTACAGGAAAAAAGCAAGTACAAAACAGTTTAATATAGAAAAAACTATATGGTTGCTCTTAATAAGAGAATATTCTTATAGTGTTTCAATGTGTTAATTCTAGATCATTATAAATATTTAAACTTAAAAAGCACTACAGAAGTTGAGTTTTGCTTTTCAAGTTCCCACAAAACAAGCACTAAAAGTATTGTGCATCTGATTATATTACAAGATGAATGCCACACTTAAAATGACATTATCCAATAAAAGAGGTACTATTAAGAATGGCAGAAGTTACATGACCAGTGTAATTTGTGTACAAATGCATATTATCATGAGATCATCAGTAGCTTAAAGAAAATCTAGAAATCAGAAGCTCTGTGTTCTGGGCTTTATTTGCAGGAGACACTTTCCAGACATGAGATTACTCCTTTTTTTTTTTTTTTTTTTCATTTCTAATACAGCTGAAAAATATTTGGCCAAATAAACTATGAGCATAATAATGAGCTCTTAATCCTCACTTGTTATTGCCCTTCTTTGATATTATCACTGAAGGATCAGAAAACCATGTCCCCCATCTCTCTTGAGCAATCATACAATACTTTATTGTATGATTTGACTCTTAAGAAACACAGACCTAAATAAAATCAGGTGTTTAGCTGGACTGCCTTCATCTCTATCTTTATCCCACAGTCAATAACTATGAAAAACTACATATGAAAAAAATAAATGGCATTCCCCCCAAATCATGCTAGAAGAAAAATCACTGATGAGTCAAGCTAGTCTGTAAGTGGGACACAAAGTATGATTCATAAGTCATTGCTTTGGGTTTAATTCTTGAGAGAGAAAAAGCTCCATCAATAACATCAGACAGAAACTCAAACTCTCATTACAAAAACATAACATTAAATTCAGTGTGTCTTCATTCTGAATATTTCTGTTATGTGTGCTCACCACAAGGGTTTGAAGCCACCACCAGTAACCTTCAGCAGCTCCTGCAGGCAATGAAATCTTGCAGAGGACACTGAGAGTGCTGGGCCACATTCCTGAACTGTCTTCTACACAGTTGCAGGGCACAAGCTCTGTGTCCACCACTAGGGCAGAGGGAATGGGACCTTTCTGACTGAAACCACAACCGAACACCAATTATGGCTCAACTCGGTCATTGTCAGCATCAAGTTTACCAAAGCAGATGAGATTCTCTAAAGCTGCTTAATTTGCCTTCTTTTTTTCCCCAAATGTAATATTCAGGCAAACTGGACTACAACACTGAAAAAAAGGAGATGAGTCCGATGAGATGATGGCAGAGGAACCAAGAGGAACAAGGAGCACCACCACTACTTTCAGACAACAGGTCAGATATTAAGCACTACGTCAAATTTACCTCTGGGCCACAGCTTTTGTAGCAAATTGGGTTTTCAAGGGCATTCCCTTTCCTCTGCACAGCATATTTATCTCATGTCTTTCTTTCAGCCCACACCGAAAACAGAGGCTTTGTACTGTAATTCCATTTTAAGCCCAAAGGACATTTATGACAAGAATATTTTTAATATTTAAAGTCTAGTAGAATATATACAGAATTCTAGATCAATAAAGAAAAAAAAAAAAAAAGACCAGGGAGCTTTTTTTATTAAGGAGGTAATAATACAGTAAAAGGATCTATAAAAAACCTCATTCAAAACGCTGTATGACCTTGCTGTTCACTCACATCCTTCAAGCTGACCACTGAAAGAAATATAAAGTAATATTCATTTTCCCACATGCTCATGGCAGTCCAAACGACAGCTCTGACACTGGAAACAGACTGGCAAAATATTTTATTTATCTTTAACCCCAGCCATGAAAAATGTGAGAAATAAAAAATTTAAAAGCCATGCTGCTATTGGACATTTCACAGTTTAATCATACATCATACCTGTACAGCAGAAAACATGCAACAAGACTAAACTTCTAAAATGCTGGATATAAATGTATGCTGCCTTCCCTGTACTGTCAGCTAGCAGGCCTTTAAAGGAAGATTATCAAAGGCACTCCAGTCACCATGATGTGAAGACAGAATAAGTGAGCATGACCTTGAGTTCTGCTTTTGTATTTCATGGCATTTTTTAAAGTATTTTTAAATAATCCAAACAGTAAGTACTAACATGGCCACTACTGAATTCACATGCTTTTGAATAGGATGATGAAAATTACTTGAATGAATGTCTTTTGGCTTATGTGCTCATTTACATTCCCCTCAGGAATAATGTATTAGCAATGTCACTGCTATGAACAAGTAGGTGACATATCAATAACTATCATCTATTAATAAATACTTTACTCATTCCATGAGGTTAATCTTCATATGCACCCATGAGGCAGGAAATTATAGTCAGTATTTCCCCTGGGGATGCTAAAGTCATGTTATAGACTGTCCTAGTCCATGCAGTGATTCAGGTGTCAAAGCCATAAGTAAAAAACTGTCAGAGACCCTGCCTCCTAATCCTACATTCTAATCACTGAATTTTGCCATCTTCTTTGATGGAAGAAACTATAAGAATCATGCTGCCTTATCATAACTGAAATTTAAAACTGACATTTATTAAAAGCTGTTGGAAGCGAAAAGAAAAACTTGCCATTAAAAGGGGAAACGATAAAACCCCCATGATTTATCAACTGGTCTCTCCTTTGTCTTCCAAGGACATTTGTGTGATAACTGCTACAGAGTTACTGCTCCCCCAGATTAACATAGACATTTATTTGGAATAAACATCTTTTATAAGGAACTTGAGAATGTTTCCTCTGTCTGAATTTATTGGCTTCTCTTTACCTGGCTCCTAGTCCTCAAATACTCCCTGGAATGCAAACAGAACACCTATGATATGAGCTACTGTTACTATTGCCAAGAAAAGCAGGAGAAATATCGAGTTTAAAAAAAAAAAGAGAAATGTTTTGCTGCACAACACAAATTCACTGCTCATTTCCCTAGTTTGTTTCTAATAAAATTAATAAAGCAATGAGTAGGTAGGCACTCCTCCACTTCTACAAGAGTTTAGCGATTGCCTTCAGGAAGGGAAAACTCTTGTGGCACTCACAAGCTGCAAGAGCATTATAAAAATAAGATTCTATCCATATGTTAAAAGTTTACTTCCAGCACATCTGCCTTAGCTCAGTAAATGTTTTTAAACTTACAAGGACACTGACTTGAAGAAGTCCCTTTAAAAGTAGTAGGAAGTGTATGAACAAATCCCTTAACAAGCTTTCAGATCTCTACCCATGAGTTAAAAGAAAAATTAGGTTGCAAATCTTTCAAGATTTCAAGGAATTCAGAATATCACTTGTCCAAACCCCCCCACACACAATATCTACCCTCAATGTGTGCAGCAATGCATTTCTGCTATCACCCAGAATCCAGGAGGTGAGAGTGTGAGAAATAGTGAAGTTCTAATGAATTTTTAAAAATCAGTTAGGAGCTCAGCAAGGATATTTGAATGGGTTCAGGGGTTTGTGAAGATTCCTTCCATCTCAATTGTCACCTGCCTGCTCATGCTGAACACACTGATGAGGAAATCCTCGGAGCATGCAGCAGCAGCCCGCTGCAGGGACCTACGTCATTGGAAATGTTCCAAAAAAAACTTTGGTGCCTGAAGAGTTCTTTCCTTTCCACAAGTTCCTTAAGATAGAAGGAAATTAATGTGGCAGGTTCTGGTAAGCACAGACAATGCCACTTTTTTGGGTGGGTATTACCTCACCCAAGAACACCCACTTGCTCATTTTTCAGCTGACTGAAGACCAGCTTCTTCTAGTACAGCCATTTCCTCCTACAGGGAACACTCATTCCCACAATTGCTCTAACAATTAGAAAACAACACTAATCACTGCAAGTACTACAGGCCTCTATACCCCATCACACACACATAAAACACTGCTCATAGCTTTACCATGAATTTCCAGCTTAAAGGGGAGTAGACAGATCAATCTTCATGAAGTCCTGAACACAGCTCTCAAAGCATATTCTTCCATAAGAGCTGGGCCAATACAAATGTTATTAAAAGCAAAGGGAAGGGGCTGGATTACCCATGGAATTATATAAATTATGAAAACCATACAAACAGATGTCAAACAAAACACTAATTTAACTGCCCTCCATGTAGGCAAAAAAGCAACAAGTAACACATTCCTTGATGAAAACCACTCTTTCTAAGCCTGAAAGGAAAACTAAGCTGAAAACACAGGATTAAGCACTTCACCTTGTTTTGTGGGGAGTTTCACTGCGCACAACAAGAATATTCCTTTGCGCTGTATGCAAGGGCGTTACAGGACAAGACTGAATTGCTGAGCCATTATTTTACTTGTGGCTCAGGAATCATTCCAAAGCAAACATGAGAGAGAATACAGCAACATATATTTTCAAAATTAATCAAATGCATAATAAATTTTAAGCTATGAAATGCTGAACTTCGTCCAGGTTGCCAAAGTTCAGCTCTAGCCCTTCAGTTGATTATCAAGATTATTTACTGTCTCGCTACTAGTCAGTACTGACAGACAAGCAACCCCAAAGTCACTATCACACAGCTCAGGAGATAAATCTTCTTCCAAAAGTAAATATTTCCAGAAGGAAAACAAAATCCTGTATATTGCTGATAGTACAAATAAGCAAACAATACAGGAAGTCCACGCTTTTCTGTTCTAAATACAGCATTTTTCCATAAAGGGATATGTTTGCTCATATATGAGAAAGGAGAATGAAAGTAAAGGTCCCTTAACTTTATTTCCACACTGTGGTAGCTAACCCAGTCTATATAACAAAATGAGATCCAACAAGTCTTATCTACCAACGTGAATGTTCTGGACTCTCACACTCATTCCCGTATCTCAGGAGTCAAAATTATTTTTATCTTCTAAACAAAAAATTATTCTACGCTTATTGAGTGTGCACGACATTTAAGACTATCTCCTCATCTTTTAAATTCTTGCTTTAAAACTACCTCTTAAAATTTTCCATAGCATTTCTTGCTATGTAGATAAACAATTTCTCTTGTGTCAACGTCAATAGGGCAGTATTTGATATAACTTCATCCAAAAGCAAGCCAATCACAAAAAATATGGGTAATATTTAGAAGATGCACGTGTTCATGATGCTTTACCTTTTCTTCATTTATGAGAAATTCTGAAATTTGAGCCATCCACTATAAGAAAAGAAACAACCTCTAACAACAAGAATTTCATCTACCCAAAATCCTCCTCAAGGGTCTCCAGAGAACCAGGGCAACCCAGTGTTTCATGGCACAGACTCCAAACCACTGAAGCAAGCACAAGCCAGATCAGAAGAGTTAAATAAAGCAGCTAAAATTCAGCAGCATTGTGAGCCATTCCAGACTCCGGTTACTGTAACCTACGCTGGGTGTCCTCTGCATAAGCACCAGTGTGACTTTGTGGACTGCTGAGACTCAGTCTGTTGCAACTGGCATAAGTTGCCACAGGCGAGTAATCACAAGAAACTGACCTTGGCAAAAGCACATTTTACATTTCACTGCTGTTCAACTGTGTTATACTAAAGAGAGAGCAAGTGAGCACAAGCAGAAGGGGGAGGGAGAGAGAACAAAGGGGATAGACAGCATAAAAGTGAATGTAGCCATTTTCAGCTTTACCTGCTTTTAAGATTTTAAGAGAGGTACATCACACCTCCACTGCACATCACAACCTACACATAGTTACATCAATTCTGCATGGTATCATTTTTAAACTATCAGGGTCAGAGGAGATTTTTGGAGGGGGAGGAAAAAGAAAGGAGACTAAGTACTAAATTAGAAATTAAGATCTAAAAAAAAATCTCCCAACAAGGAGGAGCGAAGTATAGAAGACAATTACAACTTCACATTTTCTTACCACTGGATTAATGCATAAATGAGGATTTTTAAATTGTTCCTTCCTCTTGTTTGGCTACACTTGTTGAGAGTACATTTTTGAATCAGCTGCAGCTAATAAAGCCTAAATGTATTCCATGAGGTGTGCTGCAAGATGTCTTAGTCCTAATTTTTAATGTTTCAGCTCAGCCTTAACTTCAGCTCTCAACAGCTGGGCAGCAATTTGCAGGAACCAGTATGGTAAAATCCCCACTGCTGCACATACAGTTGTGTCTGGCTCTTCTCAACCATCTTTGGTCTCTCATGGTTTGAATCAGTTATTTCCTGCTAAATAATTTTCTGAGTTTCTGCATTACTTTTCTTTGGTATTGATTACTGCATCTCCAAAGGAACAGGACCTGGCAGAGCAAGATGGCACAGGATCCCATCATTAGTGCTAACCCACATCCTGCCCAAATGTTACAGCAAGTTTAACAGAAGGATCTAACCTTGAGGGTATGCTGGGTTTCCAGGACATTCGCTGGATGAAGCAAAACATCCAGAAGCTTTGTACAAGTTCCAAAATACCGAATCACTCTCCACTTGGGAAGTGTACAAGGTATGCAAGTCTAGACAAAATAAAATGAGACCACATTCATTTTGTATCTGCTTCCTTACCGCTCTTAGGTCAGTGGCCTAACAACTTGATGCAGCTTCTCTTCCAGATCTTGAAGTCTGCTTGTCTCCTGTGCAGACAGTTTCTCTATTCCTCATCTGGTTCCATAAATAACTCAAAACCCTGCTACAAAAGCCAGCCTTTGTTCCTCTCAAACATGCAAACCCTTCACATCTCTGTCTTCACAAAGTCTCCATTCCTCTATGAAAACTCCGTGTCCTCCATCTCAGTCCTCTAAATGTCACTACTACCAGTAAACAGAAGTGACTTTTTTTTGGACACAGCCATGTTGTTACCTTAAACCATTCCCATCTGACATGGTATAATGACCTCCCCTGTCACTGGCCAGGGAGATGCAAGACTCAGCCCTGACAGCAGATGGCTGCTTCACACACACAAATTCGCTCAGCGACTCAACAATGATACCATCACGCTTAGCCTATAAATTATGAAAACAGCAATTCTATGAAGCATGACCTAAAATTCCAAGGGACTGAAGTATTTCCAAGTCTGAACTTCAGATCTGGGTCAAAAGGTGTCAGCTGTGGATCTGCAGAATTTTAATCATCTCATCAGACTGTAGCTCTGTCTCTCACGAATACATGATATTTGTAAGGCCCACGGGCATGCTTCCTGACACTGAGGCAGGACTCTGTCACAGAGGGCTGGATGGGCCACAAAAATACTCACTGCTTCTGTGAAGTGTGTGAGAAAATCTTGCGGGGTCTAGACAGAGAGTAAACTGATGTCTGTCACATTTTTCTGACTGCACTTGCACATAAAATAGACTTATTAAAATTTTTATTTACTAAGTCCTATAGTAATTAGTTATAGTAGATGAAAAAGATAAAGTAAAAAGGGCACAGTAGTTCTGCAACAATTTCTGTGATCCCTCAGGCTTGGCTGCCTATGGTCAGCATTTCTCACAATGACACACAGCAAAAGACAGAAAAGGGTGATGAAAAAAAAAAACCTAATGGGTACTCATATCCACAGGAAGAACAAATCTTTGCTTATACTAGGCCAAAAGTTAACAGATATTTCTGTTACATAAGATCACCCTCAGCTGAATGTAAGGATTTGACATTTCTTACTTCTTCCATGCATATCCTAAACAACAGGTTATTGAATTAGTCTCTCTCTTTGCAGCTCTCTCCTGGTCTCCCAAACCACACCATATTTTAAATGTATGTGTCAATCAGTACTGCTTCAGTCATTTGAATTTATAGCTCACTAGCTAGGATCTCATTTTCAAGTAATTTTATTCATTATGCAGAACAGAAACATTAACTGGGTCTTCCCCACCCATACAAGTACCAATAGGCTGGCTACTGTGGGCATCTCCCTTCTCTTTCCTCTTCTTTTGCCACCTCTTTTCATGTTAGAGAATTGCTTGAAACCAGTACATTTCCTCAAAATATACAATTGCTGACAAATCAAAATCTTTTAACATCTAAAAATTACTAGGAAGGTTTAGCTATAGAAATATATATATGGGTATGTACCTACACAAAGTGTCTAAAAGATGATGATTCTGTGGTGTAGTATGGTTGAAATGTTACTAGAATGGGATTAATTTTACCTAACTATTCCTCTACTGGAAAAATATTAGTTTGTTTGAATTATATTTACCTTTCTCAAAGTGTTTAAGAAAGAAGTCTTGTCTAGTTTAAACTCATCCAATACAACATAACGATATCCTTGAAGTCCAAAGAGTCAGGAGAGTCTTGATTTTCCTTCTAGTCGTGAATATTGAGTGTGACCTAAAAGAAAAAGAAAGTGGGGGATAAAAATGTTTGGCAGACAATCCTTTATCTTTTCAATTGGTCAGTATTTTCAAAATCCTTACAGAAAATGGCCTTGACTCCAGGAATTCAATCAATCAAACAAACAATCACTACTTGGTTTCCAGAAAGAATTCAAAGCAGATTTATTTTTCCATGTCAAATATTCCGTCGCTCTCGCTTCACCGTCTTAAACATGAAGATATTAGAGTGAAAGGTGCAATTTCCTCTCCTTATTTAAAAAAGAAAAAAAACACAAAAAAACAACAACAAAAAAAAAAAAGCCAAAAAAAACCCCTTCCAATTCTTTGCATATTCTGCTATAAATTTAAAATTTTACCATCAGGGAATTTATAACTTTTTGTTAGAACCTACGGAAGAGAAAGGCCACAGTTTCTCTGATGTGAAACCCTAATACACTTCACAAAGCCAGTAGCAACTCTTAAAACAGAACTAAAACTATGAAAAACATAAAATACCCTTTTCTCCTACTAGACACTTCAATTAATCAACAGCTATTGGGGAATAAATTAAGTACTCAGCAGCTTTGTTGAATAAGCATGTTTTAGTCTGGAAACAGCTGTGAGAAGTTCACCAAATTTTATTCTCTGCATTGTCCTGCTGCCTCTGGAGTTTCCACTATTCTAAGGAACATCACTTTTTCTGGAGAGCACATTGAGCCCATAATTTTGCAGATACTCGTTGGGTATAGTATCAGCTCAGCCCTTCTAGTTCTTTCAGTAACAGCAAGCAAACTCACAAAAGCTTTGCCTCAGATTTCACAGGCATGTGTGTGCCTCTCTCTCAGTACCCAGGCCGACGTGCCAATATGTAGGATTAAACTTTTTCCAAGGTTGAATAAGCCACCATCTGTCTATCTTGTGTGGTGCTGTGCGCCATCCGGGAGACTTGTCCCTTAGAGCATGTTTCTACCATATGTCACTCCTGAGTGATCAGTTATGCCAAGACATTTGGGAAAAAATGACTAAGTCGAGCTGGAAAACCCTTTCTGAATTCCAGAGGAGGTTTGCCAAGCCTGTATTTGCAAATAACTTCACATCCACTGGTTTGTGCATATATTGTGCATAACAATAAATAATAACCTTTACTCAAACAGACATGAGGTACATGCCCTCCACTGTCCTGAACTCAGGGACTTATTAATAAGCCAAGGGATTCAAGTATGACACATCTCCAGGAAAAATACAAGAAGCTTTTACAGTGACTTTTACGATCACTAACTTCATAAAGGAAAAAAAAAAGCAGATGATAAGAATGTATTTCAAGAAAGACTCAGTTTGTTTTTTAAACAGTAACAAACCAGTAATTTCTTTCAGAATACTCAACTAAAATACCTAAGGCAACTGAATACAAGAATTTTTCCTAATAGTAACCATTCAACAATGACCATCTAAAGTGCTCACCTGCATGCATATTGATCACTGAAACTAAACATTAAACTGCTGATACAGTCCATGCAATTAGAATTTGTCTAATAAAGAATATGACTCTATCCTATTTTAGATTTAAAGAACCATTTTATGTTCCAATTCCTCAATTATTAAATTAAAACTCAAGCCAACATCATTCTTATGGCCAGCTCAAGGCTGCTCATTTACATAACTGACTTTCAAGGGCACTTCCTTACACAGCAATTAATACCAGCAAAAAATCCACCGGATCTGCTACCTAACATTAAGGAAGACATTCTTGAGAACATTAAAAGAAGAAAGAAATTAGTAAGTCGTGATTACAGCCTCCCTGAGTAAGATTAACATTGAAAGGAAATCCACTCCTAAGGGCAACAGGAGAAATATTAAATACGAGAAGACAAATTATAGGAGTTATTACATTTAGTGACAAAAGCAAGATGAGGAGCAGAACTAGAGTCCAAGAGAGAGCATTGACCTTTGCATTTTGCCTTCAGAATTTGGACAATCATTGAAAAAGAGGGAAGACGTGAAAGGGGGATTCCACTACAGCCCACTGAGATTTGTAGAAAAAAACACATCAAAAAGCAGAAAAAGTTCATGTTAGACAAAGAAAACCACTATGTAAAAAGGTTATTATTAAAGGAAAATTAGGTAAATTATCACCTTAGAATGGATTATGATTTTTTATATGCATCTAATTTAAACTGTCTCCTTATGCACAAAGAGTGAAGGATGTTGGTAACAAATTAGACTACCAAGGAAAGAGAGCCTCCTACTGCAACATGGACTTGCTGAATGGAAAGAAGAGAGGAAAATAAATATAGACCAGCTAGGCAAATCTGGACTGCTTGCCTACGTAACACACCTAATGATATTGAAGCCAGCATATTTTTTGAAAGGCTCAGCTCCTTCCTGGCCTACTCCAACAGCCTGAGGCATTCACACTGTTGAGCCAAAAGAGACTGGAGAGGCTGGTTTTACAGCACCAACTTTCTGCTAACTCTTCTTATTCCAACAAGAAACCTTTAGGGTAACATGCACCTGCCCTAATGTCCTCCTTGCTTCTTGCATCCACCTACAGGTCCAAATAATCTTCCCTTCGGGATGAAATATGATTTGCACACAAGACTGACCAACTCAAAGTTGCAAATGGGGACAAGAGGGGAGGAGGGAAAATTCATCAAAGCTGCCAATTAACAAAATTCTTATTCTGGAAAAAATTTGTGCTATGAAGCTGGTCAACAGCTTCCTCACAGAGAGAGCAGCCATGTAGCTTCTGCACTGTCATCTCTTGCCAGAACTACAGCAGAAACAAGAGTTTCTCTTGAGCTTCTCAACAAGCATTGTGGAGATTCAGGTATATCAGTAAGAAAAAACTATGGAGCAACATAAAGGGAGAAAACATTGAAATGTGGACAAAGATTAAAAATTTTTTTCCCTTTATTTTCGGCTTGGGGAGGGTCAGAATCCATCACCCATTTGTCCCACGCCAGTGCAGACATCCAAACAGGAACCTTATCACTCTTTGGAAATATGATGCTTGTTAATTTGGTTTAATCACTAGGAGTTCCTTGAAAATTCTTCACATACACAGGCTGTTTTCTTTTGTGTTCCACTTCAAGTATGTACTAAGCCTCGACTTTCTGTTGTTCTCACAAACTTTTTATGGAACTCTCAAGTCTCCTGGAATTCAAAAGTTCAGGATTCCAATAATCACACGCAAATCCATTCTTCTAGAAATAAATTCATTCTTGTGGCACAACTAAATGTTTCTGTTACATAAATGCAAAACTTAACTGAAACATCTGCTGATAAATACAAGACTGTGACACCTCAAAGGCAGCACCAGTGAAATTTATTTCCACAGGAAACCTCATTTAGTAGGTATGACTTCAGAGACGGTGTTTAAAGACAAGAAGGGCTCTTCAAGCACAAGGCCAAACCCAAAGATTAGTTCTGTCCTCTGAGCCACCCATCTGCAGGGTATTTCATATATTCCCACAATCATTCATCACAATTCACTCTCCAGTGGAGACTATGGCCCTGACTTGGCAAGACTATTTTATTCCAGTGACCATGAAGTAATGGAGAAAATGCAGGTTGATGGGAAGCTATGAAATGTCTCTAAAAACTGCCAAGCAGCCAGTCCTCTAACATAAAGTCCATTCTGCAAGGGCCATAGTACTGCAACATAAAAAGAGTTTGTTCTTCAAAAATGTCAATGCAATATTAAAACAATACACATTCTCTTTTCTTATGAATAATCACTACTCATAAAGTAACTCGAACAAAGACAATCTCCACCTGCCACGTGAAAGTAGCTTGGAGTTCCCTTTGCTAGGGGTGCAAAAAGAGGGATTGTTGAGGCAGAGGTAAGCCTTGCTTTTTCCAATCACAGAGATAAAGCAGTTTTCCTCACATAGCTTTCCTCTTCCTCACTTCCCCCCTCCTCCACACAAAAGCCAAGAAAAGCTGCCATTGCTTCAGGTCAAAGGAAAACAGGCCCAGCTGCCGTGAGCCAAACAACGTACAGGTTTGCTATCTCCCCTGCTGTTTTGGCTCGGGCTCCTCAGACTGGAAAATTCAGAAGCACGATCTCCCAAGCTCTATAAATGCCAGAACCATCTAAGAGGAAAATAGGACAAGGCCACCCCCAGGCAAGTTCGTACTAAAATCTGCTGGCTGCAAGGCAAAAACACAGTAAACATCGCATAGGGACAGACTGCTCCTCAGAAAATATTGCACAAGAACAATATAGCTTCCAAAGAAAGGCTGCACTAAGGGGACTTCTGGAGGGAAAAAAAATTGCAATGTTTTAAAATCCTTGTGAGGAGTTAGCAAGCTAATGGCACACTCAACGACAAATTGTTTGACAGGCAATATGCTTTTGACATTAATCCAAAGAAGAAATGTAAGAGTGACATTGAATGTTCTCTATGAACTGGTAACAAATTGGGTATCCTAGAATAGTCCTGCAGTTCACTAAGGAAATTTTGCTTTTGTCTGAACAATTGATTACATGGAATAAAGTAAGTAATAAAAGCAATTAATCATCAATATCACCCCCCTGTCTTTTCAGGAAGGACAATTTTAGTTAAATTTTTGCAGTCCTTGAGAGATGAACTTTGCAACTGATTACAGTATGTTTTAACGTGCACTATACTGACTCAACCTTGAAAAACAAGCCAAAAACAGAAGTTGAAACATCCTTTTTCCTGTGTAGCTCCAATTTGCAGTAGCAAGAAGCTAAACAACATGCTCTCCACCAGATGGCTGAAATAAAAAGAACACTCCTTCTGATTAATTAGGAAACAAATGAATCTGCTGTTAGCACAACAAGTTACCATCAGGAAACCTGGGTTCCCATTAAACTTTGATATTTGTGCTTTCTCTGCAACTGTGTTCAAGACCATCCTCAGATCTGTCTCTCATTTCAGAAGCAAAGTGTTACACACCAGTCCATCACACACAAGTATCACACCAGCCACTGCAAAACCAAAAGGGGAACTGGCCCTTTTCACAGACAACTAACACCACAGTTTTCCTGAAAGAGAAAGCATCCATCACAGTAGAAATAAATTAAGGTCTCCTAGTGCTGTGAGGAGAACGGATGGGTTAAAACCCCCCATCCCTTGTCAGGGTTCAGTGAGCAGGGGAGGCTCATGCATGCACACCCAAGCTCTCCAGCTGGTCCTGGAAACTGAAATCCCCAGAGCAGATACAGTACAAGGAGCAAGGATGTGACAGCCCAAGCAGCAGAGGCCGGCCCATGGTCCCCTGCCA
Source organism: Calcarius lapponicus (assembly GCA_039654755.1). NCBI lineage: Eukaryota > Metazoa > Chordata > Aves > Passeriformes > Fringillidae > Calcarius > Calcarius lapponicus. The sequence continues at coordinate 102,041,691 of CM077464.1, forward strand.
AGGGAGGCTGCCAAGGATGACTGTGAACATCTCAAGTGAAGGTTCAGGATCCAGTGCAGGCACTGGGAGGAGAGGGGTGATGGAATAAAGCACGTGGAACTTGCATAAAAGATGATCGAGTCCATGCACTCAGAACGTGAATATAATGTTTGCTGCTATGAGCTGAGTGACTCTGGGAAGAAGAAAACTGAGCTTACCTGACCCAGGAAGGTGCAGATAAAAGCTCTTGGTATTGTCATTATTCCTCTGGTCTCTTTGCATGAGCAACTGCAGTATTACACCAAACCTTAGCACAGGACCATTTCAGAAGCTGGCTATGGGAAAGAACCTACCATGTTTCAGGTACAGAGGACAATTTTGCCTTCTTTACTGATAACACATGTGCCTAAAGAGGTACAATGCCTTAGTGAGAATCCACGACTGCCAGCTAACCCACACCTCTATAATTTAGAGTATTTCTCCTATGTGCACAACTGAAGTTCTCAAACCCGTCGAGTGTGTTATTTTCTAGGGCCAAAGGGAATGGTGGAGACACTTATTACAAACTAAAACTAAGTCTCCTTTTTAAAATTCAAGTAAAGGTACTATATCCTATTAAGGAATTGAGAAAGCTCAGAGACTTGAATAAGAAAACCCAAAAACACTTCCTCACACATTAAAGAAGGGTTTCAACAATTTTATATATCTAGGAAGGCCACTGAATTGTGCTAAATGACTGTATCTCATTTTTCCTTATAGGCTGGTGATAGGACTCTGGGAAATACAAGGACACACAAAAATCCAAAAGAGCATAGAAGACATTAATATTTCAAAGTGCACCTATCCATTACATCACACATACAATTACAAGGGGAAAACTATTTTTTGAACCTTTACAGTCAGAAAATGGAAAACTTCAATAAATACAATATTCTTTGGCACAGTGTTTTTAAAAGACCCACTTCTCTTCTGTTTGCTTACAATTTACCTGATGCCTCCTCTAAGAGTTTTGCTGGCAAAGTCAGTGAACAATTAAATCTGCTTTACCCTCTCCCCACCACTCACAACATTGAAGATCTCAAGAATATTTTCCAATGTCTCTTCTTCTCAGGATAAAGAATCCCTGTTTCCTGTGGACATAAGCCTTTCCATACCACTTAAAAATGCTGCTTTTCCCAAAATTTTCTTATCCTGTTATATTGTTTCTGAGCTGAGGGACCTGAACTGCAAGTGATGCAAGATGCTGGTGAGCCATGAACATACAAAGTGGCAAAAAGGATGCCATCTCTTTAATTCTCTATTCCTTTATTAATATTTCCTAGTATTTGATTTGCTTTCTGATCAGTGTAGAGTAGTGAGCTCTGGTTTTACACTGCTGTTTATCATAACCTGGTAACTGACTCACACATGTCAACAGCCCAAAACTCACCATTATTTTTTCCCTATGTAGACCACTTTATCCACACTGAATTTTACCTGCCTTTCCACTACTCAGCCACCCAGCCATGTCAGTCAGTCTTCCAGTTCTTCATGGTCCACTTCAAGCCTACTACTACGAGCAAGTCACAATCACCAGCACAGTCTCTCACTTCATCAACAAGGTCCTTTCCAGTGTACAATTTATGGGCTGAATGCACCAACCAGTCCAACTACTCTGAGAACCACTTATTTATTCCTACCTTATTCCTCCCATCTTCTACTGACTCTTCCCACAGAGCTTGTATTCATCTTGGTAACACGTCTGTAAATGCTGCATTATGAAATCGATAGTATCCTTGCTATTGACAAATTCTACATCTTTGCACACAAGATGCAGGGAAACAAAGTAATGTCATTTTCTGCCTTTTGATTAAAAAAAACCCTAAGTGTTTGCATATTTTAAACCCAAATATCCAGGGAATATAAAGTAACACCTCTTTCCTTTATATATGGCCATAAGAAGTGGCACAAGCAAAACAACAGCAATTTCTCCTCTTGTAACTCTTCCACGAAGACAAGACTTTATTTAATCTTCTAACAATTTTTAACCTGAGGATCAAAAAGAAAGCAAATATTTTGTTTTAAAAATTAAATATTTTTCTGCTGTCTGCCAGCTGTGTGGGAGTGCCAGCAACTGCATAGCAACAGAAAATTTTTTGAGTCAGCAAATTGCAGCTTCCCCCAAGTTTTCTCCTTGATCTTAAGCAAATTGCTACTATTCTTTACTAGATTAATTTATTAATATTCATCCCCCTAGTGGCCCATTTTTGCTGACCATTAAGTTAATGGTGCAGGGAATAATGTCTTTCCAGCCTCCTAACCAGGCTGTTTCCTACCAGCCTACCACAAAGGGCACCTGAATTCTGAAAAGATATGACTATGATTTGTAGGAGTTAGCCATGGGAAACTGATTCCACTTGATCCCATGTGATCCTGCATTAATAGTAGCCACAGCCCAACCCTTAAATTATTGTCTGAAACCTGCAATGACCCCTCTCATCAAAGTTCTCTCCTAACATTTATCCTAGCACTTTTTCTGGCACCCTCAGCCTCTTTGATATCACCAATTCCAGACTCTTCGTACCTGGCTCATTAGTGTGAAGAGTGGCCAGAAGCTCTGAAGAGCACAAGACACAAGGTGAGTGCTGGCACCCTCAATTTACATTACACCTCACACCAAATAGCTATGTTGTCATCAAGCTAAAAAGATCAAGAAAACAGCACAATGGAAAATTTCAACAAAGTGTGGCTTCATCACTAAAGTCTCTATTTGAGTTTTTTTGTTGGTTTCATTATACAGAGAGGCAGAGAACTCTCTAAATAGATTTGCTTAGTTTCCGTGTCTGTTGCCAAATTTCCATCCTGTGGAACCAATTTGAAATAGAAAAAAGTGTCTCTTCCCATCCTCTGCTCCTTGGTGTCATTCTTATTAAGGATACAGAATAAAAAATGAATGGATATGAACTAGTCACAGTGGGGTTCAAATCTAAATGTTAACTTTTTTAATTGCCAAAAAAAATTCAGATCACTTTGATCCATACGTCTGTCTTTCTTGCAGCTATGGAAAGTTTTTAAACAGAAGGCTGCCAACAATGACTTTGTTATAAACTAGAGTTCACAGTTGTTTTTATGGAATTTTGTCTCAGTAACTTTTAGCTCAGCAGTTCTCATGAAAATATTTCCAAACCACCAACTTGGCTAAATATTTCCAGTAAAGCAAAATAATCCCCAGCTCCTAAATACAACTCTACTTCTTTTTTTAACTTCAGTTTATCCTTCAGAAAACTAGTACAGCTTTAAACATGGGAATGACAGAGAGGGGAGAAAGGAGACAAAAAAAAATCTAAGAACTTCAAGCAGCTTCTCATATCTCTGGGTCATAGCAGATGCAGGTCTGGAAATGGAGATGAGATTTGGGAAATAATCTCCCACATATACACAGGTATTAATAGCAATAGCAAATAAAACCAGAATGAACACTTCAATTTGAAATAGTGCAGTGCATGCCTAACAGAAAGCTCACAAATAGATTCAGCCATTGTTAGCCCATGCTCACTGACAGAATTTCCACACTAACATAAAAAAACATTATAAATGAGAAAGAAAATGATGGGCTTTGTGTTGCCACTCTGTTTAGCTCTTTCGAAGAGGCAGTGTAAAGGAATCATTTATTATAACCCTTTTCGTATCCGTCAGATGTTGCATGTTTTATGTAACTATAACACATTTGGCAAACTCTTCCTACCTACCCATATGCTAAGGAAAAGCTCAAACTGTGCAAGAGAAACCTTTCTTCACAAAGTGAATTTCCTCGTAGAGAGGAACTGCGAGTTGGACCTAGGGCTCCAAGATCTCCAGGCCCTCCTCTCTCCGCGAGGACTGAGACTTCCACACAATCTAGAACTCACCTATCTGCCTCCCTGGGAAGCAGAACTATCCATCCTGGGCTCTACACATGCCAGAATAGCAGTTGCACTGGGTCATTCCACGCACCAGACCCCAACACAGATGCAGAACAAGCGAGACAAGCCCTCATCCATGCCCCTACAATGGCTCTTTCAGAATGAGAATGCCAGATGTGCTGGCCAGTGCCCTCCATCACCAGTGACCAAAGCACAATAAAAGGACTCTGACATCCACGACTCCACCACAGACTCCAGGGCAGCCAGCTGGGCGTGAGAGTTGACCCCAGGGGCCAGTCCACGTGGGATGCACTGTTCTGCATGCAACAACCCCTGGTCTTTCACCTCAAGCACAAGAGGCCCCTGCCTCTAATGTTGAACTCAAACCTCATCCGTCGTATGTATGACACCAAAATTTGCAAGCTCCATGAGTAGTCCTGAAACTTCTATCTTCCAGCTTTTCCCTACAGCATATAGGAAAATGGCAGCAGCTGTGATGAGTGGGAGCTGCCACCAGAATACCCCAGCAGAGGAAGGAGAGGAGTGTATGGAGAACACGTAGGAAGCTATGGAGAAACAGAAGAGGGTACACTACAAAGCACTTACAGCATAACTTGAGAGAAAAACAAACCACCCTCAAACAATGGGGCTAAAAAAGAAATGGCAGTGAGGAAGATGATGAGAAGAGTCCAGGTGCAGAAGAATGGGGGAGGCTGTTCCAGGCAACCAATAAGGATATTCCTTCTTGGTTCATCCTTAAAACACATTTAAAATTTTTGAATTTCAGAAATAGATTTTTTTGCAGAGCAAACTGATAATGCATTTCACTTGACAGAGCTTTCACCTGCAACCTATCTATGCAATTTTTAAATGTTTTCAACTAAAAACATTTGCTAATTAAATGTTTCACATAAATGTCAAACAGTTGTTTTATCTTAGCAAATAGATGACAAAAAAAGCAACCTCACTATAAAATTCATATTTTTACTAGGAGACTAAACAGGAAATACCCTTTGCCTTTGAACTTGTGTTGGACTTTGCAGATAGACCAATTGCTTTATCTAGCAGGATCATCCAGTCAAGTTTTTTTGCTGGCTTTGCTTGGAAAGCTGCTTCACTACCCTTTAGAGACTCTTGAGTTGCAGACAAAAATATCTGTACCTCAATTATTTGGGCACAATTTAAAACTGTGATGCATTGTGTTAACAAGACCTCAGGCAGCCTTTGATTGCAGCAATCGTGGCAGGGTTTCTGCGAGAGAAGATTGGAGGAGACTCTTTTGAATGCAGAAAGTGAGCGGCCAAGCGACCAAAGGGGGAGGCTGCAACAGGGCTCACTGCAGCTGTAGAAAATAGTGCTAAGCTCATCCATGAAACAAGAACAGAAAAGGGATTTAAGAGATTAAAAGACACAGCACTTGTTTTTTAATCTAGGAAATGAACCCTGCAAGGAAGTATGATGGAATCAGGATGGGACAGACAGAGGGATAAGAGCAGGCTGCATGAGAGACCTGCAGGACAGAAGCTGTCCTGACTGAATAGGTTTTGACCAGTCCTACCAGTGCTTTGCATTGCCACTGCAAAGAAAATGGGAAGCAAATCCTTGTACCACCCTTCTGGCCCACTTGAATGTAGCTGCAGCACTAGATCTGAACCTGATGGGTAAAAGCAATCTTCTGTGGACAGGACAGGGAGAAATTCACTTGCCAGCTAAAAGGGACTGTAACTGTCTATTACCTTGAAGTCTTGTCTGTTATTTCTAAAAGGGTACCAAGGCACTGGATATTAACATTTAGAAACCAAACCAGGTAGACAAGCTCAGAGGAAGGAAGATTAGGTTTTCTGAGTGCTAAGAGATGCCATACTAAGCAAATGGGTTTTGTTTTACAAAATGTAAATTTATATAACAAATTGTTTCAAACAGCTAATAAATGGCTCCAGAATTGCAGAGTGGTTTATACACCCAAAAATTATGGAAATTAATAGACATTTCTAGATATCAATTTTTAGAGATTGCTTGTTTTTGGCCCACTGCTTGCTCTACAAACAAAATGCACATTGATAGAAATGCACAGATGGCCAAAAATACTCCTGCTTCGCAAATATACCAGTACACTAGATGGATTACATAAAATTCTTAAACTTTCTAGATCTCTCAAGTACACTGTGTGAATTATGCTTGCTTAGAATAGTAATAATGCAACAAGTAACTCCAGTGTTGTCTTATACAAGCACAGAAAACAAATGTATCAACTCACTACTGATTTTCAAACAGGCAACTATTTAATCCTTCCTAAAGTAGGCATGAAGAATATCAATTAAGGTATCTTTACACACACACTGAATCTCTTCTCCGACTAGTTTATGATCCTGTTCCCAATTAGGCTTAAAGCTACTGATGTTTTTTAAGGTCTGTTTTGGGTTTCTGTGGCAAGGTTTTGGTAGCAGAGGAGCTACAGGAGATGTTCCTCTGAGAAGCTGCCAGAAGCTTCCCTGTGTCTGAGAGAGCCAACGCCACCTGGCTCCAGGTCAGACCCACCACTGGCCAAGGCCGAGCTCAGCAGGGACGGTGTAGCACCTTTGCAGTGGTGTAGTAAAGAAGGGGGAAACTGCAATTTCAGCCAGAGTGAGAGTGAGAACATGTGAGAGAAGCATCCCTGCAGACACTGAGGTCGGTGAAGAAGGAGGGGCAGGAGCTGAGACAAGCCAGCAGCCTGTGGTGCATGCGGGCCACGGTGAGGGAGCTGTGTCCCTGCAGCCCATGGAGGACCACCGTGGAGTAAAGCCACCTGCAGCCCATGGTGGAACCTCAGCTCAGAGCAAGTGGATGCCCAAAAGAATAAGGGAAGTTGTGGGAAGCCAACTCTGGAGCAGGCTCCTGGCAGGATCCATCAATCCTGTCAATCCATGGACAGAGGAGTCTACACTGGAAGAGCAGGAGAAGAGTATGAGGAGTCCTCCCTGAGGAGGAAGGAGCAGCAGAGACAATGTGCCATGAATGGACCACAACCCCCATTCCCTCTTCTCCTGTGCCACTGAGGAGGAGGAGGTAGAAAATACAGGAGTGAAGTTGAGCCTAGAAAGAGGGGTAAGGGTGAAAGATTCAGTTTTGATTTCTCATTGCCTTTCTCTGATTTGATTGGTAATGAATTACTTCCCCCAAGTCACGTCTGTTTTGCCCATGAGGGTAGTTGCTGAATCATCTCACTCCACTTTTATCTCAAGCCATGAGCCTTTCACCATATTATCTTTCCCCTCTCCAGACAAGGAGGGGAGTTGTAAAGCAGCTTTGTGAGCACCTGGCATCCAGCCAGGGTCAATCCATCCCAAAAAGTCCCAAATCATTTCAGAAACAAAGGTCTCAACTCTATAGACTGAGGTCAGCCCTGATGAGAATCACATTCTCCTGTCTTGACCAGGCTGGATGGGATTTTGAGCAACCTGGTCTAACAACAGGCATCCCTGCCCACAGCAGGGGGGTCAGAACTAGATAATCTTCAAAGTCCTTTCCAACCCAAACCATTCTATGATTCTATGACTTAACAAGTTTTTCTTTCAAGAGTCCTCACTGTGGATCTGTAGGAGTCTGTGTGTTGAATGCCTTCTAAAAGCAACCAACTTTACCAAAAAGAACTCAGAATACGTCCGAGAGCTATGCAATGTACTCAGGGACAGAAACGTTGACAACAAATCATTTCACATGTGCATTGTACACTTCTAACTAAATATTGCTAAATAAAAAGGCAAAAGCAAAGAAAGCAAAATACTCCCAAAAATATTTTTAAAGAAAATTGGGCAGAAAATATATATATATATACACACTTGTCAAACTGTCTGCAGTAACTCTAGATTTTTCCCATATGCAACTATTATGTAAATTTTTAACACAATTGTATCTCAACATATAAAAAATATACTCCCATTACACTTGACATACTATATCAATTATTTCATATGCTTATATTACCAATATCCTGCATAGTACATCACATATATTGTACGCTTCCTCCTACTCTGCTCCCAAACACCTTCTCCAATAAGGCTGTCACAGGACCATCTCATGACTTGTACATTTTATTAATCTGTAGTGAGACAGCAAAGCTGAATGCAAACACAACCATTTTAACCATCTACATTTCCAAAATTTTGGGAGTGTGTATCCTAATTTGACTCCATGCATGCCTTTAAAATATCAAAGGTATATTCATGCTTCCTTAAAACCTACGTGTCAAATCATTTTGGTTATGGTATTTAGTACACAGTTAATGCTACACATGTATGTACAATGTCACATATGACCTAGTGGCAACTGTCATGTGTCACACATTGCAACTTCCACCCTCCAAGGAAGAAAGGAACATTTATTTACAGTTGCATCCAGAGCTGAACTCTTCTTTGAGACAGAGAAGAAAAATTACACAGTCTACTAAAAAACCTAAAATAAAAGGAATTTACTAATTATGAGCCTAATCTTCCCCTTTGTAGCTGCATTAAGAAAGTTTCAGGCACAGGGAGCACAGTGTGCTGTGACAACTCCATCCACTATGTCACGATACTCCACCACGTTTCTAAGTTCTGCAGCTTATGCAAGCTCCCAAATCTTCCGCATAATACTTACTCATCCAGCTGGAGAAAACACAAATAATCTAAAGAACCAATAATATACACGGTTTACATAACACACCCTGCAAAACAGAACTGTGGGACCAGCCTAATGAATTACAGCCAGACTGAGGCTGCGAGGGCTCCGAGTCCCCAGCTGGCTGCGCCGGGCACTTTGCACCGCGTGTGCTCCTGGATCAATCTCTGCTCTGAGACACGGACACAGCATCTGCACAGGCGGTACCTGCTCCACTTGTTAGGGCTCAGATTTAGCTAATGGCACACCATTTACAGCGTTTTCTAGTATTTGCCTCACAGCAGGTGCTATCACAGGAAAAACCTACCACCCATTGCCATCGACTGCTGGGGAAATGGTAACTCCATTTGACTGAGAGACAGTGAGTGAATCAACTCAACAGAGTCACCTGGGCCAATGAGGGTGTCACCATCACTAGGAATAGAGAGAATCAAACCACATGGGCAAAAAGAAGTAGTCTTATGTACAAGGAGTGTCTTCTCATAACTGGCTTCATCTCAAAGAGCTCCACTTTTAAAACCACCTAAACACGAAAAGTGATTCACTGGTAACCGCGTCTGAGTTTTTCAGTATCTTATAAAAATCTAAACCATAGATCTTGAAAAGATACCAGCTTCTAGAAGATCAGAGTTCCATTTATTTTCTCTTATCACATCATTTTCACGTTTGCTTTTTCTGATGTTCATTTAACAACTTGCATTATTTTGATGTTCATTTAACAAACAGGTCCAGACAGCTACTTTCCTTTTCCTGTCACCAGGATTGTGCTAAGCAGCAGGGGTAAAAATCATTACAATACAATAAGGAAACAGAAGTTACTAGACAGATTTCAGCAGCTTTAGTATACAGAACTGCTTACAATTTAGTCAGTAGTTAGGACTGATTATGATAATTTAACTGTTGATGTTACACAACACAACTCCCAGTGATAGAAACATCTATGACATAGAGAATCAAGTGAGGGAGAAGGGGCAAGAACAGAAGAAATGTGAAAATCCCAAGAAAAAGGGAAAATAGCAGATTCAAAAAGCTTTGGAAACTGCAAATGAAGGCAGTGAACTGAAAACGTATTTTATAAAAACACAGACTGTTTTTCCAGACAGCTAAATATTTCTGTTAATGGATAACACTTCCTTAATATGTAATTTCTACATGGTAACACTGAAATAGGGAAAAAAAAAAAAAAAAAAGAAGCAAGCATCATATACAAAAATTGCCAATTTCTGTCCCTAGCCATCTTTTCCTTCTCTGGTCTGTTTTGGAGCAACCACAGCATTAAACAGAAAGAAGGCTGTAACTAGAAGCTTAAATATGACAGGATACAGACACTTGCCTTCCATGCACACTGTCACTGTGAATTAGGCATGAGTTGACAAGCTAAAGACCTGGCTTGCAGTCTCATCATTCAATCATCCATCCAATCTCATCAATTGAGCAAGGCAGTAACACATGTCCCCTCCAGCTTAAATGACAGCAAAACTGTGGGTTGTAATCACAGGTCATCTTCAAACGACACTTGCCATTAAGGATGGTTTTGTTCCGAATCAATTTTTATTGAGAATTACTGCAATACAATACTTCTCTTTGCTTCTTCTAACTCCTGAATTTAACACTGTTTAGAAGAACATTTCAAAATGACAATTTCGTCATTTTCTAGGAATAAGGTAACAGCAAATGACATTAAGTAGAAGTCAAAATCAGCCATTTGCAATCCAAAAACAATGACAAAAATAAGGTCACCTACATGAACATCCACAACTGAATCTTTAGCTAGTATTAATCTATGGTGTCTTAGCTACAGTCTAGACTATTTTAACCATGTAAAAGCTGTCTCAAATTACCTGAACATAAAAATTCAAAAAATAAATCAAAACGTAAATGACAACATTAAGTATCCTTAAAAAGGGTTCCACATTTATATGTACCCTCTAATGTTCTCCCAACCCTTAAAATGCATCCTTTTTCTAAATTTGTCAGATTGATATTTTGTTCTTTATTTCTCTTCTACAGAGGAGTGTTCCTCTCTGGTTTTAGACCTTGAGCAGTAATTCTGTACTAAGTCAGCTGAATGTGACCTGAAAGGATGCTGATGGAGCCAATGGAAAAACAACAGGAAGAAAAGTTTTATTTCTATATAGGGTATAGAAAGGGTAGAAGTAAAGTGAGAATCACTGTTTCAGATAGAGGATAGGCTCATCTGGAACTCATTTACCAGTTTTTAAACAACAAGAATTCCTTAATAAAAAAGGGTCAAATCCAACAGACACCACAGCAGCATCTCTGATTTTCAACTAGTCAGAGAAATATAATCAAATCTCTATTAACCTAATTTGCTTTGTGATAGTATACAACAGCTGAGGATGTGCCTTGCAGGTAACTGGAAATTTATTTGTTTGTTCTCCCACATCACTAGATAGGATGTGCACATTTCCCAAATTTTACCAAGCTTAAATGAAATTCTAACCACCCAGCACAGACACTTCATCACAAGTTTATTTTTCTCTATGGCACCCTCACCACCTTCCCCAGCATATCAATCTCAAACATTTGATAACAGCAACAGAAAATATGGGAATAGACTTCTGTGACAGCATATAAACACTACCAAAAATACACTTTATTATCAGAAAATGTATTTTAAAATTTGCACCTAGTGAACAGTAAACATGCAATTTTTCCATCACTCTGACATGTGAAATGTGTTTATCCAAGCCAAAAGTAAGGAACAGCTTTTATGATATAAGGATATATCATAGGCTCATAGAATAGCTTGTACTGGAGGGGACCTTTAGAGGTCACCTGGTCCCATTCCCCTGCCATGGGCAGGGACATCTTCATCCAGATCAGGTTACTCAGAATCCCATCCAGCCTGACCTTAGATGTTTTAAGGGCTGGAGCATCCACTACCCTCTTTAGGCAAACTCTGCCAGTGTTTTACCACCCTCAGAAGTAAAAAAACTTCTTTCTTATATCTGACGTAAAATGTCCCTCCTTCCATTGAAAGCCATTTCCCCTTGTAAAAGGTGCCTCTCCCGCTCTCTTGCGGGCCCCTTCAAGTACTGGAAGGCTGCTCTAAGGCCTTCCTGGAGTCTTCTCTTCTCCAGGTGGAACAGTCCCAGCCCTCTCAGCCTGTCTCCAGAGGAGAGGAGCTCCAGCCCTCTGAGCATTGTTGTGGCCTCCTCTGGACTCACTCCAACAGGTCCATGCTCTTATGCTGGGGACCCCAAAGCCGAACCCAGTACTGCAGGTGGGCTCTCACAAGAGCAGAGTACATCTATCTATGCGTATAAACACACAGAGAGTTTTACAACTAACTGCAATTTCACAAAGATTGCTATTATATTTTAAACTATTCATATTTTCACTTCAGTGATGTTATTACATGATCTTATGTTGCCCAAAAATTAGAGTACCAGAACTGATGGAGATCCTGATCTGACCATGCAAACTGGCCCCTATGCTAGTTCTCCCATCCTGCCTGGATGCATCCCTTGCAGCTGATCTTTGAGCAAAAAGCCTAAATTTCAAAAGACTTTCAACAAAATATTTTTGTTGTTTCCAGAACTGAGTGTTGGGAGATGCAACATACAGGTAATTATTTACTCTCTCTAGGTTTATATCAAGTACAATTAGCTTCAGTTTGTGCAGAAAGATCAGTCTGACAAATAGTTCAGTCAAGGAAGAGTTCTTATATCAAAAAATCACACTAAAAATTGTTTTAAATAATTAAAGAAGACAAAGAACAGTTTAAAGCTCAACTTCCTTTGTATTAGAAGAGTTTTAGGCTGCAACTTGATTATTCCAAAAGCTTTTTTTAAAAAAAATAAAGAAGCTAAGTGCATACAGACCAAATCAAGTATTTTGGGATAAGCACAACAGACTTGATCATTTGTATTTATTTTTCTTCAAGCTTTATCTCATACCACATATCCTCAAGGTTATCTTTTTATTTAATCTTTGGCCAAATACACTTTATTTTCTCATAGAGATAAAATATTTTCATTACACTTTTCAAGCTGGGGAAAAAGAGTACTAAAACTTATTATTGATATTATCAAAAAAGGAAACTTCTAAACAAAGATTTACAAAATAACTTGGAAAATTAATCCAGATGTCCAACAAGAACAGTAAATCTAACAAAGGAGTGTCCATGAAAAATGAGTGATCAGAAGAATACTAGCTTTGACGTATTCATAATGACAACAAACTTCACAAAAGCCCTGAGGAATGGCAGATATTCTGTAATTTCTTTCCAGTCACTTCCTTATAATTAACTTTAAATGTGAATGGGAGGCTTCCACTGCCAGAGCTGCACTGCTTCTGTGTAAACAGCATGTATCCAACCAGGGATACCAGAAATAGTTGTGCTCCCCGAAGTTAATATAATTACCACCTCATTACACTGGTATGGAAGCCCTCACACTGGTGGTTCTTGTGGTGTAACACTTCTTGTAAGTAGCAAAAGATCTGCTGAGAGCCAGGTAAAAAGAAGAATGTTACCCATAACAGCTCCAGCCACACATGAGACACGGTCTCCCCATATGACAAAGCAAATCCAAAAGGCAGAAGGCACACAAGGCATGTCACAGGCAGATCATTGTATGACCTTCCAACAAGTGAGGATCCTGTAGCAACATTTAAAAAAAAGGGAACTCAACTTCTGCTACTGGCTAAAGAAAGAGTGACCTTGAACCTACATACCACACCAAATAACTTTTTTTCTGAGACAGTGCTCAGTTAGAAGGACTTCATGTTCAAGGTGACAGACTGGCAGTAATGAAATGTGAACTTTTCCACTTCTCTTCAAAATCGCCAGCAACAACACAGGGAACTTCTCACACTGTCCAGTTCAATTTCCTTCTCACTTAATTATAGATCAGGAGTAATTCAACTACAATTAATTAAGTTACATCAGAGGCTGACAAGAGAAGTAGCAGTCGGCCTACAGCATGCCACAAGGGAAAGATGGCTGTTCTCCCACCACAGCCATTCATTTTTAGCCTCAAAGAACATTAGACCATTACAACTGCACTAATGACCAAAGCCATTCAATCAAAGACCAATTAAAGTTCTGCAAAATTAAAGTCCTGAAGTCCAGTCCTATTTTTTAGGAAAGTACCTTAATGAACAATGTAAAGACAAGCTTCAGAGCAGAGCCCTCCAGCCTTCCTGTTTAAACCGGCACAAGAGCCACAAGCAGAGGAAAGGAGGGACAGCCTGCAAGGACACCACTGCTGGAGAAGTGTCCACCAGTGTGGTCCTTCTCACCAGGGCTCCTGCTTTCAGCATCCCCTTTGGCAAACACCCAACATGTGATGGACAAAGGAAGAATACCCCCTCCCCCCCCAAACTGCCTTTTTTTTTTTTCTCCTCCACAGCCATAGTACTGACTTCATATTTAATTCCCCATTTTCGTTGTGGAAGGAACAAAATGCTCTGGGGTGAATGCTCTTCACAGACTGTTTTTCCAGACAGCTAAATATTTTTGCTGTCACAAAAATATTTTTGCTGTACACTCAGTGTACAACATCCACTCCAGAACCAAGCAAGACATCCAACACAAGTGAGAGTTTTCAGGCCTGGACTGAGTGAAAGTCACCTATAACCAAGGTTCCTTCATTTCTGAATATTTTTTACTAGTATCTACACTTTTTCAGTTATTTGCCACTCCTGTCTTCAGGATCTGGTTTATCCATCAGTTTCTCCACATCCACCTCAAACCTTCAGCATTCTCTCAGTTAATCTCTTCCCTGCTCTGCTCATTTTCCTGCCACTGCTTCTCTTTAGTTCTTCACTACACAGAGCAGCTCCATGGTCTCCCTCTCTATAGAGTCACCACCTCACTCCACTCACGTTTTACCAACAGCCGAACAAACCTAACTCTCACCCAGCCATGGACCAGTCACTGCAGAGTGACTGTAAAACTGCTGTAAAACCCAGTTTTACAAGCAGAATGCAGACTGGCACTAGGACAACAGACCTGGAGCACAGGAGGGGAAGAGAAGCAAGCCAAGCCAAGCAGGGAGGCAGACACAACTCATATTCTTTTAGGGGCTTTCTCTGCACTGCACAGATGTTGCCTTATACAGCTCATCATGGGAAGCAGAGTGTGAACAAGAATCCTGGTGCTACAGAGACTTCCAGGGAAAGGCTACCCAACTATAGGAATGCAGCTGAATAAAAAAAATAAGAATGCACATGAGAACAACTTTTAATGGAATTACCAATTACATGTCAGAGGGCTAAGAAAATGCATTACAGCAGACATAGTTTTAATACTTAAAAATTAGTTTACTGTCATTTGGAAAAATAAATGAGGCGACCAGCACATGACTGAGTACGATTAAGGACAAAAAGTTGGGCTGCACAAATCTCAGCAAGCCACCTTTACAGAGGGGTGGCTGCTGCAAACCTGAGCTGCAGGGTGGGCTGGCACTTTCCAAGGAAACTCATGGACAGTCAGTTCCTCCCTGCATTGCATTCACATCAAAAAGTCACAAGCTCAACATGAGACTGTATTTTAAGTCAGTACCCAAAAGGCACTGTGGAACCTTCTGTTTGCACTTCAGTATTCCTTCTCCCTTTGTTACAATCACAAAAGATGGAGACACACCCCTGGATATGATCCATCCAAAACCTCATGGATCCTCTACATTCCTAACCATGTTTATTGACATTTTGATGGGGCCACCCTTAATAAACACATGAATAAAGACAAATTATTTATTACCCTGACCCCATGTGAAAAATGCACGGACGTCTGCTTTAATCAGCCATTCCAGATGCATTTCCACTTTTTGTATGACAGCATGTGTTCTTGTTATTTACTGGGAGTAATCACACAGGTTACTGGATAACCTTACAACAACATGTTTGCATTTTTTCTTTCTTGGCTTAACTCTCCAGCAATGTTTCTTTCTGCATTTATCCTGATGACTTGAAGTGAAATAATTCTACTAGCCTAGCCATTTCTTTGTTAAACAGCAGAAATCCAAGTGTTTCTGGATTCAGCAAGTCTAAAAACCACAGGCACTGGCAAATCACAGTTCCCCGCAGCATAAAGTCGACAAATAGCATGGGAACAAGAGTTAGAAGCTATGTATCTTTTCAGCTGCATCCCAAGTACCTTACATGGAAGACTGGCCCCACTGAACTCACTGACCAGCATTTTATAGAACAACTCAAACAAAAGGGGATGTATTTACATCTATTTTAAGCCAGTCATAAAAAAATGCCATCCATTGCTGTCAGGCAGCATGGCAGGGGAAATTATTTTTCCATAGTTATTCTTCACATCACTCTTCCCTCAACTTACTCCCAAACCCAGGTACTTGCAATTGTTGACACAATTAAACAACCATTTTTATAGAACTGGTCCCATAGTGGGTAATCTATAAAGGCTCCTTGTTTCTAAATAGGGGTTTTTATTGTTATTTTTCTTATAAATTCCTCCTGCTACCTCCTGCAGGTTTTTTACATGCAGACAGGACCTAGGACCCTTGGAGGGACATTTTCCCCAAACAACTGAGAGCTCTGTGCTCACATACATCTGGGGCAGATGGAGATCACAGAACACACACATAGGTGCTCCTCCAGAAACCATCCTTTAAGTACAGTTCTTTCTCCTAAACAAGAGGCTTCCAAATGAAACATACCATGATAGCCCCAGATGTGTGGATCAAAGACTGGCTTTGGCAGCAGAGCTTGTCTGAGAGATTGCCACCCCAGCAGGCCCCTCCATTCCCAGCCCGCAGACTGCTGACCATTGCTCCTCCTCCCGCACTCCAGTCGTGCTCCACAACCACTTGCAGGGCTGCAGTCAAATTGCATGCCTGGAAGGATCTGCATCAGCAGTAACTCCCTTCCTATTCCTACTGGGAGGTTTAGTCTATATCCAGACCCTTTCAGTAACCCACTTTGAAGTGCAGCACTGCAACATCTGTCCTGGCACAGCCCCAGCCATGCTCAACCACCACATGTCAGCTCTTCCCTCCAAGACAGTCGTGAATGGGTGAGACCTCACCACTGAGACAGCAGTGATCATCTTCTTTCCTAAATTCCTGCTCAGAAATACTTCCAGCTGGTTCACTGCATCTGAAAAGCCTTCCAGACCAAATAACCAGTCCAAAGCAGATAATCAGCATGGAAGATTTCCAGTCCAACTTCCAGCTCCTACTTGAGAAAGCTACAAACAACTGAAATAGTCTTAATTAAATGAAAACCACCGAAGGCCTCAGCTGTGGATACTTGGGTCTTTCATAATTTCAGTATATAATACTAATTTTTATTCAATAGCATTTTACTTTTTGTACTTTTTTTTCCCCCTGAAGATCACTAGAAAGCATTTTGTGCAGGTTAACATTACAGACACCTTTTATTTAGAAAGTATTCTCTCAAACTAATTGATACCAGTCCTAAGGGCACAGAAAGTAAAGTACTAAGCATAACCAGAAGACTCAAGTTCTTTTTCCACACAACCTGGTTGTTTTTATTAAAGCACAAAGGTCTTATGCATCATGACAGCATCTTATGATCAAAGAGTGATCTACAAAAATGAAAGATGAGAAATTCAATTCAAGAGACTAACTTGTTCCTCTTGTTGAATGCATACTTTTACATCTATCAAACAAAAGGGAAAGCAACCATTCAAATCTTCTTTCCTGGTTCATTTCAGATCTTTTGCAGGGGAGAAATAAACAAAATTATGGTTATCTTCCAGAAATAAAAGAATGGCAACTCAAAACCTCCACCTCTTACCATCAGCTTCATGGTCTTGACTACTGCCTTCTTCTCCATAACATCTCCAGATTTAAGACAGACATTTCAAGAAAATACAAGAAAATCTGTTACCTTTCTACCATGAATTTAACATCCCCAAAGCAACTCCTTCCTCTGCAAATTTATGCAAAATAATTTCCAGGGATTACTCACGTTGCTGTAGATTAGAACACTGCACTAATATACTTTTGGACCGCTTCTCTGGACAATAGTAGTTTTGCAGAAGAGTCTTCCATTGCAGGTTCAAAAGAACACACACAAAAAGAGGGTTTATCACATTACATCCAAGCTTTCAATCAGCTCTTCAGCAAACAGGGACACACAGCAAGGGGGGGCTGCCAGTCTGAGACAAACAGCAGCAGTGTCACACCACACCCCAATCACCTCCAGTGTTACATGGCAGATGAATGATTTCTTTCTGAACAAAGGCATTTTGCAATAAAAGGGACTCTCAGAGCTCATCTTTCACAGTTCCAGCAGAATAGTGATGTTTCCAGCATATGTGATCTTAAATACAATGTCCATTCTTTCACAAATAGTTGAAAAAATAGATCTCACTGTTAAATCTTCCTTTAAAACCACAGATGGAAGCAGAAAAAGTGAGCTTGTCCAAACTCATTTACACTAACTCCCACTCTACTCCAAAATGCAGCCCACAGAGGATGTCTTTAATGCTGCGTAACAGTTCTTTCTCTCCACTCCAGAAAAATTCTGCAGGTAACCAATGGGTCTTCCTGGGTTTTTGTGCCTTAACTGAATGTGACATTTACACACAATTTCTGCTACAAATTCTTTATGCCACCTCCTCTAAAGCACCCTACATGCAGAGGAACAACTTAATGCTGAGCCAGAACTGCTGTTCCTCTTCAGAATGAGGATCAGAACTTGAGTTCCATGTTTTGAGACCCTGCTCTGGTAGGAAGCATTATCAGCACAGCAGAAATGCTGAGGAGTGATCTGACTCTTGTGGGGAAAAAAAAATAGAGATAAAAACCTAATATTCTGTATAAAAAAGTTTGTGCACTGTTCATATTGTTGTCACATGTTACAGTGCAAATAGTCATCTTTGCAGCAAACTAGCACAAAAAAACACGTTTTATCACAGAAAAAATAGCATCTAAAACAGATAAAGATGAAGCCTACTATAAAACTGTTGTGCCATGGTGAAGCCTCAGCTTCTCATGCTACAGATCTAAAGCAAACATATTTGTGTTTGAGGTCAGCTCTCAAACTCAGAAATAAGTTTGAATTTTGTGAGAATTATTATATATTTGGACTTTTGGATTCTTTAGTTATCTATTATTAGATGGAGCTTAGTTGTCAAGACAACAGCTTCCACTTCTACAAAATGCTTGAACTGTCAGCAAAATGCAAGAGTCAATATCAAAAGGTCACCAGACTGGTCATGTCTATAGCCAGGAAATAAGAATATCTCCTGAGGGTAAGGCCAGGCTGCCTCCAGAACAATGGCAATCAAACACAAGGAGAGTGGATATTTCTGAATGATCCACCCAGTAGAAACAGAAGGATTCAAGGAGCAATCTACCCCACACAAGATCTACTGCCCTGCTGGGCTTTTGTACAGTTCATTATTACAATGGCCAATCCAAAGCAGAGTACAGTGTGAGAAACATAACTGATGAAAGTACATGTTTCAATAGAGAAAAACTGGATTTTACACATCAGAGATACCTTAACATACAGCAAAAAACACCCCAAACAACATCATTATGCAATGAAATCCTGTCATCCAAGAATTGACAGTCAAAGGAACACAGCAGTTAGGTACTGAACATATTCCATATATTCCACTGCAGAAATGTGGGGGGAAAAGGAATATGCTCCCAAAATTAGGTCAAGCTTGATATCAAGAAAGAATGTGATTAGACACTTAATATTCTTTTTCTTTTTTTACAATGGGATGTAAGCATGATAGCAATAAACATATTTCAACATCAGCCACACTCAAAATCTGTAACTCAGAATGTTCCTGCATGCCCTCATGTCACCACTGGGAAACCCTACCAATATGCAGTTTAGTTTTTGTAAAAGCAAGTATCTTAGGATCACATCTATTTTCCTTATACTTTATCTTTTTTTCTCACGAAAAGTATTTTGTATCAAGAGAAATAAAACAACAAACAGACACAGCAGACCAACATGATGAAACAACGTGACATCCTCCTAGAAGTCCCAGACTGGACTCTTCAGTGTGTGACTGTGTGTACGCAGACAAAACAACACACGACCCCTTGGCAGGCAGGTGCAATGTGCTCCCTCCTACTACTCACCTTCAGCTTTACGTGAGCCATAGGCTGAGACAACAGCAGAATTATCTTCCCAAAGCATTTTTCCACCCTTTTTTTTTTTCATTCAGCACAGGGGAAAAGGACAGAGGGAAGGGTACTCAAGGGCAACTGTGCACAGAATACTCTAAAGGACTGAGACTCAGCTAGCATTAGTCTCCTCACTTTAAAGATGCACGTGACTAATTTTTTTCTTTATATATAATGTATGTCTCCATGCACACACAGCTCCCCTACGCAGTCATCTCCTGCCTTTTATCTCCTTGTCTCTCTAAATAGACACTTGCTTTAACTTAAGAGAAAGCAACTGTACCCTCACCCCAACCTCAGAAGCAATCCTTGCCCTCTGATGGGATGCTCCATAAATACTTGCAGTACTCAGAACATTTATTTTGTT
The DNA here is from genome assembly GCA_039654755.1 of Calcarius lapponicus. NCBI lineage: Eukaryota > Metazoa > Chordata > Aves > Passeriformes > Fringillidae > Calcarius > Calcarius lapponicus. The sequence continues at coordinate 102,061,670 of CM077464.1, forward strand.
GCAAGAACAGCTGGGAATAAACTACCTGAAAGTATCAATATTAGCTCCTGTTAACTCAGTTTTCAGGGAACCAGAATAGCTCACGGGCAGGAAAACTCAGTGGAAAGGCAGGGAGAGAAAGGAAGACCAGAACATCAACATACAAATAACCTCCTCAGTGTGTCATCCTGATGGATATGTGGGGAAGTTGTCTGGCAAATTAGAAAACAGTCCTCTTGGATAACAGGCACTTTTGTCAAATTAGCATTTCCTGGGATGTGAGAGTGTTGTTGACTCCATACCTAAGCTGGAACAGCTCCTCAGCTCAGTGAAGGAATCAGACATTCCTTTGCCAGATTTAAATCTTCTGACCTTTCTTTTTTAGGCGCTATGCTTTTATTTTTATGGCACAGGTTATTTTCAACATATGGAAAAGTAACCTCTCTAATTTCTAATTTCAATCATGTCTTTGCATTAAACTGGGCTGGTGATAATCTATTCAAAATTGTTTCTTTTCCTTTAGGTTTCTGTATTTACTTCCAACCACAGGTTGAAACCTACACATCATAAGGAAGGTTACAGTCACCTGGGTTGTTGTTGCTGTTCTTAGTTATCATTTCATATTAAGACTTACAGGATATATTTTTCTTTTTTATTGTTGTTAATGGTCATTGCTTCTTTCAATATCTTTGATATTACACTGTAAACATTCTACAAAAATTCAGCATTTCAACATTTGACATTGCATTGGTTTTGATACCTAACAATAAAACAAGGTTCACAGATTGCTCTGTATATACAAATTCCTAAGTCTGAGCAATAAACCATATTGTCATGTGACACATCCCTGTAGTCCTGGTTTTAGAAGAGACTATTGTTTTCCTTCTGAAAAGTTAATCATCTTGTTTTGTATCTGGCATAACATATAAGAAAAACAACAAGGTCTGTGAACACTGCTAAAATTACACTGCTAACATTTCCCTTTCAAATAGCCACAATCAAAATATTACTTATATGCTGGGATCCTTCTACTAACCTTAAATTAAAGCAGATTTTTTTTTTCTTACACACACCCCAAATCCTAAACTACTGAGATGAGCATTCCTAAAGCTTTGAACAGCACAAATCTTGATGTGTTCAATAGCTCTCCTCACATCAAGAGGACCTATATTTGCACAGACACAATATGCAGTCACTTAAAACATAAGGACATTTTCCCCCTCACAGACACGAACAGAAGTTCAAATTTGAATATATCCCACACTTTCAGTTACAAACACAGACTTGGGTATAAAAGGAGAATCCGTATTGAGAGTAGTCAACACGTTTTCTTGGTTATAATCTCACTTGAGAGCCGTGCTCTTGCCAATGAACACAGCCAGCCATCAATATCAGCACAGGGCTCCTGCAGAGTTAGTACCAGTAAATTTGCTTTCCTGAAAATCATAGCTGGGAAGTACTTAATTTAACCTCAGTCATCTGGTAAGCTAGAAAGAACTGGGAAGGGAGGAAAATCACATTTTATAAAAAATTAAAATAATACATAAAAAGTACTGATCAGGGAAAACACTTTACTGGTGTATTTGTTGATATCACATTTCCATCTCTTCTACTCTCCCTGTTTTCTTGACAACTCTTAACCTGGAGTTAGGAATAGGAAGAGGCCACTGGAGAGTTTTATGTTCTCTTTTTAATGCAGAATTCAAACCACAGGACCATACCATTCTCTTGCAATTAAATAAGCATTGCCTGTTAACAATTAATGTCTGACCCTTTCTGCAGTTTTTAATTAACATGAGAGAAAGTTGGTGGCAAACAAGTGGCAAAGTTTGCCACTTTTCTGCCATCATGGCAAAATTTCTTGCAGTAGGAGGATGACATAAAACCTCCATCCCATACAGAGCCCATAAATTACCTCTCAAGAAGGCTATTTATTCACAAAGTCAAATTCAGACCTCATACCCAGGTAACTCTTACTAAACTAAGATTGCCAAAGTTTGTAGAAATGGATTGAGAAATAGTCTGAATACCAATGACAAGAAGATCTAGAAGTCATCTTGGTGGTTCTGGGTAACAGATGATAGCCAAGACCAGTGTGCTGGTTTTAACTGGGGTAGAATTAATTTTCTTCACAGTGGCTGGTATGGGGCTGTGGTTTTGATTTGTGATGAACACAGGGCTGATCATACAGAGATGTTTTTATTATTGCTGAGCAGGGCTCACACAGAGCCAAGACCTTTTCTGCTTTTTGTACTGCCAGGCTAGTGAGGAAACTGGGGTGCTTGGGAGGAGACACAGCTGGGACTGGTGACCCAAACTGACCAAAGGGATATTCCAGATCATATTCCATGCTCAATATAGAAAGTGGGAGAAAAAGGGGGAAGGAGAGGACCATCATTTGCAGTGATGGTGTTTATCTTCCCCAGTCACCAACAGACATGAGGGGGCCCTGCTGTGCTGGAGGTGGCCGAGCACCTGCCTGTCCATGGGAAGCAGTGAAATCATTCCGGGTTTTGCTTTGCTTGCATGGACAGCTCTCATTTTCCTTATTAAACTGTCTTGATTTCAACCCAGGAGTTCTTCAGCTTTTATCCTTCTGATTCTCTCCCCAGTCCCACTGCTGGAAGAGTGAGCAAGGGGCTTTCTGGAGTTAAACCATGACCACCAGCCAGTTTAATTAAAAAATAAGGGACAGGAAATGGAGTCTTATTCTTTCCTTAAACTTTTGAGGTAGCATGAATCTAACAGCCACTCACGCAAAAAGAAGAACAGCAAGTAATTATTTTTTTTGTAAAATTATTAGAAGTCTCTGCAATATATACTTCAGGTTGGGTGGTTTGTTGGGGTTTTTTTTAAGTCCTTGCCACAGTTCATAGTGGATTTTAAATATTCATGAACTTTTATTTCAACTTTTTTATATGCTAATTAACATAATTATATGTATCATAAGCATATTTGGGTTCTGCATTATCGATATTTCTCTACACCATTTTATCAATAATTTTCAATTACATGGGATATTGCATTTGTACCATTTAGCTTTTACAGTCTCTCTAAAAAGAAGATGGAAAACATTAATAAAATGTGTAATTTTTTTTTTTTAAGTTAACAGATAAAATCATGTTTTCAGGCAGGTATCATCATGAATAACTGCTCAGCAATTATTCTTAATTACAAAAAATGCAAAAAAATATTTTATGGCCAGCTCTTTGCAGGACTGTTTGACACTACAAAGGGAATACAGAGTTCACAGCATAGCTACAAAACCAGTACAGAGAAGACTGCACAAGGGTATTCATTCTTCTTTAATTAAACTCTAATCTGATGGCTTTACATTCTGACATAGTTTTGGTGAACACAGACACCTAATTAAAACATGACTTGTTTATCCAGCAGCACATAAGGTTTTGACTGTAAAAGTGATGTTCACAAAACAAATGCACCCTGTAGTATGTAATTTGCTTTGATATGAAAAACCTTGAACAAAAAAATTATACCGTGCTAGCAATCAGACAGCTAAAATGAAATGTAAAAGGTGGCTAATTGCTTCAGCAATAAATAACAAGTACTTGAAAATAAAGTCAGTGTTTCAGTATCATCTGCCATGCCTAGCAGGTCAGACTTTGGTGTGATAGCTCGCTACTTACTGAAGTTAGACATTGCGTCCATCCTTAATTGTGTGTTAGAGGTTCAGCCCCAGTTGATCCCAATTGAAATGAGCAGGGGCTCATTTCAAATTAGATTTGACAGCATTCAGGCCTGTCACATGCTCAAGCTCACCAAAGAAACTTTCCAGGCAAAACTCAAAGTCAGTCTTTCCCATTTATTTTCTAAGCTTTTTTTTTTTTTAATTTAAGTAGCATAAAGGCTATACCACAAAACAGTGCCAAACAGAAACCACTCAGCATAAGGACTTCCAAATATCTACGTAGATCCCTTTTTTCCCCTTATTCTGAGTATCCAAATATAAAGACAGGACTTCAAATTCTACCACTGTGAGATCCAAGCAACAGGCATTCCAGAAATTATTCCAGAAAGATGTACCACCATTCTGCATTCCCTTTTTTATCATCATGTGTTAAAACACTACCTTAGTATACATAAACTAAATTGGATAAGACAGTCCAATTTTATGTTAATTTCTTCCATAGCTGCCAAGCACAACCTTCTTTTGAAACACAGCACTTCTGTGCCACTGGACAAGAATATTTAACAACAAGGAAAACATACTCATCCACACATATGAAGTGCTGGAAGAAGGAAAACACTTGGCTAATGGGACAAAGACCTGACACAGCCAGTGCTATGCCCTTCAGAAGCAAAATCTCATTTGGTTTTCTGTTAGTCTCAATTCTAAGTGAAAAGAAACAAAGTGGGTTCAAAATTATTTTGTATTAATCTCCTTCCATTAAGGTACAGAGGATTAGCAGCACATAAACAAAACTGGGAAATCAGCAGCAAAAAAAAATAGTTAAGGTCTTGCACATATAAGTATCTCCACATATAAGAAATTAAGAAAAGAAGATTAATATTTCTGGCTATAGAGTCAGACAAAACATATCCAACACACAAGATAAATCAGGAAGATGCCCCATCATTTCTACACATTAATATATTCTCTTACATGGTAAAACAAATACAGAGAGGAGTGAAGCAATGAAACAAAAGGAAGCTTCAAATCAACTGAGTTTTAGTAATATCCCTAATCAAGTTCCAGATTTGCAGTGGAAATGCAAAGAAAGTTAAAGCACTTGAAAAAATTCATACCCAAAACAAATAAATGTAAGATAAAGAAATTCTTCCCAAACAAGAAGTAATCAGTTCGTGTCAGAAATACTCCTGCAGATCTGTTTTCCATCAGAAAATCCAATGCATCAAAACAGAAATACTTCCCTTTGATGACACCAATAATAAAATAAAAACTGCAGCAGGTACTTTTAAAGGCAGAAATTTATAAAACTTCATAGCTTTATGATTTCTAATACTTTTTAAAATTTTATTATGCATGGTATCATACAAGACTAAAGAATGCATCAATCCAATGCAAATGTAATTTTTGTGGAAAAGTACAAAAATGCTTTTTTCATTCTGTTTTAATCAAGTTTTGATCCTGTAAGCTGTACAGCAATATATAAATACCCCTTTTCTCCAAAGGTTTAATCAAAGTTACTCTAAGCAAAGTTACCTCTGAGAGGACTTCTATGTTTTCATAAGGTGATATGGAAAAGACATTTTTATCTTATTTAACAATGGATAGTAGCCCTGTGACAAAAGGAATACAAATAAGTATATGTAAGCTCATATCAGTGAAGAGTTGTCAGCTGTTTCCCTTCTCAGAAGGGAAACTACAACATTCTTTAATTATTTAGAACACCTCAAGGAAATAAAAGTGCTGCTTACTTTAAACCCATGCAACAGTTTTCAGATAGTCCTAACATGGTCACTCCCATCTACAGCTGGAGTTGTGTCAACTTTGCTGGTTTTAGCACTTACTTAGCATCTTTAGAAGATACTCTTTTCTCACACTTTTTTTCTTCCACTTGACCTTTTCTGCACTTCTGCCTAAACAGAAGCAGTTCAAAACAGATGAAAAAACACTGAATTTTGAAAGTTAAGATTCCTGGATTCAAAAGTATTTCTTCAGAAAAGCCTTAGTCTTGTTACTGCAGACTGGACTAGAACTCCAGAAGGTTCCTTCTGACCTGAATTATTCTACAATTCTCTTTGTAGCATTAGAGGATGAAGCAAAAGTGAGTACAGTTCACCCCTTCAATCTTTACACTCCTCCGTGGCATTGTCCCAATTTCACTTTCACCTACTTTTTCAGCTTAGAACTGCTAATATGCTCACACATACTTAAAAAAAAAAAAAAAAAAAACAAAAAACCAAGAGACCTCTAGTGTGCAAGAAAGCACATTTCCTTACTTATTATATGTTTCTCACCTGTATTTAGGACTGGCATTGACTACTGATTTTTTTTTCCTTGAAGTTCTAAGTACTCATATCCATGTCTGCTACTTTAAACAACATCTGTCAGGTAAAATTTACCAACCTCAGCAGACAGCTCTATGTTGGCTTCAATTTATTGAATCCACTGAAATCCATGTGAAGCTGCATGTAAACTCCCTTGCAAGACATGGATGAAGATCTGCTGGATCAAATTGTACAGTGGTCTGAATATACATCTTTAGTTTTCCATATTAAATTCACTAGATTGCCTCAACATAGATTAATATAATTGCCATTAACACAAAACATTCTCGTCATCTAAACTTGCATTTCTCCCATTGGTTTGTCCCCTTTCCATCCTAAGTCTGACTCACAGATGAGAAATGAGATCAAGCTAGAATTTGCCACCAGAGTGACTTGGCCTCTTTGAACTACAAAAAAAGACCAAGACAGTGGGATAGAGTGACTGGAAAGTTAAGAAATCAATGACAGTCATCCCAATTTTACCTCAGTATGAATGTGGAGTTTCTGAAGTTTACAGAGCTGGTCTTCCCAGCACAATGCCTGGAGCTCTGACCTTCTGCAGGGCCATCTGAGATTACAAATACATGTATGCAGAATATATGTATGTGGAAGATTGTGAACCCCTTAGTCCCAAACAAGAACTTCCACAAAAGTCACCAAGTGCAACAACCTGGTTTATTGCACGTAGCCGGGTAAAACGTTCACTGTGACAACTCCAGCTCTGCCCACGGCAGGAGGAAATCCTCCCACAGCCCTGTGTGCTAAAATAACACCCTAAAGCAGCAGCAGCATGATTGGATTTCCCCATGCAGCTCAGGTCACCCAGGCCCTGTGTCTGCTCCAGGATTCCCTCGGCCCCCAGCCCTGCCCACTCGGGGAGGCTGGAGTGCCTCCCAGAGCAGAATCACTCTGAATTCAGGACTGCAGCATCCCCAGGTAGATAAACAGATCAAACCCACCGAGCCACAGGCTTCCTGACATTCTCCAGAGCGGGCAGGCTTTTCTCCTCCAGAGCAGGGAGGGTTTGGTATTAATTTGAGCAGGGAGGAAAGCTGGATTCTGCTCTGCAGAAACATCGAGTCAAATAAATACGTCATTAAGCTAACTAGCTACAGGATTGTCTAGCAGATGGATGACATCTTGGTTGCTAGTGGAACACTTTTCTATAGCCTTGTTTGAGGCAGACACATATGGCTCTCCCAAGCATTGATGCAAGCTCCCAGATGGACTAGATCATTGCTGACACCTTATTATAAATCCTAGAGATGAAAGAAGGGAGCACAATTTTTGAATCACAACACAGGACTCTAAAATATTCAGGCTTCCTAAAAATCAAATTTACAACAGAATATCTCAACTTCTTTATGTTGAAAGAAGCTATTTCTAACCAGGAACAGAAAATAGGGCAAAATGCTGCATCAAGAAAGACTAGAAGAGCCTTGAGGAGGCTTAAAAGACCAGAAGATCCTTAATGTAAATGTATATCATAGCTATACATATATGGAGTTACAAATATTACATTTCTAAGGATGTAAAAAATTATCTGTAGTGCAGCTGTTACTGACACCAAAGAGCTTCCATCTGGAATTTCTTGATTGAGGTGGAAGGGAAAAGGAAATAAGAGGAAGCCACTTAGACATTACAGATGCATCCCTGAAATGTCTGTACCCTAAAGGACTACCAAGGGAGAAAAAAAGAGTGAGAGAGAGATGTCTAGATGGTTACAGGAGAACTACCAGAACTACATGGGAGACTGGGATATAACAGAACCAGCTGCACACAGCATTTGACTTTTTGTAGGTGTCAGGAATACCTGAGAACATCTCAAGTACACAAGGGTACTGCAATACATTTTACACATCGAGGTCAGAGGCAGGAAAAAATATTCTTCTGACACTTTCACACTGTCAAAAGAGACAATCCTTAGTATCCATAAGAATTTGACTCTTAAACTTACCCAAACAGACTCAAAGTGTGGGGAAGATGACTTGCTACAAATTTTCTCTCTAATGTCTGCTATACCATGTACAACAACAAAGTTACATCTTGAGAATGTCATAACTCTGTGATAAAACTTTTCCATTTCAAAAAGCAAATCAACTTGTTGATTCTGGGAATAGGTCAAGAACTCTAAAATCATAAGAGAGATTCTTAAGGTGCTAAAATTTATCTGCCTCTACTGCAGTGGCCATAACCTTATTAAGCATGCAAACATCTTGGAACAATGAGCCAAATGTGGGACAGACAGTGCCTCTTATTTTTTCAGACATACAACTGTACTTTCAGTATCTTCAACCATAAAAGAATTCCAATGTATTGAATTCAGAGTGGCTCCCAAGTTTGCCTTCACAGCTTTTAGTGTGGCTGTTATCTCCTTGACCAACTGAAAGTTCAGAAGATTTTTTTTACGGGGAGAATACAACAATGCTTGAATTACTTCATAAAATATAATATTTAATTAAAAAAAAAAGAGAGAGAGAGAGAGACTCAAGAGAAATGTCCAGGAAAAGTCTTGATTTTGTAAGGGTCACTTACAAAAGAATGTCCAGATGGCCACTGCATCTGCAACTACTTCAACTGGACAGCTCCTCTTCTCTGTAGCACTGCTCCTTCTGGGAGGCAAGTTCAGCTCCCTTCTTTCTCAGATCCCTGAAGAATATATGCTTCACTGTTCATTTTAATATTTTGGAATATAGAAGCTTCAGGATATTCTTTCCTGTATGTGTCTTCCTATGCAAAACACAGGAAACTGCAACTTGCAAACCTCTGTGGTAAAGGCTGACATGAAAAGGGGGAAATCTAAGACTTTAGGCAACAGAGGTTTGGGTTCTCCTGAGGTGCTCTATCAGATGAACTTCAGATTGAAAAGAAAGGAGAAGAGAGATATTAATTGGCACCCACAAAAGCACGATAAAACACAGCTCCAGCTGTGAACCAGACAGTTTCTGGGCTCTCAAAGCAGACAAACCCCATTAAATTTCAAATTCCCCACCAGCTGAAGGCTTCAGTTTTAAAACTGTCAAATAGAACATTTTTTCTTACTTAGTTTCAACATTTAAAAGACTGACAGCTTCAAAAGACAGATACAGAGGACTACTGCAGGTCCCCAAATGGAGGCGAGTCCATGAGGGATTTCTTCAGTCCCTAACCTCGCAGCAGACTTCTCTTGCAGGCTGCCCAATGAAACCACATGTTCCTAGAAACACAGCACCCCTCGTGACAAGGTGAGATCCTTGGCAGTTTGTCTCTGTGACAAGGACCATGGAAACAACCAGGCCTGTGGCCAAAACAAGTTCACCCAGAATCAGAGAGAGGTTGCATCCTATTTTGATTTTGGTCAAAGTTTGTCAGGTCTAAAATATTTGCAATGAAACTTCCCAATTTCAATGAAATGCCGTTTTCTGTGTAAATTACATCCACTTGAAAGTTTGTAACTAGGCCCATCAAAGATACCTCTAAATAGCAACATCATGAAAACTGATCAGTAACAAGCAGCATGGAGGAAAGTTGAGATAAATCAAGTCTAGCATAAAACACTGAATTACAGCATGGTAAACATCTGTGTCAAGAGCCTCTCAGTCATACACAGATAGATCAGTGTAATTTAGCTTACATTCTGAATTATGATCTCCATCCGATGAGAACATTAAATGACCTCTGATGGATTCAAGTTAAATATATAAGGCTGTTCTGCATTCAACAGAGCACTCACACACAAGTTTAACGTACTCTAACATACACATCCTGACTCGACACTTCAAGTGATTTGCTCTGGTGTCTCCATGTAGACATGATTAAAGGCTTTCATCTCCAATTGCTAACAATACCCAGGGGAGAACAGGGAATGGGAAAAAGCCAGAGTCTGTTACTGGTTGCATATTCAACTGAAGAGAGAACTCAACATTTCAAAAGACACTTCCAGAATACCTTGCACACCTGACTCCCATTCCACAAACTAAAGAGGTCCTCTTATTCCTCTCCATACTTCTTTTAATGCCTTCTGCTTTGCTCTGCTTTTAGGTGATTTCAAACAAAATTATGAATCATGAATCAAATATTTTTTAACTCACTACTGTGCATTATCAGCACTAATACATTAGCACTGTGATATTTCTTTCTTGGATTTTACCTATTTGCCCAGCCACTCCCTATGAGAAAAAGGAGACTGGGCTACATAGGTTGCTGGAGCTTTCTGCTGCAGAAACTTTACATTATTCCAGCTGTTTTCTTCAAAGGGCTGTAAAGATCATTAGAACAGAAGACTTTTTCACCTACAGCTGCAAGTTAGAATCATCATCTCTGTAGCCACTGCAGGTGACTTCTTGCAACTGAAGAAAGATTTGTCTCCCTAATCCTTGGTAAATGAATCCCTACACTAAAAAGTTAGACTACTGTTGTTACCAATCTAATAAGGCGCTGTAAGAATAAAAATATTTGTAAAATGCTTTGATGAGAAAGTTTTGCCATAAGGTGCTAAGTAGAACAGGTCAGATAAAGCACACGTTTGACAAACACTGGCAGTATTTCTGTTCATCAACAGATGGTTGCTTTTAAAAAAAAAATTATTATTATAAGCTATGTGAAAGTAGCCACCAAACAGTACCTGTATTCAACATTATCCAAGCTGCTTTAATTGGACAGATGGATCACATGTTAGAGGCTTCCCAATTAAATAAGGATAACTCATACTTTAAGATATTCTAAGTGAAAATAGGTTACTTGCAACAAGCTAATCTCAAATGTGCTGTTCCTAAAAGCCTGCTAGAAAGGTTATTACAACAGCAAGAGGAACATGAGAGGGTCACAAAACCCAAAAACATCAGTGCTGGAAATATCCACAGAGCTCTCTTCTACCTCACTCACTTCTAATACTTATATAAGTTTGATGAGGAATTATAGTCAACACCAACCTTTTGTAAAACAAATCATCTACACATGAACTGCACTGGCCAACAGATGCTATTAGTCAGCCCAAGTCTAACTTCTATATGACCAGGTGCAACCTCTAATTTAGGAGTACTGAACCTTATCTGCATGCATTTCTACAAACATTCAATTTAATTTTGCTTAGCACTAGTTAAGGAAAATCTACAAAACTAGTCATCCATTGAGATGAAATTATAAGGGAAGAACACACACCAATGTAGTATCTCACCAAAGGTGCCAGTTCCACAGCTATGGAGATTAAGTTATAAGAGTCCCTTACATTTTCTCTCCCACATCTTCTGCTGTGCTCCTTAACTCTGACCCATAGGGCAGAAGCCAGAGAACTCACTTTTGTCTTTTGAAAATCCCAAGAAACCAAGGCAGACATCCAGCTGACCTTCTGTATAGCACAGGCCCCAAGAGGCTCTATGGATTGGCATCACTTCACTCAGTAACTAAGGGTTGAGCAGAAGCACAAAGTGAAGCAACACCATTTACACCCAACAGTTTAATAAACACTGTTACATCTAGGCAATTACATATACTAAGTACATCCCAACTAGATACAGGACTAACAGATTCATATTAATTCTTGCTTCATGTGTCATTAACACCTAATGGAATGTTCAGAGGTGTTTACAAGTCCAAAGTAATAATGGATCACTTTTAATTAATGCACAGGAAAAATTTCATGAAAGTCTCAGTGGAAGAAGGCAGCTGTTAAAGAGATTGCTTCATATCTCAGTCACAGACTGCCCCCTCCTTTCCCTCTATCAAATGGAGAACAAGCAGGTTACAGGTGTGAGAAACCAAAATAATAGACTCAGCCACACAACATGAAGAGATAATTAAGAAAGTGCCACACATTTTCTCTCCTATAATTCTTTGAAAAGTTAAAGAGTGGAACTTGTGTTTAAAAAGCAGAGTACTGTACTGTTTGAAGATGCTTCAAGCACTGGTGCTGAAAATTGAAGACAAAACACAGTATCCTTATAATGGCATATGCTAGATAGTATGAGTCAACACTAAACACTTATTTTAGAACTCCAAGTACATTTTAGAGTTTATCCAGAAGAAAACACTATTTTCCAGCCTCTTCTCAATATGAGAGAGATTCTAGATCTTGTTTTATTAAGCATTAACATTTGCTTTAACAGAAACCCTAAGAGAATTCTGTATTGTCCTCTAAAATCACAACTTAAACACATTCAGTGGGTCCGAGGTTATGACAGAATCATTCAGACCTCAAGGTATTTCTCATACAAACATGCAAAAAAAGCACATCTTCCCCAAAGGTCAGTACATCTTTTATAATTTCAGGACATGGAATCTAAATTAAATACTGAGTTTAAAAATCATTGAAGTCTCCAAACTCATCTTTTACAGGCAATACAAATTCACTATCATGACTACATTTTCTCAGAAGCAGATTTATTACCAGTTTTTAACAAAAAGGGTACCAGGGTGGTTAGCACAGAAGAAATCAAGAACACCAGCAGATGGAAAGACAAGGACATTCCAACAGCCACTTCATCAACCTGCTCCATTCTCATTTGCAACATATTAGCGCTGTATTTTTCTGGGCAGTACCGTCCTGCCTTTTAGAACTAATCCTAAACACATGCTAGATTAAAGACGTGGGTACAATGTCCAACTCTTTTTTTGTTTTCCCTGTCCTATAGACAGCCAGGAGTCAATGTCAATGTCAACACAGAGAAAAGTTTGCAAAGGTCCCCACACAACTGGCAAAATTCACTTGTCCTTTTATCCACTGCAACCAGCATTGAAGTCCAATGAAGTCCAATATTTTCATTTCTCAACTCACCTAAGTGAAACCAAACAAAATGAAACAGGAGCATCTGGATTTCGATTTAGTCCTACCCAACCATACTCATCAGGTAAGTGCCACTATTTTAGTGAGTAGAATTCCTCTAAAGAGGAACAGTTCTCCAAAATGGTGAAATACGCAACTGAAATCTGTACTGAAAAGCAGGTAACAAGCATACATATTTCCAAATTGAGCCATGTACAAAAAATACTCCAATTAGAATTATTTTTGATTAAAAAATTATTATTCAGTCATGCCTACCAACCAAAAGTCTATTTATAAATTTGTCTAGAGAGGAGGAATGCTTTTTTGGGTAGGTAAGGGAGAGACTAAACCCTGGGAAAAAATGCTGAAAATTTTCACACTTTAAATGTCTGAAATTATGTTCAGTTCAGAATATAACTAAGTTTGCTCAGCCAACCTTTAAGAATAAACATCTGATTCAACACAAACCAATATATTCTGGTTTTAATGGCACTCTTACGGAAGAATACCTCATCTGGGTGAATGACTGATTCTTTTAGCAGTTATCTAGCCACCAGAGAATCTATTACACCTGCCATTCCACCTAACATGCAGCAAATCCTAAACTCAGCAGAACCAGGCAGAGCTCCCACCACAGGTTTACACTGAGCAGAGGTGTCCCAGCAGCAGTAATTTATCTACCTCTGCCAGGTGACTTTAACAGCTTTTCTGTGTGGATCTGGCAATCACTGACTTCCATTGTCCCCCAAATTGTCTAACCACATTTTCAAATGCTTTTCAGTTTTAGCAGATAATAAAACATAAAATCACTATCATATCCACCCTCTTTTGGTGCTCTCCTCAAAAAACTAACCCCCCTAACTCATAAACTGCTCTCCTAATAAAACTGTACTTCTACAAGAACACAGCTCTCCCAATCTGAAGGATCCAGACTCCTGCTCCCAGCAAGTTTTCAAAATCCTGTGGTAAGGACTTCTGATCAGTTTCTCTGCAAAATGCAGACATTAAAAATAAATTATGGGTGTGTATGTGTCGCCTTCCCAGCCCTCTCCCGACCGCATGCACTTCCACCCCCAGCTCCTTTGCTGGTTTTCATGCAGATTTGTGCCAGACATTCTGCATCCTCATTAAGTGGTGTCTGGCAACCGGCCTAAGCTTTAGTGGGTTCTGGGAATGCCAATATATTAACCAGAGGACTTTTTGCATACCCTGAAGGGATTTTTATTCTAGAAAAGTCAACCACTTGGCACTAAGAAAACTTACTTCAAATCTAGGAAAGCTCTCCATTGGCAATAAGAAGAAAAAATGCATTTACATTCCTCTTAATTTCTGTCTCCTACCTGAAAGAAAAGCTTGATGTAGAGCAAGATCACTCAAACACAGTTTAAAAGGTCGGTGTGCTCTCTGTAGTAGGATTTTACAGAAAAGAACAACAGATACGAGCAAAACAGACACAGCACAACATCATGAAAATTACTTATTTTCAGTCCCTTCTCTCTTGTGAGCAAAATATTCTTAATCAGGAAGATTAAATTTACCAATTATTATGCTGAGTGATAATGAACGGTGATATTGGTGCTTGAAAATTTCCATTGCTTAACTAAACAATAAGAAAAAGCATTTAGTAAAATGCATCTACATTTAGCATACTGCAAATATGCTAAATCAAAGCATACACTACAGAAATGCATATATTAAATAAATATAGATGATGAATACCAACACATTCTACCAGCATGAAATACAGGACACACTGTAATGTCATGCTCTTATTCACCTGCAAGCATTCTTTCTACTGCTGTCCCCTTAGAGTTACTATTATTCAACTGACAGACTCAGAACTAAGCAAATAAAACTCTCTAAGAGAAAAAAAAAAATCACATTTCTTTTTCAAATATGAGGTTCAAAAGAACACAATGGAAAAAAGAAAGGCCCATGGCTTTCCTTCACTTGAATATTCTGCCCATGCAGCACACAGAGAAATTTAAAGTACACTGGACAAATGTGTCATTTCAAGATCATTTCTTCAGGCTTGTGTACCCAGAGAACCCAATTCATTTCAATAAGTTAGTCAAGTAATCTGCTACCATATAGATATCACTACCCATTATTATTGTGAATTTCTTCAAACTGACATCTACTTCAAACTCATCATCTTTCTTTGTGCAAAAAATTGCCAACTTCCTGACATCAGCTCCAAAACACCACAGTCCCTTGATAATGGCCAATTAGAACCAGAGACTCAGCAAGAATCAATTAAAATCAATTCCATTTATGTGTTTTAGTGTACTAAGATTATGTTTGGTGTGAAAGAAATTTTTAGCTATCTAGGCTGCCTTTGCTTAGATATCAACCTTCTAGGCAAGACAGCTATTCTTAAAAATAGCTGTCAACTGAGAAAAGAAAATGTATATGCATGAATCATTTCACTACAGGGTTGGATTCCCAGCAACTGATGCACCACTGTTCTGGCACCAGTGCCTTGAACGAGCAGCTGATACTAGATTGGTGCCATTGAAGAATTTCACGGTTACCACAGAACCAATCTGCAGAAAAATTCATCTCCAAACTCCTAGAAGTATTTGCATTCCGTAACTGGCAATGCACTTGCAGGGAGCTGTTTTGAACCATGAAAAACCAGACAGGAAAAAAAAAAAAAAACACTTTTCCAAGACCACTCACAAGTTAAACGCAATAACCTTGACTCCTGATGCAGGAGTTGTTGGACAGGCAGGCACTTTTTAACACTTCATTTCTCTTAGAGACTGTGCTAAATTAAAATACTTTTAAGGTATGTCTCTATTCTAATAATTATTTACTTTTTTCTGGCACATGATATGGAATGTATTTGGAATGTATTCCAAATTATTTCAGACAGTGTCATTGACATAAAACTAGTTTTTGGTGGAAGGGCAGCACTAGACAGGGTACTGCAGGGCAGCTGAAAAAGAACTAAATTTTGGTCAAGATAATCAGAGAAAAATTTTAAACCCCTCTTGCAAAAATGCTCCATCAATGCAGGGGAAACCAACAATTCCTCATTTCAAGTTTCACTTTAATGTTCTGTGCAGAGAAAACAGGATTTTATGTACTTAAAAATAACAAAAGGTGAAGTTAGTTCTAAATTCCTAGGTTAAGCTACTGCCCAATGGCTGTAATCTTACCACATTTAATACAACTGTGCCTCAATCTTGAATCTCAACTTCCTTCTACTTCCATAAGTTTTCTTGTATTAAGTCTAAGGTCCTGAAGACTAAAAACTGCATCAGTCAAACGCTGCCTAGTGCCTGTAATGTTTCAGTTAACAAAAACCAATGATCTGAAACATTGTGTTTCACACTGATCACCATTTAGGCCCACTCTGGCTTCTGAATTTACTAGAGAACATTATTATGCCTTATGTGTGTACAACAATGATCTTCACATACCTGAGCTGGAACTAACTGTGCTGGCATAAACACTGATTATACAAAAAGATGTGTTTCTACTTCTATAGGTAACTGTAGAGAGTTGACACATTCCAGTTTGAGTTCCCCTCATGCTGGTCACTTTGTGTGTCACAGTAACTTAATACCTGGTGCTAGACCTCCAGTACAGATATAGACATTCAGATTATCATCTCTATCTCAGCTAATATGGATGAGGGGATGTTGATTAGGCTGCTTCCCACCAGGGCACTGGTTTTCCAGCAAAACTTCCCCTTCCATTTACAGCCACTAAGCCATAATATTTATACATTCATTAGTGGAATCAAATACGTGTGCACCATGCACAGTAATTTAATTCTACTCAAGGATGCATCGTATGTTAGAGAGCTCTGAATCATTGCAAAGAATAGGTTTCCCAAACCATTTTCCTAGCAATGAAATTGGAAAGCAGAATTGAAGTTCTGTCTAACCAACATACCCAGGTGTTGAAGGACCAGCAAGAACACTGCCCCTGCTTAGGCAGCATTTATGTTCTTACCTCATCTGTGACTACTGGCAATTGTCCCTTGGGCTTTCTTACTGGTGAAAACTCTCTCCCCCTTTTGGCCAGCTTCAGGTTTTGATGCTGGAGACATTTCACTCCTCATGCTATGTGATGCACCTTTCCAGCCCACAAATATTTTAATGCAGGATGGTTTTGGTTTGGAAGCACAGACAAATCTCTTAAAGGAGCCTTCCATCCTGACTAGAAGATGTCTGTGGTTTTAGATTAACACACTTTTATAACACCAAACAGTATTTTTAACACCACATAAAATTATTCACCTGATTTTTGCTCTCCTGCACAACCATCATTTGCTATTCAGAAAAGGTTCTGAATCCCACTAAAATCTGTACCAGTGTTAAGATCGCCCAAGAAAACAGAAGTTACTTTTCATTTTGCCTGCTTCCTGTTCATTCTTTAGCGAACTTAAACCTACACACAGCGGTGTGTTTGCCTCTTCAGCAAGCATCGAACCACAGCCTACACATAACTACCTACCCACCTACATGACAGGAAACCTGGCACACCATTCAGAAATTCGGGATGCGCATATTCACTGCAAACAACGCAGGCAGGCATCCGATACAGCCAGGCAAAGCTAGACTTCTGCTAATAAACTTTTCTTTAAGAAGAAAAGGCACTCCATCGAATATAGGTCACTGGTGCGTGAGCCCGGCAGCCGCACCGCCGCTTCGCCTTCCTGCCAAAGTTGTCCTCCCGGGGCTGGGCGCGCACCGCGGCCGGGCATCCCCGGGAGGTCACCCCGCGGGGCCGGGCACGTCCCGGCAGCCGGGCAGCGACACCAGCCCTGAGCGCCCGGAGCTGCGGTCCTCGCTCGGGAGCGGCCGGGGAGGACGTGCCGCGCACTCCGCGCTCCCCAGCGCCCTGCCCGCCGCGCGGCTCCGCAGCCCCGCTCGCCGCCGCCTCTCCTGCGGAGCCCCGGGGCTCTCCCGTCCGCGCTGCCGCTCCGGCTGCCGCCCGGGCCAGCCGGGGCAGGACAGCAGCGGGGCGCCCCGGAGCCCCAGCCGGCCCCCGCTACCGGCGGTACCTGTCACGCTGCCCTCGCCCCGGCCGGCACCCCCACCTGCCCCAGGTGCCGCGGAGGACGCGCTCAGCGCGGCCCCGGCAGTGCCCCCGCCAAGGCAGGCAGGGTGGGCGAGCGCCGCAGGAGCCCCACGGCAGCCGCCGCCGCCTCGTCCCCCGCACGCTCACAGACCTTCAACTCGAGCCTGCCGCACTTTCTCCGGCACTTTGTGACGCGGCGCCCCCTGGCCGCCCCCGGCCCCGCCGCCGCGGGCAGCACTCACCTCCCGCCGGCCCCCGCCGCTCGCCCCCGCGCCGCGCCGGCCTCCTCCGGAGCGCCGCGCCGCCTCCCCCTGCCTGTCTCCGGCAGCCGCTCGCCCTGCGCTGAGGCTGTGCCTGCCTCCAACTCATCCCCAGCCTCTCCTCCTCCTCCCCCCGCCCTGCCCGCCCCGCTGGCTGCCGCCTGTCTGCAGCGAGTCTGGCTCCGGCGGGCGGGCGCGGGGGCCGCCGGCGGGGGGGCGGGCGGAGCGGGGGAGGGGAGGCGGCGCTGCCGCCCGGCCCCGCAGCCCACACTGACACCTGCCGGGTGGATGTGCGCGGCTCCGGCTCCGCGGGACCGGCCCCCGAGAGCCCCCGGGACTCGCCTTCGAGGAGAGGAACATAAGGAGGTTCAACAAGGGCAAGTGCAGGGTCCTACACCTGGGGAGGAACGGCCCCACGGGCCAGCACAGGTTGGGGCTTACCTTCTAGAGGGCAGCACTGCGGAGAAGGACCTGAGAGTCCTGCTGGATGACAAGTTGACCATGAGCCGACAGTGCCCTTGCAGCTAAGGGAGCCAATGGGATCCTGGGGTGCGTCGGGAAAAGTGTGGCCAGCAGGCAGAGGGAGGTGATCCTCCTCCCTGCTCAGCCCTAGCCAGGCCTCATCTGGAGTGCTGCGTCCAGTTCTGGGCTCCTCAGCACAGGAAAGACAAGGAGCTACTGCAGAGGGTTCAGAGGCCACAGAGACCAAGCATCTTTCTTATGAGGAGAGGCTGAGGGAGCTGGGTCTCTTCAGTCTAGAGAAGAGAAGACTGAGAGGGGATCTCATTAATGGAGGTAAATATCTCAAAGGCAGGTACCAAGAATACGGTGCCAGACTCTTTTCAGTGGTGGCCAGCACCAGGACAAGCAGCTATAGCCAGAACCTAAAAAATAAGCTTCATTTCAACATGAGGAAGAACTTCTTGACCTTGAGGGTGGCAGAGTACTGGAACAGGCTGCCCAGAGAATTCATAGAGTCTCCCTCTGGAGACATTCAAAACCCACCTGGATGTGTTCCTGTGTCACCTGCTCTAGGAGACCCTGCCTTGGCAGGGTGTTGGACTAGGTGATCTCCAGAGCTCCCTTCCAGCCCTAAGGATTCTGTGAGCTGCTCCGTTAGTGTGGGAATGGCTCTGCTCACAGAGTCATGGCAGCCCCAGTATCTATCCATGGGGCAGCCCCAGCACACACCCACCAGCCCTCAGGCAAGCCCCTCTGTAAAGGTCAGGACAGGCACAGGGTGCGGGAAACAAAAAAAGTACATTTTGTCCCATGCAGAATGAGAAAATTTTTAACTTTTCCAAAAATGTTGCAGGACAGGAAAACCCAGTTCACGTCACAGCCCAGCAGGCACGAACCCAAGGCAGCTTCTGCCTTGCCTGTGTTCACTTGCAGGTGCTGTCCATTCCAGGCTCAGTAATGCAGTCCCACACAGAACAATCACTAGCCCTTGGCCCCTCCCTATCCCTGTTAATATCCTTTGGGATGCAGGCCTGTGGTATGGATTATCTAATAAAAGTGCCACCTTAATCTCAACTATGCCTAAACCACTTGGGTACAACCAAAGTTGCTATTACATGTTTAAATGCAGGAATATTTATGCATGCCATTCTCACAGAAATAAAGAAATCCTTGTTTCTGGGAGCACCAGAACAGGTTACCCAGAGAGGTTGGGAAGTCTCTCTACTGGAGATATTCACAAACCATCTGTGTGCTCTGGGATGACCCTGCTTGAGCAGGGAGGCTGGAACAGATGACCCACTGTGATCCCTTCCAAACCTGCCCATTCTGTAATTTATGTTAATTTAGAGAATCAAATAGAGAATTAGGGAATTCAGAGCCTCCGTTCACATTCCCATCCACAATGTACTCTGAAGACTCTTCCCTTCCCAGTTATACCTGTGAGCCTAAGAATGAAGAGGATAAGTAGCAGGGATGAGGTAACATAAAGAAGTGTAAAGGTTGCTGACTTTAGGCATGTGCATGTTGGGATTCAAATGTGCTTGTTTCACTTTTTGCCTCACCTCTCCCAAATTGCAGGTTGGAAGGAAGATGTAAATCTGCTTGAAGGAGCCAGGAATCTGCCAACCCAGAATCCAGAGCACCAAGCTATGAAGACTGTGGAGGTGATGGCCTCAAGTTGCTGCTGTGGGTCACCATGACTGGAAAAAGGGGAATTACCAGATTACTTCCAAAACAGAGAAACAGTCAGAACAGCAGTGAAAGATTATTTTAGCAATCATAGTTTGGATTAAGCCACAAAGAGCCAAAGAAACATCAAACACTACAGAAAGGAAGACCTTCCAGTAATATGGATAATTACTGGGGCTACTTGTCCTGAAAGATGCAAAAATCATCAAGAGGTCACAAGGTTATTCCATAACTTGTTATTTATAATTCATTTATTTATAATCTAGCAAATTGGAAGAAATTTGATTTAAAGTTTGCTCTGTAGTTAGCCACCAAAACTCAAGTGCTCCATTTCCAAAAGTGCCCTGGTAATCTTCGTAACAAATTAGTCTGACACACTTCAGCTGTATTCCCTTCAATGACTTCTCAAGGAATACCAGTCATTCACTTCCATCAAGAGAGTCTTCCCATGTGCAGAGGAGTATCCTAACCCATAGAAAACCTTGTAAAGCATAACAAAATCACCTCCCAAGTAACAAATTATTCCTATACAATACCTTTCAAATGAAAAGATTCACCTGGCAGCAATTTGGGTTATTTTGGGCACATAGGAGGAGGAGGACAGCAAAATCTGATGAAAAATGCATAGACATGCTCAGAAAGCATTGTGATGGATGCATGTCTGGAAAGTGAAATACCAAGAACACTCTATGCTGCTGATACTCTTGTTCCTAGCCAAGATGTCTCTGGAAGAGAGAGCCTGCAGCCTAACATACTGGCACCTGCCAGGGGACAACATTTCCTCAGGTATACAAATTCCTTTAGCTTTTCATCACCAAAATTTCCATTTAAAGCACAGTTCAGTGTCTTGTTCCACTTAAACGTGTCTGAAGAACATCAATATTTCTGAAGCTTAGAGAAACATTTAAAGAGGAGTGTTAACATTTTTTCCCTGACAAAATTATAAATCATAGGAGAACTTGGAGTTGTGTAGAGGTTTCACTATGAAGAGAATCCCAGGGAGAGTTTGGTTATATGAAGAAACTTATCTTAAAAAATAAAATTTTAAAACCCCAACATCTCTTAAGTGAAAGCCATATTCACAGTATCATGAAATTGGATTCTCATATCTGTAAGGCTGCACAGACATCCTGACTTTGTGTCCTGGATAAAAAGGTGAAAATTTTTATAACTGATTTAAGGTGTAGGTAGATCTCTGTGTGATTTTTTTGTTGTTGTTGTTCCTTTCTAAACACAGCAATGGTATAGTTAATATTTGGACTCTTGGGGGTTTGGTTGGGGTTTTTTACTGCTTTATTGTTCATCTGATAGTAAAAGTGACTTCAATATTACTGGCAGACAGCAAGGTGCTGTGTTCCTAAAGCTGTGGCTTAACAACAGAAGCACCACTTAGGCCTGCAGTGTCCAGAACCCCAGTGCAAGAACCAAGGAAACCTGGCAGACAGAATCTCTGCTATCCTATAATAAATACTTGGCCCAATCATGCTATTAGATATGGTAGGAGATACACAGTCTGGTGAAGCACTTAGGTCTGAGTGTCCACATCCATCCCTGATGGGCCCCTTTCCTGGGCTAGTTACACATGCTGTAACTGCTATCACTTCTTCCTTCCCAGTCTGGCAGTCTGCTGCACTGCCAGGGAGAAGTCAGTGGGGAAAGCAAGTATTTGAACAATTATACTGAGAAGAACAAATTTGAATCCAGGGACATAAAGGCTGTTGGTTTTAGTTACTGGTGACTCATCTTGTTTCCCACCAGGAAGCCACAGATCAGTGTATTTCAAGTATTGCTGATCCCCATTATCTGTTACACTGAGAGAACAAGGAGGAAGAAATTAAAAACACTCAAACCACAGTAAGGACACAGCTAAACAACATATGGGCACGTCATAAACCAGCCTTGATAAACCACACAGAAAATGCATGCTACAAATTAAAATACCTACAGCTAGTCAGATGAGTATTTGGTAGGGTTTGTTGCAGGTCATCCAGATTCCTCTCCCAGTTGTCCACCATGAACAGAGCAGATAAGCACTGCTTATAATGCTAAACCTGGAGCTGTTTCACAAAAAAAAAAAACAAAACAAAACAAAAAAAATCCAAACAAACAAACAAACAAAAAAAAACCACATGGGAACCTTGCAGTACAGGACAGAAACACCTTCAACATGCCGTCCTCCAAAAATCCCCACTCAATCTAGCCTCTGGAGTGGGGAGCAGGGCTTGGTTTTGGTGGTTTGTTATCATTGCAGAGTCTAGTGAGGGAAGCATTACAACAGAGAAAAACATGACAATTCTCTCTTACTAAAGCCAGGAAGTTATATATTCCTAGTCTTGGATGGTTCCCAAAAAGGTCATTCATTCCAAGGGCTTCCACTCTCCTTCCTGATTAGACTAACCATAGTACACCAGGGGAGAAAATTTCTCTATTAGGCAATTTATGGAACTAATGGCAAGCAATCAAATCTCTTCAGAATTTTAAAAATCAGTAACATGCCAAAAACCATGCCACAGGCTTGCCATTATGGTTTTGGCCATTTTGAAGGGAAAAGGTCTGGTAAATATTTTAGGAAAGTATTTTGAAATTTTCCAAAATGGTTCAAGACCTTAATTGAAATTCTGATGTTTCAGTTGTAGAGGGATGGAGGCCTCAGTCTGCACTGGGCTTCAGTGAGGTGCAAGGCCTTGACAGGCACCTCAGTGCCCCAGCAGATGTGTGCAGATGGGCTTAGTGTAGAGCATCTTGAGGAGACACAGGACCCAGACTGTATTTCCAACTTGTCACTGTGCTGTGAAACTGTGTCACCCCAGTGAGTGCACCCGTGTGCCTTGTTAAGTAGGTGCTAGGTAAGAAAGCAATGAGGGGGAAAATGGATGTAAGGATGGCAGCACAAGAAGTGTTATGGTTTTACTTATAATATTTTCATGTTGTAGAAAATTCTCAGCCTGTTCCAACCATTCACCGAAGTTAGACTCCAGCTCATTTGCTGTTCCTGGGTGCACACACACACACAGAGCTCATTCTGCAATGCATTGTTCATCTGCTAATTCCACCCACACACCTGCAGACCCCATCACTAGATGCCAGTCTCAGTTTTAGATAATCCCACATATCTTAAGAGATGTTTTGGTTCTCTTATCATGATGGACATAACTAAAATAAGTTTTCATGCTAAATAAAATGTAATGTCAGACTGTATACTTAGTGAGCACTATCAACATCAGAAGCACCCCAGGACTCTCCAAACTGTAACAGCAGCAACGCCACCCTCTGTTTCCTAAAAGGAGGCCTAAAATAAAAGAGTTCATAATGAGTGAGAACAGATCAGGCTTCCAGGTCAACCTTCAGCTTCTGATAAATCAGCCAAGAAAGCTATGATGCCAAAACTCTCTGCAGGGACCAAGAAAAAGGGGCTGGAACCAAATTGTGTCTCATAAGATAGGACCATGTTCATTACCATAATAAACAGAGAAATTACATGGCCTGTGTAAGAGGGGCTGGGCTACATCTTATTAGACAGAGTCAAAAATGTATGTAGCAATTAGACAACATCATCAAATAAAAACTAATTCTTGTCTTAACTTGGATGTTCTACAGGATGTACTCTTTTGTCACAGATTTACAAACAATTTACAAATATTTTTCCAGTTTTGGAAAAGAAAGTCTTTGCCACATGAAATATACAAATTTTTTGTTTGTAATACCATTTCTCAAATATATTTTTAATATTTTTCCCAAGTCTCAGACTCATTTTTGTTGGAGGATAAGTCTCAATTTTCAGTTATATAGACACAGAATTTAAGTTATAAAAGAAATATGATTTGCTTTAAGAATGTACTGTGAGAGCAGGCATAACTGGGAACTGATCCAAATTCTCCTGGTTTATTCTGTGGTGTTCTGTCTACTGGATCACAAAGCAGCTATTCACTGCTTGTTATTCTACACTTTTTGATTTAATGTATTACCAAAACTCCCTTTTTCTCCAAAAACATTTCCAGAATTACTTTCTTAGCTACCAGTCCTACTGAATGTGAGGTAAGTACTTAGTTTGCAAAGGACTTGTAAATGAAAGAATTGACAAATATTGTTGGAAAAGATCCTCTTTTCAAGTTTCCATCAGAACTCCTACTGACTTCAGTAGAATAGAAATGATCAGGCTCATTTGTCACACGTGCACACACACACACAGAGAAAACCGACAGAAAAAGTATTCAATAAACAATGTGTTGTCCTCCTACTATACCAAATGAAGCCATAAGCCAAAAACAACAAAACCTTTGAAAGTCTTGCATGAAAAAAGGGATATCATATGACAGGAATGTCTAACAGAACTGATAACCAAGAACAGCATCATCATCTCATATTTAACTGTAATGGTAAAATCAGTACTACAATCTATAACCTTCTGGTTTTATGTTCACTAATATCATAACTCCTGTTCAGCTGCCCATCTTCCTACCTTTCATAATCTTCCCAATAACTGGACACATCCACATGTGTTTAAAAGCCACTCCATTCTTCTTCTTCAGGTCATCTGAGAATATTTCTATCTTTCTATTTATGCACTCAAAAAAAATCTCTCATTTTTGGAAATAAAGGCCATTTTCACTGTTTCCCTGGTACATTACAGAGGCATCTGGTCAACACTGAAACTTTAAAATATAACTATCATCATTTTAAGAACCCTTCCCTACTGGTAAAGTACTTCTGGTTCTGCCCTTCAACTCTCCCAAAAGATAAAGCTGCAGAGCTCTGAGAACTTCCCAGTGTCCACTTACTTCAACTCCTCCTTTTCTCTTTCTTGGGTTTGCTTTTTTCAGGTTTGTTTGGTCTTGGTTGTTTTGTTGTTTTTTGGGTTTTTTTTTTTTTTTTTGCTTCTGCTTTTGGACTTCTTTTCAATTAAAGCATTTGTGTTAATGCAGCATTGAAAAGTCTGAAGGTTTTACCATCAGAGAAGACAACTAAATTAAAGCAAACAGTTTGGACAGAGGACACTACTCAAATTGCATATACTATCATATAGTATAGTAGATGAGTGTTTTTCATGCCTAATAGGAACATCACCTTCAGGGACTCCAGGCTAACACTGACCACTGAATCATTTTGTTGTCATTAATCAGTTCAATCTCACCAAGCCAGGCATACACAAGCATTATCCCTATTCTGTAGGCAAGAAAACAACTACAGAAAGGGCTGAGTGGCAAAATTCATTCCTGCATTCAAACTCCAACCACTAGATCACAAACTGCTTGCAAAAAGACAAACTGTTCTCTAATGCTCAGGTCTGTAGGACTTCATTAACAGGAGTTCCTCCAATAACTTGCTGTGTCTTCTCTCAGATACTTCCTTAGCAACTCATTTATTGGCAGGTTACCTACAGATGCTAACATATCATACAGACACCAAGAACAGAGGCCAATACAAAATAAGCTATTAAAAGGCGCTTTCACAGTTATTTTAGCATCAGTATAACAAGTTGCAAAACTGCAAAATACATAAAAGCTACAGATTTTTACATGTTTTTCCTTTAACACACTGTTTACTCCTTGGGCCACCATCTTCAGCATTCTTCACTGTCAGCTGAATTACTTTAAACAAGACATTACTGGAAAAAAATTCAGAACATATGAAAGTAAAAAAGAGTTTCTACATCTCAAAACCTTAACTTCAAAGCTCTATTTTATCTTTATAGGTACCATCCTTACAGGTCATACATATATCTCTCAAGTGATTATTAGAAGTACTGAGATGTGCCCTGTCATGTCGTGAAAATAATACCTCGATTCAGATGTTTAACATAATGAGATGCACAAAACCCCCGTTTTTCCTCTCTCAAATCCATGGAGTGGGAAACTACTATGGTCCAGGATAGTCTTCTGCAACTGATTAGAAATGGTATGGATTTTACACTATGTAACACAGACTTTCACAAGTGAACCAGTATTCCTAAATTAGGAATTTATGCAATACGCAGTGATGCCATATGCTAGAGGTTTGGAGGTTTTTTAAATGTTAAGTGACATGATGGATTGTAATCCTAACACCGAAAAATAAAAATCCTGTTCCAGAGTAATGCAACTTTAGAAATTATTCTGATGTAGTATTAACATTTGCAGAAATATAAGTCAAATTACACTCTACTTTTGTTTATTTTCTGTGATTATATTACCATTTCTAGAGTAGTTTGACCTTCATTGCATGGAATGGAAGCTGCTTAAAGGATGAATCAGCAATACATATGGAAAGAGGTTTCCCCTGGTAGAAACTTTCCCTCATTTGTGCAGATTAACATCTTGCTCTTGTTCAGTATCATATTGACTACATCACACTCTAACAGTAGGAATTCATGAAGGAATTGTCACAAGTTAGGCTAGTATGTCAAATTTAGTATAAATCAGTTCATCTTCGGTTGTTTTCTGTAAGATGTATGCTATGCCCCAGCAGCACATGCAAAAGAAGTTGGTCCTTGACCAAGAAAATAAACGGCTTGGAATCGGCTCATACTGACCTGACAATAACAATTTGCATGCAGGCAGTTAATACAAAACAGCTGACTTGGAGTAATTTCCTTAGAATGAGGCGTTAGAGACCAAGCAGGTTATTGTGTATTCGTCCTCTCGATATACATGCACTAACGTTATGTCAGACAGTCTGGCAACATTTTGATAAAATACAGCTACACCTGGAGCTTATGCCAATCAAGTTACCTTGTTTCCAGAAAACTTCACTTCTTCAAGCCAGGTCTTTCTGGCAAACTGAAAATATGTGAAATAACATCCTTGTTTCTCAAACTTGAGACTTTTCACCATTGTGCAAACAAGGCCACATAAATACTGTTGCCATCTTATTGCAAAGCTCCCATACCTTTTAGATGATTTCTCACAGGCAGCTCCTTACAGCACTGACTCCTTCTTCTTCTTCTTCTTCACAGCACAGCCAACAAACTCCAACTCCCTTCACAGCACAACCAATAAACTCCAACTCTCTCCTCACCCACCTAACCCACTCTTTTGTAGCACTCGTCTTCTTATTGGACACAGCTGCAGCCTATTAAGGGCAGGCCTGTTCCTAATCTTTGGTAATTAGCACAGCTGCAGCTCCTCAGGTGTGAGACCTTCTGCACTATCTTTATGTTCTTACATTCTATCCCTCCACAAAATACCTGCTTAGGTTTATTTGTGGTTATGCCATTCACAGTCTTGTAGCCCATAACTATCCTAAACTTCAAAACTCAACAACTCTAAGACAAAGCCTGTTCCTGCTCTCAGGTTTTAGAACTAATTTCTTAAGGTTTATTTGTTTATTCTTTATAGCTTTTACAGTGCTATTTATTTATTTCTCTGCTGTACTCTGCTTGTTAACACTGAAAGCATGAAAGATGAGCAACAAAACCACTTGAATTACACACCATGCAGCGAGTCCACACAGAGACCTCAGAGCCTCCCCAGGCAAACAGGCACAATGTTATCTCCAAGCCCTTTCTCCCTCCAAATATATGCCCTTCTGCTGGGGGCAAGGCAGCAGAGCAAAGAAGACATTGTTCTGTCCCACCCCATTCCTGGCACCGCAGCCCAACAGCAGCATGGAAATCTTGGCAGGGAACACTGATGCCAGGGCCACTTGAGCAGTTGCAAGGGGCACGCAGCCAGAGGCTGCCCAGCTGCTGCTGGAAGGGGCTCCAAGTCACACTCTCACCTACTGGGCCTCTCTGGCTCCACAAACCACTCACCCAAATGCTGAAAACTGGAGCGATATCAAGGAGACTTCTCCCCATCCACAAGCCCTTCTATTAACTGGTATAGGCTCTGCTTGGTGGGTAACTACAATGATCCAGGCACGGGCTGGATGCCAAGCTCATTTAAAGAGGCCTCAGAATCACGTCTGCTACCAGAAATAAAACCAAAACCACTTAGGAGTCAGTATAACTGTGATTTGTCTGTTCCTAAAGAGAATTACATGAGCATAGGAATTTATTTGTCAGTGGGCAGTCTCAGCTTTGTACTAGACATATGATTTTATATGAAATCCAGATGTCATTTAGAACAGTGTCAAAAGTCAGACTAAAATTAGTATTCACTCAATGAGTTTTTAAAAGAAAAAATATGCCTTGCAGCTTAAAGAAGGAACTGTAAAAATATCTCGGACTCATGTATTTCTCTTAGCAATGTCAATGGGGTACAAATATATAAGTCTAAAGAATCAAGAATGAAAATACTTTCCATGTTTCTGTTCAGATATGGCTCATAACTTGGGATCAAATTAGGAGTCACAGTACAGCTACTCTTTGATTTACATGCACAAAATCTACCTACATGAAAAGTCTTCAAAGGACCAAGATGGATTCCCTACATTTATTTAGCAAACAAATGAAATTACTTTCAACAGTCTTAGGTTTACCTAGGCAATACCAGAACTCTCTGCACACTAGTCTACTAGTTAGTGTAAGTAGGGGAAAAAAGCCCAAAATACTGCTTATTTTGTTTTGAGACAGCCACACCAAAGCTTTACCTTCCACTCTACAGAGTTCACCTTCATGCCATGCTGTGCCTACCCAAATTGTAGCAGTCACCCACTTTCACTGAATAAAATGGTTCTTTATTTGTAAAGATGTAAATAAAGCTCTCTTTGTTCATGAAAGGTCCCTATTCTTTTCAGCAAAAGGCATGATCTCATCATTCTGATATAATTGTCCCATTAGTTGCATGAAAAGAAACTTTGCATTGCCACAGCTGAGAGAGATCACTCTAGCAGGTGAATTTGAGAGTCTAGAGGGATGTTTACAATTTACCTCATCGGCAGGAAGAAGAATATGTGTCATTTAGCTGTTTCTTAAGAGTGAGAAAGAAAGTGAAATCAGCATGGGGCTAGGCTGACATCGAGATGCCATTCAAAGAGTATCCAGACCCAACAATGTCTCAGCCTCATAATAAGCCTTTTACGATCAGTTGGCCCTCAGCTGCACTGCAAACTTCCATTTCAGAAAGGGATTAAAGATATCTTTTAGTCAGGAACATTCCATTGCACCTTCAGGAACACCCATTTACATTAATGGTTGGCTTTGATATTTTCTGCTGCATGGTCCTCTTTAAGTTC
Source organism: Calcarius lapponicus (assembly GCA_039654755.1). Taxonomy (NCBI): domain Eukaryota; kingdom Metazoa; phylum Chordata; class Aves; order Passeriformes; family Fringillidae; genus Calcarius; species Calcarius lapponicus. The sequence continues at coordinate 102,090,902 of CM077464.1, forward strand.
TGCAAAGACATACTTCATGTAGCTTTTTATTAATTGCAGGTTTCTGGTTAAAAAATGTTTAGATTTGTGAGTCACAGCAAGAAGAATTTCAGAAAGGAAATATTATTATAGTTTGGGGGTTGTTTTTTTAAAGAAGAAAACATTATGGTCATACAATAAATAAATTTCTCTGTTGTAATAGAGAGCACCATTCAATACAAATTTTGAGCTACAGACTTTTTTCACATCACTCTTCCTTCCAGAGTTCTAAACAAAGTGAATAAAAGGTGATCAGACACAATAGCTGTATGAAAGAAAAATCCTTTCTTTCAGATGCATCTCAGTAAGTAGTCTCAGCAACTTAACACTCACTCTTGGACTGACACAGTACTTGAGTAGTTTCTAAAACAAACATTGCCAGAGTCAGCTACAATAGACACAGTGTTAGCCTTCAGTGCTTTGAAAGTTTCAATTTATTGAGACTGACAATTACAGAAGCTTGATGCTGAAATAGCAGTACTGATCCGGGGAGGTGGTGGAGTCACCATCCCTGGATGCGTTTTAAAGAAGATTGGATGTGGCACTTGGCGCCATGGCTTAGTTGAGGTGTTAGGGCATGGGTTGGACTCGATGGTCTTAAAGGTCTCTTCCAACCTTGTGATTCTGTGATCTGGATGCAAGAATGCTGCATTAAGCAGCCAGCATGTTCCCTAAGTCCCTCTAGGAAGACTGAAAGTCCTCATAAGAATATGCTGTTCTTGGTGATTAAAGCCAGAAATTCAAGAATGTGGAGTTACAAATTAGACCTAAGCACTACAGAAGGCAAGACCAAGTCAAATTATTGCCACTTACAGGCCCTTCTACTTCTCCCAGCTGGATATAGTGGTGCACATTGACACCATGCCAAAACAGGTCAACAGACTTCACCTTTCCTCCAGCTCATCCTCTCATGGCCCTAGGATTGCAGTTCCATCCTTGCACTCACATCACTGCTACTTGGATTTCACTTCAAACATCCCATTTGCCTTTTTTGTTTCAGAGTTTGTGTCTGACCTCACATGTATGGCTGTTTTATCTCCTTAAGACCATAACCTCTTGGATTTTGGGACTGAGGACAAAGACATCATAATCTTCAACAGGAATCTCCATTTGAGAGACCGTATATGTCTGACCTGCTAGCAATTAGGCCTATCATATTAACATAGAAAATGGACCTCATCCTATCCCCTGAAAAACAACTAAGGCAAATTCTTGGCAAGAGGAACCATAAATTGCCTCCTTAGATATCATTATTTAGATATCATTTATTTATAAAGTTTCATATCCTGAGATATATAAACTAGGCTGAGCACTGTGGAATTCTTCCTCTGCAGAGAGGAAGTTTGGCCTCCCACACTAATAAGTCCTCAACTCATGCATCTCAATGAACAAATGTTTTAGAAACTCCCACATTAACTCAAAAGCATCTTAGGACAACCTTCATGTTAGTATTTCAGCATATATGAATGGGATTCCTGAGAAAGCAGGTTTTCAAGAGCTGCAGCGTGCTCCAGGGCATTGTCAGACCCCCACAGTCTCTGCTGTTGCTCCTGCAGCATTTGTTCCCCGTTTTGCTGCAGTAACAGGATGAGAGCATCTGGATTTCAACCCAATTGCATCGAAGAATGGCACTACCCCTGTAGGTGGGCTGATCCATAGTCAAGCTGACAAAGGCATTCTCATCCTCAGCATCACTGTTCCAAGCTGGCCTGCTTTCCACTCCAGCATGTCTTTTTGACTGGAACAGGCTCTAAGTACTGACACCCTGCTCTAAGTCACATGCTTGTAGAAGGGAGCAGATCAGCAGCATGGGTGGCTCCTGGCTGTGGAAGTGTCAGAAGCAGCTTTTGCAGGGTGAGGGGTGTCTACAAGACCCCCGCCCCTACAGCAGATATGCTTGCTTCCACCCAGGTTTTGGAATAACTAATTTATTTCAAGAAACTCCTCCAGCTCAGAAGAGGTTACAACCTCCAGCCGCCTGTCATCACCCTTCTGCTTGAGATTATCTGCTGGAGGGGCTCTTATTACAAATGTTCCACAATCTGTTGCCTTCAAAGAGAACCAAGTTAACTTGAAAAAAAATAAAAAGTCTTTTCAACCTAACTCATTTTGACAGACAAGTTAGAAAATGACAACATGCACAACGAACGGATCTGAGATGATGATAATCACCAGCTGAAAAGATGGTGACAAGCAGCTGAAGGGCAGTTACCTCTTCTGAAAACATAGCAAGATCAGGCAGTAACTTCTGCCCAAGACTTCATTAAAGTACAGTTTTGTCTTCTAAAACACAGCTTATTTTCTATACATTGCTAGAATAAAGAAACATTAGTTCTCATCTGTGTAGCTAAAGCTAACATCTACTTAATCCACCAACAACACTCCTGCACAGCCAAGTGTCAAAGTATACAAGGTCTCTTCCAAAATATTGTTTTGACCTGTCAACTTCTTTACCTTCAATGAGTTAACATTCTCCTGTTTGTCTCATTCTATACTCCACCAAAAAAAAAAGTTGTTTCATTTTTCATGTTACAAATGCAAGTTCCATGTTAGTATACAAATTTCTCTTTGATTCTATCCTCATATATGCTTTTGCAATGACATAATTTACAAAATAAATTTCATCTTTCTACAAAGAGTGGACAAGGAACTTCATGCCATAAAAAACCCCCACAATAACCTCCTTGCTGAAGCAGTGCAGGAAAATCTCACCTAAACCCTTCCTAGGAGGGTAACATCTTACTGCAGCATAGCTGCTTTCATGTCTGGTGATGCCAGTGATAATTCTTCTTGTGAGTAATCCTGCAGTGCTACAGCAGTTCCAGGAAGCCTCAGCTCTTCTAGGGGAGGGTCCTATTTGTTTGGAGTTTGGAGGGGATTTTTTTTTAAATTCAAACATCTTTTCATGTTGGCAGCAGTACTGACAAGTCTAACAGACTAGTTCCATCCAGGCCACACAGGGATGCCTGGAGCTTTGGCAATAATTCCTCTGGGGACTCCAGGGGTGATCACAATGGAGAGGGGTTCACAGAAACTACAGAGCCTATGCAAGAAATAGATAGCATAGGCAAGAGGCTTTGAAATAACTTCCTAAGGTACACCAGCTGCCTAACATGGACTGACTGACCCCAGAAAAAGCTATGCAGTTGTGAAGAAACAGCAAGTGAGTTTTGGGGATTCAAAACTTTGCCTTCATTAAACGGTTTATACAAGCAAATGGTGAGATTAAGCACCAACTGTTGCTCCAGGTATGCAAGTGCTTTGAAAATTTTGTTCCATCGTTTAATTTACTTGATTTCTAAAAATGCCAAACCCCTTCAATTAGTACTCAACTACACATTGGATTGCTAGTCTGTAAATCAGCATTATTTCCACATGTAAGTTTTAGGCTCACAGTTGTGTTTTCACAGGTAAGAATCTTTATCTCATGATCTCAGTTTATACTCACATCCTGTTCATACACATCTTGCTTTCTGTTTTATCACAAGAACAATAAAGCTCAGACTTTTTACTACCACTTCTGTATTTTCATTTAATTCTTTTAGCTTTTTAATTCTTGTAATATTTATTCAATTTTCAGATACTGTCAAAAACCAAGGGGATCAGCATTTTCCTTTCTTCTTTTTGACTCCCTAGAGAAAAAGCTAAGGGGCTGGTGAATACACAGTTTTAAAATTTAAAACTAAAACCATTAAAAGTTAATGCTGCATGTCCTTTTCCTCTATGGTTATTCATACCAAAAATGCCACATTTACAAGACCATGAAGTACATAAGGTAAGCCTTCAAAAGGCAGGATTTTGTGAGAGCTTCTTAGAGGTACTATCTGTTTAAACCATTAGAGAATGAACTTAAACAGGTCATTAAAATTTGTTTTGTCAAGTAATCGCTAGATTTAATTAAATGAACCTTTCCTAACAATTTCTTTCCCTGACATTCAGCAATACAATTTAGAAAGGAAAGCATATTTGTTCAAGAGCAGCTTGCAACAGAACACAAGGTCCAAATATTCTGGAATTTCGAGAAGTCTACTCCACACTCTTGTCTTTATTTACATTGGAAGAGAGAGAAAACTGTGAGAAGCTAGAGCAATATCAAAATGAGGAGGACATTTTCATACTTTGCCTTTGTGCCCAGTGTTTCCCATAGAGCAAATAAAGCACTCCAGTACCAAATACTGCAATGAAAATGTAAAAGCCATAATGCAATACTAAATGCAATACTAAAACCTACCGTACAGACTGTAAACAATCCACAGGGTGACACACCATGATTTACTAGAAAGGTGGGTTAAATTACAAGCCTTCATTGTTTTGGCATTGCCCTCCCTTTCTGTAGAGGTCCTGGTCTCCAGACATTGATAGATAGCATCCACAGGAACAAACTGAAGCTCTGAGCTGATTGTCACACGATTGCTGAAAACCTGTAAGATAAAGGTGAAGAACCACTGAAGAACTGATTACTGAGACAGAAAAAAAAAAAATCTGCAGTATGAGGACACAAGATATTTCTTTCTGAATACAGAAATTCCACTTGCCTATCTATCATCCTTTACTATGAACCACCTTTCAAAGGCTATTTCTCTCTAGTACTCATGAGTCATTTTCTAGCATCGCGTCTTTGGCAGCTTGAAGCATTTTGAAAGTGAAAGCAAATAAAATTGCTTTTAATGCACTCATAAGAGGGTACTTCAGGTTTTTTAAAAGCCATTTTTTCTCTATCTTTTAGCTGCTAGGAGGCTTTAAATGGGACCCCTGTAGGTTTTTGTCTGTAAACCATACGAGAGCATAAAAGCTTGGAAAACTTGCAGAGATTCTGAAGCAGGTTCACACAGCTTCATTGAAACTGTGTGTGGTTTTGAAGCTCACCAGGACTCTACTCACCAGGAACCATTTAAAATTGCCAACTTATGAAGTAGATTTAAAACTCAAAAGATTATGATGAAAACCTAAGACTTATTTTGTAGGCTTCCAGCTTGAAAGAAAAAAAAAACTTTCTGTAAATAGGGAGGAATGGGTTTTCATTCTCTAAAGGTTTTGGGGTATTGTTTCTTTGAAAACACATACAGGAGCCTGAAAAGGGGATCAGAATAACCTCTGTAAACACAGCCTGAATTAACCTGCATCAAACTGATTTACCTGTATCAAAAGAATCAAACTGATCAATCCATTATAGCAGCACATAGTGGCTCAACTATCCTGAAAGCACTTGCAGGATGGTTACAATTGAAATGCATCAAATCTTTCCATCTTTGGAGATGACTCCGCTCAACCCACTTTACTATCAATCAGAACAGCCAGCAAGAAAAGAAGGCTTGGAAAACCACCATAAATACCACGAGAAATGAGAAGCTGCTTTCATTTATATGAAGAATCAGTCAAAGAAGATGTCATGACTCATACCATTCGCTCTCAATTTTGTATTGTAAGGTTTATTAGGACTTGGTACTGCAAAAGAAAATGGAAAAATGTTGGTCTGAATGGCAAGGAACACATGAAAATTTATCACAATAGAGTCTAATATAGTATTTTCTTCTTTCTGTATATATACAGTCATCTTTGAAGGCTCTCAAAGCTCTGTGAACAAAGTTTGCCAGATTGGGTTTTTACTTCAGTCAACCCAGAAACTCTAGCAAGATCCCAAGAAGTTAATGGACAGAAATGAAAGTGCTTTTCATGATTTCTGATGGCAAGCAGTACAGTGGAGGATGTTTGCTACTATTTAAATTTGTTGTGTGATTTGTTGTGTGATTTTTCCACTAGTGGTTGCTTTTGGCTTTTATACTCATTACTTATAAATTTTATATTAATTGATAATAAAGAATACTCAACAGTCCTGTTGATTTCAGATTAAACATTCAATACAACAGCAGCGGTGCAGTGCCAGGAAATCAATGTCACTGTTCACTAGGGTCATAAAGAACATGGGATTGGTCATAGAGGCTTATTTGTTCACAGTCACAACCAGCCATGGAATTAATTCTTAACTTGGGAAGGTTTATGTAACAACTCTTCTGTGAATATATAATACACCAAAAGCTGACATTTTCTTCCTATTTGGCTTGGAATCCACTGGCCCACACCAACTGACCAAAATCTGTAATACATGAGCCCTTGCACAAGAGCAGGAGGAAGTAAAGATCAGCAGATTGTGAAGTCCTTACACTAGCTGAGGTTTTTAAGAGCTTCCAGATACAAAGGAAAATATTCAAACCTTGAAGAGGATGCCAAAACATTTATCCCTGCCTATTTGGAGGGGACAGACGTCCTGACCTCAAATGTAGGGACAGGAAGCAAAATACACTGACTAGGTGCTTAACAGATTGGTGCCAAATGAGGTTCCAGTGCACACCTTATGTGTACACTTGCAGCAACCTTCAGTGCTTCAAAAGAAGGCAGAGGGGGGAAGGGAAGGGAAGGGAAGGGAAGGGAAGGGAAGGGAAGGGAAGGGAAGGGAAGGGAAGGGAAGGGAAGGGAAGGGAAGGGAAGGGAAGGGAAGGGAAGGGAAGGGAAGGGAAGGGAAGGGAAGGGAAGGGAAGGGAAGGGAAGGGAAGGGAAGGGAAGGGAAGGGAAGGGAAGGGAAGGGAAGGGAAGGGAAGGGAAGGGAAGGGAAGGGAAGGGAAGGGATATTTCTTCCTGAAGCTTAAGGGTAAGTAGCAATTCTGAAGCATGGCATCAATACAGCAAAAGTGTAATGTAAACAGATACTTAAGTAGTCTGGTTAAAAAAAAAAACTGAGAGAGAGGAGGGGGAGAGATACTATTCAAGTACTACTCAAAGAGAGCAAAGTCTGGAAGAGCACAGCCCATGGCTGGCATCTTGGCATTTCTTTTCCAGTAGACCAATTTGAAGAAAATCCCTGCAAAGAAGCTTTCATAAGATGGCATTTTTGTGATTCAGTATAGCACCAATATTCCTTTTGAGTTTTATAACTGTTCCTAGAACATTCTTGGCAATGAATTTAAACTTTTTGAAAGAGGTCGCATTTCACTGTAAATGGTTATCTGGTATTCACAACACAAAATAAGCATTTGAATATTTATTGTGAGCACATTGCATTTTATGGAGAACACACAAAGATTCTTACCACAATTATCTTGTTCCAGCTTTAATATATTAGCTGTCACCTCTTTAATGGATCTTGTGAGAAAGGAAAGTTTCTTTCTTTAACTCTCTTTTCCCCCTGAACGCAATTACCACCTCATTCAGAGCTCTTTGTGTCCACCTAATCTCTCTGATTATGTCTCTGACACCACCACAATACTCCATGACTGACATACCTGACAGCTGTGACTGGTGACAGAGCACTCACAATGCAAACCAGCTCTATGCAGGATGAGTATTACCTACCGCCAGCCTCCCAGAAAAAACATGGAAGGAAGGTAGAAGGGGTGGGGGCATTTCAGCACCAGCCTAACCCCTACCGATTCTGCCTCCTTTTAGAGCCAAACAGCATTGACAAGCAGAGCCTCTTTGTACATACCTACCTAATGAACCAATTGTTGGATGAACACAAAAGCACACCCATTAGTATTTTAATTTTTAATTTATAGAGTGGAAAATGCATGTTTGGAGACCTGACTTACAAGCAGGACTTGATGGATCATTTTGTCTCGCTCCAGCCCTTTCATGCTCCTCCGGGTCATAACTCCCAGCTGGTGCTCAACTGTCAGATTGAGGCAGGTGGCTATAGATGGGAGCCTGTGAGGAAAGACATACCTGAAAATGTCATTCCCAGACAACAAACTGTCCCTGGAATCAAGGACAAACTGTCTCAAAATTCGGCATTTTGAGCCATAAAGACATGAATTTGTGTTACAAATAGTTGCCAAGTACAATGGCAGTAATGAATACACTAAGCAGGAAAAATATTAAAGTGCTTTATAAAGGGTCTTATACTTTAAAATTCCATGGTTTTCAGTAGTATTTATACTTTAAAAGCTTCAGCTTGTCAGCACTGACTACCTTTTTTCCCCCATGGAAAAAACCCCAAAACTATGAGAATTTTGAGAATAGGGATAAAGCTGATTATTCAGAACAAACAATTTTGTCGCATATTTCTGAGCTTTTGAGCAGCTCTAGAAATTACATATTCTTAGAATGAGAGAAAATGTGCAAAAATAAATTTAAAAAAAAAACATTTTCATGTAGGAAACGTCTAGAGCCAAAAAGTACAACCCAAGCACCCAGTTTGCAAAGATGATCAGATAATATTTACAGAAAATTAATCCCAGTGCATTGTATCAATCTAATTTTACATCCAAAAACTGCTCATGTAAGACTGTCCTCCAACAATCATACAGCAAAAATAAAACATCCAGGATTGAGGGATATGCTCAGGAAAGCTTTGTGGTCAAACTCTATGTTATTGAAAGCAGAACTTTGATTTTCTATCTTAACCTCCTTATGCTCCAAGTTGGGTGTTTATGCTATTAGTATAGATTTAGCACATTGCATTAAGTTTGAAAATATTTCAGGAGCAGTTTTAGCAAATTGATAAAATGTCTAAAGAAAATCCTCTTTTTAATCCACCATGGTCCAGCCTGCAATACCTCTTTATTCTGTACTCGAAGTTACCACACCATAGGAACTTGTAAGGCAGATTCCACATTACTTGATGTATCAGTGCACTAATACAGTGCTCTAAAGGCAAAAAATCATTACTGTTATAAGAACATTGAGGAAAATATTTTCTACTGTTAATACCAACTCAAATTTTCAAATGGGAAGCTAGAAACAATATTCTACTTAACTGGAAAATTTGGGGAGAAAATAGGTATGATGCAAACAGTACCACTTAAAATTATTAACAGTCGCCTTTCTTACTGAAGATGAGGCATCATGGCAGGCAGGTGGATCCTTCGCCCAAATACTTGATGTTTGTCATTCTGATAAATAGATGCATATTCTTCACTTATGCTATACAATAAAAGCAGTAAGGCATGAACTTCTGTTACCTGGAGGTTTTTTTGGAAACAAGGTAGAACAAGATAGCTGTGACTAAAAGTCAAGATACTCAATTCCAGTACCAGGGACAACTGATCTTATGTCACCTGCCCACTCTCTCACCGGCTTCCCAGGACTTTTATTCCCAGAATGCCTCTTCTCATTTCCAAAGATGCTGCAATATAGCAAGCTAACATGCATAAGATACATAACCTCAGATACATAAGACCCCATACATAAGATACATAACCTACTAACCTCACAGTGAACTTTGTTACCCCTCAATTCCTCCACCAACCATAGGAGCAAGAACATACCAGCATCTGACCTAACACGCTTTCCTACAACAGAAATGCCCAGAGTATTTAGTTTTCTATTTCAAAAGGCCAGCACTGGCCTCAGTAATTTACTTTATGTATCAAAAAACACTCACAAAATTCTCTTTATCATTTTAAGCTTTTATATAATCAAAATAATCTTCTAGACAGGCAGGCCTTGATATGCACCTATACAAGGCTTTCTGAACACTAATTAGTTTCAGATGCCAGGGCAACCATCTCCAAAACACACTGAAGCACGTGTACGGAATGTATTACAACCCCATTTGCAGCCAATGATGTGAAAACTTTACAAAGCTCTTGAATAATTATGATTACTAATATCCCAATTAGGTTGAACAGGTACACAGGCATCCTCAGTGCTAGACACTTAATGAATTTGTAAAAATAATTTATTTCTGAATTTTCTCTCTGACTGGTCTTAAAATCAACAAGTAAGATGGCTGTAATTAAAAAGACATAGTTTCAGGTTTGTTTTTTTAAGTTTGCTGCTTGAGGCGTTTGAGTCAATCTTGCCAGCCTGAGACAAAAGATTGCAGCCAGTAACATGAGAAAATTGAAAAAATGTGTCAAAGCTGTCAAAGATCAATATGAGAAAAGAATTATACCTAAAGTTAATTCTGCTTACTTTATTAAAAACATTACAGCTTAAAATCTTAATCAAATCAAATTCTGGATAGAATTGTTCTATTTTCTGTACCCTTAAAAGAAGTAGACAGAAATCAGGACTTCTTCACCATATGCACTGGACAAATCAAAGCAAGATTGTCTTGACTACCAAAGTTTATTATATAAATAAAGCAACCATGGGGAAAGGCAGCAATCTCATTTTGTGGAGTAGGAATGGAACCAGTTTGAAGCGACTGCAAAGAAAGTGAAAGTCATTATTAGAAGTGAAACAAGCACAGTGGGCTGCAAACAGGTACCAAAATAATTTACATCACCTGCAAATCAGGATTCCCCTGTATTATGAGGACAGGTCATTTGCTCTCACTTAGATGTATTTCACCTGTATATATTTACATATTTACGCACACAAGCGTAGTTCACCAGAGTATCCACAGCAGCACATTCTGCATCCTTTTCCTCCCTTACATCCAACCCAGGAGAAAACAGGAAAAAATGCATAACCATTCTTCCCAACCTCAAGAACTCAGGAAAAGTCCACAGCAGAAGTGTGAGCAGAGTCACAGACAGCAGGCCTAGCACAGGAACAGAACACAAAGACAATTCTGAATTTACACTAAACACTTAATTATCCAAAGTCAGGGATTCTTATTGTAATTCAAAGGCAGCTTAGTCTTTTTTCCAGCTCTGGAAGAGACTTCCAATTGTGCTTCTAAAAGTGACCAGACACAGGTTTTTGTACACTAAGGTCTTTCTCAAATGAAGCAGCCAAGCCTGTCGAGCTAAGGGAGCAGGCAGAAGATTCCCTCTATTCCAATTCTGTACTCAGAAGTAGACAGGCATCACATCAACTTAGGAAACATGAAACATCTGGCAGAAAGAGGGCAAAAAGAACATGGTCGCAGTATCTCACAGACATGAACTTACATGTTGGGAGAATAAGGAGGTGACAAGACTTCTCATCTCTAGTTTAATTTCCTTTAATAAATCTGCCTTTCCTGGTTTCCAGACTGCTGAGAAACAGCAGCTTTAGTATACTTTTATTCAACACTGCTGGTATGTACCAAAGGCAATGCAGAGGGTACTTCAAGTCTTTCCACCCTGCTCTTTCACATTTCAGTTGTTTTAAATGCTGCTAAACCAACAACCTCCTACTAAAACAAATTTCACTCACACTCCTACCAACCTGAAGGAGGGAATAATGTACATATGCTATGACAGAACAATGCAAAAACCTGCACTTCTATCTTGAAGCAACTTTGGCCATACATGCTACAAAAATAAAATAGAAGACAGAGCCAAAGGCTACAAACAATATGGTATTTGAAAAATCATGATGGACTTCACCATCAGGTGACTGAAAAAAGGCAAGCATTGCACCCATTATTTAAAGGGTAGAAAGGAAAAGCCCAGGAACTACAGACCCATCAGCCTCACATCTGTGCCTGCAAAAATCATGGAACAGCTCCTCCTAGAAGCTATGCTAAAACGCATGGAGGACTGGGAAGCAACTTGAGACAGGCAGCACCCTTCACCAAAGGGAAATCCTGTCTAACCAACCTGATGGCCTTCTGCATGGAGTGACTACATCAGTGGAAAAGGGAAGGGTTACAAATGTTATCTTGACTCTTTAAAGCCTTTGACATGGTCCTGCACATCATCCCTCTCTCTAAACTGGAGAGGTGGATTTGATGGGTGGACTGCTAACTGGCTAAGAAATTGGTTGGATGGTCAGATCCAGAGGCTCAGAGTTCCAATGGGCACCAGTGACAAGTGCTGTCCCTCAAAGGTCCATACTGGGACAAGTGTTATGTAATATCTTCATTAATTGTACAGAAGAGATGGAGCGCACCCTCAGCAAGTTTGCAGACACCAAGTTGAGCAGGGAAGGACACACCTGAAGGATGGGATACCATCCAGAAGAACCTGGACAGGCTCAGCAAGTGGGCACATGGGAGTCTCTTGACGTTTAACAAGACCCAGTGCAAGGGGCTGCATCTGGGTTGGGGCAGCCCCAGCACCATTCACAGGAATGAACAGATCAAGAGCAGCCCTGCCCAGGCCAGCCTGGGGTGCTGGTGAGTGAGAGGCTGCCCATGAGCTGGCAAAGTGCACCTGGAGCACAGAAAGCCAATTATACCCTGGGAACAGGCTGCACAGAGCAGAGGAAGATGTTCTATCCATGGAAACAAAATTTCAGGTCAGATTGAGTTGGGCTCTGAACAACCTGGACTAGTTAAAGTTGCTCCTGTCCATGGCAAGGGTGGTGGACAAGATGACCTTTAAAGTTCCCTTCGTACCCAAACTACTCCATTAATCTATGACATGGCAACAATCAATGGTGGAACTGTTGTTCAGTGACTCCTACAATATAAGAATTGGAGAGTACTCAATTAAATCAGAAACAATCCAGTTTATCATAGAAAAAGCCAAATTTTGTTAGAAGAATTGACAGTGAACTTTTAGAGTTTGCTACCATGTGGAGCTGTGGAAACAGTGTCAAAAGAGTTAAAAAATGTGAACAGGTGAATTCACAAACAGGCCAATAAATGCAAAGAAAAGGCATAGGTGGGATTCAACCTCCCATCCTTATTCATCTGGTGGCAGATACTGAGGAAATGGAATTGAACCAGTAAGTCACATCATCTTTGTGTGACTTTCAGAGACAGAACACTGGGTAAGATGCATAATTCTGGAGGGCTGAAGGCACTATTGGTCATGTCAAAATTTACACTGCTTTCACACTGTTAAAAACAATGCTTATGCCTGCCACTGGACTGTGTAAAAAGGTGGGGTCTGATTGTCAGATCCCAGCATTACCTCATGGACACATGATATTAACAGGTCAGCTTCTGGACTGCAATGCCTACCCCTGTTCCCTCACAGCCCCCAAAAAATTTAGCATTGTCTAAGAGAAGGCAGCTTGATCCCTTACCTACAGAAAAGAATCCTCTGAAACAGAGAGAAATCAGGTAGAATCAACTGTTTACAAATAGATTTTATTTCTGAATTTACAATGTTTAAAATAAAATATATCAGTATCTAGCTATTTCTAATAAATGCAAAAATACAAAACTTCCATTTCCTTTAAAAGTGCAGAAACATAAATTATAAAATGGTAACTTTACAACATACAATGTTATTGCTCAATGTTTTTACCATCAAAACAGATTTGTGAAACAAGCACCATAATTTATCTTACAGAAGACTTTTCATCAGAGCAGCATAACAGGGCAAAACAAGTAGGGCATTAGTATGGAAATGTAGTAGCAAATCTTTTAATATTTTAAATTATATTAACTGTTATAAATCCTTACAAACAGTAAAAAATCTGTTCTATTTTTTTGCAATAGCTTTACCATATAGCCGAATTTTAATTGGGCCATATTTGCTTGTCAGCACAACGAAGACATCGTCAAACATTCCTTCTACCTTTGGCTTGAACTGGACTGGCACAGCAATGTAATGACAGGATCTAAAAAGGCAATTGTGGGCATAAAATTGTTAATAAACAAGTAAATACTACCTGATAGACAAATTCTTGTCTAGTTTGGATTTTCACCACAATGGTAATACTGGATGTGCACCAGATCATCAAGTTTAGTTTTATAGATTTGATTATCTATTTTTCTTCCAAAGGACTTTGATCTTCAAGGTCATTTTTTCCTTCTGATTATACAAAGTAATACAATACTTTATTCTGCTAGTTTACCTTGGTAAGCTTGGTCTGCCTCTTGGCAATATTGACAGTGCATAAACTTTATTTAGAGCAAAATTACTACATTTCTTCCCTTCAAACATCACACAAGTACACTAAAATTTCCAACTCTTTTCTGAAATTCATGCATTTGAAGCTACTATATTCTATTACTTCTAATCGCCTCCACATTAAGAAATATTTTGCTGAATTAATGTAAATCATTAATTTACATTAACAGCATTTTAGAAATTTTACACTGTTTTTACGTAATTCCTCTTCTATTTGAATTACATAAAAACCTACCAAATGTAATGGGTATCTGTGTTAATTGCCAAAAGCCTAGACTGAATTACTTAAAAATATAAGCTGTAAAAGCAATAGCTGAAAATTCTGAGTGGCAGTCTATTGGATTCCATGGCATCCAATAGAAACATCCAGCACTGAAACAGGTGGCAATAACAGGCACAAACTGAAATAAGGAATTATGAATATCGCCACTTAGTAGAAACAGAAAAAACAGTTTTGTTTGCTTTTACTATTCCTTCAATTTCCTTTCCCTAACAATGTAGAGTATTATCTGAAGTCCTCTGGAATGTGCTTATTTCTCCCACTTTTTCTGACAGTGTTCCTACCTTTTCATACTCATTTTCTCTGCATTAATTCAAGCTATCATAATCAGTCTGTGATTTTACCCTTCTACTCTATCCTTTACTTACATCTGAAATGATAATACCTGCCCTACACACAATTCTCACTTGCTAGTACCATCCTTAGTGCTGAACTAACCACACCAGCAATTTTTTTCTAACAATGTCCTGGTCAATCAAATGAGAGCACACACATTTAGAATAAAGACTGGGATGCTACTGTATTTTTTCATCAGGTGAATACAAAAATAAAGTACTAATTGTACCATAGTGAACTACATCCAACAGGGCACCAAAGGAATACAACCGAATCAGTTTCATGTCTCATACTCGACTGCCAAGGGTTGTATAACAAATTTGGCAGTATCTGTCTTTTTATCCATTATGATATACAGGCCGAAGATATTTACTCTGCTTATATTTTTTAAAAAATCAATTTTTTAAAGTGAAGAACATCAATATGACTATTTAACCTGTAACATGCATTATGTTGGAAAACATAAATTTTAGTAGGAATAGAGTGTGAAGCTGCATATAACTAGGCCAACTGAGAATTTTCAGATGTAAAAGTAAATTCACTAGAAAGCCAGAAGAGATGCAGAAGTCTGTATCATCTCCAAATATATGTATGCTCCCTGACACATTACATAACACTTACTCAAAAAGAACAATATTACCATACTCAAACTTACACTTTATCAAAAACTTAACAGTAAGTTAGGTATTGCTCCTTCAAAAAGATGGCCACATCTGGCTGTCAAATTTTAATTTCCAGAATATGTACCATATGGCCTCAATGGTACTGAGGCAGAGCAGTTCCTTAGCAAATGACAACCATATTAAATTCCTCTTGATCTCTAAATTCAGGTGTCCATTGGGTGGGTGCTTCCCTAAAAGCCGAGTAAGTCAGACATTATGTAATCTGTTTTGTAATTCTCACAATTGAGACAAGACTCGTCACACTCGCTTCCATTTCATTTTCTCGGCTAACAAGACTGGAAAGTTCAGACTCCAGATGTAACAGCTCTTTGGGCTACTCCATAACGTAAATGTTCTCAGAAATTAAGCAACCTGGAAGATTTTCCTCAAGTACAGTAATCAAAAACTATAATTTCAGGACAAGTAGAATTCTGCTGCAGTTAACTCTTTTTCTCTTAAAACACCCCTTTTATTTCAAACTTTCCACTATGCCTGCACCTCAGTTAGTCTCTGAATAGTATATGGCCTTTACACCAGTTTTTTAACACCAGTTTCAAGTGGTATTTCTGAAAAGTCAGGCATGCCTGAAGCCTGCTTCACAGACAAACTAATCCTCTAATCCTCAAAACACAACACTGCAACAAGTTGAAAAAGAAGAGTATGGGCAGTTAGCCCAGTTTAAGCCACACTAACCAGATGGTTCATCAATGAACAGTGACCACTGACACCCAGAAGGGTGGCTACGGGAAACAACCATAATTAGTGAAGAGAACAACTCAACAAACAGCTTTACCTTTTAGTAATATCTGGAAAATATACTATTCTGTAATCAGATGGCTTCTGAAAGCAATAAAGTTGGGACACTTTTGTTTTCAAGCATTAAGTAGGCATAGCAACCTGGTAGTCCTTCCAGAAACAGAAATTTGCCATTTTTTAAACGTTTAATTCATATTTTTGTATCACTTAAGAGTCATATTCTTAAAAGTATTGTCCTTGCAGTAAAAAAATTCTAGTCTGTCAACAAATAAAACTTTCTTGGGTGTGAACTGCAGCCAGAATTCCACAGCAGTGCTGTGTACTGGTACTTGGGATTTCATAACCAATTGAAGAACTGGCAAAACTACTACACCAAATTCTGGAGGACAAGATTCTTGATATTAGATATAAAGTTTCACTTTCTGTATGTATATTTAAAACCTGATTACACAGGTTACTTTTAAATTTGGCCCTCAAAATTAAGAGCATGCAATAGACCATGTTTAGTACATGACACCTTTTTTGGCAGAAAACATAAAGATAGATGGTACTTTCTACTCTTATACTCTTATTTACAGATTAATATTCCAAGCTCCTGCAAAGAGTCTTCTCATCCAATTAGTTCTGAACATTACTTCCTCAGATGCCCAAGTTTAGAAGAAAACAGTTACCAGTGGCTTTACTGATATCCTCCTTGATGCTAATCTCAAATAAAAGCCATTTAAAGCACTTCTAACACTTTAAAAAAAAACATCTATCCAAGTCAAGCAAATCTTCTGTGCTTTATGCTCATAAATGGGAGAGCATTATGTTGACTTCAGAGAAACTATTTTTTTTAAAAATAGGAAAAGCTGGTATTCACAACCAAAGAAAAAACTGACAAAGTTACTAGGAAAAAAAAAAGTAGAGTGACTTTTAAACTTGTTAAGTCTGCTTTAGATAAATGCAGTAGGAGTTCATAATCTCATGCAGAAAATATACCAAATAGTTTTTACAGCATTCCTCAAAAATATTTTTGAAATATCAAGTGTCTTCTAGTGAAGTTACTATTTTTTTGTCAAGGATGACTAAATCAAGTCATCCTGTCCTTTGTGTGTTGCTGTGCAGCCTCAGACAGATCTAGCTAGTTGTCTTTATTTGAATAGATGTTATCCTGGTCAAAAAAAAACCCTTCTGTGCCTTCTCATGTGAAATATTTAATAAAAAGATGACATTTAAATTGAAGCACTAACACAAGCCTAAGAGGAGTTACGACTCTTGGCACTGAAAAGTGGCGTTAAGAATACCTTGAATACCTCTGGTTAACACCACCACAGCCCTGTCTCTGTGATAAATGTGGAGCAGATTAGGAGGCAGAATATCTAACTCCATTTACAATTTGCTCACAATTTCTGCTCTCTATAGCCTTAGCTTTCCTGTGTTTAAAATGGGAACCTGTTTAAACAGTGAGAGTGTGAGCTGCACCACTTCTAATTAAACAGTTGCATTTCTGCTTCCGGCCAACCCCACTGTTGCAGATGAGCATGTGAGATGCTGCACTTCTTGAAGAGATGACTAATACTACTGGCACATACTTGTAATGAACTCCACAGATGACTGGGTTTATCTTCAGAGACTGCTATCACTAACTCAAAAAAGTCTTTTATGCAGGTAAAATGCTGAAATAGTTGGTATGACCAGACAATTCCAGTGGCTGCTGAAACCTTGTGTTTGCAGAGAACCTTTGATGCAGCTCTGCAGGTTTGTCAAATTAGAAGCACGATGAAGGCAATTTGCTTGGTCTGTTGTGCAGAAAGTATAAATGGAAGGAATGACTTGATTGTGCACAGCATGCCAAATGGTTACACGAAGCATTAGGCTTAACATTAAAAGCAGCAGCACTGTTAGAAACAATTTGCAGGGAAGAAATTGGCAGATGCAGAAATAACTGTGTGGGCTCATTCTGTTTCGAACAGAGATTAGAGAGTACAGTTTAACAAGGAAAAAAAAAACAACAACCAAAAAAGCCTCACAACCCCCTCCCCCCCACAAACCAGTAACCATAAACAAAAGCATCCAGAATATTTATATGTACATTTTAGCACTGTACATATATAGAAGATATTTATCTTAATTAATTACTTGGTTAATTTTTTTGTTAGGAGAAAATGTTAGCATATGCATTACTCACCTTAGAGAGTATTTCAAGTGCCTGATGTAGAAAGGCTCCCTGGGACTTACAAATTTCAGCTGTAATTTAATACAAAATGCTTAAAAGTGCACTCTATTTAAGTCCATCATATTCAATTTATGACATGTCTAAGATAAATCAGGTCATTTACAAATACAGCTTTACACAGACCCAGGGTTTAAAAATAGAGAATGCCCAGAAAAAAATACAGAATGTTTGTGAACAGTAAAGAAAAAAACTTACTTCAACATTTTGAATTAAAAAAATTAAAATCAGCAAATCAGAATAATAACAAACCTATGCAAACTATGATCTACCATACTTTACTATTAATATATTACAAATACACTCAAGTTATTCAGTCAGAAAAAATAGAAAAATTACACATCCAAATTCTTCCAATATTGATTTTTGGTACTAGCAAACTAAGACATGTTCTATTGCAATCTTTGTCAAGAGTAAAAGAAAAAAAACCAGTGCAGCTGAGCAACTGAAAGGACTTACAAGTATCTATTTAAGATGAAGTCTGTCAGACTCACCACGTGTGTTGTACGGGAGTTATTCCGCAAGTGCACCTTTAACGTGCATGCTTCCCCAACTCTGGTTAGAGGAAAAACGTAGACATCTTCTGGTGCATACACCCCTTGAATGATCTCTTTTTGTCTGATTTGAAAAAGGGATTTAAGATATTAACATTTCTGACCTGTATAATCAGTGTATTTTGACTGCATACTTGAAGTAACAAGTGTATTTTCTGAGATTAAATCAGAAAAAAATGAAAGATCCAGAAAACATCAACTCTCTCACCTTAAGTTTTGTAGGCAAGATATTTTAGCCAGAAAGAATGACAAAAGCATCACTCTGGCATAAATATATACAGGAATTTACCTATATGCATTTTCACAGTCTGAATTTTTCCCCCAGATGCTTTACCAGAGACTTAGAGTCTTATCAAAGATTGAAGGTTTCACCAAACATTTTACTCTCCTGCCATATTCACATCATCCCATAGCAAAAGAACTGACAATTAATTTAAGACTGAACAGCAAGGTTAAGACATGCTGTACTGTGGTTACTCAGAATTGACTTCATAGTCAATTGGAGTGCCCAAAAGACAAATATATAAAAAGCGTAGATAAAATTCTACTGCCAATACCATTTCATTCACCACAGCATATCATAGTTAGACAACTTAGAAACTCAACTGAAAACAAAAAGCATGGAAGACTGAACAATACAAAGCCACCAAGAGTTTTTGGCAAGTCTGTTTTTTACAGCTGCTTATTCTAACATAGAATCATAGTATCATTCAGGGCAGAAGATATTCAGATGGTCTGTAGCTCAACCTCTTGCTCCAGTCACGGTCAGATGTGAGGTCAGAGCAAGTTGAACCAGTTAAATCCTAAAACCATTTGAGGACAGAGACTGCACAGACTCTCTGTGAAGCCTGTTCCACCCCACAGATGTCCCAACGGTAAAAAAGGATTTGGTTGTGGAGTTGGGTTCTACTCCCTCACCCTTCTGCCCAGCTGCAGACACACTCTTGTCAGGTTTTGTCCATACATACCTTATTCTTTTTGGTTGTCCTTCAGTGCAAGCTCTCCTTTCTGGTGTAACTGCAAGCTCAGTTTTTTTAAGGGCACTTGGAGAAGATTTCACAACTGGTGCTTCATTTTCTGCTTTAGTACTCTATTGGCAAAACCAGAGAAGACTGTAAACTGGAAGTTCAAAAGTACTTAAGTATTCAGGAATGTAAGTCATTCCCCTTACCCAATTCAAGACTTTTTATTTCAAGAATAATCTTTCAGGAGCATGAGTGTCTGGATCATTGAGATGGAAGCAATTAGTTAACAGGCTTCTGTGCTTTACCAATACTTATTTATTACAAGACAGTTGACAACAAACTAGGAGTGCAGGTGAAATCTCAAAAAGGCTGCAAGCAACTAAGATTTTACTAAAAGCCAAAAAACCCTTCACTTCCTCTGCAGATATTATGCCCACATGCCTCAAGAACAATCAAGTTGGCTAAACAACTGCTCAGAAAGAAGGAAGACATAAGTCAGCATTATAATCTGAATTCTCAAAACACCAAAAAGCTTGGTAATAATTTTGTACTATAAACAATACATCCTTGTCAAAGAAAGACCTCTCCAGAGAGACAGAAGCTGATAATGCACTATATGGTATTTTCTGCATTCAGAAATTAGGCCAAAATATTTACCATCACCAAGACCCCCATTCAGGGTATTCTAACACAGGGTGACCAGATCACCCAATGGGAATAACTGGACAAATAACCAATGTCAAATTCTGTGTGGCTCAGTGAATCTTGCCAGATATTCTTTGGAGTCCCCTTGGGTCACAACATCTTAAACAAAGTTAAAGAACCAAAAGAACCTCCTACACTTATGGTTGTACAACATTAAGTCAATTTTTGAAATGGTGCTGACGTTTTAGACAAGCAGTTGATTCCCTGACGCAGGGAAGATGAAAAAAATAGATTCATCTTCAATAGAGCTGCTATGACAAACTTGTCTTTTAGACATTCATTTCTTCTATTGAAAGAGCTGCTAATCAGTCTGTCAGAAATAGCAGCAACCATAAAAAAAATTCTTAATCTTATTTTAAAGAATATATTTTTCAGTTGCAAATAACCCATGAACCCCAGTAGAACCTAATAAAGACAAGAAGGAATTTGCACATGTGTCTTGTTTCAAGAGCTTTTATTTTTCCACATAGTGAAAAACAGTGGGCATCATGCCTCTGTTATCATTCCAATTCTCATTTATCAAAAGGCAATTTGACTGCATGAAAATAAGGTACATTATGGAAAATGATCAGAAGTTACTCCAGTCTTGATAAGGGCATCTTGAAATATTGCTTGCTTTACCACAGCCTGTATTGATTTCTGCTGTTTCAAATGAGAGCAGTACATTAACACTCCAAATGGTTAAAATTGAGTGCTGCAGTTCCAAAGATACCTCAGGAACACAGAAATTTCTATAGCTTGAAAATTGGAATAATTTCTCTCACAGAGTATGAAAAGGTTTTCCCTCTTCTCACTTCTGAGGTACACAAAGATGATGAAGCTCTGTGCTGCTGATACTTTCAAACTTATTTAATGTTACTTATGTACATTACTTAACTTTTTTAAGTACATAAACATAAATGTAAATTAAAAAATGGCATGCATTCAACATTTGTAATATCTTCAAAAAATAGCAGGGGTTCTTTATAAAGTCCTCAACTTTCTACATGCTAAAGGAGCAGTCAGGACTTGGCTGCTGTCTCAGCCTTGTGGCAGGTGCTTGCTAGCTCACCCAGAAGGGACTGATAGTTAGACCTAAATACCAGCCCAAGACTCCTGTGCACAACACTCATTTTCAGCTCAATGATCTTCAAAGAGTCCCCAATAGCAGCTCCCAGCAGCAGGAACAAATGTTCCTCAGGAAAGGAAAAACCTAAGTTTGAATGACCAGCACTGAGAGGCTGGGGCTCAGAGCACACAGAGAATCCCTCCTTCCTCTATCTCTCAGACTGCTTTTGGAGACATGATGAGCTGAACTCCTGACTACAGTTTCCAATGGTGAGGACTGCAAACACATGTAGATCATAATCAAAATTACAGTCAATTAATTTGTTAGGAAAAAGAGTATAGTGGTATGTGCCACTGATTTTCCTAACTTAATGTTCTTTTAGTTCCTTCCTGAGCTCTTTCAAAATTTTTCATTTCTTCTGAAGTGGTGTTATAAATAAACATCACTCAGTCACTCTTCCCACTTTATTCTACCAAAAGTCACATTAGCCACAGCTGTAACCCCCTGCCTCAGCAAAGCCACCAGATTCCAAGTCCTTTCCAAAGTTTTAGTAACACTGCCTAAACTCTTGATCCCGAGAATATAACAGATTATGATTCACTTGTCTTGCCTTCTCAACTAAAAGCTGCAACACTCTAAATGTTCTGTGTTGATCCCTCTTCTGAACAGATAGGTTCCCTACCTAGTTGATAAATACAGTACTTCCTTTTCACATCTTTCTGAAAATGATCGTGACATGCATTTCAAGTATTTTCTACTAACTTTTTTCCCATGTGCAGAGATGCTATCAAGATCTAATTGTTAACAGCTCTGAAAAAAATCAAGAACAAATCTGACACAGTAGCTCAAAAACATTAATATCAAGTCATGCTGCTCAAAGATTTACAGAACTGTGACAAACAGTCACATTTTAAGAAGAGACTTCTTTAAAACTCTAGAGTTCTGTTAAAGAATTAATCTTCTCCACATTTCAACTAGCTTTTAAAAGACAAATGATTTAGATGTTTTCCTCATTTTCAGGAAAATTATGAGCAAAGAATTTGATGAAAGCTTAATAAAAAACCCTCTAAAACCAAACATTATACAGGACAAAAATCAGAAGTTATTTAATAGAAACCTTTTTACAAGTGCTCTTTCAACAAAGTTAATTTGGAAAGAACAAGGAACCTACAAAACAAATGTAACAAGGATAAGTAAGGTTCTTACTACTGAAGCATGCTTAATACTCCAAAGAAAGATCCCAAATCTTTGAGTGGACTTCTTAAAAAAATCAAATCAAACCTTCTGAAGAGGACAGCAAAGCATTTATAGCAATCATGAATCATGTACATCACTGAATGTACAAAGTTCTTCACATTCAGCTTATTTAACTAATCATTATAATTAATTCTTCCTTATGGTAATAAATCCTCTGTCCTAGGTAAATTCCTCTAGTATAGATGGGATAAAAAGTAAGGTAAGGAGAGAGAGCACAGAAAACCAGTTGCAACTCCCAACCCTCTTCTTCCAAGCCTTACCATAAAGTTTGAGCTTGAGGAACAACAGGGGAGCAAAGGGGAGCTCAAAGCCAATTGCTCCCATGTATAAGTTTCACAATTATCCCACCCTACATTGTTACTCTGATAAAATTCTGAAGCAGGTTTTATTAGAGACAGAAATACCCATTTCCAAGATGGATATTTGAAAATTCCAAAACTGCATTGAGTTATGTATTATAGCAAAGGTCAGTTACTTCACAACTTATTTACAAAAATAAAACCAGCAAGCAAAAAACCAAACAAAACTGATAAAGATACCTTTGTCTACAGAAACAATTACCCTAGAACGTAAATTTGTCTCTACTCTCTTTGAGCTAAATAAAGTTTTATATAATAAATGGCAAAAGATATTATCACATAAGGAATAGGAACATAAGGAAAAAAAATACAATTTAACCCAGCAAAAATACAAGCAGGGTTGAGTTTTTTTCCAGAATATACCAATGTATGTATGAAAGAGTAGTATATGGTAAAATCAAGATGTTATCAAAAATTTGTGCTCAAGACAGTGTTTACAGCTTTTATATACTCACATTTCCGGAAAGCTGAAATTTTAATTTGTGTTTCCTACTCGGATTTCCGACTGAGTAATACTCGAGGTCCCAGAACTGGGAGTAATCTCCTTTATCTCTAGGTGAAAAAATTACAGCAACCTACAAAAAAAAAAAAAAAAAAAGGAGGAAAATTTTGCAGAACACTAATAATCGTTAGAATCTTCATAATTTTACCTGTACAAAGTTATGGTTCAGCCAGCACAAAATTTACACACTACAGAACACTCATGGCACACATAGGTGATCTTGCAGAAAACTATACAACCATCTAATCCTCCTCTGCCAGCAAGTGGAAAAAAATGGATGAAATAGGTTGTGCAAGCAGTTTTGAATGAAACTTAAGTTCAGATAATCTGCTTTAAGCAAAGCCAGCAAGTGCTGGCACAATTCCTTCTGTTAGTAAAATGGAGAGAAAGGGGACCAGGAAGGGAAGCAGGTCCACCTGAAAAAAACTTCATTCACCTGGCAACTAAATTGTGAACAACTCAACTCCTCCAGCTCCAAATCTGTAAGTACACTGCAGTACAATTATAAGAAAGCCTAAAATTTAAACCAACTTGCAACCTATGAATTTGATCATCCTTAAAGGTCACCCATGTAACGAAGGCTTGTCTCCATATAGTGCTCTACCAGATTAATTCAAGAATAAACTTCAGAACTGAGGTTGAGGGAAGAGGAGAAAGAGAGAAGCAGATTAGAACAGACCACTACAACTATATCTAATTAGCCAATCATAATATCCACTGCAAAAAACCCAGCCAGTCATGATAGCACTGTACCTTATCAGCTCTAGCCCACAGCCTGGCATGCCAATGATGTAAATGTTATTCAAATAGGCCTGAACAAGGATTGCTAAGGCAAATACAATGTTTAAATTCAAATAATGGTTTGCAATATTATGAAATTACTATGAAACTGAACAGGAGTAAGTTTTTTATTCTTGTAAATAGTTTACAAATTGCATCTCTATGGAAATAATTATCCATAAAAATGAAAAGATAAGTGTTAAGGAAGATGAAAAGATAAAACTCAAGCAGCATTATGAGAGAAGATGAGGGAGGAAAGACCCTTATAAATCCATTCAGTCTATCCTTGGATGTGCTTTATAATTGTGGTTATGAAGCCCTCTACTGGCCAGGAGATAAAATTGCAAGTCAAATGAAACAAGCTTGAGGAGCAGACAGCTGTCCCTGAACAAGTATAGCAAAAATGCTTCAAGGAAGGTAATCAGGTGCTTACACCAGTTTTGTAAGAACCCAGGATTATCTGCCATTTTCTTCTGGAACTTTACAAAACACTTAAAATAATTTTCTCTTCTAAAATAATTTGTCTTTAAAAACCCCCAAACAGTAACACAAACACACCACCACTTTGAAATCAAACTACGTTGATTGCATGTATTCTTAGAATTAACTCTGCTGAATTAAGCTGATACAGAATATCTGACACGCTCCAGAACCCAATACTGAAAGGTCAACATTTTATCATTATCAAATAAAATTTATTTCTTACTTAAGATCTTATTTTGCCATTTAGAGACACTAATAAGCCTGAAATATTTATAAATGTTTACCTTCTCTTGTTCATGAACTTCAAGGGTACCAGAAACATGGGAAAATCCAAAAGCAGAGTAAGGAACCCTATAAACAGTGCCACTTCCATCCACACCCTGCAAATCAATTGATGAGTCAGATTTGAAGGGAAAGGAAAAAAAACAGCCTGAAACCACACAAAACACCCACACACACACCCCCCTTGCAGAAGACTGAGGAAAATACACCAATTAAGGTACTTTTAAGTAAAGAATTGAAACTGACTCCCTAAAAGCAAATTAATAGAGACTGAAATTACCAAATCCAGTCACCACTACTCCTGACTTACAGTTCAGAGGTGGTGCACTGGCTGGAACACGACAAACTCAGTCCCATGGGTACTGGTACGAGTGCTACATAACCATTTTTCATTGTTTCACAACAATAGAGCATAATAATAATTCTAGCATAAAATCAAAAATCATCACAGCATTTCAGACTATCAAAAAATAGGGAAGTATTTACAAATATCAACAGCTAGGCACAGGCAGCAGCACTGTAATTAAAATAACCTTGACCTAACTCACATTTCTACAGAGATACCACGTACAGTGCAATTTCAGCAGCACAAGTCTGGAACAAGACAAGTCTGGCATTCTGCAGCCAAAATAGATACCTATCTTTCATTTATGCTTGATCACTTAATGCAATCTGGATGATGACACTGTATGAGCACAAGCAAATTCTGTAAAGCAGTAAGTGAAGCAGAATCTGTACCACAGAGCGCTGATTGATTCATAGCCAGGGAGCACATTAGGGATGAAAAAAAGAAGCAAAGCATTTCCCTGATATGGACAGAGGAAAAAAACCTTTGTAACTGAGGTCATGCTCAAATATATATTCTTCCTTGAGAGGCAGCAGGGAGACAGAGCACAGCAGGGAACAGAGAAGCTAAATAAAACCCAGGGATTGGCAGAAAACTCCCAATGTAAGCATTCACTCACTTTAATATAGGGTGGTGCAAAAGATGATATTTTTCCACTTCAGATTTTCATTCCCTTTATTCTCCATTTCCAGGTAATTCTCTAAAAGAGAAATATCAGACCAGCATACTAAATATCTTTGTTCAAGTATCCCTGGTGTAAAGAGATAAGCAGAAACTGTGTCTCTAGATGAACACAAGTTTAATGGAAACAGTTTTCATTACAACAAATCTCAAGGGCAGACCCAAACAAAGCACACTGGCATAAAATTTGTAGAAGCTTATACACAAGAAATTTAGATTCCACCAAAAAAAATCCCCAAAAGATATCCAACTCCTTCCCAAGATATTATTTGATCATTCAGAGACAAAACACAGCATTCCAGACTGGGACCAAATAAACTTGTATCAAATAATGTGGTTTGTTACTCAGCATGCTTATAAATATATGTCTCTTGGCAAGAATTAACAGGACAAGATCATCTCAGTCTAGAATAGCACTTTAAAAAGTTTAAGTTGCAGACATAAATTATATAGGAAATATATAAACACTAACGTATTATATTACAATCCTCTCATATTTTACAAAAAAAAAAAAAAAACAAAACCCCAAAACCACAAAAAAAAACCAAAAAAAAAAAAAAACACCCGAGATATAATTGATAAATTCAGTCTTGGAAGTCCTCAAGTCTGCTGGAAAAAAAAATTAGTGGCAATGGAGCATTAAGAAAAACCTTCATTACCTAAAAAAGTAAGTACTAAAAAACCCCTGGTAGATAACAAAATGAGAGTTCCATAAAGTTACTTTGAGAATTTTAAGCATTACTGGAACTAAAAGTACAGTCCAAGCATTTCAGACTCCATTATCTACCCTGTCCTCCTCAATCACTATGTACCAAGACAGGGACAGCCAGTCTCATAGCTGACACTCCTACTGTGTTTAGGAAGAGCATTTATGTCCCTGCTAAGCACAGATTGGTCTCATCTCTTATAGGCATAAGTGCAGATGAGAATGGATCTACGGCAAAGGTGCCTGAGCCAGAAGAGTTTCAAGTAGACACAGTAACCTTCTAACACTCTCTTTTACCAGGCACAGCATAACTGCATTCATCATAGTGGCAACTGATTTGCCTGTATGCAAACCTAACTGTGGAAAAAAAGGTGTGACTATACTGTATAAGGAGAACTGGGGAAAAAAAAAAAAACCAACACAAAAAAAACAACAACAGAACAACAATAAACAAATCCCAAAACAACCACCAAACCAAAACAACAATAACAAAAAACAAACAACAAAAAACCCCAACAAAAAAAAAAACCAACCCAAAACACAACCCAAAAGAACCAACCCAAAGAGCATTTCAAACTAAAGGCAGAAGTGGGGAACTGGTTATTCACACTTATTAGTGTGAACTAAAACAACAAAACCAAAGTCTAGGCACTAAAACTCCCAAACATGCAATATAGTACAAAAAGCCTCTGATCACAAGATATTACAGATGCTATATTTAATAAATAATTCCTCTTACCTGAGCTTTGACCAGGTCTTGTTTTAGGAAAAACAATGTTTCTGTTCTTTATGTCCATTTCTGTTAGAGGGAACCTGGGGAGAGGCTTTGGCACATCAACAGTGGGATTTTCCGACTGTGGAGTAATTGTGTCACATCTTCTATATGAAAGTCTGATCCAGGCACGCTCTGTGTGACAGCCTCTTGAATAAACACTTTAATAAACTATTGCACAATTTGGAGAAAAGCAAAGTTTTAAACAGTGAATGTTGATACATCAATAAGTCAAACTAATTAGTTTACACACAAGAGCTTATGTGCAGCTTCACGTTTCAACAAAGGAAAGCTCTCACACATTACATCACCGGATCTTCTCCAACCTCAAAAGTTTAAAGATTCCAGGATAAGTTTAATTTAGGAGAAAAGGAACATTCACTGAAAATTTGCTATCTAGGCATTTTAATTCAACAGGAATAATAATTTCAACTAGTTTAACTGACAATTCCTACAACATTCTCTGTTGCAGATAATTGAAACAGAGCTGCCTCATTTAGAAGGAGATTTGTGTTCCCTTTTGCTACATAATTAGAAATTTTAAAAGTTTCAATTAATGCTAGTAAAGTCTTAGCATACTTTTTGCTGATTTGGAGAGGTAGCAAATAAATGACAAAAACATTATTAACAACCAGATTTCTTACAATTTGATGGGTTTTGCCACATTGTTTATACTTGTCCTAGTAAATTTCTTAAATCCTTTTCTCATATTGTAGAACATAACATAGTTAACTCCTTCTCAACAACTTCCCTGTTTATTTGGGTTTTTTGAAGGCAGTTTCCAATTCTGTATCATACCTCACACTTCCCTCCATGCAAAAGGAAAGCAGATACAGTTTTATCCTTTCAGTGTCTATTTCTCTCTCCATGCATTGTTACAAATAACTTCAAACATACACTGACTGTAAAAATAAGAAAAAGTCTCTTTCTTTAGGAGAGATTACCAAGGAGTCCTTCTGCTTTTACATAGAAAAAAAAAACTGTTGGCTTCATAAATTTTATTTCTATGCCTCAATTTTATCAGGGAAATGTCTTGGATTAAAATCCATGAAGAGGCAGAACCTGTTCTAGACATTCTCTGTCACTGACTTGTCATCCAGAAGGTCAAGATTACCTGAAGGGAGCTCAAAAGGAACTACGGTAGCTTGTCCAATACCCTCTTTTAACTTATTTTACAATATGATACAAACTGCTTTTATGTGTGCACATCTACATGTATATATTTAATGTTTTAGAAAATGATGTATATGGCAGTGGTGGGTGCAAATTTGTTGGAGATTCAGTTAGTGTTCACATCATAATATTTCTTCAGAGATGAATGAACCAAAAATCAGTTTACAAAATGGCATCTTGACTACTTTTCTTTATGAGAACTTTACAAATTAAAAAGAATAATGGACACTGACAGAGCTTCTGACTCAAATCAGGTTTTAGCAACTTTATTAGAACAGACAAAGTAAAATAAAAAGTTGCAATCTGGAGTCTCAAGTAAACCACATACCTTTAGTCCATTGTCACAATGGATATAGATTAGGCCACTCCAAGGAATTAATACGGGCCTTGTGGCAAGTGATGGATTAGGACTCACCAGAATTAGTGTACTGCCTCTAAAAGAAAAAAAAATTGAAAAAAAAAAATCAACTAGCATGACTCTCATACTAGAATCAGTATCTACAACATTTCTCACTAGCCCACCCAAAAAAAGGTTGCACTTTTAAGATAGCAGATAAGTGAAGATGCTCTACAGATAGTTAAATCTAAGGAGCTCAGATATTCCATATATTAAGCTTTAAAAGCCATGATCCCAGGATCTTCTTTCACCATCACGGAGAAATCAGATCACCTCTTTTTGTGGCCTAACTCAGTTCAAGGATTCTGCAGGCTCCAGCCCTCACAGAGCAGAGTATAAAATATTCTGGCTGGCTCCTATTGTGACAGGTTGACTGCCCTTGGCACTGTGAGGAGATGGCCATGAAAAATAGAGAACTGGGCAAGTGCAGCTCGCTGTGCTTAAGTCAGCTGTTCCCACGGGTCTGCTTCCTACTTACAGACCTCTGTTCTTGATCCAAACTACTTACTTGGACCCAAAATGTGACGATTCTGCTCACTCTTTTCCAGTGAACATATTTTAAAATTCTACACTGCAAGAAAATGGCTTGCAGAAGGTCTTCAATACCCTCTTTGTAAGAAATCATCCAGACAATCCTGAATTTGGGGTATGAGACACTAAATATGTCCTTACTTTCACAGCTGCTGGAAAGTCATTCATTGTTACTGCTTTTTGAGACTATTTTTCTTGGCACTGACTGAATCTGCAGTGAGTGGCAGATATCCTAGCCCTTCCATGGAACTCTATTCTGTTCTCACTAGTGACGAAAGTTTCCCAGAAATTTACATCTACATGAATATGAAATAAAGTGTTTAAAATGCAATCAGAGAGGCAGGACTGAAGAGAAAGTATTTTGGGTAAACATCTTCAAAGTTAAAGCAACTACTGAAATATAATCCTGAAAACAAAACCTATTTTTTGGTGGGAGACTTTTTTTTTTGGAAGATGAGGGTAGTTTTATAACAGAATCTTAAAGCAGTTCTGAACTGAACCTTAAATAACACCAGAAATACAGAAGGGAGAGGTGAGCAGACCTTTCAAGCATAAATTGTGGAAGTCTTAGCTGCCATATTTGAAAAGTCTCATACACATATACAATGATATTATGACTACTTTTCCAAGAATACCCTAATTAAGGCATGGGCAAGCTGACACTGGCTTGTCATTATTTTCATACCTACAGATACTGAGAAGCCAGACATTGAATGGCAAAACCCAGTTTTCTCAAAATAAAAAGAATCCCAAAATCAAGTTGTGAGGAATATCAGCACATTTACTAAAGAAACTGCTAAGTCCCCAGAGAAGAAGCCTTCTATAAGAACTTATTTTGGGGCTGGTTCTTGGTTGTGGAAGGGAGGAAGAGTTTTTTGTTTTTAAATGCACAGCTAAATTTTAAACAAAAAACTACTCTGAAAACAAATTTTTAAAGCTTCAGCTTCACTGACCATTCAGCTCCTTGAAAACTATGCAATAATAATAGTACTTCCAGGCACAGAAAACTCCTGGCATCAAGGTAATTATACTTGTGACAGAAGAACAGTCCCATAATACACAACTGTAAAAGGATAAGGTCCTAAAAAAAGCTAGATTTGCATTTTAGTTGACAAAAAGTCTATACCCTGGAACTAAAATAGTTTCAGGGTGCAGTCTAAGCAAACTAAATTCCTGAAAACCAACTAAAATTTCTAAACTAGTTACACACTTAAACTAAAAATAAATTCCTCCACAACCTCACCACACTTTCACACATAAAGGAAGTTATGGATATATACTTACCCTGGCTCAACATCTCCATGTTGTGGGGTTACAGTAAGGCAGTGAGCTGGCCATGAAAGTTCAAATGCCAACATTCGATTGGAATTGTTGAGGATTTGTACACGTCTGGTATCTGATGTTTCACCTGTAACACACACAAAAAAAGCTAACACATACAAAAATTCACAAAAATGACCAAGATACAGAGGTGCAACAATGAAAACAAAGTATATTCTGCCCTAATTTTACCTTCACATTACTTTAAAACCTTTGTGGGTATGCAGTGCATTCTGTATGTATACACAGAGCACATAACCTCTGATGATTTATCCAAAACTGAGCTCAAATCAAGTCTGCATAAAGATTACTGGCCAATCCACACTTACAAACATCCTATGCAGAACAGTTATCTTAATACTTAAGTGGCTATTTCATTAATTTCAAAAAATACTTACCAAGAGTAGGAGATGTCAAAATCAAATAGTCAGGTGTAACTGCCCAAGTCTCTTGAGCATCTGATTTATTCTGAGCTAGATCATTAGTTTTTGCAGATAAAGAAGTACCCTGAGGTCCTTTAACAGGGAGAACATCCAAAGTTGCAGCAGTATGTGTGACAAAGTTCTCCAACCTGAAAATAAGACTGCATTAGGCAAAAACAGTAAAAAAATCTCATGAGTAATTGTAACAGCCTACTCTTAGTACTTCTCAACATTTTATTATTGAAGTCCAATACTTTTTACATGGGCCCTCAATTTAATTCAATTCTTCATTAAGTATAAAACAATCCAGCAGCTAGATGAGGAGACAGCTTTTTCACAGAATGTTTGGAAGTGGAAGGTACCATTTAGAATGAGAGGAACTAAAATAAAAAATTATCTTCCGAAGACAATAATATAAAATAATTTAAAAACATATACAGAGAAAACAAGTACTGCATAGAGAAATAAGGCAATGCAAGCTGAGTTTCACAGCAGGCTGTGCAACACATTCTGGAGATCAGGAGGGACCTGTGGAGATCACCCAGTCCAACACCCCTGCACAAAGGAGGAGCAGCTACAGCAGGTAATTCAGGACATTGCCCAGGCAGGTTTCTGATTTCTTCAGAGATGAAAACTTCACAGCCACTCTAGGCAACTTGTTCCAATGCCTAACCATCCTCACAAGAAAAAAACATAATTACATACATATAATTATTAATTATGGTTCCAGTACCTGTCCAATTCCAACTGGGGTCCAGTAGACTGCTGAAAGCCATCCTGATCACAAGTGGAATATCCGACCACAGAAAGGAGAACCTTTTGCATATTTGCATAGAAAAGATGGATATCATTTGTCTCTCGTGGGACATCACATACTAAAAATGAGAGTAATAGAGAAATTCTAGTAAGAACAATTCAATAATACTCAGAAATTACACCAGAGAGATTTAAGACATAGACCTAGTTAATAATCCATCAGCTAAGAAATCCTAGATCATTTCAAAACTACTTCCTGCAAGCTTAGTTATCAGGTGTAGCTCAACACTAACATCAAATACAATATATAATTCTGAATACCAGTTTAATACTTTTTATTATAAGATATAATAAATATGACATATAAAAATAACTATAAAAAGATTATCATAGAGTTTCCATCTTTACACAAATGCAATATACTAATTTGATTCTATGCCAAATTAAGAGTTCGCTTTCACTTTTTTCTCCAACACTGGTTTAACAATTTCAAAGGATACTCCAGAACCCAAGTATCCAATGTTCACCAGGATTTCACCTCAACTAAGATGAATGATAAAAAAAAAAAATCTTTACTTTTCCAAGTAAAGACAATATGCAATTCATAGGGAAAGAAATAGACCATATTTATTCAGGTGTAGTAGCCTTAGGACAGTAAGTAATTCCATATGTGAATATAACTAGTTCAAGAACAGGGTTTGACAGTAATTTATTCATAACACTTATGGGACTGAACACTTGGGGGGTGCTTTAAGGAACCCTTTACAATATACTGTATTCTTATTAAGGCATTTCTTACTAACAAGCAGAAGAAAAAGCTATTAAATTTAGGAAGGAAAAGAAATATATATTTTGGTGTCAGCCAAGTTGCCTGCATCTCAATCTTCAAATATACCTGTGTACAACAAACTGAATCGTTCCCAATAGTTAATAAGGCAAATACTTTCCAAATAAACTCAGCATTTTTTAATGCTATAATATTTACAGACTGGGGGTTCATGTTGCTAGGAGAAAAGTACAGAAAATAATTTAAATAAATAGATACTAAATGAGAAAAGGCACATTCTCTTGTGATGGATTGACCCTGGCTGAATGCCAGGTGCCCACCACAGCCATTCTATCACACTCCTCCTCAGCTGGACTGAGGAAAGAAAATACAATAAAGCTTTGCCCAGTACAACTGTCCAAATTCAGAATTTTTCTTCTACATTTATAAAAAAAAATAGTGAAAAAGCAACTAGGATTCAAGCCAAAAGCACATTTGCTGCATGAAAACAAGTATTATAATTTTCTTTTAAGAAGTCACAGTCTTACCTTCTGTCACAAGGTGCTCCCCTTCAAATTCCTCATCAAATACAGCATTTCTCACTAAGTTGTTTTCTGGGATGATGCGTTTTTCCACCTCAGCTTTATACATCACAGCTCTGTTAGAGGTAAACAGGAGTCATTAAATTAAACAAAGTACTAGAAACAACAAATTGCAAAGATTGATACGAATCGTAGGACTCCAGCATAGTTTTCACTTCATCATTTCTTGACTACACCAAGCTCAAATCTGGAAGCATCCATTTAAAACTGAAGTGTTTTCACAGTCATAAAAAGGGTTAAAGAAATACCTGCTCTATTGCTGCAGAGTAAAAGGAAACACTGAAATAATGGTTACCATATGTTTGTCTTTCCATACTTGTTCTCTGCTGTCAGTCACACCTACCTAGATTTTTGATAAGTACATCAGGCATCTGAGTGATGTTTCAATCACCACAGGAAGCAGGAGAATGCTATTTTGGTTGCGAGTGAAAGTTTTTTGAGAGGAAAAATTGACTAGTCAGTGTCAGAGTGGCAGCAGGTGCCAGCCAACAGCAGGAACACAGAGCCAACAGCATGACTGCCAATAGAATAGAAAAGACTGGGAGGCACAGGGATATAAATAGTCCTGGGAAAAATGGGAAGCTACAGGTCAGCAAAAGGAAATGTGGCACTCAGATAAGGTCAGGGCCATGGAGGAGGAAAGAATACTTGAGCACTACTAACTCTCAGGTCTAAGCTACTTACTGGGCTGCTGACTATATATAATTTTGGAGTAAGGAACTTGGGGCACAAGCAGGCAGATGAGGCAGAATACTCATCTCACATTCTTGCCCCTAAGTCTCAAATCATGCTCTTATTCTAGTGTACAATTACAGAATGGGGTTGGACTGGCTTGGAGAACTCAGTCATTGCAAGACATACACATCTCATTCAAGTTATCAAGGGAAATTTTAGAAAAACTCCCATCAAGGAACAACTAGCTAGACCAGTACTTTCAAGAACAATATGTCCACCTGCTGACCAATAAAATCAACAACTCATTTTGCATATGACATCCACAATCTCAATTTAAAAAATGAAGTTTCCAATAATACCTATGTAGTTGTATTCAGCTTCTACATGGGTTTTCTGTTGATCTGTAGACTAAAAGTGTTTACTAAGTACTTCATCCCTTTAAGGAGGATTCCAAGATAGAGAGCATTGCCTCACACAAAATAATTCATACAAAAAACCAGAAACAAGCATCTTCTAAGATATCTAAAATAAGCCAATTTCCTGTCAAGGTCAGGAACTCAGCTATTCCATGAGCTTTTTATTCAAAGCCATGTAGTTAAACCCAGACATGTTCAACACTTCATTTGGATAAGAATATACACAATGACTTTCATACATTGTCAGGCAATAGCATTTAAAATCAATAATGAAATAATGCTGTTTTGAAGTTTTGCACTGAATTATGATTATCAGCACCTTACTGCTCTACCTAGTCTGTCACTGAAGGCAGAATATGCCATTTCTGTGTGTTTGAGTTACACAAACTGAAATGCAGAATAACACGGCCACTATTTAAGATCAGCAAGGTATTCTCAACAAGTTTCCTTAGTGTGTCATGAGCATATGTGGATGTTATTTTTCTCATATACACACCTACTCAAACACATTCTTTGTCAACAGAATTCAGCAAACCAAGACACGATCTTTTGTTTGAAACTTAATACACTCCTTGATTTCAGCGCTATTCTTTTCATGAGCCTTTTCTTTAAAAATTAAAGTTACATACACATTACAAAGAGAGATACCAAGAGAGAACACAGATCTCTTTCAATACATAAAAGAAAACATTTCCCCAAAACCCAACACACTTGAATTTAAGTAAGTTAAAACAGAATAAAATCCTTAACTAGGATTCTAGCTACAGTATGTAAGCAAAGCCATAAATGAACAAACCCCCATCAACAACTTACACGTGCAAGGCTTAATAGATCACTACATAACATCATCATATTTTAGCTTGTTCTCGCTCTTTTTGGAAACACATTAAAACCATACTTGTGGCAGCACATACCCCTAGCTTTAACTTCTTATTAAACATCTGTCTGTTCCAACAGCAAAGCACATCTTACCTGCGATACTGCTGCCTAGAAACTTCATCTCCCCAAAAGAGACATAGTGTTGATACCACCATGCCTGGAGAGAAGTTTTTTTCCATTGGATTCCATGTTACAGTGATCACCTGATAAAATAAATAGACAACACACTAAGGAAAAAAAAAATCTTAATGTCTGCATTAATGTTTGGACTATGAGTCAACAGATTACCACAATAAAAGTGAAACAGGACAAAAAATAGGTGAGATTTTAATAAAGAACTAGTCAGACATTTTCTAATGACGACATTTAATTTAAATTCATAAAATTTGCTCAAAATAAAGCACTGTACTTACTTCATGTGTTCCTTCTCTTAAAACAAACTGCTCTGGAGACACTCTCATAACCTGAGGATCCATCACTATTTTTGCTTGCAGGTTTCCCAAGCACAGCACTTTAACATAGGCAGCCCGGGAACCTGTGTTTCTCACGTGGAAGGAAGCTTTCTGTGATGATCTTGCAGACAATGAGCCTTCCAGTGTAACCAAGAAGCTATCTGACAATTTTTTAACATTTTCTAAAATTACATTGCTTGTTCCTCCATATCCAGATAATGGTATCTGGGAGAGAAACAAAACCCGCCATCAAAAAAAAAAGTACTTCAAATGAAAAAAAGCTTCTTAGTAAAACACATTTATGTACAACTATGGTAAACTATACAGATTTACAGAAAAACAAATGAAAATGTTAAAAATATGAACTGAAAGGCCCTTGCAAGAAATAGAAAAGCTTAAATTTACTCAATCATTTCAAGTTCTACTTCCCAGTTTGTTTCAGACCTACCTATGGAACAAGTTCAGATTTTTTAACACTTCTAGAGTTAAAATCTTAGGCTACTTTTAATATAGTACATAAAATATTTCATCATTCTCAAAGGAAATAATTACATGCAAAATTGATACTCATGTTCAAAGCATAAAATTTAGTGCCCATATGACTTTAACAAGTATACAGACGTCCATAATATGTATCTTGAATTTTCAGGTTTTTGACAGAAACACCTATTCGATGCTAGATTTTCAATAATTACCAAAAAAAAGTACATTTAAAATTTTTTGAAGTTATGTTGGGACTCTTACAGTAAACTTAATTCCTGGCTTTGATTGAATCCCCAGCTGTTTGATTTCCAGCTTTGCAAAGCAGCAAGTTACTCGAGTGGGTGTAAACATCAGGTATATGTTAGTATCTTCTTTAGGACGCATTCTGAGCTCCCAGTTACTGGTTAAGCGTTGTTCTGATCCAAATATACTTTGCAGCTATAAAAACAAAGACATCAAAACTGAGTGACTATAACAGAAAAAAACATAGCAGCAAAACTTATTACACTAGGAAGAAAGAATTAATGTCTTTGAACTCCACATTAACTTCTTTGACAATGGCATATTTAAAGTTGTAATGCTTAATATGCAATGAAATTACAAAGTCCAAGATACTTTATATTCCCATAATGAACACTTCGATGCCTCTCAATTTAGACAGATTTTTTTGTCCTCAATCCCCAACCTCTCAAGGCTGAACTTTACCAGCAGTACATTAATTCTCTGTCAGTATAAGATTTTAGATTTAAAAAATATGAACATCTGAGGGAAAAGGGGATATAAGTCAATGCAAGTTACATAACAAAAAGACCCATCAGCCATGGTAATTCCTAAAGGCTAATTCCAGCTTTTCTATCCTCACCTAGACGACTCCCTCCTGCAAGAAGAGCCATTGATGGACCACTCCACCAAGTACTGACTCTGCTGAGAAACAGCAGCTTAGAGAGCAATAAACTGAGCCCCAGTTTGCTGCAGCACTCCTATTTCAGCTGCTCCCAAGGACATGAGCGTAGCTTCAGCTCTGCTACCACACTCATCTTGGCAGTCTCAAAACAAATACAGGCTGCTAACACTTCAGGGCAAAAACATTTTCATTATAAACATAGCCTAGTAACTGTCATAAACGCTAAAGAGACATTTTAATGGCAGGCACCTGAAAGGAGTCTTGATCCTGGCCTCTTATCAACAATCTTAAATGCTGGGTAACAGATGGAGAGTCATTTCTTAGAATTAACTTCTTCTGTCTGAAAAATACATTTGGTTAGGTTTTACAGCAAATACAAATTAACTGCATATATTAATTCATGGAAGCAATGGAACTGGAACAGCCAATTTTGAAGTAATTTAATGGGAAAAAATTACCTCTTGGAGCAATAGAATATGTTAAGTAAAAAGTTATTTCTGCATTATCAAACTTACACACCCTACACTGTTAAACACCACAACACACAAATACACATAGCAAAACAATCCCCAAATATACATATATATATTAAAAAAATATTGCTTTTCTGAAATTCAAGTATTGTACTTGACAGCCTGAACTGTCAAAGAAGCCAGCAATTGTATCAATACAAAAAACCCATAAAAATCCCCACTTCAGGACACAGTTACGATGACATTATCCAGAGAGACTTAGTTATGCAGAAACAAAGTCTCGTGAGTAGTCCTGGCCCAGATTCACAGGAACAGTTGTAAAGAACTAAATTCAGGACAACTTTTCCTTCTCATGCACTTCTCAATGTAATAGCAACACAGAAAGTTATGGTCACTTAACAGAATCAGGTTGACTGAAATATTTTTTTTTCTCTGTGATACATCCTAACATTGACCAGGCTTCTGGTACTCAGAGCTGTCCTCAGCAGAAGCAGAAAACATCTCCAGCAAGAGCAAGTGCTTTTGTCATTTTAACAAGTCAAAAAACATTGACAGATGAATTTGACAAGCTCTAAAACTGCTACAACATAAGACAACAGATCATGCAGTTGCAATTAAAGAGGAGGACAGAGAGAGCAAAACCTCTCTCTATCAACACTGGCAGACACTCTTTTGTACTCTGTTGAAACACAATTACAGAAATAATTTCAGCTCCCTAAAGCCAAGGGTTCCTCAACACTGTTTTACAGGAGGAACAGAAAATAAAAATATTGCAGCATACAGGAAAGAAGCAGTAATTCCCAAACACCAAATAACCAAAACTACTGTGAGAAGCATACTATATCTTAACAAACCAGAAAAACAGAAATGCAGCTATCAGAAACAGTTCTTGGATACAAACATTGATTGATTTTAAACCACCAGGAACATAAGTAGATGATTAGAATCAAAAAGTTCAGTATCAACCAACAGTGGATTATCCTTCAAGTAATAATTACTAGAAGTTCAGAGATCTGCAAAATTTGCAGACTTTACATACAAAAGAAGTAAAGAATATCCTAACAATTATGAACAGTTTCACTAAAGCATAGAATAATAAACCTGTAAACTTGAAACTAAAATGTGTGGACAAGAAGTAGTCTGAAGGATAAAATAACGCATAATTAGGGGCAAAACAGATTCTCCACACTAGAAGTTTAACCCTGAAATACATTCAAATCAGTTAAGGGATGTTCAACAGTTTATGCTATTCAGATGGTCAAATTACATTACACAGACTGGATTCTGTTCCTTGTCATGGATGAGATGAAGATGATAATTAATCTCTAGCTAGAGACAGGTATCAAAAGAACCAAGATAATTTTTCTATCAACTAAATTGAAAAATACTTTTCTCCTCATTTCTACTTACATGACACACTAAACTTACAGAACCAGATATTCTATCCTTGAGAACACACAAAGCTCAAACAAGATCAGTTTGTTTTCAAAACTTTCCCGCACAAG
Organism: Calcarius lapponicus; assembly: GCA_039654755.1. Lineage (NCBI taxonomy): Eukaryota > Metazoa > Chordata > Aves > Passeriformes > Fringillidae > Calcarius > Calcarius lapponicus. The sequence goes on from CM077464.1 coordinate 102,130,039, forward strand.
AAAAATAATTGCAATATTTTTCTTCTTTCACTTGAGGCACAGAACAAATTACTGCCAATTATCAATGTGAATGGGAAATTTTACTTCAAATAAGTGCAATATAAAATACTTAACACGATATTCTATATGAACAGCTGTCCAACTTATACTTACACTGATGATCCAAGTGTTACTGCTCCCCAGGCAATAAACTGCTTGTTGGAGAGGATGGGTGGAATGTCTGAGCACCCAGCAGGTGTAGACACAGGTCTGTTTTGCCCAGATTCCACCTCACCTTCTATCATCACTTCAAACTGAGGCCCAGATGGCAGCACAAGGATTTTCAAGATGCTTTAAAAATAAAGGCATACATTTAAATCCCACAATAGAACAACATTAGCTGATGAAATCAAAACACAGCTGGAAAAATATTACAGATAGGCATTTTTAAAACTACCTTCTTAAGGCAAAAACATAAACACTTTTTATTTTATGACAAAGGCCAGCTTTAGGTATGGCCCTACATTTACATCCTTTGTGCTCTAAGTACATATGCCCCGTGTACCTCACACAGTCTTCTGAAGTATTCCATCTGGAAATGATTCAGATAAATATTTCAGAAACTACAGTTCAAAAGTATTTTTAGTCCATACTAATTATTTTGACAAAGTAATTTTAGAAAGAAACAAAATCTGGCTGTAGACTAAAGAGATGCCTTTTGAATGCCATGAGAAACTTCATTGAATTTTTACAGGTGTGAGATATCCAGGAGCACCAAGGAAGGAAATCTAGCTTTTAAATAATAGCCTGAATCATTTGCTATAGCACAGAGAGGTTTCAAGTAAAAAAACAAAACCTCAAGAACCTCCATTCTAGCTGTCAGTGAATCCTATGATGCCTGCTGACAAAACCCTGAATCCCATCAGCAGGGAACATGGACCCTGGTTACTGCCTCAGTTAGTTTATTATTCTTTAGGCAGCACTTGGATGTAGATTACCACATTTCCAATCCTCCTGAGTACCTCAAACCTCAAACAAAATTACAACCTAACCAATAGGATCATACTGTCACTAGCACAGAACTTCATTTTTTAATTTAAATGCACTGGGGAGGCCTGGTTAAGCTAGCTAGTGAAGTTGAACATATATTGAAGATACTCCTTTGTCCATTCTTGCAGAAACTGGAAATCATGTAACAAGAGAGGAAAAGCTGCTCTGGAGAAATGAGTCATTGCCAAAAACTCTCATATGACATCTTAATTGTCACTTGAACCAATCAAGTTTATTTTGCGGAATGAAGTTCAACAGGAGCTAAGTAGAAAAACTATGAATGCTTCATCCAACTGCAAAAGGAACTTGTACATTAGTGTTGTACAGAACAAACTTTTATCTGATTACTTAGGATCCTGATCTGTTGAGTTTTTTCACATGTAGAACAGAAATAACATTTCCCTTGCCTCAGCAGAGAGAGAGAGGAGTGCAACCGAAGGGGCTGCTGAAGGTAGGTATTTTGAAGCTTTGCTGTACTTTAGAAATAACTACTGTATAAAGGGACTCACAGATTCACTCAATTTATTTACACTACACAAGTCTTAGAGTATTTCTTGATGGGAAATACTATCTATTTATTCTGCTATACACACCTGAAGAGGCAGATATTCTATAGAAAAGGTGAACCTTAACAAAAATCCTTTTGTAATGGATGAGAATTCTCATGAAAACAACTGAAGGCAAAGACTCTCATATGGGTGAAACTTGCAATATGTTCATTACCTTAAGGTCAAGAGTAGTTCAGTTTAACACAAGCAGCACAGAATCAGTTATATTACCTTTCTGTAGTTGTTGTGCTTTTTGGAAAAAACTGGATAGTCACTACTTGTTCTTCTCCAGGAAAAAGGAAAAGGTCCTCAGGTTTAACAGCAAAGCAGCTGTCCTGATCTGATGTCTGAAAGCAGGCAAGGGCAAAAGGGAGGGTTAGTTAGCTATTTTAAGGGATTCAACACTTCTACACAATATAATACAATTTGGTTGTGCACCTGTTTTACATGCAATTCAGACAATTTGAATACACCTGGAGTCCTCAACACTTTATCAAGTGTGCCTTAATGTGGCATTCGTGATAGGGGCCATAGATCCTATTTCCATGGCTTCTGATCTTAGAAATGATGGGCTAACACATCTCTTTTTGTAAAATGGAACCAACTGCTCCTTCTGTTGACTTTGAAATGTAAGTTTCAAATGGGGTTAGTTATCTTTCAGTCTGGAACCATACTTTCCATGGATTCTCAAAAAAGTCAAGTAAAGACATTGCATACCTGAAAAGAACTCACTTTGAGTTGGCAAGATGTACACTAAAAACTACTGCAGTTTTGTTAGAAAATACAGATGTTTCCCAATGCTAATATTCATCTTTGCCTTCAGCAGGCTTTACCAGCTAACTAACACCTGCTGTGCATCACAGGCTTCACTACTTTTACATATAACAAATATTTTAGCTAAAATTTAGTAAAAATCATAAAGGTAGGTTTGTTATAACAAGTAAAACTGAAGTTGAGCAAAAGAACACCCATAAACTTTTTCTAAAGAAGTAAGCAAATCTCTTTGCCATTTTTCATTCCCTAGACGTAAACTTGTAAAGCTTTTATCAAACCAGAGCTGAGCTAAAATCCCAAGGCTCACCTCTAGCTTCAGTACAATATGAACAGCACAAAAATCATGATTTCCAGAGGGAAAAGCCAACATACCTGAACTTTCAAATGTACACTAATGTTTCCAGAATTTACCAACGGCAGCTGCTGCTGGACTGTTGAACCCACGCTAGCAGACAGATATATTTTCTGCAAAAATAAAGTAAGTGTGTGTTTGTATATATACACATACATAATAAAACCAAACATTACAAAAGTAGGAGGCTAGGAGAGGCAAACTGCTCTTGAAATACAATTTGTAAATACACACAAACCTCTAAGTCTTTTGGAATACGTATCCTTGCTTTTCCAGCTCTTGCTCTGAGAAAAATACTTTTAATCACAGTGCTAGGTCCTGGACTATCCACTTCCACATCCACTCTTGCCAGGAACTCCTCTGCTGGACCCAAGGGATCTAGGAACAATTTCATGAGTAGCAAAAGCAAGTCTGCCAACAGCAAAGGCCATTCCTATGGATGCATGTCTCACTTCAGCTACTCTTCAATCTTAACATATCCATGGGGTGAGAATAACAGCTCTCCCATTACTCCTGCAACACTTTTTCCCCTCTTTTAAATAAAGTCTCACAGGACTTTATTTAAGAGTTTCACATTTTTGTCATATGTGACTAAAATTGCCACTAATGCAAACAAAAAAACCCATCCTACCACACCAGCCAAACTAGTTGATATATATACTATTTTCTATTCAGCAAGTCAGAAAAATTCAGAGGTTTCTTCAAATTTATTATCTATTTTTGCAATTAATGCAATGTTTTAAGTGATGGTTTAATTCCCTCAGTAAAAAGAGTTAACACAAATTCCAGGCATCTTGCAGTAAACTTTGTACAGCTTCATACTTAAGTTAAAAATGTCCCTGGTAATACATAAAGGATTAAGACACAGAGACATTCTGCCTCCTACAGTTACTAGAAATTAATATGATACCTGAAATTTTAGCACACACAAACCAAACATGGTTTCAAGTCTGCAGGCTGTTCCTGAAATTCTAAAACAGGTATACATTAAAAGTCAAATTTGTTTCAGCTGAAATGAAAATCAAGTTACTTTACCTGAAGAGGAAATTTGTTTCTTAGGTGCATGGAACAGAACCCAAACTGTTAAAGCTTCAGGATCCTGAAAAAGAAATTGTTTGACTCACCTTATGGAAGGGAGAAAATTATTGAGAGGAGAAAACAAAACACCCACAAAACCTGAACATGCAAAAGGCGTGCTGCCCAAAAATCATTACTGTGAACTCAAATATTCAGCCCTGTCATTTCAGACAGCAAGTAAAAAGAAGAATCGACCAACTACAAACTACTCACTTGCCCATCATAGCTTGCATGTATCACATGATTTACAACTGATGGAGCTGCTGTCTGAGAAACTGCATCCCTTTGTTCATTAGAAGTATTAACAGGTTCCTTGGAAAAGGTGAAGCACCTCCAGGCTACTGCATTCTGTCAAAAAAAGAAAAGTATTACAAGTATTAAATCTCTTATTGTCAGTAACAGCAATGCTGACAAAGCTGAGAAATGTAAGACAAGTTTTGAATGATCCAAGTAGCTTGGAAAAAAAAAAGAATCAAATTTAGGCTGTAGCTTTGAAACATGAAACAAAACCCCACACACCTATCCCAGAAGCATTTTTTGGTACCATTACAGCAGAATCAAATTACCACCCTGCAAAAACTATTTATTTCCTGACTAACAGAAGACTTCTTGGGAAGTCTTGCATCCAGTGTCCAAGATATATTTCTTAATGATATGAAACAAAGTGTTTAGGTACTAAAATTCAGTATCACAAGATGTTAAGTCTCACATACAGAAGTATACTGTACTTACTGCATTAATAATAAGTCTAATTGGCATAAAAGCATGGGTTTTGTTGATAAGTTTTAGGGGAAGAGCCTTCAAATTGCCAAAAGGCAAGTCACCAAAATCCAGGCAATCTTCTTTTCCTGTTTCCACCTGGTTTTAAAAGAAAGCAGAACTTAGAAGAAAGGAAAACCTTCAAAACACACTACCCTACAAAAGTATCAGGATTTTACTCATCTATTCCACCCTCTTAACTCTATATCCACATATAATACAAACTATTACAATCTAAGAATCATGTTTTCTTTTATATTAGAAGGGGCTGCAGCCAATTGGCTATCTCCCATGCATTTTATCTCAATCAATTAAGCCAATCTTAGTGCAATGTTTATCCAGCAAAATCCAGGACACAATCAAGTTATTTTGGATAATTCAAATTAAAAGTAAATTTAAACCATGATTATTGCTAGCAAAAGCTAAGAAATGTCAGTTTTAGATAGTTAAAAACACATTTCAGCAAGTTGAAAGTTAAGAAAATAAGGGACAGTTAATTTTTGCTAGCTTAAAAACACTTAAGTGTCATGATCTGCAGCAAAATACAGCATTTATTTGGTACTTTTTCCAATCTCAGGAATGTAACAGCATGCAGATATTGAGCAAAAAGTTTAAATTTTATTTTAACATGATACAAGTTTGAACCATACACTATGAATAACATAGAGAATGGACTACATGTGAAATAATAAAAATGCATTAAAAATAAATAAAAATTTATAGAAGAAGCATTCAAAAATGTATCAATTTGCATGCATTCATTACTTCAAAACACCTAATTAGCCTGAAGAAGTTAAAAGACCACCATAAATGAAAAGAAAATGTCCACTGTGGCTGATGACTGAAAATTTTACTTTTATCAACCATGTCACAGACTGCCATGTTATTTGTTCAGGCACCTCCAGAAGTATCATCAAGCCTTTTTATGCCTGTACATACTCTTAAATCTAGAACTATATGAAGCCAGATTTAATTATTAATGTCACACTGACTCCCACCTGGTTGTTCTTCATGATAAGACATAAGACGAAAGCACTTTACACATGCACTTACTTTTAATTTTTAGTTAGTCCAAAATAAGAAAATATTCTCTACGATCATAAACAAGCTAGTGGTAGTGAGAAACCAAGACAAAGCCTACTTGATGTAAAATATAAAGAAATCCTTACAATTGGAAATAAATGCTTTTTGTCACATTAAATTCCTAATCCAACAGAGCAGATACCTAGTAAGCATCAGATGTTTAAGGTCTTAACAAGGAGAAAGTAATGCCCAGTCTTTTAACAATGAAAAAGTAACTTTTAATTTACTCTTTCCACACTGAATCCTTCATTTCTAGCTAGCTCCTTTTGCACAACTGGAACTTCCCAGGTAACAATAAGCTTCTCAAAAATTCTCCTCTATTCCCACTCAAAACATATGAAATTCCAGGTTTCTTTGAGAAGCAACCTTGCAATCCTATTATTTTCTAGTGTCATTAAATTATTCATAAAATTGCAACAACGAAAGACCCACAATAAGCAGCAACTTACTTCTAAATTAGGATTTTCAGCAACTGCTGTCAGAACTACCCTGCTTGCCAAAGCTTCTGACTGAACGATTGTCTCAGCATCTGCAGAAACTGGCCAAGATGAAACATTGAGGATACACTGGAAGATCCCCGAGCGGGAAGGTAAGAAAAGTATCTTCAGGTCGTTGGTAGAGTAGGGTCCTACAATGGTTTTGTTCTTGAAAACCAAACATGGATATTTCATAGGATCCATCTGAAAAACAAAGTACCTGTCATTTTCAAACAGGCCTTTTACCAGAAGACATTTCCTTTCCAAATACCACCACGTTTATCTGGCTGCTTAACACAGACATTTTGTATATATTTTTCCTCCATTTAATTAATGCACCTTCATATCCATAGCCCATTTGCATCTTGCTCAACTGCAGGCCTTTTAATTTAAACAGACAAGTCAACCTGAAAATTGCTGAGGTTTCTTTCTATCATGTAGTCAAAGATTGACACTGGGAAAATTATTAAGTAAAACCCTAATTTTTGAGAAAGAACAGCAGTGTATCTCAGAGTTGACTGAAAAAACATTGGTTTTAATCACACTGTGCAAACAATTGCATATATTTATTCATGGAAACAACTGTAAAGCAATTTCATTTTAAAAATCACCTCTTGATCCAACAGAATCGCTGGTTACAGGAGCTGCAGAAAAGCTCTATGAAGCTGATTAGAAAATTATGCAACAAATCCTTATTCTCATACACACACACATATATATATATGTATAGATATACACACACGAACACACAGAATTGTGGCCTGATGTTCTTTAAAGAGGAAGCATTCTAAGAAAACAAGATCAAAACCAGAAATCATACTCCTGGCAAGAAACATGCTACACCTGCCGGAAGAATATACCTGAGGGATGTGATCAGGATTTCTAAGACTTGTAAGATGCAATATTTAAAGCAAATAATTGTTTGCTATTCCTCGGTAATATGGACCAAATAAAAAGAGCATGAACTGTATTTTAAAAAAGAAAAAAGCAAGACTTTATACAATCTACAGCTGAACTGAACTGTGGACAACACTGCATTGTTTCAACAGATAAGCTAGATAAAGAGCACTATACCAAAAACTAGTAAGAACAGAAATAACATCTAACTAAAGTTACCAGGTATCAAACTGCCAGAAGCTCAGAGTATCCTATGCTTGTTCTGTTGTTATATTCTTCTCTACTAAGTGTATTCATCAATAAAAGAAATTAAATCCTTCTGATGGACCTTGAATCTAACTCATTCTCAAATTCTCACGATATATGACTTCTGGAACTATTAGTATGATAACAGAATTATACAGAATTTAACAAAATTGAAGTGCAAGACAGCTAATGTATGGCCTACAAGCTACCACAGAACAACCCATCTAGCTTGAAGCCTGCTCCAAATATTTATCAGTTTCAATCACTCAAAATCTTCTGATTTCAAAAAAAAGAGGAGCAAACTGCCAAAAATGTTTTTGCAGTAACAGTCTTCAGCATGGATGTTTTCTGGCCTAGGGTTGACTTTTCTTGCATACACAAAGGTGGGAATGAATAACCCATAAACTCAAACCTTCCACACTTCATGCACACAATATAATTCTACATGTGGCATTTACCTCACAAAGTCTACTTGTTGGAGGAAGTCAGGTGGCCTGGCTAAAGAAAGTACCATTGCTTTTGTGCATACTAACAAGAAAACGGGAAAAAAATCACAGATCTGTAAAGAGGGCCTTGATTTTACATATGATATCTAGTAAGATTACAGTATTAATTGGTTTTATGAAAAAGAAAAAAATCTCTTACCCTTTCCCCATTAACTGAAACACTGAGTATTCCAATGTTGACCTGCAACCACCGGTCAGTTGGATTATAAACACTAAGAACCGTCTGAGATGCAATTCCCACACAACAGGCATTAGGGAACTTCAGTTCTTCTGGCACTTTTATATGTCCTTTGGAAGAAAACATGCTCCTGTTAGCTACAAGTACTCAGAAGCAAATCAGCACTCAGGCTGCCACCAAGTTTATGAACTCATCTGACAAATGCTTCATTAGGGCAAGGAAATGTTTGACTCCTACAGTTCTTATAAGAATGTTTCCCATAAGCATGAAATTTGAAATTTCGATCATTTCTAATTTGCATCTTAAAGTTCTACTGTCACAAAAACAAATACTTATGGAAATGGCACATTCCATACAGACTCACAAAGTATATTTATATATACACCTGATATAAAACAATCAGTGGTCACAATTTAATCAGCACTAGTCCAACTCAGAAAATTTGAACATTACTATTAAAAAATCTTGTTAGTATAAAAATAGGTAAGGAGTATTTCCCTATTTTAAAATGCACTAAGAACAATGATTTGGAACAATCAATAAACAAGCTCTAAACTGTCACAGATTCAAATCTTCAACCCTACTAGCTTGTCATTTAGGCTGAAAGAATTAGCCAGAAAAAAAAAGTACAGCAAGACTGTAGGTTAAAATAAGTTTTTAAATTAAACAGTATTTTGGATTGCTTAGGTTTAGAGCTAAGCCTAGAAACAAAGTAAGAGCAGAAAGGACAGAGGACACTTGGCAGCTTGTCTTTCCCTTCATAATCAGCAAACAGTTTCAACCCTCTATGGGGTTCAAGCTCCTTATGAGTTTTGGCCTTCACTGACTGCTAATACTAAATTAGGTGGAAATAGAAATGTCCTCTACTTTCCAGATAAAATACAATGGAATTTCAAGAACATGACTTGTCTTGCCTAGTTTGAACTGCAGCTAGGATTTCTCTTCCTCCTATGAAAGGTAGTTCTAGATCCAAACACAAAACTACTTAATATTGAAGAAGAATGCCAAAATTCTGAGAAATGTTTTTTAAGACCATTAGGGGAGCTATAAGAACAGGCACTAAATTCAGACAATAACATTAAACAAGGAAAACTAGTAATAGGGTTTGCATAAACAATAATTGCAGTTACACTTAGTACCATCTTAATTGTATTTACTGTAACAGAAGCAACATCACTATCACCATTCCTGTCCACAGCTGTATTTCAAACACACTGTAAAAATCACACTCACCAATACCAGGTGACTTCGACAACTCCCACTCCCTTCCCCCAGCTCCAAGAGGTTGTCCAGTACATGGTTTGATATTTAAGATATTATTATTCCATGAAGTACTGTGTGGATTATAAAGTGAAGCTGCACCCAAAAAGCCAGGACCAATATTTGGACCTAAAGGAATTCCTAACATAAGTGGATTCTCAACATGTCCTGCTGGGATTCCAGAACAAGGAAGCCCTGCTGGAAGGCCAAAACCTGCAGTGCTGCAGCCATGAAACTGAGACAGAACTGCATTTCCTGCAGGTTGTTTAGTTCCCAGATGCTGTTGGGCAAATGGAGTTGTTGCAAGACAATGCCCTGTAAGCAAGGTGGGGACTGAAGAAGAAATTGCTTGACTCTCAGAGGTAGTGACATGGGATTTAACAGTTGATATATGAACATGCTGATCACCAGATGAGTTTTGTTTGCATGGCAAACAGGTGTTTAATCCAGAATAAACAGGTAATACATTCTGAGATGGTAGTCCTTGTCTCTGTGCTTTGTTTGTTTGATCCTGACACAGTTCTTGTGCATCAACGTTGACAGAAAGTGGCGGAAAGGTGCAGAGTTTACTTGGTAAAGCTGATTTAACATGGTCTAGCTCTTCATGATTTGCTGGTACATTTGCAGGAATAAATGGAAGCTGATTAATCCTCAGAAAACCTTCTTTGGCCAGTTCTTGGTCCAGTACATTATGAGGTTTCCTTTGAAGACCAGCAAGTTCATTTTCTTCTTGTTCCTGGTCAATACTAAGTATTGCTTTTTTTCTATTTCTTTGACATGAGCGGTCTTCTAGATTTTCTTTTCTATGTTCCTGCAGAGGAACTGGGCTGGCCTGAATTATTGTTGTGCTCAGTTCACCAGCATCTTCATCCTAGTAAACAAATATAACATGCAGTATTACATATTTTAGAAAAGCAATAGGGTACATAAGACACACCTAATTCTGGTACTGCCTGTTCAGGAAACTTTCCTGTCTGATCATTATTGGGACTCTCATCCAATATAAATAATCAAGTTTGTCTTGTCTGAAGTTTTACTTTTTTAACTGTGACTCTTCACCTTGAAAAAGAAAACCTGCAGCTTCAACCTGTCTGCTATCCTTAAGAAACATTCTACTGGGTCTGGCTGAGATGGAGTTGATTTTTTTTGCAGCAGTCTCTGTAGTGCTGCATTTTTAGATTTGTGTTCAAAACAGAATTGACAACACACCAGACATACCAGCCAGATTAAAAAAAAAAATACAAACTGAAAGCCCTTGAACCAAATCACTCTCTGAAAAGGTTTTGAGATGCATTAAAATGCACTGATACAAACATTTTCTTTGTGTGCTCACAAGAAATCACTGAAGCCCAGAGACCTTGCCATTTTGACAGGCATGGTATAGCTGTCATGAGCACTCATATTTACACAGACATGCAAGTAAGTTAGAAAGGTTCTTCAGGTTGTATCTGTCTGTTTTGTAAAATTCCATCCACAATTACACACACTTTGGAAAGTGGGAGACGTAACAGATTTCAGATTTCAAGGAATGCACAAATTCAGATAAAAGATTGCCAATTATTTTAATCAGGGTAAGACTGCAAGTGTGAACACAAATTTTACCCTCAGTGCACGTTCTTTTCTAAACCAGTAAAAACAGTCAGAATGACTGTCAGAGGTAGAAAATTATAGTTTCAGTCCTAGAAAAAGTAGTACAAGCTACATTATGTACTGATAAATATTTCTCCAGAAAAAAAACAAACCAGGAAAATTACTTTCCTAACAGCTGAAGCTGAACAACAAGGGAGCCTCAGCTATGATGAAAGCAATATAAATCCTGCAAAATTCTACTGGAATACTGCACCACATTCCCAGAACAGAATGACTTAATGAGAAACTATCGAAAAAAATTAAAGGAAAAAATACATCAACTCAAACTTTTTTCAGAAGTTCCTCGTTTTTGGATTGTTTTTACTGTATTTGTATTTATTAGAGTGCGTGCATTTAGCACAGTTGATACCAAAACTCAAATTTCCATATAACTCAGAAGCTGGAAAGAAGAATACCTTCTCCCTAAGCACAGCGTATCCTAAATTGTTTGAAAAACCCTTAAGGCTTTTCTAATTTAGAATTACTTTGACCTATAAATTTTGGTTTAGGGGCAAAGGTGAGGTGCTGGGTTTTTTTCTTACCCAGGATGTCCCTGGACTATGCATCACTGCTGAGTTCTTACGGGTACTGCCGGATGCAGAGACATAGGTTAACCTGCTCATGCTTGGACTCGAGTAAACAGACTGAGGTACCACATTCTCTTTGCAAGGAGATTCCTGACAATGTGATGGGTAAGTAAAGTCCACTTCAGATCTGAAAAAGAGATTCAAAATATGTCAGTATTAACATATATATTTTTAATGCTGCCATCAAGAATATCAGTGTTACCGGTTGCCTGTACTACTCTAAAAGTCAACTTAATTAGCTGTTCTGTTAAATGTAGTCAGTAGAAATGAGAAATCAACTCTCAATTAACCTTTACAAGTTCTGGCTTTGATGTAAATAAAACACATTTTCATTCTATATAAATCCATATAGGTAAAGCATCAGAGTTCCAAAACTGAACTCAGATGCTAAGGCCACAGAAGGAACACAACTTACTAAAAGAAGTGAATACTTCTTACAATACTTCTTTTAATCTAGTTAGATACTTGTATCTAAAATGAAATAATTTGACCTCCCATCATTAGTTTCCTATTCACCACTGAGATTCTCTTAATTTCAAATAGCTGAAAACAGGGGATCTCTCAGCACTTTGTTCAACAAAAAAAGCTAACATGTCAACAATTACGGTTACTGACAATTTTAACTGGACATCCTAAGAGCTATATAACATGCCTGCAAAAATACATCCTCTCCTATAGATATTTATTTCTGAGAAATGCCAAACAACCTGTAATTTTAACAACACATACAAACACAAACAGTAGTTAAATACCAAACAATGAAGTTAAAAGTTAAGTCAGGAAAATTGGTTGCCTCATAAGACTGCACAACAACCATTAGCTACTGGCCATGTTTTTGTTTGAGATTACAGAATTCATTTAGTTGCAATCTTATGACACTTACTGTTATGGGAGCTCATTTAAGAAACATTGTACTTTCAGTTGCTAAGGAAACCTTAAACCTCGGACACAAGTAGGTATCAAAATACAAAATGGTCAAAAGCCACACAAATATTTCTACCCACCCTCTCCCACAATAAACAAATTATACAAATCAGAGAACCAGATGGAGCAAAATACTTCTAAGTTTAAAAAACACATCTACATTGGTCCACAATGATTGGTCTACAATGTCCAGCTTAATGTATAATGAAGTCTTAGCCTAATAAAGATCACAGTCAACATTCAAACAAACACATGATCCCTCAACAATCCTCATGAAGCACTAATTCTTGTAATCTGCACCAAGAAATTTACCCTGAAAACGCTGTTCCAGAAGTCTCACTAGGAGAAGAGTGAATCAGAGGTGAAGTTGAAGGTCTGAAGCTACACTGCTCACCCTCCAGATTTAAGTCACATTCAGGTAGAGTGGGTTTATGCTCTGGCAAATAAACAAAATTTAAGCACCATATTTATTTATGGACAGGAAACAAGTTTACTGACAAAAAAAAAAGCTTTTTTAACAAATAATTGCATCTATATAGGTTTACTTACCAGTATTAGTCTGGAAAGTTGGGGATAGCTTCTCAAAAGTTACATGTTTTGCATTCCCTCTACGAGGAGTACTGGCATCCTTGCTCCTCTTCTCTGTATTTTGTTTCTTGTCATCATTGTTCAATTTCTGCGCAGGCTTGGCTGCTGTAGGACTTACTGAGACACATTTACTAAACTGTTTGGCAGGTTTTAAGTTGCTGAGGGACACAGTATTTCCTGCAGTTCTCTCCACCAAATCATTACATGGTTCAGGAACAGCATTTGCTGCTTGATCTACTGTTTCTCTATCTTCCCCTATACTACATGCATTAGTGAGATTGCTGTTCTGGTAAGCAAACAGATTTCGCTGTGCCATGTCCATTTTTGCTGCTGAGAGAATTCCACATGTGTGGGCTTCATTCTCATTAAGTGTCTCTGATCTAATATCAGCATCCATTGACTGTAAATGTTTACGATTTACCAAACCTGACAACTTTTCTGAACACTGAACATTATCTGCAATTACATCTCTGTGGCTGGGAACACCAGGCAGACTAGAAAAATTCTGACTGTCGCGTTCTTCATTAAGATAATCAAGTAATCGCTTCTCTATTCCTTGCTGTTTGCTGTAATTATTGATCCAGTCTTCTGCAAAAGCATCCTTATGTTTCTCTTTACCCACTAAAAAGGTATCAGATGTAAGGCTCTGGACAGATCCTTCATGTTTCATGACACTCTCATATTCACTTTCACATCTGTTCTCATCTGTTTTTTTGAGGTATTTTTCCATATCAAATGCACTATTTTCCTCATTGCTGGATAATGCCTCATTAGCAGAGAGTTCAGCCTCTTTAACAGCTCCAGGAAGGACACGTGTTCTTTTACTTTTATTGGAGAGTGCCATCATCATAGCAGCTAGCTGGGAAGGTTCAGCACTGGAGGAAGCATTAGCAATAGCATTTGCAATTGTGCTGATACTCAAGACAGAGTCAGAATGATTAGACAAGCTATCCTCAAATTTGCCTTTATGAACTCCATCCTACAACAAAACAAAATGAGTTAAGTACCACAGTAAGAAAATTTTTGTTCAGTGTTTTGTTTCGTGTTTTCATTTCAGGATATGGCTATATATTAACACTTTTCATTGATACATTTTTAAACACCTGCCTAGAAGGGACATTGCATCAGACATTCTCATTCTCCTGATTTTTTAAGTCTACTTCACAAAGGCTTTTCTAGATTAAACAAGTATTGCCTACTAGGAAGCCTTAGTTTCTGCGAAACTTTTAAAATCCTAAAATGCTTTATTTAGTTCAGTTGAAAGAACTGGGAGGAAAATCCTATCAGGGACAAACAGCAGAGAAGCTAGTTACCATGACCAAATACACAGTAACTTCCAACTTAACTTGAAATCATCTGCCTCTACAGAGAGAAGACACAGCTATTCCTACAGCTTTTTCTATTACTCAGGTCTGATTTCTTCTTTAGTTTTCACATTGGCTATTCTTAGCAAAGTGCACAGAGTAGGTAGACAGTTATGTCCAGAGCCCAGCTTCTTTCTGTCTCTCTCAGACAGACACAGACTCTGGAAGAATTGAAAACACCTGTCCTCCTGTAGATACACATGCATGATTTAACAACATCCTCATCAAAAGACAGACAAAGCACAGAGCAGACACGTACACCATGACTGGACTGAAAACAAGCTGAGCTGCCAGGCTCAGAGGGCAGATCAGCAGCACCAAGTCCCTCAGGAGGCCAGTCACTCACTGGTGGAGCATTCTGGGGATCAAGATAGGGGCCAGCACTGTTCAACTTCATTAATGATGTGGATGATTGGGCAGAGGGCACCTTCAGCAAGTTCCATCATCATACAAAACTGGGAGGTGTGGCTGATACACCAGGAGAGTCAGCTGTCATTCAGAGGGACCTCAACAGGATGGAAAGATTGGTTGAGAAGTTCAAAGGGAAATGCCAAGACCAGCACATAAAGAGGAATAACCCCAGGCCCCTGTACAGGCCCTGGCCAACCATCTGGAAAGCAGCTTGGCAGAAAAGGACTTGAGGGTCCTGGCAGACAGAAAGTTGACACAAGCCAGGCAGAGAAGCTCAACAGCATCCTGGCCTGCATTAGAAGGAGCATTGACAGCAGGCTTAGGGAAGTGACACAGATAGGAAAAGTAGGTATCAAGGACTACCAATCTAAAAAGACACTTTTTTCAGACTTGCACCATGCTTATATTCTTAAATTCTATCAACTAAAAAATTTTATTCCAATGCTAAAGGTAAGTTGTTTCATTAAAAAATAGAAGGGCAAGACACAGTTGAAATTCACAAACTTGATCACAGAACATCAACAGCCTATGAGTCTCTGAAAAACTATGGGCTGACAGACTGAGCAATTCCTAAAGTGAAGTGGGAAGAAAAAGGAAAATGAGATGGTGATAGTATCACCTGACTTACTACTACTACTAATGGATCATGCCATTCTAAATGAAACTATCCTAAGAAATAGGGGCACCTGCTAGGATTCAAATGATCAATATAAAAAGCAGCGAGCTGACGTGAAAGTCAAAATTTAGCTGTATTCAAAGAAACAATAATAATTGGAATTACTTGAATTTTGTTTCAGTTCATAGTTGCACTTTAAAGGAAAATACAAGAGAAATACCTTTGCTTTACTTTTGGTAGCAGCTTCTGTATTAATATTTTCATGTATTCCAGCAGCAGCATCCACCCTATGCCCTGAACATTCAGAGCTCGTAAAATTTGCATGTTTTTTTGTTTGTGCTTCTAAGTCATCTAACAACAACAACATCCAAAAAAAAGGAATTAATTTACAGAAGGAAATTGTCTAAAAATATGCATTCTTGGATGCACATGCTCCCTCAATGCCCCACAGAAAAAAAGAGCTGTTCCATAAGTACCTGAAAACACCTCAGACAACTGTGAAATCTCTCGGCCGATGTCACCTCCTGATGAATCAGATCTCATCAGCAAAGGAACAGGCTGCCTCTTCTTCGGGGATGTAATATAGTAACCAAAAGATGGCTATAAAAATATCCCAGAATACAGCATGAGTAAATTTAATAATGAACAAACAGGTTCAATACACTTGCAAAGCAGTTTTAGCCCACGGTAATTGCTTGGTATACCTCCCATATCACTAAGAAATAACACAGCATTGCAAATACCCAGTGTGAACACATACACTGCACTTCCCATACACACATCAAATAAACTAACAACTGGCATGGCTGAACCGCAGCTAGGGACTAAGTACCACACAGCTGTTTGCTTACTCCCCACCTTCTCCTCACAGAAAGAATTGGAAAGAACGGGCAAACCTCATGGGTTGAGATAAGAACAGTTAAATAACTGACACAAGAATAAATTGTAACTGTAAAACTGGTAATGAAAGAGAGGGGAATAACACCCAAGAGAAACAAGTGGTGCACAACACAATTGCTCACTGGCCACAGACCAATACCCAGCCTGTCCCTGAACACTGATTCATGGCCGCCAGCCAACTCCCTCCAGTTTACAGACTGAGTAGGATGTTCTATGATACAGAATATCCCTTTGGTCATATTGGGTCAGCTGTCCTGGCCATGCTCCCTCCGAGCTTCTTGTGCACCTGCTTCACTGGCAGAGCATGAGACGCTCCCAAGTCCTTGATTTAGAGTAAGCACTACTTAGCAACAACCAAAACATCAGTGTGCTATCAACATTATTCTCATACTAAATCCAAAACACAGCACTGTACTAACTACAAAAAAACCCTAACTACAAAAAACCCTAACTCTATCCCAACTGAAACCAGGACACAACTTACTTACACCAGTTACTCAAAATAAAGAAATAAAGTACACATGCTCACCTCATCTCTGTCTGAACGCATAGTCTGCCACTAAGCCTTGGAATGCTTAGGACAGACTCTAACTCTGCCAACTCCAAAAATTCCTTATGGTACAAGTGAATTACACAAGCACGTGTGACTACTTCTTCCCATTGTACACACTTTCTCACCTTTTTTTTTTTTTTTGCATGAAACACAAGTGAGATCCAACAGCAGAAAAGGGAATTGTCAGGTATCCACCAGATGCAAGACATATACAGATGTTGGTAAATCAGAATCTGGATGATTAAAATTTTACTGAAGTTGGGCACTGCCCAGATAGCACATCAACAATCACTAGTCACTCAGAGATGCCCTCACTGTTTAAATACCCTTGTCTGACCAGCATTTCACTCAGCTGTGTGGGTAATTTGCTGGGACCTCCAACATGCCTCCTGTATATGGCATACCTTCCTCCCTCTAATCCTACACATAATTAGTTCCTGACCAAAAGGCAAAGATCAACATTCAACAATAACACCAGGCAGCACTTCACATCAGAAATTCCAGTAGGAAACCAGACAACCCACACCTGTAACACACAGAATATCCTTCCTAAATCAACTTCGAAAATTAGATCCGATAAAGAACTGTTTACAAAATAACAAAAGCAGTGCTAGCTGCTGTTTGTCTTGTCTTTTCCTTGTTTCTCAATCCAAAGATTTAGATACATACCCGCTTCACATCACTGCCTCCACCAAGACATCCAAGAGCTTCGGACCTCTGACCAAAGAACTCCCCCAAAGACAAACGTAAATAGCTGGCATCTTTATGAAGATCAGATGTTCTTGGCAGAATGAAGCTATTAGCAGATCTCCATGAAGTATTTGCCAATTCAGATGCATTTAGACTGCCTACTTTTCCTGCCTGCAGACAAAGAGATTTCAGAAGTTGCAACTTGTAAATAAATTAGAAAACTATTTTGTTTACATTGAGGTCATTAGTTACCTGCATAAGCCTGTGTGCTTTCTCAAATTCTTCCTGATCTTGTGCAATCATAGCTGCTGCTTCAGCTTAAAACCAAAGAGAACATTCATTAAAATAAGGCAAAAGTTACAAAGTACTGTCATTACTATTTGTCATCATTAAACTCAATTTGATGGAAAGTTATTGCACATAAAATTCTAGACCTGAGACAGTCTGGGACACAGTAGGAGTTATTCAATCCCAGTTCGGTGGGAAAAGTTATACGAAATTAGTTTTAGAGTACTTGCTGGATCTCTAGAAGCCAAAGTAAAATCAGCATTTAGCTAATTAACTTCGTGGTGAATAAAGTTTCTAACAGCCCTGGCCCCAGGCTAAACTATATCTTTTCACAGGTTATGATACCCATACTAGCTAGAACCAAAGATCATATGGCTAACTCAGATCAAACCTTTGCTATATTTGGGGCTGACAATTTTTTCCATCAAGGTGGTACCTTTAAATTGGAGCAAAAGATAGATACTGGCTTGTACCTATTAATGAAAAACCCATGCAAATTAACAGGCCAAATAGCTCAATCTTACTTTTGACTTCAAATGCCTGTACTATTTTCACAATTACCATCTACAGAACAACACTTAAGAATCCCTTCACCAAAATATTGTGAAAAACTGATCAAGAGATACTACTCTACCACCTGATTGCAATGTTAATGCATCATTAAGCTCATCAAAACTTCAAAAATACATGTCCTTGTACACAGACCATCCCTAAGCATAGAGGGCACAGGGCAAAAGCTGAGAATGGATGCAAACTTGTAGGGTGAATACAGCTGTTGTCCATAAAATTACTCATGGGAAGTCACAACACATACTCTGAGGAAAAAACAAAGTTGAAATATATCTTTATTGAGCAATCCAATTCATCTCCTAAAGGCAACCTGGCCCTATCACTGACATGCTGTTATAGCCAGTTGAACTCTCAGTCAGCAGCAGTTCTTTATCTTCTAAACGAGCCCTACAGCCGCCAGAGACTTTCTGAAGCACCCAACACTGTCAAGTGAGCACTCCTGCACTACTCCATACAAGAACACACTGTGTGCACAGTTTGCTGACAAAGAGACACATCATAAACGAGACCCCAAAGAATCAGATGTAATGTGTCCTTTCTGTCCTGACAAATAAAATTTCTTCAGCTGTCAAACACCACTGCAGACAGGCTAGCAGCCAGAAAAATGCCAACCACATGGAATCTGTCAGTGTGTTATCATCTACCACACAAAGAGGTAAGCTCATTGACTTGAAAGCAGAAGTGTTTAAAAATCTATCTGGTGGAAAAACCTAAGTAGCCTTGGAAAAATTTACAACAGTCAAATACTCTAATCACCTGACAACACCAGTCTAAGATACAGAAGGTGTCTGAAATATAATGATTCTGAAAAATCATGAAAGAGTTCTACATTACTGACATAGTAGGTGGGAAAGTGTCTCCCAAATGATATTTACTTGAACCATGAGAAAACCACCAGTGTTGAAAAACATTATTTCAACCAGTCAACCCTGTCTGATCACTCATTCAAAATAAACAGCATTAGACATAATTCACTTTGAAAGAAAGAAGAACCTTGAGTGGACATCTTGAGAAGGCATTAGCCCACCTACATGTCAGCTTCAGAAACTAGGAGAGATTAGGAGAAATGCTGTTGCACACATTGCTTGAATCTCTTACAAAACAGATGAGCAGGTGACATTTTGGTGCTAAGGAATCCAATTGCCTACAGTATTGCATGTGTATTATCCAAGCCTGCATGATAAATATATAGACTCTCATAAAGATCAGTCTGATATAGCTTAAGGATAATAAACAACTTTTTAAGTAAACAGAGGTACAAAACGTCTGGAGTTCAAGGGAAGACCGAGAGCCCCAAAGTCCCTCAAAAAGCTCCAATATTTTTCAATACCAGTACCATTTTTCAGCATCAAGACACTCCTAAGGGACTTCACAAAAAATCAGCAGCTAGCCAATTCAACACTTTCAAGTCTCTCAAATTTTGACACTGTGGTTGCATTCTATTTGATTTTGTAGTAATTCCTCATTGATAATTATTTCCTCTCTTATAAGCATCACTCAACACAAAATTACTCTTCTTCTCTTTTTCTTGCAAGAAAGAAAAACAATCATTAAAGTCCAAAGGAAAAACTGTGGAAGTGAGAGGAGTTGCTTCAGCTCATACAATAGGTACCAATGGCAAATGTTAGAATGCTTTTTGTAAGAAAGTTTACTTAACATTATTACAGACAACAAGAGTTAACTAAAAAAGATGATTACATACAGCCAGTAATGAATTCCTCATTTCCTTTATCATCTTCAGACATATTTAAATCTTGTTCTTCATCAAATGCAGTATAATATGCAAGATCAGTCACCCATTTGCCCTCCTCATTTTGATAGACAATGCTGTGTGGTAAATCACCTAAAAAATACATCAAATGCTACATTATGGATTAAAATAAAAAAGGGATATGGCAAAAGTTCCTGCAACTGCAAGCTTAAACTAATTTCATCAGCAAATAAGTAACAGTTAAGTCCAACATACAACAATCAGTGTTTCTGAAAACAATAGCAAGTAAGAATTAAATCATGCTACATTGGTTTTTATTACCAACTCCTACAACGAAATAAAAATGCCTAGCTTACAATATTATTTATTTTTCCATGCAACGGAATATGGTCACAATTGCATGGACGGGTTTAATGCAAGGATAAGTTGTAAAGCGTCCTACCTTTGTCTGTTGTAGCTAAACTTGAGTTCTCACAGCTGTCGCCAGCTGGAGACAGGTAAGTATCAGGAAGACCAACTTTACATTGAGTTGCATCTGCCTGAGGAGCATTTGCACTTAGAACCTCAGGAGTGGTGTCACGTCCCAAAAATCCTCTTGCTCTGTGTAGCACTTCTGCATCAGAAGAAGCAGCCTGACACACAGAGGACTCCACTTCTTGCTTTGGAAGGACATCTGAGACATCAGCTTTATGGCTGTCCATGCACTGGAGGTACAGGGAGTCTAATCGCAGCTCAGCAGCTGTGCGGGAATCCAGCACATCCCCAGCAGTCATGGAATTCTTGAAAACAATAATGATTTGAACAGTGTCAGAAGCACTGTTATTAACTGCATGTATTAAAAGTTCTAGATACAAAACAGTCCAAGCTGACTATGTTTGAAAAACAGGCCTAAAACCAAAGTGGTATTATTAATTTTTTTGTAAAGGAAGGTTGGGTGGCTAGCTAAAGATCTAACAAGTTTTCAAACACACTGCCATCTTCTACTACAGTCTTACTCTACATGAATAATAGGAATTTAAATGGCAATTTCATACCATTTGCTGCACTGCTCTGGGCAGCATTTCTCTTTGCACAGGATGTCCAGTTTTCCCTTCATTTTGTGAATCTTCACCACTAGCACTTCCAGAGTCTATTTCAGTCACAGCCCCATAACCGGCAGAATCTTTAAAGTTCTCCTTTAGATAAAAATTATAAAACATTAGGTGGAATAGATATTAAAAAAAAAAAACACTACAGGGCCTTTTAGAATGCTAAAAAAATCTCTAGTAGAAAAGAGATTAATGATACTTTGTTCACTCATATGACACTGCCATAGCCAGCATCTCTATTTAGACTCTGCCACCAAGAACAGCTCCTGGCCATGCCAACCCATAGATGTGCCTACAAGGCCATACACAACACGAAGATGGGAAGATCTCTTTTTATTCCTGCTACATCTTTTCATTCCCTTTAACACGGGTTCTGTGTTATTCCCCTCTCCCTCTTAACTGACCCATTGCTGGATGAGGGCTCCAAATCAGACTCAGAGCCTTTTGTACCTATCCTACTGTCTATCTATCTACAAGGCAGAGACATCTTGCACAGAGAAGCCCTGAGAATAGCAGAGCTCTGCTCTCATTCTTAAAACCACTTATCCCTTCCTTCATGCACTGCTGCAACAAATTGCAGCCTATCCAGACTACTTGTACAGGGTTAATATCGCTCCCCAAACAGCTTGGAAACTCTGATGTCACTTGGGAAATTTCTGAAATTTCAGAAGCTGCAGTTTAACTGTTTAAATCACACTTTTCCACTCTGGTCAAGCATGAGACTGCCAGGATCACATCGACTGCTGCAAAGCCAAATAATGGAAAGGCACTTAATCCCCAGCAACTCGTTTGGAATGGAGCTAACTGTAGCTCAAAGGCAAACCACAAACCAGCCCGTTGCTGCCCTACATTTAACTTCCACATATCTACCAATTATTTAAAAGAATTATTGACTCTCCTGGAAATAAAAGTCTGTGTTGCTATACACTTAATAATACCCTGGACATTGCTATGCAAGATGAAAAAAAAAGTGATTAAAATGATTATTTATAAACTTGTATCATAAAAAAGAAGTGCCAGCATGTTTCCTTAATACCTATAGAAACAAAAAAAAAAAGAAAGCAAAAAGACCATTAAAACTAACCCTGTTTAGAATACCAACAAATATAATCACTGAAAACTTAACATGTTTAAGAGCCATTGGGCATGCTGAGCTTTGAACTTTAAACGTACTTTTAGTAAGACATTTTCAGAAAGCTTCAGTGCTGCACAGCATTCTGAGAGGTTTTGCAGGTTGGTGTCTCCTCTTATTTCTGGTTGTATCAGCTGCTCAAAATATGCTTCTAGTTTGCTATCAAATTCTTCATCATCAATATCTTCACCTACGAAAAAGAAGAAATTATCCTTTTCACTTTTAACAGACATTCTATATCACCTGACATACTATCAAAACTATTCCATAATTTACACTGAATACTGAACTGCATGATAAAAATAAAAAGACCAGTTAGCTTCACCAGTACTGGAACCCTAAATAGGCAAATATTTCCAGCTAACAGCTACCAACTCTTCGGAGGACAATCAAAAGTAACTTCATCCCCTTGAGTGGAAAAAAACCCCAATAGTATTTCTACTCAGCAAACTATTAGTTCTTATTATGCTTAAGTCTCAAGTGAAGTTATGCAACAAGAAAGAACAAAACAACTTCAAAAGATAGCTATGATATATGTAGATGCCATGGGAGAAATGCAGTAACTCTACTTTACTGCAAGGGTACCTCATCTCACAACAGTAAACCCATTGATCACTCTGCCTTCCCCATTGATACATTCAAGAACATGCTCTGTCATCCTTCATGTTGTGGGCAAAGTCAGCTTTGTTAATGAAGAAGAGCATGTTTGTCCTTCTGCAGCAGCCACTGGAAGGGCACAAAAAGTTCAAAACTCTTAGGGATATAGAACTCATGCTCTCACGTTTATGCTTGCAGGTAAACTAGACTTAAAACTCTGATATCTCCGCACACATGCAGCATCTAAAGAGAGGTGAACTCAAACTCAAGTAAAAGTCCTTTTTAACTGCATGGGTGTGCTCTTCACCACAGAATTTTATCTCTACTGAACTGAACTGAACATGTAGGTGGAGTTACCACTTAATTAAATCAATGCTGACGTTGCCACTTCTATCTTTGATTCACAGTAACTGAGGACTATTGTTTAATTTTTTAGATTAAAATTCTAATTGTGATCTTTTCTGACAAATTCCATAGCCACCTACTCCTACTACAATTTAAAAAGTCAGTTTACCAAAGAACAGTTTTCTTTAATATTGTTATCCTACCTTTTTATCAAGCACAATCTGATATGAAATACTTAAGTAAAACAGAATCTTGCTTCTCAAGTATGCAATAACATTGAATCAGAATTAGACTCAGCTACCAAGAGTTATAAACACACCTACCAGTGGAATCTTCATCTGTGCTTAGAAGAGATGAGAGTTTCTCATTCTCCAAAAAACTTGAAAGGCTATTGCTAAGGTGAACACCTGAGACAGCACCTTCCATCAGCTTTTCAGAAGGTTCAGATGGACCAACCTGTGAAAAGCACCCAAAATAAAATGTTTCTAGAAATTACTATTGTATGAATTCACTTAATAAAAAACAATTAATGAGGTGAATAATAAAAATAAAATAATTAATGAGGTGAATTGTGCAAAACTCTGCACAATTTTTTTTTTACTTATCCCAGGAAACACGCTGGTTTTATCTATCCCAGGAAACACTCTAGTTCCAATAGACTTTGCCTGCTGGCTTCCAGAATGGATGCATGCAAGAAACGTGGAAAGCATAAAAGGGGATGAACAAAAAAGCATCTGAAGGACACCAAACTTAAACAACCTCAAAATAAAGAACTGAAACATTGCATTGAAGAGTTTACACTTGAAAAAACTGTCCTCCATCATTCATTGAGCTGCAATCCCAACTTAAATGTACAAAGACATCTCTCAAAAGTTCCCTTTGCTGTTAAAACAGAGTCTCTTCAGAAATGGTACACACAGATCCAACCTTTGCTGGAAATTTCTCCAAATGAGCACAATTAATTACTCAAGAAGTAATATTTCAGCTGAATCTAGCTAACAGCAAATACTCTATCTTTTCCATAGCTGAATGATTTTTAAAAACGGCATGATGTAACGTCTGCTATGGATTTACTCTCACATTCTTTGTCATGAACAGATCTTCGACACAGCAAAAAAAAGTCCAAGTTCATAAAGTAAGGTATTTGAAAGGAAAATTAATTATGGTTTTCAGAAGACAGCCAGCAAGCATTCAACTGCAACTCACTGACCACTATGGCCCTTACAAAAATCAAATGACAGAAAACTAAATCAAAATACTAGCTGACATATTAAGGAGTATGTATTGGGTAGCATTTGGCTGCAGCGCAATGTGTGCTTTCTACAAGGAGCAGGAGACCTCCATTCCTGTCTGCACTGGATCTCTGTGCCCAAAACTGTTAGTACCTCTAACACAGTAGATAAAAATGGGTGAAGCATATCCCTAACTGCCGCTACTAGCTGCTGGATCTACTTCAATTTCCAAAAGCACTACAAAAAAATTCCTCAAAAGATGCTTCACTAAGATAGACTACAACTGGGATAAAATGCAAGGTCCTTGAAGTGACAAAGAACTACAAAACAGTGGAGGTTAGGAACAAACAACAGTTTTCACAACGGAGGAAGATCAGATGGAGTCATGCTCACATGATACTAATGAAGTGATCTGCAAAATGAAGGCAAAGTGAGTCATGCCAGCACCTTTATAAAGTTAAGGTGTACACAATGTAAGACAATAAACACAGCTCCATTCCTCCCTTCTCACCTCACAGAATTAAATCTATTAGATTAATATTAGAAAATATTTAATTTCACTGTATTTGGAAAAGCTTTTACCTTGCTGTTTTTAACATCTGGGAGAAAACATATTCCAGCTGGCAAATCTGAAACATAAGAAAGGGGTGTAGAGCAGTATTTTAGTAGTAAAACATGGTAACATAACTGCTGACTGTTCTCTAAGGTTAAACTGAGCCTCTGGAACGTCTTGGCATACACCATAGAAATAACCCACACATACAGATTACCACAACGCTAAACCTTGTACATTCTTATGACAATGATCTAAAGCATCTTGTTAAATAGGCAGAGTTTCATCAGGGCTAGAACTCTAAAAATGATGAAAGATATTTACTGCCTTTAGGATTTCCACAAGGCAGCACAAGAAAGTAAGGAGTCCCAGTTTGTGCTAGCAGAA
Organism: Calcarius lapponicus; assembly: GCA_039654755.1. NCBI lineage: Eukaryota > Metazoa > Chordata > Aves > Passeriformes > Fringillidae > Calcarius > Calcarius lapponicus. The sequence goes on from CM077464.1 coordinate 102,155,389, forward strand.
GGAGGAACAAGTGCTCTGTTCCACTGTTGCATTTCACCTACTGGACCAATTCTTGTTTTGGATCATTTAAAGCAGCTTCCAAATGCCTTTTAGACCCACACATAATCCAGCTCGAAGTCCCACATGACAGAGAACAGTTTAGACTTGCACATACCAATTTTAGCAAAATATTTTGTAATTCTTCAGTAATAGGTGTGAATAAAAGAAAATTTCCAAACAACAATTTCCATGTTAACTAAATCTGCATGGCCACTATCAAGTCCGAACACTGGGCAGTCTCAGCTTTCCAAAGCATCATCATTTTGTTGCCAGTTACTGCCAATTCCCCAAGAATACAGCAACAAATGAGTGGAGCCAACACTTCCCTGTTAGAAGTGGTTTTTTGTAAGGGTCTATTTATATATTACAGGTCACAATACTTTATAATTGAACATGTTATCTGTCAAAATTATTAATACTTCAGAAAAACCTATACAAATACTCAAAGCTTGGAAAAGGATAATGTCTAAAAGTATGTATTTACTGTATTTACAGAATTTTAAGGGACAAGTAGAATTTACTCACAGAACTGGCATTAGCAAAAACCCCAGACAAGCTTAATATCGGTAGCCATGCTATTAAAATTAATTTGGGAATATTCTTTTGTTTCCAGTACTCTACCCAGACTTCAGAAAAATTAATAGTTTTCACAGCAAGTATTCAAAACTATTTTTTCATGCATAACCTCACTAGAAGGGTATGCTTCCAACACCTACAGCAGCAACTAAAGACATCTATTACAGGTTGGAACAGGGCAAGAAAAGAGATGCTAGCTAAAACATAACCTTGCAGCCTTACACTTACTGAAATAGAAAAGATAGAGAACAAGCTACATACACTTCTTCCATAAAGTTCCTGAACTAAATCAGATTACTACTGGCATTCCATTTATGGTACTATATAGCAAACACTTTTTTCAACAACTTGCTGCATAGCTTTGTACTTTGAGGAGAACTCCGAGAACATGTCAACCACAATTTGTTGTGTTTTCAATTTGCTCAAATCCAAGAGATTTTTTTTTTTTCAAAACCCATTTATAATCTGCCATAAAACACTGAAAGGGTCAAAAGAAGACATCTGCAGCATAAAAAGCTTGTAACAGTGAAAAGAAGTACACAATTTTTCTCAAAATGTAATACCTTCCAATTGTTCAAGAGGCAAAACTTCACGTAAGGTACTTTGACTGTGATTTGAGTGTTCAATGACATTCTGAGGTTGCTCTCCATATATTGAGTGGGATTCTTTCAAATTAACACAAGATGGCTGAGGCTCTTCAATTTGAGTAGCAATTTCCCTAGAAAGAGAATTATTTAAATGAAAAATCAGTTAGCTGCACAGACCATCATCTCTTGTGATAAAGATATGATAAATTCTCCAATTGCTTTGTCTCAGTCTGTTACTTCCAATACAGCATAGATTCTAGAGACCTGTCATTGTACAATAAAAGAAAACATATCAAAAATCACAAGGACTTCGGTTTCACAATCTAAACTGTGAAACAAATAGTGAAATTTCATGCAAAACATGCCTCTCTACCTATTTGTTCCTCTCTTTAATTTCCATAAAAAGAGGGAAAAGCATAAGGACAAAAGGTCCTTGGCCAAGTTCCATGATCCATTTGAGACCAAGACAAACACTAGACAAGATTTTGGCAAGTTCACAATAACACCATTTTTGTTACACTAAATAAGGGACCAAGTTATAAAGAACATGGGTTAATGAAATTGCATGTAGTTAAATAACAGCTTTTGCAATTATGTAGGAAAGTTATCCTTCACTTGTGGTTTTACAGAACATCCACACAGGCTTATAAACTAATTATGCCAGATGTTGGAATTTCATATTTTGCTTCAATATTTTAGATAAATAAATGAAACTAACATTTGAAAGTCTAAAACACAACTATTCCATGTTCTGTGTTTTGTTTTCTTACTTGAGTACAATCAAGACACTGACTCCCTCTCAAATCTTATGTTCTTTGTTTTGATTGAGCCCCACTGCCTGGGGCTCAATTTTATCAGTGAGAAAGGCACACAGTGCAGTTTCTGTCACAACAGCAGTGCATCTGGACTGGTCAGAATAACCTATGCAACAGCCTCCAACACTTCCACCACTCAGCAATGCTTTCTCAAGTGTATCACTAACAATAACTATTTCCTAAGAAATACCAATCACTGAGGCGACAAGAAAAGCAAATTTAATAGAAACTGTTGTTCCTTTCTATATGCAAGCTGCCTGATACTTACTCAGAACATATTTATATCAGTACAAAATGCTATTCACGCACATGACATCAACCAGAAACACCAGCTTAATTCTAGGTTATGTAAAGCCAACTAGATAAATACAAGCCAAATTCAGGTAAGTCAATTAAATAATCATGCTTAGGACATTTTAAATTAGTATGACAAGAAACCAAAACCTCACAGTCTAGGAAACATCCCTTGTGAAGATTTCCTTCCTGTCACATCTATGAAGTCCAATGAATCAATCAAACAGCAGAATGCTGCTGATGTAGGGATACAGCTGATATAGGGCTGCACAGGCTAAGTGGCATCAAACACTGAGTGGAAGGCCACTGGGTGCTTCCACACGGCCTAGCACTCTCCAACTCACGGAGGAGCTGGTTTTGTAGGAGAAGCTGCCCAGGGTGCCAAATGTAAGCTAACAGGCCAAGGCACAGCTGAGCTCTCCAGTTACTGTAGGCCAGTAGTAAAAGCTGCTGCTTTCAACTCTGCAACTCAATTCTCAATTCAAAAATAGCCCATAATTAGCCATATAGTACAAACAGATCTATATACTAACTTACTGGTATCTGCATTTTAGGACAGAATTAGATTCAACTACCTCACTTACATGTCATCACGAAAGCAGAGGGGAAATCTTTCCACTGGCTCAGGATGTGACTGACTGCTGTGAGAAGATCCTGATAAAGGTGAATGTTTTCCTTCCAAATAGGATGCACAGTCATCACGAAGCCTTTAAATGTGGGGCAAAAAACCACACATCAGAGTCATTCTAATATGCACTGCTGCTATTTTCCAAAAAACTGGGGGGGGGAATTCATATTTGTGACTGTTTATTTCCTGTAAGTTAAGCTATTGAAATATTTTAGCTAATTTGTATTTACAGATACACATATGTATCCTGAATGCTCCTCTCCAGCCTTCTGTAGTTCTTTAGAGAAAAACCACGATACAGTTTTTAGTGGCTAGTGGTGTCCTTCTGGAAGGACAGGGTATTAAAGTCTCATCTTACTTGTTGTTAAGTAACAGGACAGCAGTTAAGCACAAAGGCTTCAAATTGTTACTCTTTGCTCTATTCCTTGCTGAGCAAGTTTTAGTTCTTGTACATAACGCTAGCTCTTACAGTTCTACAAGGAGCTAAATTCAGGTAAGTTCAGTGAACAGTTAACACAGAACACACATGTAAAAAATACATTATTCTCTACACAACTTCAAACTCGAGTCAAGTAAGCTGAAGAGACAAGTTAAAAGAGACTTGACTGTTACAGTCTAAAAATTAAATTACTTTTGAAGGGCAGTCTTTGTAAATGTTAAGTATTGTACTAGTTACAAATTAAATGCAAAGTTTACACTGGTAATACAGACAACCCCACAGGGGCTGATTACTGAGGTACTGACTGGTAAATAGTTTTATAACCAACCAAGTAATTTGCGAAATTAATTTTTGTTCTCCAGAGTTAGATGCCTCAGGTGTTTTTTTATATTTCTGAACGGCACTTACTGAGACCTCACCTGTTGTCACCGCCCTCCTGGCTCCTGGCAACAGTGGAGGCAGCCACAGGTAACCCCGGGTTGGAGGAGACGGTGACATTCTCAAAGAGCACACTCGCGCTGCTGTTCAAGGACTGGCCCAAGTAGCTCGGGAACGTCTCGTCGGCGATAGCCCTGAAATCTTCCATCATCCTGCCCACGCTGCCTGGAACAGCACTCGGCCCGGCACCACCATCAGCCCCGCTCGGGCAGCATCTACAGGCAGGACCCAAACAGCTTCACACTCACACACGGCAACGCACCTCACTCTCACACCACCGCCAGTATTCCCGGGCAACCACCCCGCTTTACCCACAAACGTGCTCAAGAACCATTCCCAGCCCTCTCCCACCAAGACTTTCGGGGGACACGCTTTCACAGCCCTCTCGGAGCGGCGCTCCTGCCACTCACACCGGCGCCGCTGCGAGACGTGCCAGCCTATATTTAGCGTGTAAAGCCGCCCGGACCGGGCAGTCCCAGCCTGCCTTCCTCCCTCCGCGGCCCCTCCGGGGAGCGCCTGAGGCGACCCCAACTCCAGGTGATCGCGGGCCGCGGCGGGAAGGCTCCCGCTGCTCACCGGCCACGCTCCGCCGCGCAGTTCGGCGACAGGGGAGCGGCTGGAAGCCGGCGACCGCCTTTTTGTCCAAACAGGAAGGGAGACAAGGGCTGTGCTCTTCCCGAGGGTCGCAGGCGCAGCAGGAGCGCAGGCGGACAGACGGACCGACCGCCAAAACTCGGGATGGGATCCGCCCCGCGCCGCGGCCGCAGCGCCCCCCAGCGGCCGGGCGGGCACCGCTCGCTCCCCTGGCGCGCAACGGAAACGGCCGCGCGACCGCCCCGCCCCCCGCGCGACCGCCCCGCCCCCCGCGCGACCGGCGGCGCGTGCGCAGCGGCGCCGCGCGGGCCTCCCAAACTTTGGCGCTCCCTCCCGCGCAGCCAATGGCAGCGCCCCAAGGCAGCCGGCCATGGGCGGGCACGGCGCGCGGCGGCGGGCGGGGAGCGAGACAGTCTGGGCGGGGCAGGCGGCGGCGCTGATTGGGCGATGCGCGCGCGGCACCGCCCAGCCCCGCCCACCCCGGCGGCCGTTAGGCGGGAACGGGGGCGGGTGTTTGCTGAGGGAACGGGAATGGGAGCGGGAACGGGCAGCGGGCCGCGGGCAGTGTGGGAAAGGGGATAATGCCGTGGGTGTGTTTTGTCTCAGGTGTCTGCTTTCAGGGCGGCCGAGCTTGGATACCCGTACCAGGGAGTAGATCGGGGTCTTCCAGGGAAGGGGCCGCTGAACGTCCCGCCCGACCCTGCTGTCCCTCGTCCTACCTAAAAATAAAAAAAATTAAAAATCCATTCGGATTAACTCATGTGACGTTGTTTATATTCCCAGCTTTGTTTTCTGTCCCGTTTTTTGCCATCTGAATCAGTTAGATGAGTGTAACTTTTCTCAAACATTAAAATGAATATTATATGTGAAAAACGTCAATCACTTGTTTTTAAAATTTTGAAAGTTTAATAGTAATAAATTAATACAGCATTACTTTCTAACACAACACATATAATGTGAAAAATGAGTGTTTTATGATTCGCTTTTCGCAAACATTAAAATGAATATTGTATGTGTTGTGTTAGAAAGTAATGCTGTAATAATTCCCATAAGTAGTGTGTTAAATGTAGTTTTAGGTTATAACATAAGGTTAAATAGAAACGATGCTATGTAGGATGTTTTTTTTTTAAGAAAGGACTTGCAGCGAGATAGCAGCCACAGGACACCTAAATCTTTCAGAGAAAAATAATTTATTGCTCCATTATCAGAAGAAACAAACTTCTTCCTGCCTCGCTCTGGCTTGAAGATGCTGTCAGGATTCAGAGGAAGAAGTTGACACTGACCAGACAGAATCCTGTGTTTGAATGGAATTTATGCATCATGTGTGAGATGTATGACTATGGAACAGGCTATTGTTTTTAAGGGTTAATCCTTTGTTAACATGTGTCCTTTTTCGGGCTTATTTTGCCAAGAAAAAGGTACCCGGACATCCATAACTGTTTGTTTCTATTGTCTCATATTGTCCTAATCCAAAATGTCCCAATTATTATTATTCTAATTATATTATTATTTTTATAACCATTTCATTACTATTAAATTTTTTAAAGCAAGTGATTGGCGTTTTTCACAATGAGGCTGAGAAACAGAATTGTTAGGGGTGGAAGGAACCTCTGGAGTCCAGTCCCAGCCCCACGCCAGGACAGGGTCACCCAGGGCAGGTGACTCCGGCTGGGCTTTGAATGTCTCCAGAGAGGGAGGCTCCACGACCTCCCTGGGCAACCTGTCCCAGTGCTCTGCCACCTTCAGAGTAAAGAAGTTCTTTCTTATGTTGAGGTGGAAATCCTTGTGTTCTAGTTTATGTACAGAACATGGAAAATTTCATTTCCATGCTGAAGCGTAAAGTCACAGGTTTTTTTTTTAAGTAGAGGATGCAAGCAGGTGCCTTCCAAACACGTGTGTGTGTGCATGAAAACTTCCACAGATCTATATCAAATTCAGTGCTCCGGGATGTTTTCACAATGCATTTCTATGGTTGCATTCCTTGTATGGAGAGTGAAAATCCACATTTGTCGTAATCAGAAATTAATACTGGTTCAAATACGTTCAAAACAAAACCAAACTACAGCAAAAGCAATACCACCACACACACAAACCACACACGCACACACAAAAACAAAGGAAAAAAAGGAAAACCAACGATGCCACCTCATGGCTTCTACAAGACCCAAAAATTTCTAATCCTGGCAGCTCAAACTAAGATGTGCTCCAAGCACAGAAGCAGTAGAAGGGCTATTGCAGGTATTCTTGCAGAAGAAGAAAAAGGAGTGTAGCCTAACAAAGTGATGCATAAATTTAAAATAGTGTGTGTACCTGCTGTAATTATCCCTTCTATAATCTTCCCTCCTAGAGTTCTGCTGACTGTGTCCAAGGGTCCAGATCCTGCACAGAAGTTCACAGGCTTGAGCCAAGGAAGCAGAGTTGATGAATTTGAAGAAGCAGAGGTGGAAAGTCAGGGATGTGGATCGAAGGCTCCTGGTTTGGAGAGAGGTCAATACAAAATAGCAGATAGAAGGCAAGGCAGCATCAGCCACAAAACCAGCCTGAGTTCATTTGCTGAGCTTAGAGTACTTGGCCACTGTGTTCTAACATGACTTATTTGTACTGAATCTTAGAGCATGTTTCCATTAGAAAAAGGTGACTGGAATTAGGAAATCTAATAATAACACATGTTCATCACAGAGAAAAATAACGTGACCGTGCTGAATAAACTATTAACAATGCACTACTAGAAGCTGCAAAAAATTGTCATTACTCTAACTGTAATCTGTGACCTCTTCAAGGGTTAAGCCACAAATTCTGCAAATGGTTTGACACTTCAAAAACATGTTTTGTTGCTTCCATACCGAGAAACAATTTGGTCTGGTTTAGGACAATATCCCAGTGTAATAGTGTTGATTTTTATTTTTTCAATTATTCCTTCTCCCTCAAAGGAATAGTTACTTTTTACCCACCATTTAAGCATTATCTTTTAAAAAATGTAACATTTCTGTTTACTATACAAAGCTGGCATGGTTTCATGTTAACTTTTTCTAGTAAGGGTATAAAACTTTTTTTTTCCTTCTATTCATTCCTTTTCCTGTTGGCTAGACAGTATCAGCAGCCTCCCTCCACACACGTTCAGCAAGCACATTCTAATACCAGCGTTCCTCATGGGTTTTTAAATTAAAACTTGATTCCTCAGAGAGAAACAAAGAAACAAATGTGGTGGATCTGAGCAAATGAAGTTTTCAGAATACAAGAAAAGCTCATAGGAACATGTCATTTTGGAAAAATACAAGTTGCCCTCTCCCTTACCTCACAGCGGTGGTCTAGGAAATAGGCTAAGTCCATTTTGAAGCACATTGAAATATATAATTACACTTTCTGCAGCACAAAGACCTCCTCTTTCCGTCCTCCCCCCAGGATCTGTCCAAAAACCTCAGCAATCCCATCCTGTGCAGTAATGCTACTCCTGGGCAATACCACGCATTCTTTGTCCAGCATTATCTTCCTGCCTGTCTTACACCAGTCTGAGTCAGTGCCAACACGCTGATCCACAGCAGTGATGCTCCCGTGCCGACACAGCACAAAAGACATTTGGCATTTTTCAAGCTAGCACTCTTTCTTCAAAATGCCCTGAATGAATTCAATCACTGGAAAAGAACTGAGAGGGAATGCTGGTAACCCAACAGCTCTAGCAGTCTGCACAGACCTCCAGCACAGCCATGGGAAAAGTCAGAGCACACCTCGTGGCACAGACCGGGAATATGCAGCTACACAAAAAGCAGAGCTAGGAGAGTGGACACCTGAATCAAAAAAATTCCATCAGGAACATATTAAAAAATAATTACAAGGAAAAACATACGAATACAGACCTTTCAGAACAAGTTTATTAGTCAACCACAATTATAAAATTTAAATATTTATATAGCAAGATGGAAAATCTTAAGTAACCAAACACTTCAAGTTATTTTGCTGCAGTATACACAGGAATGGTTTTGTTTCTTTAACAAGCTGATCCAACATCATTCTTCACTCACAAGTGTCTTGAAGGCATGTTTAGTTTTGATAATGTGTTTCACACATAAATGGAGTATACAAAAAGAAAAAAATAAAGACCATACTAAACTGATTCAAAAAAGATTAAAAAAAAAAAAGGGAAAAACCCCAGGCAAATTGAAGCCATCTACTCCATAAAGAGCTCATGGCTAATACTGTTTATGTATGTTGCCAAAATTCAAAGGGTACAAATTAAAGTGGTCTTTGATGCACAAATAACACATTCTAAATGTTTTTGTTTCGCAAAACATGCATTAAGTTCCCACAGGTTTAAAAAAGTCTTTTGTACCAGAGAAGGAATACAAAGGCAGCCGGAAATGGAAGCATTCACAAACACCCAGAATAAGGCCCTTCAGAATTTATTTAAAGTTAACACATTAAACCCCTTCATTCTCAGGTAAAAGATTAAGAGGCCGAGATACACATCGTCTGCGAGGGTGAGGATACTGGAGGTTGGCAGTGTCAGCATCACAAGACTGCTCTATCAGAGGAGGAGGAGGAAGGAGCTGGGCATGACTGGACCATCTCGATCCAGCCCGTGGGGAATCCAGAGGGGGAAAGAAATACCTGAAACAATTAAGAAAGGAACAAAACACCAAAACAAAAAAACAAACAAAAAAACAAACGAACAAAAAAAAAACCAACAAAACAAGAAAAGAAGAGAAAGGTAGTAAATACAAGGAGAACCAAAGGGGAGAAAAGACATGCTGGAAAAAAAAAAGGCTTTAGTATATCCATGCCAAAACCAATAGAACATAATAGTGGAAATCAAGGCTTGTAATTCAAAACAAGACAAATCTGGAAACTCTTCTTTAAAGCAAAATAATAGTCTTTTCCACTGAAATTCACTGCAAATAATACCATAGTCATAGTCCTAGCATACATTTTTACAAAAGAATGAACTGCTTTGAAGTCAAATAGGTGGTGTAGTACAGCTATTAACAGGCTTTCATTCTCCCAGAATTTGTGATTTGTTAACAGCTTTCAGTAATGCTTTCTTTGTGACACAAAATATACATTAAATATTTTCAAAGTACACTTGCTGCATATGTGTCTAATCCATATTAACTTCACAGCATTTCTAGAAGACGTAAAAACACCACTTTTTACATTAATGATATACATTTACAGAGAATAACTGCTTTGAATGAAATACAGTCTTTGTATCTATTTACATATTTCTGCAAAATCCTCAGTATAAATTCAAGATTCCTGGTGAATGCAAGATCCAGAATTATGCCACTCCACGTCATTTTGCTGCTGTCTTTATTAGAACTTACCCGTAACACTTGTGCATTTTAGTATAACTATATTATGTTTTCTGTCTTGTTTACAATTCTGTGGACTTACAACAAAGAACAGCTATCAGTTTATTAAGGAAATTATGGGACAATTAACAACAAACTGCATTTTGGTTTCTATCTCTGTATGGCTAAAGTGTTTGCATTTTTCAAGGATATTATGCTTAGAGAATTTAAGTACTCCATGTGATTATAACTATTACCACAGGAATGTACAAATAAGTAACAGAAAAAGTACTTCTTTTAGGATGAAGGAAGTATGACAATACTTACAAAACATTTATTTTAAGTCATACTAAAGAATATAAATGAAGCAATAACAAACCACTAAAAGCCATCATCTGTACAATTGTCAAAACAGTTTTCCCACTCCTTTAGTACTACCAGTTGCATATATTACAAAGCAGTTACAACCTTGTAATGTTTAGGGAATCTTAATCAAATGCTGAACACTCTGAAATGCAAAACAAATTGGTGCTCAAAACAATTTTAATGAAAGTTACTGTAATGGTCATTTCCCTCCTCCCATCCCAATCAAGGACAAAATTTCTTGCTTTTAATCACAAACTATCTTTTAATTTTACAAGCTTTCAAAAATACGTTCTGATGGAAGTTTTGGGGTTTGGGTGGGTTGTTTATGTTTTTTTCCAAACAAGATGCCTCTCCAAATATTTTTCTATCGGGCGTTCCATCAGTATCAAACTGTGCAGGCTAGTACAAAAAATGCACACAACGTGTTTTAAAAAGGCTTTTTGAACAGTATTTAGTAGTTAGCAGGCTGCTGGTGTCTTGGGAGAGGTCAAACGGCGCTGGGGAAGGGGAAAAAGGAGTTCGTTTTCCATTCCTGTGTGCATGCAACAAGCAGCAAAACACCAAAGTTACTCCAGTTAGCTTGGTATCAGCTCTGCTTTCTGTTAAAAAGGACATAATACAAATGGAGAACGGAAATTGTATCATAAATCTAGACACACAATTACATCAACATAATAATACAGCCCTAACTGGTTTATTTTCTAACAATCTACATCACATGTTCTGAAATTTATTTCGAGTACAAATCCAGTTTGGCCATAGTGCTTTTATAACCTTTTCCAGATCTGCCTGTGCTACAGCTGTTTTAAGTGTTTAAACATATAGACATGAAACACAGCACGTACAACCAGAGACAAAAAAAGTTATGTGTAGGATACCTACTTAGTCAAATGTCAATGCATGAATCTTTATCAGCATGTTAACACTAACACAGAAGTTAGCAGCTGTGCTTACACAACTCAGGCCAGTATCACTACAAAAGAAAGCCTGTAGTAAAGTGTGTATCTTTTAATGTAAGGCTCAATCCTAGGACAAGACATCATGTGTCCCAAAATTCCACAGTCCCTGACTTAATTCTGGAAATAACATTGTCTTGGGAATCAAGAATAATTTATTAAAAACCAAAACAAAACACCTTCCAATACAGAGCAATGAAGGGAATAGAAATAATGCTAGAAGTTTCAGTTGCACAATGGCTTAGCACCAAGTCCAGGGACAGGAGAAGAGCCACAAGAGGGTGGGGATGGTTAGTCTTGGTGGCAGCACAGGCTTAGATAAGGAGATTGTAAAACCACACCCTATGCTAAAGAGCTGTAAGACAGCCTGCATTTCCCCACAGGAGCCCAAGCAAATGCAGCTACACAGCTCTGGATATACCATGTCCAAGGCAGGGCTGCATTTCATTTGCTACACTGCAAGTAGACTCTGGAATAACGACCAACATAATTTTGCTGCCCTTTCTTGTAGGGACCGGGCCCATTACCACCTCTTGCGCCCACATTGATCTTGTGAGGAAAATGTGAAACCTATTCTCTGTTCAACAGGGCTAGGGATCTTAAACTGCCATTCAGGATTGACTGCTGAAAGGGCAAGAGGGAGCAGGCTGGTGCTACTCTCCAAAAGCAAACTTTGCCAATAAGCTTTCCAAACTGAAAAAAAAACCTCACATGAGTAGCTGCATATGGATGGAAAAGGAAACTATCCCAAGAACTATCCCACGGCATTTGAAACAAAGGTGGCCACAAAACCTGGAAACTGCTGCTATGAAATCTGGCCACATCTCATCCTTATATAGGACTTAAAATTCCATAAAGCTGATTGTACACACTGCACCATACACATGCAAGATTCAGCATATTTCTACATTTCAGTGTGCACAAATGAAAATGTTTTTTCAGAAGAGACAGTAAAATTTACCCACTAAAAAGCAACTATTACAAAATTAAAATCTAATGGAGATTGAGGCAAATTATTTGCAGTATGAATGCCATATGAGAAAAATTTTAAAACCACAAAACTTTTATTCAATTGATGCTACACACTTGCAAAAACCAAGTAAACTAACACTAACATTTGATTGTTGAAACTGTTATGAAGTAACTTTTCTTTCTTCCCTTCTGCTATATTATCCCAGTATTTGTTGCTGGCATTTTTGCTTCACTTTTAAACATATATCTAAATCAGAAGGGCAGTTACACACCAGTAGGATGAAGCTTCTCCTTTGAAACTATTTCAGAAATGTTGTTTTTAATAATATGAAAGGACTAAAAACCAAAATAATTATTTACATTGCTTATTTATACAGACTGATTCAGTATGACTTACTGTTTTGTTCATTTTCCTCTTAACACTTGTATAACAGACGAACCACAGAGCAAAACCAGAGGAGCTTATAGAAGTACTCATGCAATAAATGACACTGCACTTTAAAAACATGTAAAACAAATATGAGAGCTAAATGAAATGAAGATTCAGAGAAAAGACTACTGAAGATCAGTCTCTCTACTACTTAACCTACCTGCTGGCAGATGATCCATTTAGTGAATTCTGCAGACTTGTATTGGCTGAACCTAGAGAGGCATTAAAAATTCCCTGCTGAGAACTACCATTCACTGGACTCCCATTACCTTTCAGTATACCAGTACACTTCCAGTTGTCCATGTAATTAGCTGCAAACACAGATATACAGACACAGTTAGTTTCTCTTCTGAAGCTCATTTTCTCTATAAATATGTTTCAACTGTCCCACACCTGGTGTGAATCACACCTGAACTTCAATACCTATATATAAATTCCAAACAGCTGAGGATCTGGCCCTTTAGCTGCCTGATATTCTCTGCCTGTCCATAATTTAAAACTCAGTTTCCACTATTACAACACTGAGGAACAAATGAGAATGTGTAAGGTAATTGCCAGTAGATTTTTGTTGTTGTTGTTGTTGTGGGGATTTTGGTTTGGTTTTTTTTTTGTTTGTTTGGTTGACAGAGGGGGTGCATTTATTTGTTTGTTTTCTCTTAAAAATGTAAACAGAAGAAACCATTTGCAGGAACATTGTGACTGAATGTAGATTTTCTAGGTTTAGAGGAAAATTTCCAAGTCAGGGAAAATATCCACCTTACTTTTTAAAGTGACAACTTTATGTAGCTCTAGTCTGGTGAAGCAATTTCAGGGTACATAACAACTATTCAGAGCAGCCTAAATCATGCAAGTATTTAACACAGGAAGTTATTTCTGAATTCTGTTTTTCTTAAACGTAAACAGAAATATAGAAATAATAAATCTATTTTTCACAAATCTAAAATGGACACTCACTCTAAAATTATCTTTTGAGTAGCATTTCTCAAGCATATTCAGCAGACTACAAAGTGGGTGACCTTACCCTTCCAGAGCCTAACACAGCCATCATCACCAGAGGAGGCAAGCACTGTGCCTGTAATATTCCAGCTCACTCGCCACACCTGGGAGTTGTGATTATCAAACTGTGCCACAATATGAATTTCAAATTTTGTTAATCCTCCTGATGAAGTCAATTCTTTCCTGTTTAAGAGAAAAGTGACAGTTCTGCACACAACTGTTCAAAGGTCTGGGCTTGAACACAATGTCAGGGAGAACTAAACCTTTCTAATAACAACCGTTATTAGATTATATATTCAGACAAAATTATAGACTTGCTCACAATCTTGTCACCTTAAAAATCAGGTTGCTAAAAACAATCCTGAATACATTATTACTTTTGCTTTGCAGAGACAATTTGAACAAGATTGCACAGTATACATCACATCACACCAAACCATCTTCCTCTTAAGCTCACCTTAGAGGTTTTAGTGTGAAAATTCGCACGTCTTTGGTTGCTACAGCCAAGATGTGGAAGGATCTTCCCAGATTTGGAGCAAATGCAATATCATGTACAGGATCTGTGACTGTCATCAGAGCTTCTGCTTTTGCATATTTCCTGTACAGGGCAAGAAATAAACCTTTAATGCCATGAAAATTGCCGGTGATGCAAATTATATAAAGCAAATACAGGGGAAATGGGGAGAAGGGTTAAGTATACATGATAAGACTTGCAAAAAATATTTTTTTCAAACATAAATTTAGGCAATAATTTCAAGAAAATTTCTACAGAAATTTAATCTATCAGATACAGTAGCCACTAAGTACAGTATGCTACAGTATTGTGAGTCATACAACAAAGTAAGAATTGCAGTCCAAAGGACATTTTTGTCTGCAATTGGAAAAGGGAAATAAAGATAAATATTCCATTCACAAATCTAAAGGGAATTTGCATCTCAGTAACTCACTAAATTTTCCATGCTTTTAAGCAGACCACTGTGTGCCTCCTCTGCTGTATGATAAACACATATTCCATTTTCTTAGTAAGTGACAATAACTTTATTGTTAATGCATGGAGAGCATTGCCTGAAGCTGGGCATAAAATCCACAGAACACTCTGGCTCCTTTCCCACATCAGTCACTCCCAGTCAAACACAATTTCTCTGTTATCATTTAATTGGAAGTGGTGTTGCACAACCTTAGTAGTCTCTTCTGGTTCTGTGGATTCTTGACTGTACAACCTGAACTTTGACAGACCAAGAGCAATTCACAGCGCTTTCTGTCATTGCAATAATGCCTTTAAAATCACTGTAAGGTGGCTTTGAACAAAACAGTGCCTGGCGCAATACAATTCAAATTTCAACCATTAACTCCTTGTGCAAAATTAAACACACAATTTAATAGACACAGAACAACAACTCTCCCTTTAAAATGCTGGTAAGAAAACTGACATTTCTGCACTGACAGAGAATAAAATTATCAATATCATTTCTGTTAACATCAGTTACCACTCTGAGGTCTCCCTCTCTTTTCCTACCCAATGGATCTGAGACAAAATTAAGGTATTTTTATTTACTACTCCACATCTAATAATAGGAATAAAAGGGCATATATTATAAACAACTTCATAATCCTACAAACATTATATATTATTATTTAGCATACCTGGTATTTTCATTATATTCATAAATTTGAACCTTAGCCAGTATATTTGGACTGTTGTCATCACTTCCTACAGCTATCATTGGAGAATGTGCCCGAGAGCTAAAACGTGAAAACAGATACTGTTATATTTACATATTATACCTATATATCTAGATATAATATTTCCCATAGAAAGTACACCAAGCCATTTGTTAACTTTCAAACACATTATCTATGGAGAAAACAAAAGAACAGCACAAAATACCACAAGGAAAAAGTCACAAAGAAACAGGAGTTAAATGCTATTCACAGTTAACACTATCTCACTCTGTTGTTTCAAAAGCCCACCTTATACACTCGCTAAGGTGAAATCACTAGACAACATTATTTAGCAATTCAAGATGATGTTCTCAGAGAGAAGAATTGACTTTATATAACAGAAATTGCATCTGCAGTCTAGTATTTGCCACAAGTTTCATAGCAGAGTCTGCATTCTTTGCAGTGCTTTTAATTATTGATTTAGTGATACTTCATTCAGGTTTCAAAAGATAAATCACATAAGCTAAATGTACATGAATTCTAGTTTATAAATCAACTTTTATCCTATCCCATGCATTAAAGTGAATTCCTGTACTCTGAACCTCAGCATGGACTACTAATGAATAGAAGAGTAACTGGATCATTAGGACACAACACTGTGTCCACAGGGAAAGCCATTAAGTGCTTCTGGACAAACAGAAATCAAAGCAGTTCAGCTTTGAATGGTTTTCCCCTTCCTGTTACAGTCATAAAGCAAATGTTTTAGTAACATACCTTGAAGGATTCCAAGAAATACAACTGCAGCTGAGCTTACACGAGATTTCATGCTGAAGTGACCACTGGCTGAGATTCATCACATCTGGAGCTTCATAGATCCTTACAACTCCATCTGCTGAACAGGTTGCTAACATAAGACCCATGTGCTTGGGAGCGAACTTCACATCTGTAACAGATGTTCTACTGTCTACTAGAGTGGTCCTCTTGACCTGCAAAGAAATTTCCATCAAAAATTTATTCCCTAAGGAAGGCTAATCAAAGTCCATTTCATAGGATTGCTTACATCTTCCACCAAAAAATTCCCCCCCCCCCCCCCAACTTTTCTATGGTTTGAAAGATGAGCAAGAACAGCCAGTGTTGTTTCAAATTATCTCTTGTCAGAGAAAAACCCAACTGTAGGTGGGAATTCATGTCTGCCAGTTTTTGCCAGGGAACATCTTATTATGAAACACAGATAATAGTGACACAAACTGGCCTGAATGCAGCCAGTTAGCTGTTTTCCTCAAATGTTTTAAAAATACTTCCTTTGTGTTGGAATGTTGCCACAAATGAACAAAACATAGCCAAAATCAGGAACTTTACAGCTACAGAAAAGAAGTCTCACCCAGTGACTCTGGCCTCGGAGTTTATCATTTGACTCTCCCACTATTTCTTCCCATACAGCTGCTGTTCTATCAAAGGAGCAGGAAGCCAGGACCTGCCCAAATTCAGGATGGGCCCACGTCACACGCCACACTGATCCACTATGTGTCTGCAAGATAACATCAGAACACTGTAAAGAAGCAAACTTACCGCGTGAGGAAGCGCATCTTTTCAGGACTTTCTGAAGAAGAGAATTCTAGGAAGTAGTAACACTGTTCCTCTGAAACCTATGTTCTTTTATACAAAGTTACATATCAGCCGTTGAAGTTCTTTATTCTAACCAGCACTGCAAAGTTGTTGCTCTTAGTGTATAAATGCAATTATTACAAGTCTATTTCAAGGCATTATTTATTACTAATTTAAGTTCCAAACTGTAATTCTGCCTTGATGCAAAAAGTAGAGTTTTGTTCTCAATCAAATTTCATGTTAATTTCTACCTTGCCTGTACTTTTCAAAAGCACTTGCAAGCATTATTATTCTTCTTTTCAATATGAAGCTCCTCTTTCATACTTAGTCAACATTCCTGTCTTAGAGAAGGGGAATTCAAAAGCCTCCCTTGCATTGCCATTTACAGGGATGAATGCATTGTGGTCCTATTAAATTAAGTTAAAGAACAATTCAGAAGATGAATGTACTAATTATCCAGATGAAGCAGAGCATCTATATGACACAGTTCTCAGAAAGGTTTTGAAGAACAAAAAGCAGAGGGCAGATGTTGTAACATTTAACAGCCAGATATCTTCCTTTTAATTCCCCCCCTCCCCTTTCTTTTTAAGTCTTACTATATGTGAAAGGAAATACTAAATTAAAAATTAAAGTACTGTTTTCCACTCCCTGAACACCAGTCACTGATAATATTTACTAATAATAATCTGCCAACATAACTAGGTACTAACAAGAGCAGACTGCATGTTAGCATCTGCTTTAAGTGAGAGGCACTAGAGATGCTTTATAAAAGCAAAGAAAAAGTATTTTACACAAGACATACAGAACCTACATCAAGCCAAAAGAACTTCTGCTCTAAAATTCAGCAGAAATGAAGCATGTGTCTCCAAAAACAAAGGAGAAATTATGATTATGTCTGTGTAATTTTTATAAATACAAACCTTCCAGCTGGCAGTGCAGTGCCAATCTCCATTTTCACTTTTGTCCCAGACCTATTGAGAAATCAAAATACAATTATACAATTCGTAAATAAACCTTACTGACTAATACTTTAAAGACACAACCATTCATATATATAAAATCAAAATAAACAAAACATACACACACATCCCCACTAAACCTTTTCATCCAGGACACTGTATCGGGTCCAGTACAAAATTGTACTTTACTCCACCATTAAACTATCCCTATTACGAGTAGGGAGAAGAGGCACCGCCTGCAAAACCTCTTTTTAAAAAAAGTAAATTACATAGAAGAGAAATTTTTACAATTCCCAAAAGTTCATTCACCTTGTTTCAAGAGCACACTGTTCTGTTTCATTCTCGAGCCCCCAGCATCCTCATGTGCTCAGCTCTGGTTGCAAAATCCAAATGCAGCTCCCACCACTCATCCCAAAAGCAGAGTAGGACAGTAAAATATTCACCAGGGTAGTGGGAGAACAGATATTGTTTCTTTTTATTATGAGATCTCTCCCTTGATTTTTCACCACATGCAAGTCACTGAACCTCCCCTTCTCTTGATTTCCCATACATCTTTATACTTAGGAGTTTTTTACTGAAAAATTATGTAGAAAGTCATTAATATAACCAAATGAAAGACACCAGCTGACTCTCACTCCTATTAGTCACTCACTCACTTTAAAGCTGTACTGAAAGTCACCTCACATCTGCGACTCTGGCTCTCCAGCACAGCCTGGGTCATGTTGTCCCTCTGGTTGGAAGGACATTCTGAACATTCTCATAAAGGATTCAGTTATGACTGGAAAGTAACATTACACTGCTAAAGAACAGTTTCTGTGTTCAACCCACCTCGTGGTATCTTTTTTAAGAACTGCACACTCTAGATAGTCAGTCCAAATCAAAGAACCCCATGGTTATGGCTTACTTTCTGGGGGGGACCATTTGATTGTGGTTGGTTATTTGCTTTTTAGTCTGTGGTCAGGGAGAACCGGCTGCTTCTTTGTTTTTAAGCCTAATCTACATACGACACAGCTTTCTACAAAAAAAGTGACTTTTTCAACCATTTATCTGGATTTAATAACAAACATGTCTGCTCGCTACAAATTAGATTTCCTAAATCTATCCACGTGACTCCCAAATATTTGCCCATCTTCTCACAATGCACAAAAGAAGGAAAAAAGCAATCAACTTTTCGTTTAAGTAAATGTAAAACGCTACTTTAATTCCTCTAAAGGAACGCAGAAATCAAGGCTTCTGGTATTCTACACTTTCCCCAGTCTGCCAGGACACACACAGAACGCTCCGGCTTTTTGCTTACTGGCACAGCACCTTCCTCCCACAATAAACACAGATTACCGGCACTACATTACGAAACAAGAGTTCTTTTCGTAAGCACTCTTTAATAAACACAGATTTTCAGTTGAATAAACTCCACAAGCGGCACAGCTGCAGGCACAGCAGTCGGGAATGCCTTCCCTGCCGCAGCAGCGGGTCGGAAGCGGAGCTCCCGTGTTTACACGCGTTAGCGCGCACACACAAACACAACGCGCACTGTGCGCTAAAGCCTCCCGCCCTCACGGCCCGACACCGCACCGGGACCTGCCGCGGACCGAGCCCTCGGCCGCGCCCCGGCCCGCCCGCAGCCCGGTAGGCCGCGACACACTGGCCCAGCACCAGGCCCGGCGGCTCCCCGCTCACCTTGACGCTCTGGTCGCTGGAGCAGGTGGCCATGCGGCGCCCGTGGAAGTCGAAGGACACATCGTGGATGAGGTCGCGGTGATCCGCGGCGATGCTGCGCGCCACGAACATCCCGCCGCGGCCGCCACGCGCGCGCACCGCGCACGGCGCACGCCTCACGCGGCGGGGCGGGGCGGGGCAAGGGGCGGGGCCGCCGCCGCCGCGCGCGCAGCCGCCACAGCCCGCCCCGTGCGTATGGGGCTGCTCCGCGCATGCGCAATCCTTCCCACTACCGGGAAACGCGGGGGAGGGCGGGGCGGGAACCGAAGGGGACCGGACCGGACCGGACCGGACCGGACCGGACCGGACCGGACCGGACCGGACCCGACCCGACCCGACCCGACCCGACCCGACCCCGTCGCAGAGTCGGCCGCTGGGGGTCGGGGTGGTGCGTGAAGTTATCTTTCTGCCGCGCCCTCGCGAATGACAGGACGAGAGGCCGTAACCTCAGGCTGCGCCAGGGGAGGTTTAGGTTGGACATCAGACGGAATTTCTCCTCAGGAAAGGTGGTTAGGTGTTGAAATGGGCTGCACAGAGGGGTGGTGGAGACACGCTCCGGGGAGGTGTTTGAGGAAGGACTGGACGCGGCACTGGTGACATGGGGGTGTTCGGTCTCGATGGTCTCGGGGGTCTTTTCCAACCGAGCTGGTTCTGGGATTCCGTGTGGTTGCTGTGCCCACAGCGCCGCAATCGCATTCCGTAGCGGATCGGAAAAGCTGCGGAGGTCGCTGTGGTCATGCAGATCAATAAACGAACACTCGGGGCGGCGCTGTGGGGTGTACTGCGTTTGCTTCGTTAATGATTTACGGTACTAATGAGCCCTGTCAGATGAGCCTTGTGGTGCGAAAGAATGTGAGACCTGCTTCCTTGTCGGGGAAAGGTTTGGGAGGATGAAGTGCGTGACCGACAGTGCAGGCAGGGGAGGAACCCGCGGCCAGGTTGAGAAGCTCCTCTTCGGAAAGGCTAAGAAAATTGAGATTGTTCAGAAAAGAGATGGCTTAGGGGTGACCTAATTGTGGCCTTCTAGTACCTGAAGGGAGCCTACAGGAAAGATGGAGAGACATTTTTTACAGGGGTGCGTAGTGACGGAACAAGGGGGAATGGATTCAAACTGAGAATAGGTTCAGATTAGGTATTAGGAATAAATCTTTTACTGTGAGGGGGGTGACGAACAGGATGGCCAGGGAAGCTGTAGATTCCCCATCCCTGGAAGTGCTCAGGACCAGGCTGGCTGGGGCTTTGAGCGAGCGGCTCTAGGAAAGATGTCCCTGTCCCTGGCAGGGGGTTGGAAGTAGATGGTCTTTAAGGTCCTTCCCAAGCCAGGCTATCCAGTGATTCAAAGTGAGACACGGTGGGTGCTGGATAAAGTCCAGACTATGAAGTAGAAGAAGCAGAATAGAGCCTGGCATGTGGTAGAAAACGCATCACAGGTTTTCTTTTTCTGTGCAGTGATGACTGGTCTATAGTCAGAGGGTTGTGCAAAATAAATGAACCACAGCAGATGGAGACTCTTGAGGGCTCAATACTTTCACCCCTAACCTACCACCTTTCAAGGAGTTCCTCACTACAAGAAGCACTTTCTTCCAGTTTGTATCCTGCAGTATCCCCTCACAAACTGGGTCATGCAGCTCTCAGGCCAATACCTTTAAAATACCATTCATTTGTTGTAACACAGAGCACAAGACGGTTACAGCATCCTGTTTTTAAGGAATGTTTCATCTGCAAGCTGTGTTTTTTACTGACTGTTCTGAAGATACTACAATAGTGGACAAGCATTAGCAAAGAGAAAATAATTCATGCACTGTATTCGAAATAGCACTAATGCAGTCAGTAGATTTAAGAGAAAAAGTAATAATAAAATTCTTATTGTGGCAATAGACAGCAAAAGCAAATACATTTGTATTTAACTGGTTTATATTTCAGGTCCAAAACAGTACTGAAGTAATCAGAACACCTTCAGTGCCTTAAAGCTAAGATCCAGTTTTCCAGTCATCTATTAAAGGGGAAAGGATGAAATTCCCTGATACCAGATATACTCAAATTCTCCAGATTCAAGTCAGATTCAGACCTTTTCTAGAAATTTTTAAACTGCAGCTTTAACAGAAAATTAGTTTTGACATTTTCAAAAAGACTTTTGCTTTTCATGATCTCATTTAAAACTTTCATGTTTTCATGTTCTCATTTAAAAATTCTGTCCACTCAGTGAATGGAATTTGTTCAGAGATGTCCAAAGTCTTCACAGAATTATAAAGAAACTGTTACATGCTTGTGAAATAAACCTGACAGCTTGATATTTAATGCATTTATTTTTACAAACTGCAGACTACATTCAGTAGGGACTGATGGAGGTGCTGTTATCACATGTCAGAGGGATCCTTTCACTCTTTCTGCATAACCTGCATACAAAATATGCCAGTGTTTAGCAGCCTAATGCATGAGTTTCATTGGCAGGCCTTATAGTAAGACTAGATATGGTGGTACCCAAATGTGATAAAGAATTATAATAGAGAATAATAGATTAAGGTAAATTGCAACAAACTTGGACTTTAGGGTATACCATTGCTTTAAAATGCTAGGATTCAATTATTTTAGTGATACTGGGTAAGGAAAAGTTACCATGTTGAAAAACACATTTTTGCCCAAGTACAGGAAATTTAAAAAATGCTTTCAATTACAGAGGGTTGAAAATGTGGAAGAATTTGGAAGAAGAATCACCAATTGATTTTACATTCTTGTCCAAGTTGGCCAATATTAGTTTTAAAAATATATTGTTAAGATACTGCAGAACTAAATCTAATAGATAACATCTAGAGCTGAAAAGAGGAATTTGCAAGAAAATCATCACGATAATTTAGATATCTAAGCTTTACCTGTTTATATTAGTGGAGAAATTTAGTTGGCATTTATAAATAAGAGAAAACTTGCAAAACATTTTTAAAAATGAGAAGTTAATGAAAGGAAGAGGTTAATATTTTCTCATTTCTGAAGATGAACTGGTATTGCACAATTCCTCTCTGGAGGGAACCTCACTCTGGTCTCTAGGTCTGTAGTACAAATACCCTTTTTTCCCCTGCAATCACATGCCATCACTTTGGAAGCTGAAATTCCAGTATTTTCTAAACAATGGCTAAATTTTAGGTAATGCAATAGAAGAAGCAAGCAAATGTGATTGTGACTGTTTCAGTTCTGTAATGAGAGAGATAGTAAATTTTTCATGCTATCTTCATATGTAAGAAAAACAAAGGGCAAAAAACCACCCCCAAACAAATAGTAGTAATGCATGTATTTAGATTGCTAAAGAGGAAGATTTTTATTTTTTTTAATCTTTTAGCATAATTAGAGACATGTACTTTGAAACTTCAGTTATTGCTTCATTCAAACAGCTGGAGAGACAGTGCCTAATAAAAACATTAAAGCTGACTTTTAAGTTCTTTAGTCTGTGACAGTGTATCTGAAAGGTCGATTTTTTTAGCTATTTGGGGAAATGTCTTTTACTGTAAACCACTGACTATGTTTATAAAAACTGCATTTTTTTTCAGAACAATTGTTTCCAGTCAGTGATTCAGCTGTCAAAACCCAATTCTTTTGCAATTTTAGTAATGTAATGGTTTTGTTGAGACTTGAGTACACTTCATAGTGATTGAATATCTTTCACCTGCTCAAATTTAGTTTATTTCTTCAGCCAGTAATATTTGGTATAGTTGGAGCAGGGCAAAATGTTCAGATTCACAAATAATTAGCATCAATCATTTTCATTTGAACAATATATAAATATGTAAATGTATCGCAAAGGCACATTGTGACCTAAAATATTTGTTCTCTCTGACAAGACACAAAAATTGTACACTTCAAGTCAAGATTAGGCTTTATTTCTGACATTTTAGTTTGGTCAGTAAGCAAAAAAAAGAAAATCAAACCCAAATAACTTTTTTTTTTTTTTACTACATGTACACATACACAAATATTTGTCCATTTTTAAATACAACAAGCTCCTGACCTCATTCCCTAGATTCAAACCAAGTTAGGTCAGGTTAGATTTATTTAGAAACTGGGTCCTAAATCATCACTTACTTTAAAAAAATCCAGGAAACGTGGATGATTGTCATCCCAGAATCTTCGTTTACTGTGGTGTCTGGTTTTAGTCAGTGCCCAGGAATGAGATAAATACATTTACCTCATGTAGACAATTGTGTCTGGTGTTTCTAGCTAGTAGAAAGAGTGACACAGAATGAAGAATCAATAGAAGAAACACTTCATAGTGAAACACCAGAATTAGCAAAGGGATGAGAGGACAAGATACAGCCTTTGTTAAGGCAAGCAGTCATTAAGTAGACAGCCAATTAGGATGGAAGGCATCCAGTCTTATGAAGAGGCTTCATATTTTCTGGGAAATGAAACAACACTTGCTTAAATTCTTTTAAATGGCCAGAGTATCTCTTGCATTAAAAGTAAAACAAAATTTGTTGAATAAGTTCAAATCTCTCTGGACCTCTTCAGGAAGATTTCAAATGTTACCAAAAATTGCCTATAAAAGCTAACAGGCTACATCAAATGAGGGATTTTCCAATGATGTAACATGAACACAAATTATCTTGGACCACAGAAGTCTTGACATCTGGGGTAGTATGGTGAATCAGATGGAAATAGTATGAAGAGTGTGTGAGCACTTTCCTTTTGCTTCCTCACCTAGGTCTAGTAGAAACCTTTGTAATGAATAAATACTATCTTTTAATCTTAATCTAGGTGAAATGAATAACAAATTCAATACTACTGCCTAGTAAGACATTCCCCTTTGAATGGTATAACAAATCCAGAAAGCAAGACACTTAGTGATGAAAAGTTGCAGCAGCTCCCTGCTGCATTTCCAGAGGGTTGCAAAGTTGCTGTGCCAAGGGACAGTCCCCAATGCACAGCAGTGGTTGGCAGCTGCCATGGCCAGGTCAGGGGGGCACAAGCATCTGCTGCTGATGGTAACCAGAATATTTCCTGCCACATAGCAAGATAATGGGAAGCAAGCTGGAACTCAGGGAAACCACAGGAGGTTTGCAGGTTCCAGTTAGCTGAGGCGTGAATCAGGATTCAACTACCAACTAACCTTGAAGACTTCCTCTTGCAGCTGAATAGTAAGGAAAAACATTTTGTTTGTGGTGATGGTATGCATGGGCTGGAAAAGACAGTTGTATTTTAACATTACTATTTGCATAATGATGTGCAGAGGAAGATCACACAACTATGACAATGCTGGTACATATTTTTTAACATTTTTATTCAGTATTATACCTTGATTAAATTAAATTGAACCACAGCACAGAAGAAGAAGTAAAAGCATCTATAATAAGGTTTGTTTTTCACTTTTGACACAGTAGGCCAATTTTGTTCTCAATTTGACTTTATAAAACCGCATAACTTAATTGATTTCTGCTGGAAGTCCAGTGTAAGTGTATTAGCATTGGTAGAGATATTCTCATTCAAAATTACTTTAACTGGCATTGCTTTGAATTTAAAAAAATACAGTTAGTACTTTCCTTTTCTCCCTTTTGACTGCCTTCTTCAAGTAAAAGATGCTTTTGCCTATAAAAGATGCTTTTGCCTATAAAATGCAAAGGCCTACCAAAAAGAAAGTAAATAATGAACTGTACTCATTAAGAATGTTTGTATCAGCATGGGATAGAGGGTGAGGAAGCCTGCTTAAAATGGCTACCACTGTTACATGCTTCAGTCATGTCTGCACTAGAAGCTGGTGTGTTACAGGCACTCATGGGTTATCATGCCAACAGCAAACAGCTTTCAGCGGAGTTAAAGGTTCCATTCCTTACAACCTTTTAAAATATTATTTTTGGCAAGGAAGACCCGCCTGACCCTGTGAAATCCACACAGTTTTTGTACCATGTTTTCTTTAACTTAAAAACTGGATTCACAACAATTAATAATATTTCACAGAGAGTAAAAGGATGTCTATTATTATATGTCCTGGATTAAGGCAATGTAGAAATACAAGTTGGTGTTATTGAGCAATTAGGGGAAAAAAATCTGGTAAACCCAGTCATTTAAGAGTTTGCTTATCTTCAAGAATCTGAGGCTTAAAACTTGGAAAGATTTTGAAAGTGTTAGCGAGTGGTCTTGTATGTGTAACAAAAGTGTCATACAAACTGGAAATCTAAAGGTGGATGTTTCAGAGGAAAGCACACATAATCACAGCAGTGTGTGCAAGATGTGGGTGGAATTCCTGTTCAGAAAAAAGAATACCAGCAATTACTGTTATGAAGAGTAAGACAAATTAAGAGGATCACTTACCAAGCATGACAGGCCTATCGTGGCAAGAAATAATTAGCAAAATATTATTTTGTGGGCAAAAATGAGGGAAAAGTCCCCAAGCCTTTATGTGAGTAACCTGAGAGTAAAACATGCACCTAAAACAGAACAGTGAACCTTTACGTATCACCCTGCTTTGTTGCTGCTCCACAGTTCCACTTAGAACTTATTATTTCTTTTGCTAGGGACTCAATAGAATGTCCCAAACTGGAGTTAAAACTTACTGTTAAAAAAAAAAAAAAAAAGGACTATTAGAAAAATTATATATATATACTCTATGAAATTAGGTTTCACCACTTAATGTAAAAAAGAGTACAGGAAAACAAAGTAAGCAAAATAATTATTAGAAATGATAGTCAAGCAAAACAGTTACTCAGTCGTGATCAAATATAGCTGTGGCAGCACATAAAGTTGAGTTAAGGAGAAACAGAAGTAGTGTTATATGTAAGGAAGAGGCTTATGGATGGGAAACTATTCTGAGTCATATGAATGTGCAAAGAAATGTGAGGGAAAATTGGAACGACAAGCTGACAAGCAACATAACTGACAGCTAGGAAGGGAATACTGATGGCTTCATAACAGATGAATATGAAGGTTGATCTCAGATGGTATAATTACATCAGAGCTATCTTTAAACTACTGATCTTAAGTTGGGAAATAGAAACAGCTTGTAGGAGAAAAAGTAGAAAATAGCTGGCCCTGAGAGTTTTCACAGTAAGAACAGACAGAAAAGTCTAAACTTAGCAGCGGTGGCTTTCCTCCGTCTGTTCTGGAGTGTGGAAAGAAACTTCAGAAGTAGAAAACAGGGTATAAATGCTGACAAAGTTACCAGTTAAATCATTTTTGTGGACTACAATTATGATAGAATATCAAATGCATTATTATAGCCATTGCTTACAGAAGGGTTGTGTATGCTTGTTTATGGGCTGAGGAACCTTTAATGCTTTTACTGTTGGATGCTAACACAAATCTTTCACTACCTTATAAAAAGATTTCCTAGCACCCCCAGTTACCACAGTAATATTTAATGATTTGGACCATGAGGTCAGGCAGGGTTTGGTGAGCTGGGTTTGAAGAAGGACTTCTGCCTTGTAGATTCTATAGCTTCTCAGCGACCTCAGAGATGAGCCAGCTCCCATTTCCTTCAGCAGTTTGCTCATGAAGGGGGAGAGAGTGCTGAGGGAAGGAGCACGTGCTTCAGCCTTTCCTCTGCAGCCTCTCATTGTGGATGGAGCTGCAGGATGACAGTCCTTCTGGTCTTTGGGGACAGAGGCAGAGGCACAGCTATGGTGGGCCACAGAAAGCAGGGCTGCACCACAGTACAGTTAGTGTTTGATGCCAGACACACATCATGATGTCATCCATTCTGAATGTGACAATTTCATTTACTACAGGTATATCTTTTGATTATTTTTTCTTTCATTTGCGGTTTTTCTTTCTCACATATTTGAAGTGAGCATACAACTTAATGTAATCTGCTTAATAGATTGGAAAATTTTAAGTAGCTGGTTCCTGGAGCTGACTCAAGGCTTCACCACGTACAGGAAAATTTTAATTTTGCAGCAATACCAGACTTTACAGAAAAGAACGTGGAGGTTGTAGAAGGTGGATGTGCATGAAGAAGAGCATGGAGGAAAGAGGAGAGGGAGGTATAGGGAGATGCATTGTCAAGACCATTCAGCAACTTTTGGGATGACCAGGAATAGAATTAAGATGCCTCCTTCATCAGTCACTGGATCCCAGCTCTCCAGCCTCTAGTTTCAGGAGATTGTAGGCAAGGAGAGGAACATTCCTCACCTCTCAAGCAGCAAACATCTCATCATTTACACCTCCTCCACTTCTTCCAGGGCACAGCTGCTCTGGCAAAGGAAGGGGCAGAAATAGGATTGGCTCAAAAAGTCAGGTTTGCTACTGCTGCTGATGCATACTGACTCTTAGAGTGAGTATAAAACACACACACATACAATGTAATACATATATCTTTAGAGTATAAAAGCATAAATTACCTAGGCTGAGCAAGTTTACTGTCAGAAGGTAGAGATCAGTTGCTCACATGATATGAACAGTTCAAATGCATGGTCTTCCTATCCACTGGAGAAAGGCCTTGGCAGAGGAAAGAACAGAACTTGGCTGGTCTTTATTGGGCCCATTGTGCCACCCTGAACAGCTGCATCCATAGGTAACCTGCCCACATTGCCAATACCTGCTGTTTTCTGTTCAAATAAAATATAAACTCCAAATTTTAAATGGAGTTTAATAATTTAAATAGCAATAATTTTCTTTAAGAATTTATTTTTCATTTGGAAAAAGAAGAATAAATATTTATATTAGGGTGTAATATCCAAATGTTTGTCTGGTACCAGTCTGAGTTTATAGTGCAGCAGAGCTGGTACAATGCAGTTTGAAGGATTATAACAGCATGGTGAAGTAACTTGCTTATTACTCATTAAATTTTGTTGTTGGTAAGTGTAACAAACATGCTTCATTAAAATGCTATTTAGCTATAATAGGCTAAAGAGCTTTTGAAATCAGTGTTTTAGGAAAACCACATATTCCCCAAACACAACAGGATTACCCAGTCAAAAAAAATTACTTAAGCAGCTATACAGAACATTAACATATCTTTGCATCTACAAGCAGAGCAGCTTAACAAACTCAGGGTCAATCCCAAAACCATTCTTATACTTCTGTCTTCCAGCAAAATAATAATTCTTGGAGCCATTTTTGTGTATCTAAAAGAAGATGCATAAGAAATAAGGACCTATTACGTTCTCTGGGGGTAACAGGAATCTCAGCTGAGGCAAGTGGCAGTACCTACAGGCAGCATCAGACTTAAGGAATGTTTATGAAAGGTCATAGCCAAGATTTTCAAACTGTGAGATGATTCTTCAGTCTCTTCGTATGGAGAATAGACCCTGTCTCTATATCTCATATTTCAAATTAAATTTCTGCAAAGTGCAGGGGAGACTGTGTTATAGATATAGAATCACATATTTAGGGATGTCATATGCTATATATAAAGCTTACATATAATCATGAGGCATAGCAAGACAGAGTAAATTTGGCAAAGGAACAGTCTGGGGATATAGTCCAGATAATATATAACAGCAAATTTTAAATGGGCAGTGGAAGAGTAATTTTCTGCTTTGACCACCATTAGGAGAAGCTAAACATATTTGTCTAGGGAGGTTTCAGACTCCAGTAGAGAGAACACCAAAAGGTTCCCTAGAGATGTGCTAAGCACTCCTCCTCCCTCTGACTTTTCTAAAAGGAAATGTGATTAATTTATTCTGACAATAATAATAGTTCATTGTTTCCAAAGCATTTGAAACATCTGGATTAAGAACATGTCATGAAATCCCAGACAAGATTCCAGGGGAAGCATACTGAATTTCTGGAAGACACATGACTACAAAAGCTAATTTCCCATTCACTGGAAATTTTGAAAATATTTTGTTGTGCTCAGTTGTGCTCTCCTCTGCCCATTTAATTCTCACTAGCAAAAATGCTGCCATACTGTCAGATGTGAGGGTGCACTCCCTTTAAAGAGAAAATGTATTGTGACTTCATACTAATCACCAGCCACTTTATTCATCTTATGTCTCAACTCAGCAATGCTGTTAGATCAGAATCATAACAAGGAGAACTTCCCAACAGGAACTGCTATGAGGACAGATTAGTCAAGGGAGTCATTAGAAGCAGCAAATAATTTATATAATTTGTGAATGTTATTGCATATACTGTATGGTAATAGTTTACATTAACATATTTTTAATTAAATTATTTCTAAATATTGACATTTCATTGTTGCAAGAGAAGAATCAAGTCTGCATGTTGTTAAGTCTCTTTTCTGCAGTCTTGTACAAATTAGCATGGTGAGTTGGCCTTACAGGAATAAGAGATTTTTGTGTTGTGACAGAAACTTAAACTGAAAACTCAAGGCGCATGCCAAAGCAAACACAGCCCAAATCTGTGAGAGCATCCACCATACGAACATGCTAGAAAAGTACTTGGGTATTTTAAGAAATGTTCACATCGTGCCGCAGGATTAATGGTGCATTGAACATTCCCACACAACTCTATGGTGGAGGTGTACAGCAACTGCTGTACAGGGGATGCTCCTTTCAGCCAAGGTCCAGTCAGTGACACTGATTGTCAGTGACTGATTTCTGCCCAAGGTAACCCATTGCTACATTGTGGAGGAAACAGTGCATGCCTAAAATACATAATTTTTACCCAGGCAGCTTTTTCAGTATTTCCCCCAGCATTATGCTTTTGAACAAGATGAAATACAACTATTTCAGATAGATGTATCATTGGTGACTGACTTATGTACCATCCCTAAGTGCTGAGCATCTCTTCTGAGCCCCTGCCCTTGAGATATCTGAAATACAAAGAAAATACCCAGGACATTGAAGTGCTCAGTGGGAGGACAGCAGAAGCAGATGATATTTATATACACAAGTATCATGCACAAAGTATAAGCCTACAAATGGAACACTGAACAGTGTACAGAGACTACTTAACCACCATCTGCCGACTTGCACAGATTAGTGAAAGCAAAAATATTATTTCAGTTTTTCCCCCAATAATGCTATATTCTGATGAAAGAAGTAAACTTCCAAGAGTTAATCATGCAGTTACCTGCATGATCATTAAAAGTATCTGCCTTACTTCTTATAGAAATATTTTTAAATTATGAAGAAAAATATAATTCAGCACTTCATAATTTTAGCTAGTTTAATTTCTATCACGTTGTGCTAGAATGATAGATTTAAAGGTATACATCTATGAAATTCACATCAGAAAAACCAATTGAACAAAATGCTGTGCTTATAAGTTTCCAGTTAGAGTAATAGAGGGCTACAACTTTCAGCATAGATTTCATTAATCTGATTAATTATCAAACCTATTAATGACTCATTCCTCTGTGTGAAAAAAGCATCCCCACTTCTTCCTCTCTGAGAAAAGTGAGAGGTAAAAGAAAGAGAAGGGAAAGTTTTAACATCACCCTGAGAAACATATGTATTTATATTTTAGAAATGTAATCCTTGCATTATTTCATTGGAACCTCCTGTCCAAAGAAATTCAGGATTTTTGCCATTTGCTGTGACAGAATTGTGTAAATTCAATAGTAATATTGCACACTGTTGATGCATATTTGACAGCAGAATTAGCTGTAATGACTGATGCAGTCACCTCCTTCAGTTGTCTGCTTCATCCTGCTTTCCAAGGTTGCTGAAACTCTGGAAATTATGTGAGAGTTATCCTTACCACTTTTTCAGAGACAAAGAAATATTGTCATCACATGATTTGTGATGTTCCCCAGAGAAAACCCCGGGACAAAGACCATGCATGTGGCAGAGTTTCCCAAATAAAATATCCCACTTCTCATTCACCATTGCTGCTGGCATATTGTTCCTTGTGTGGCATTTACCAGCCAAAATATATTCTGAATCTAGAAATTGGATTGTGCATTTATAACTTCTGATAAGAGTATCCATAAGGTATTACAAATGAGATGATGAGAAGCAATGGGAATTCTGGACTGTTCTGATTATGACATACATGTTAATGTAACAACTTAGGGAATGCAGATATGGGCTTATGGCAGTTGTATCTCCTAATCCCCTCCCCTACAGTATCATTTTCAGGAATCTGGTCACCAGATTCAATTAAGTGTTCTTTCTTAAGTCAGAAAAACAAAAGGAAAAACGGAGGTGTTCTTTGATGAGCACAAAACAAATAAAAAGCCCCAAACATTTTTGGTTTTACTCTGCACCTCACCTTTCCTGCTCAGTGCTTCAGAGGGGGCTGGTATGAAGAAAGCAGCCATCTTGGACAATGAAAATTAATTTCAAGTGAATAGAGCTTCCAAAATTCGTGTAAAAGAATGGGAGCTAGAAGCTACTGAGACGTTGAAGTGACCGCGTGGGATATTTCTTGACAAATACAATCTTAATAACATACTTTGTTTCTTTATTTCTTTGTAACATTTTTTCCTTTCTGCAAATCTGTGTTAGAAAGCCTGCCACTAAAGAACTTGCAGAGGTCTTCTTGAGGAGGGTACCACATGGTTTTTAAAAGGAAAATAGTGTCTTTTAGTGATGTCTCTTTGAATGCAGTGAGAGAGTAGGAGAAAAAAAAAATTAAATGTATAACATGTAAAAGATCCAGAGAGTTTAATATACCCATTTTGATACTGGACACGTTCTGCACAAGGGCACTTTTCTCCCTGGGTTGTTAATTCCAGTAAGTGGTCCTGTCATGACTTGAACTGCTGGAACTGTTCCACTGGCTAAAATAAGATGTTAAAGACCTTGACAGCATTCCAATTGGAAAACGCATGTTATGGATCCTTCTTTGAGTACATTACATTCAGTTTTTCTTTTCTTTGAGAAAACAAACAAATTGGCTTAGCAGTTATAGCCCATTTGTATGCCACAAGGGTATGAATTAGAGGTTTGAAATGTCTGGACCAAAGGAAACATAGCATACATTCAAAAGCTCTATTATGCTGGTTATGCAGAACAGAATTTAAGACTCCTTACATTAGTAGATTAATTTCAAAGACACTTTTATAAGAGACATTATCAAATTAAAAAAAGGAAAGGTAAATTTTACATGCACTGCTAATTTGTTTTTGTTAGGAAATCATACTGCCTGAAAAATTAACAATTTTTTCGTGGCTCTTTGCCATCTAGAGGCAAAATCTATTTTCCTCCTTGCTTTTTGATTTACTTTGGAGGTAAAAAGAGAGGTGCATTGATTATTGCAGTCCTGCCTTGCCAAGTAAGTGCAGCAATGTGAATTTTGCTGTAGTGTTCCATGGCCCTTACAAGATCCAGTGCCCAAGTTTCCACAGTGACACAAGTGTGAACACCTTGTTCTCTATAACATACCGAAGGACATCTCAGCAGGAGAAACGAGCCACACACTCATGGAACTCTGCCATCAAAACAGTGACTCAGAGAATGTGGCTCCTACAGGGCTGCTCATTATCTCAAGAGGACAAGCTTCTACGGGAAATTGTATGAAATTCGATATATTAACGTCAACTTAAAAACAGGCAAAGATATCACAAATCCTGTACAGACCTACCTCTGCTATCACAGGAAAGACAGAAGTAATTATTGTAATAAATGCTAAAGGCTCACCACTGCATGGTAAATTTTAGTATCTATGAAATTGGTAACAATAAGATATTTTAAATCCCTATTACAGCAAGTAGTACAAGAAAATCCTTTCCTGTTCTTGGCACATCAAGTTGTCTAATGAAGGAGCATAAATTACAAACACGGATTACAATCTGAAGACTCTTATTTTGAACAACTGGGGCCAAAAAAAAAAAAAGCAAAAACAATTCAGAGATTGTTAGACCCATGAAAATAGTCACAATTGCTTTGTTCAGATGCTGGGAAACCCAAAGGAAAACCGGAACATAAAACTGAGAATACAAGTTTATAATAGAAACATTTACTGTTACTCCTCAGGAGAAAGTCTTCTGTCTTCTGCTAAAACAGTATTTTCTTACCAGAACTTCTCCTAGCAAACAACACTGGTCTGGTGCACACAATCTTTCCTGCTGTAATTCAGAAAATTACCTTAATTTTGTAATTTGGAAGATAAGATTGAATATAGATGAAGATACATATAATCAAGCATGGAAACCACTAAAATACAGAATCTGTGCTAGAAACAAGTTACAAGATCATGATGCTATGAATTCACAATTGTGAGAGAACTTGGGTGAAAGACTCAGCATAAAGAACTGCTCCGGAACTGTTTCCAGAACTGCTTGTTAACCATTATACCATCATACAAAGTAATGTTTTGAAATAATAGCTGTTGGATTAGAAATGGTCTAAGCAAGGAACAGCCCTATTCAGTCTGTGAGGCAATTTTAAAGTCTAATAAACCCCTGATCTTCAAACAAACTTTCAACATGAAAACTATGTCAGCTACAGGCAATTACTAAAGATGCCATTTCTAGCAAAAATTGACCTTCTGACAAGGACCATGGAATGACACTAAGCCACACTCACTGAATTAAGAGTTTCTCACTTGCCAATGATGATTTCAATAAATGCCTCTGTAGCTTGGGGTGAAAAGGAAAGAGAGCTAGAAAGTCAAGTAACACACACAAATCATCCCCAGCAAGCAAGATCCTCTCTACAAGCAAGAAAAATAATAACTCAGAGAGTCATCTTTCTCCTGGCAACTGGCTCTTTTCTTCTTCCCGTAGCCGTACCCAACACCCCCTGCATTGACTCATAGGCATTAGGCTTTGTGGCTGACTGCACAGCCCAGCTTAGGTTGCTGGAAGGGCTGTTTCACAAAGCCACAGCAGAGCCTAAAGTTGTTCTATCCCTCAGACATCCTGGCTGGCTGCCTTTTCTGCCAACTGGTGTGTCCATTCACTCGTGACAGCACTTCTGCCAGTTACCCTTTTCTTTTCATACTTCACAATTATTTCAGCTTCACCACGGGACTCCAGGGCCATACAGACTGGCACAAATCTCTAGACTGTGAAACAGACTTCCTTAATAGTTCTTAATATTTCCTTTCTTCCTTGGCTATGAATTTCTTCTACATAGAACTCCAGACAACAGTTTGGGCAATCATATAGTGTGGGCCCAGCTGCATTGTCCTCCTCTTCCATAATCCCATCACCTTTACTACAGAGCTGGTTTTATCAGACACTGGACACTAGGATCCCACTGTTGTGGATTTCTGACTGATGTGAAAGACCTTCTCAGCTGAAAGCAAATCTGTTTGAGGCCCCTGCACTTCTACTTTCATTGCTGCTTCAAGGATTTGCATTTTGCCACATACATTTTGAAGGGTTTGCTGTGGGGGTCTGGGAGTTTTCTTTCTTCCCCCCCCCTTCTTGTTGTATGCTAGAATACAATTTTGGGCAGGGGAAGGAAAGCAATAATATAGCTGAGAAAAAGTATTTGCACCAACACCTACTTTCAGTAATGAAAATTTTAATGTTCACTTGAGCAAGGAATACAGCTTCCAAAAGTCTGAAATATGAGTGCACTGTAAATGCACACTAAAAATAAAACCTGTTTTACCCTCACCACTGGACCTTTTCATTCAGCTTCTCCTACTCCCCACCAGATACCAGAAGAGTGCCCAGCCCTTCTGGGTTTCAAGTCCTATCCAGTTCATCAGGGAAGGAGGATCCTCTTCTCCTTTAGGCCTTGGGCTATAGACTTAAATTGGGAATTATATGTTCTCCTCCTTTCACATCGTGGCAAGATCAAGCACATTACAGCTCTCTTCCTTAACAATTAAAATTGATGTGGAGTATATTTGTGAATAAAACTACCTCAGGGAAGAATTTGTTCTTCATCTACCAATATCTAAAATGGTTCTCAGAAAAGCAGCACAAACCAGATCATTTCCAATAAATGGTGCTTAAGTAGTTCCAGTGAATGACCCAAAAAAGTACACACAGAGGAACAAACACTTAGTCTGTTCCAGACTGGTACTAAAATAATTGTTCAGCCAAGGTCACTGGACAAAAACATTTAAAATTAACTCAATTGTCCTTCATGGGCACCAAAATCAATTTTGAAATCAAAACTGCTGCAGATACCAATTACTTTGGGGTGACTGCTTTGTCAGTACAGCAATGGGTGTCTCAAATTATCAGAGATTTTAATTAAAAAACATTGCTTGGTAGTGTTTATACTAAGACAGAAAACACTACAATATACCAGACTTTCCAGCAACTGTGTTGTCCCTCTTTGCATGTCTCACATGGTCTCAAGGGCATAAGACTTTATGTAGTAGTTCATCTGGTCTTGGCTGCACAGCTAATACAGAGTGGGAGGTTATTATTGGCAGAATAAATTTTCTAATGAGTGTACTTGATTTATGTTGTATATACAGTTCTCCTTCACAGACCATTAGAAATGTAATCTTGGGCCTACCCTGGGCTCAGATACTAAAAGCCAGAGAACTGGTGATGCATTTTCAGCATATTTGCAGTAAAAATAAAGCAACCCAAATATGGACAATAGCAATTTCTTCAGAAAACCCTAGTTTACAAGTTATTGCCTTTCTAAGCCAGCTCCAAATCCCAACTAATAAACATTTTTAGCCTTCCATGAGATGTCTCTGGGCACTGATCTGTATTAGAGATTCTAGATGGAGCTGCTACCATAAAACTCCCTTTCCTAACCACACAATTACATTGCTGTCCCAGTATTAACTACTTCCCCAAATATCACAAGCACAAGTGAAAAGCACATCATGTCATAAATGCTATAAATCCAGACCAATCAGCAAGCTTATATACAGGGAAAAGCCTACCAAAGACTAAAATCAGTGAAGAAGATTTCTATTTTAATTTCTTTATTAAAATACATTATTTTGCAGACAGCTTCCATGTACCTATTTTCTTTCTTGCACCCAGCTTGCGCAACATAAGTTTTCTGATGTAAAGAACAATTTTATTCATTGAATTAAAAGAAATCTATTTCAAATTAAAATTAATCATTACCTTGAGGATGGGCAATTGGACTCTTTTCTGTTCTCTTAAATCACAAACATAATTCACAAATGTTTTCTTATTTGCTTGTTTCATAACTGATCATACATAGAACACTGATTAACTAGAGAGCGCCTGCAGAACTACAGACATGACCCATGCCTCAGTCGTGCAGGCAGAAAAATCCAAGAAAGCCATTCCCTATATTGATTTCAAAGCTTAATCCATAGTTCAAGAAAATCTTGTGCAACATTTCCTTGAGTTTCTTGGAAAAACTTGTTATGAACTTACTGATCCATGCTGTCCCATCTGCTGTACTTCAAAGGCATCACACAGTCCCATGGTGTCCAAGACTCCAGCTTTTCTTCCAGGACTTGGGGGAGCACATGAGCCAGTGGACTTGGAGCATTGTATGGCAGAAAGGAAATGCAGCAGCATTCAGTGGCAGGTATTCAAAATCAAAAATCTGTTTCCAAAAAAATGTTTCTTGTTGCTCTTGTGCTTAAACATCAGGTGAGGCCCACAGGAGGCAGGGGGCTGTGGCAGGGCTGTGGTGACAGCACACGAGGAACCACAGTGATGGCACAGCCACACTCAGCATTGTGATGCTGGTTATCATAGGGACTGCAGATCACAAAATCATATGGTCTGGAAGGGAGCTTAAAGATCCTCTAGTTCCAACCCCTTTGCATTCCACTGGAGCAGGTTGCTCAAAGCTCCATTGAACCTGGCTGTGAACGCTTCCAGGGATGGAGCATCCACAACTTCTCTGCACAACCTGTTCCAGTGTATCACCACCATCTGAGCAAAGAACTTCCTCCTAACACCTAATTTTGACCTACTCTCAATTTAAGGCCATTTACCCTTTCCTATCACTCCATGCCCTTCTAAAAAGTGCATATCCATGTCTTCTTGTAGGCTTCTTTCAGATACTGGAAGGCCATGAACAGATCACTCCCGAGCCTTCTCTTTTTCAGGCTGAACAATCCAAATTGTTTCAGCCTTTCCTCATAAGAGAGGAGCTGCATGCATCTGATTAACTCGTTGGCCTTTCTCAGGACTTGCTCCAACAGGTTGATGTCCTTCCTGTGCTGGGGACTCCAAAGCTGGATGCAGCTTTCCAGGTGGGGGCTGAGAGGAGCAGAGCAGAGGTGCAGAATCCCAGGATGTGGTTGGCTTTCTGGGCTGCAAGCTCACACTGCTGGTCCATGTCCTGCCTCTCACCCAGCACCACTTCCAAGTGCGGCTCGGCAGGGCTGCTCTCCATGTACTTAGACCCCAGTCTAGATTGATACTGGGGTTTGACCTGACCACTGGGTCTTGTTAAACCTCATGAGGTTCCCACGGGTCCAGTTCTCGGGCTTGTCCAGATCCATGCCGTGCCATCCCTTCAGCTGTCAGTCACAGCACAGGTGGCACGCCCAGCCCCTGCCGGTGTGTCCGTGCCCGGTGTCGGGCCCTCCGAGGGGCCCGGGGCGGTGGTGGCCGAGCAGGGAAGCCGAGGGGAGCGGCTGGGGCGCGCTGCAGGGCGGGGGGCATGGGAGGGGGCAGATACAAACGTTTCCAGGGAAACCTCCCAGCCCGTGAGGGCGGGGGCGGGGTGCGGGAGAGCCTGCGGCAGGGAAAGGGTGTGCCAGGAGTTAAGGTTCAGGACAGGAGCCCGCGAGAGAGGCGGCGGCGGCGGGTCCGAGGGCAGGACTGTCACCGGGGTGCGGGAGGCGCTGTCACCTCTCACAAAATGTGGGAGATTGGGAGAGATCATCTGATCCAGCCTCCCTGCTCAAGCGGGGTCATCATGGAACACATTGCCCAGAATTATGTCCAAACGGTTCTTGAGTATCTCCAGTGAGGGAAACTCCACAACCTCTCTGGGCGATCTGTTCCAGTGCACGGGCACCTGCGCAATAAAGAAATTCCTCCTCATATCCAGGTAGAACTTCCTGTGCATCAGTTTCTGCCGTGTCCTCTTGTCCACCATCGAGAAGAGCCTGGCCCTTGGCACCCTCCCTTCAGATACCTACACACACTGATGGTACACAGTTCCCCTTTGTGGCACTAATTCACACATTTTTAAGGCGCCGGGCGTTACCCAGCGCTCTGTGCTGAGCCACGATCTGTGCCGGTGTCCCCCGGCAGCGCAGCCCTCTCTGCCCGGCCCGACCCTTGGCTGTGCCCAGCGTCTGCCGGAGCCGCCCCTAAGGACTTTCTGGCCCAGTGAGGCAATCGCTGCGGGACACGGCGTTTCTGCTTTCGGCACGGCGAGCCCCGCCGAGATTTGTCTGTCCGACACGTCCGTGTCTCCGCACTTCTGCTTTTCGGAGCCGGCGGCTGCCGGCGGGGCCCATGGCCGGGGGTGGGCGCTGAGCCGGGCTGGGGACTCGCCAGCGGCTGGAAGAGCTCCTGCCCCCTTCCTTCGGGGCCCGTGTGCGCTCAGTGACATCGGCACAGCGATGCAGCACTACAGGCTGAGGGCGGAGTGGCTGCAAAGTGGAAAAGTGGAAAAGGACCAGTGGGCAACAGCAGCTGAACGAGAGCCAGCAGAGTGTGAAGGTGGCCAAGAAGGCCAATGGCATCCTGGCTTGTATCAGCAATAGTGTGGCCAGCAGGATCAGGGCAGTGATTATCCCCCTGCACGCACTTTGGTGAGGCTGCACCTCGAATACTGAGGTCAGTTCTGGGCCCTCAGCTCAGAAGGACATTGAGGTGCTGGAGCGTGCCCAGAGGAGGACAATGAAGCTGTTGAAGGATCTGGAGCCCATGTCCTGTGAGGAGCAACTGAAGGAGCTGAGGGTGTTTAGCCTGGAGAAGAGGCGGCTCGGGGGTGACCTTATCGCTCTCTACAAGCCTGGGTCGGTCTCTTCTCCCGAGCAAGCAGCGACAGGACGAGAGGACATGTCCTCAGGGAGGTTCAGGTTGGACATTAGGAAGAAATTCTTTACAGAAGGGGGGATTAAATACTGGGACGGACTGCCCAGGGAGGCGATGGAGTCACCGTGCCTGGAGGTGTTTAAAAAAAGCTGTGGCAC
Organism: Calcarius lapponicus; assembly: GCA_039654755.1. Classification (NCBI taxonomy): domain Eukaryota; kingdom Metazoa; phylum Chordata; class Aves; order Passeriformes; family Fringillidae; genus Calcarius; species Calcarius lapponicus. The sequence goes on from CM077464.1 coordinate 102,194,588, forward strand.
TTAGGTGACGCGATGATGTTCGGCCACAGGTTGGACTCGATGATCCCGGATATCTCTTCCAGCCGAACCGAGTCGGTGATTTTTGTGACAACAAACGCTCGGTGGCTGTTTGGCGACCGAAGCCCCCGGCCCTGCCGAGCCCCCGCGACACCTGGGCGCGGCCCCGCCCCCGCCGGGCCAGTGACGTCACCCCAGGTGCTTCCCGCCTCCTCGTGCCGGGGAGGCGTGATCTCCGAGGCCCTCGGTGGGCGGGGCGAGGGCCGCGCATGCGCCCGGCGCCGGCTGCGGGACACCCGGTCGCGAGCGTATGTGCGCGCCCGCCGCTGCCGTGAGGCGGGGGGTTGCGCGCGAGCGGTCGCGGGTTCGCCGCTCGGCCTCCTGCGGACAGGCTCGCGCGCCCTGGCGGCCGCCGCCATCATGTCCGCCGCCATCGAACAGGAGTTCCAGGAGATCGACGCCACGAACGACTGGCAGGCGCGTTATCTGGTGAGCCGAGCGGCGTGGTCGGCTCTAGACGGAGAGCAACAGGGAGGGAGGAAGGGCGGGGGGAGAGAGACCCGCGGGCCGGCAGCGCCCGTGCCTGGCGTGCTGCTCCGCCGCCGCCTCAGCAGCGGGGAGAGCGGAAGTCGTTGGGCCAACACGACTCTCGCCCTCAGGTGCGAGCAGCGGAGCCGTGGGCAAGCGCCACGCATGCGCACTCGGGGCGGGCTTGGGAGGGGGGCGGTGGCGCGCAGGCGCGGGGCGCGTGCGCGGGCTCGGCGGCGGCTCTGGGTCCGCGCTGCCCCCGGGGCTGAAGGGAGCGGGGCCGCTCCGAGCCGGGACAGCCGCCCCGGGAGTCCCGCGGCTTGCGGGCCGTGTGGGAAGCTGTGCCCGCTAGTACGGATTCGGCCGAGGCTTGGGTGCCCCCCCAGCCCTCCGCTGGTTCGCGCGGCTCCTCAGGCACCCGTGCTCCCTCCTCAGCCCCCGTTCCCGCTGCCTTAGGCAGCTCGGCGAGTGCTGCGGGGGCTCTGCGCGAGTGGCAGTAAATAAAATACAGTATTTGCAAATTTTTTTTTTAAACGAAATTAACAACTTCCAAGAACAGTCAGTTCCATAAAGCAGGCATTATGTATCCGCTGGTGTCACTAGAGCAGTTATTTAAGCCCATAGTATTTTATAGCGCTATTTCACAAACGAGGAAAGAGAACTGAACCCCCAAAGTTTTCTTTACTGACTTCAAATTATGCTTTTTCTCTGTTAAATCAGTAATTTATTTGGTTTATATGTGACTCAAATGCAGTATCTCTACTGTGGTATTTCACATGTTGCAGTTTTGGATATATCTATTACAGATAAGTAGGATCTAGCACCAAGCCTGACAGAGTTCAGGAAGGGTTTGGACAATGCTTTCAGGCACATGGTGTGGTTTTTTGGATTATTCTGTGCAGAGTCAGAAGTTGGACTTGATGGTCTTCGTGGGTCCCTTCTAGGTTAAGACATGCTGTGATTCTGTGTGATGGCTGGATATTATGTGGGAAAACTGATTTCCGAATTAGTCATTAAATTTCTTTAAATTTAATTCTTTTTAGCAAGTCTACCCTCCCACACCATCACTCTAGAAATGTTTCTAGCTATTTTAATGTTTCTTTACCAAAGCATGGGTCTGTTTCTCTGCACTGATGGTGCAGGTGCTTTAGGAAAAAAAAATATGTGTGCTGTATCAAAATAGAAAACCTAATAGATCAAGAGATATTTTTTACAAATATGTGGAGTATTGGTGCTTGGCAGTTGCTGCTCCACTTTGTGATTTATGTTCTTTGCAGATTGGCAGTACATTTTAAAGAAAGGTCATGCAACCAGTGCTAAAAATTGGAGCTTTCTTTTGTATGTTATATTTCCGCTGATGCCCTTTCTGGCTGTGTTCATTGTCTGGGAATAGACTAGACCATTTAGGAAGTTTGAAGACAGAGATAGTGGGAACATTGAGAAGACCAAATAATGCTCAGTTGTAATAAGAAGTTTAAATGCCCTTTGGGACATAATGATCAAATGTAGCAACATAATCTAAAAACAGAAGGAGAATTCAAAGTAAAATATTGTTAATTCTGTACTGAGCAACATTTCTGCTGAGATGGCATCAGTACAGAGATATAAATACAGAGCAGAATACATTGAAGGCCATTTTCAGTTTTCTACATAAGGTAATTCTGTATGCCTTAGGTTGTAGAAAAGGTGCACCCAGGGGAAAAAAATCAATAAAGTAGAACATTCAGAACGTGTGAACAGTAGGGTCCTTAAAATAGTGTGTGAGCCTGAGTATCTCATAGGTTTAGATGGTTTGTGTTAATGCGTGGGGAGAACAGGCTTTGATTCACATTGATATTTGTGACTCCGGAATTCTTCATATTGGTTCACATTTAACTACAGCTGTATGGGATGAGCCACCAAACCACCAAGAATAATGCTATGGCCCTTAATAGCAGCCATAAAATCATTAACTGGTTCACTTATGTTTGTGGGGTTTTATGCTGCTAATTGCTTTAAAGGAGCCAGCAGAATACTGCTGTTGCATCTGAGTCCCTTTCTGCTTTGGGAGAAAATGTGCAGCTCTGAGGTAAACTGTAAGCATAATAAATATCTGGGATTAGGGGTTTTTTGCCCTTTGATCCTAATGCATCAGTTGCTTGTCAAATGGTGCTTACATTTGGTAGTTTTAGCCAAATGTAGGAAGATCTAAATGGTAGCAGTTTGGCCGTGAATGAAATGCATCTTCTGGGTGAAAATGACACTAGGGGCAGTAAAACTTGGTTTAAAAAATGTTAGTTATTACTAATGTTGCTTAATTAATATTATGTGTAGAATGTTAATCAGGTTGCTGGCTATAAGTCAATTATTTACTTTGTCAATTATTCTTTTTAAGGAAATCCGACACAAATCCAGTGACTACCCTCACAGAGTTGCAAAATATCCAGAAAACAGAAATCGAAACCGATACAGAGATGTTAGTCCATGTGAGTATCCTTTCTGCAGTCATTGCAGTAAACTTACTAGACCTTCTCTTACCCTGTTGACACTGGAGGTGATAAATCATGGTCATTGCAAATTTTGCATTTTGTTTATTTCTGTAGGCATGTATCATGTGATTAATGTGGGTTTTTTGGTAACGCATACACAAATGTGTATAACAGGAGGGAGAAGAGTCTGCATGTTAAGCTCATTGTGCTGAATGGTGAATGAGAGATGGTTGCAAATCACAGGTATTAGTGTATAGGTAAATTTTTGTGAGCTGCAGAGTAATGTTTTAGAGGTATTTTTCTCACAGGGAAATTATTTGTTTAATAATGCTTTATCTGTTGTACTAACTTAACCTCTATACTAATTTTTTACACCTTGACTAAAAGAAATGTTTTCTTTTTGGACTGAGTCATTCTGTACATTTTTAAGGTGCTGTGGATAAATGCCACTCGGTTTCTACTGTTGCTTTTAAAAATGCTTGAAATTTTGTTGGTTTTGCCCATGTAGTAAATAAGGTATGGTGTGCTTTGTACTTCTACTAATTGACATAAAATGGTCTTTTTGACATAAGGATCTTATGTCTCACGTGAAAAAAAAATTTTAGACCAGCTTCTCTGCAACAAAGATGCTGTGGGCTTCTTTTCATCAGCATTTTACTTCAGAAATTGTAAGGTAAAATTATTGCAAGATATGTGAGCTACAGACAGTGGAAAAAATTATACAGCTTTAATTTTTTTGCAGTATATTAAAGTTGGGACAGATAACATGTTTATGTGTTCCTTATGAAGTTTCCCAGAATAGTGAAGGGTCCTGAAAACCACCTTGTTACTGGATCTAGATTTTTTGGAGGGTTGCTGGTATACTGGGGCTTTTCGCTTGAGGGTCTGATCTGAATACCTATTCTAAGATTTGGAGAAGTGCTGAGCTCCTTGTTTCCAGTTGAAAGTTGTGGTGACAGCATGTGCACAGCACTTCTCAAAATGGCACAGAGAGGGTCCTGGGTTGAGTCACACTGGTCAGATGCAGCGCTGCTCCTTGGGCTGCTGCCAGGATGCTCCCCTGGCACAGTGAATTCATACCAAATGGGTTCAGTCTGGTGTGGTGCTGAACCCCCCCTGAAATCTTCTGTAAATCCATTTCCCACACATGCTGATGGAACTCAAGCTAGGAATTCAGTGCGTGGCATCCTTGCTGTGTCTGCATTCCATTGGAGGAGTGTCCAGTGCTGAGGAAGATCCCTCAGATGAGGCAAGGCTGACTGACTTTCAGCAGGCTCAGGAAATGGAGCCAGGCCTCTGGTGGACGCGTGTTGGTCTGTGCAGAGGCACTTGGGTGTCCCAGCTTTGCTGTCCTGTTGCAGCACAGCATTAGCATCTTACCAGTGCTGAAAGAGATGTTTTATTCCATTTCTGTTTCATACCTAAGTTGCCGTGGGGGTTGTAAGATTAGGAGGCAAAAATAAGATTTGAGCCCAGAAGTCCTAGGTCTAACATCCTATACAATTTCCATGTCAGATGCTGTATCTGTGCATTTATCTACTGTTTCTCCCATACATGAATGTAAATTATGTCAAGAGAGTGAAAATTTACTTTCAAACTGTTTGTGCTTTTTTCTTTTTAAAAATAGTGTTTCTAAAATAAATGAAAATACATTATATTATTTAAGTAGTATCTAATAATGCCTCCAATAATACCTTCCTTAATCATGACATGCCTTTACAGTAGTGAGGAGCATCAAGTGCCTTTGATTTAGTCATGGCAAAACCTGCTTCTGAAATGCACATTGAGCAAGTAGAAAAAATATGAATGGTTGTATCAATTCCTGGACCCAGTGCAAAAGCAGAGAGACAGATAAACTCTAGAACTGAAGTACTGGTGGGGCTTAGGAAAAAGCTAGAGCTTTTCTGTTACACTCTGACATAGATTATTACATGATGAATTAACTGATTAAGATGGTGAATTTTATGAAGAATGTGCCAGTTTCTAGCATTTATAAAAGAAGGATAATTTGAATTGGTCCACCTAGATAGCTTGCAGAACTGGGCACTAGGAACAAAGCTATATCAGGTGAACAGAGCAAAACACTGTATTTGAACTAGGTAATTCCTCCTGAATTTTACTCTATTTTTTTAAATATGACTCAATTGCTTCAGTAAGAACGATGAGAGTCAGGAACAGAAAGACGTCTGGAAGGGGAGTGTATGATAAATAAGATTTCAAGGTAGCAGTGCCTAAATTTCAAAGCAGCTGGGATAAAAGCTGCATGGTTTGGTCACTGTGGTGAACACATCTAATTGTGGTGCATGTATGCAAGGACTTGGTGCTGCAGAAATGCGAGACAACTCGGTCTCACACAATCTTGATGTCTCGGTCCTTCACTTTGCAAATTGTGCTGCTTTTTAACAGTGTTCAGATGAAAAATGGGTGGTACTAATATTCTCAAATAGTCAAAGGCCTTCAGAACCAGCTGTTGGACTTTTAAGATCTAGCTACTTAATCATACTGAAAGATGTACTTTAAAGAGAGTTTTATTTCTCCAAAAGCAACGAGAAAATGGTTTGTTAACCGTGGTAGCTGCCAAGCCCATCTAAAATCTGAGGCGGTGTGTCTGCAAGAGGAAGTGCAAAGGTTGTTCAATTTTACGGGAAATATGTCAATTGTGAGGCCAGGAAAAAATATTTTGGATTGGTTTGCCCCATTTCAACTGTGATACCTGGGATGAATGCACTGAAACAAAGCTGTGTCTGTTACATACATTTCTAGATAAAAATTGATTTCTGTTTGCTGGGAAAGGCTAAGCATCTCTGCCCACTACGGTTGAGTTTCACAGTGTTTCCTGTTCCATAAGTATTTTTGTTAGTGTCCGTTTTCGTTGGCTAAAGATCTATAGCATGTGTAAGTTTGGTTTGGTAAAAGCCCTCAAGAATTACTGCCTAGATGAAAAAAAATAGCACTCTAATACTTTGGTATTAGTCTAGAATAGGCAGAGGAGTATTTTGGCTTCATAGTACTGAAACAGGAAGTTAATCTGAAATAGGTTTGGTTTGACAGCCAGTCATTTCCGGACAGATGAAACCATTTCTCAGAAAACGTTAACAGAGGAAAGTAACTTGTGGGGTTATTATTCTTTATTAATAATTTTAATGAAACTCTAAAGATTTCTGTAATTAATTTTCTTTCTAAATCTTAACCTTAGTTCTTATCAGAGGAGTCTAGTGTCCCATTGACTGTAAACTCCTTTAGAGCTGAGGCCCCAGATTTACAGACAAGAAGGAAATCCCCTCAGCAAAATTGGCAGGATTTTTTTTTTTTTTTTGCCTTTTGCTTTTGAAGGCTAGATGGGGATTTACACAATTTTCTCTTTAGCTTTCATTTGTAATATGGTGTGTTGCTCAAGAACCTGGGTCATCTGAGCATTTTTGCTGAAAGATCATGTTGCTTTTGGAAGATCTTGCAAGGTAGTGATTTCTCATGTTTTCTTCCTGTGGCCTTGAGTAGATTTTGTGTCAGATCTTTCAACCATAGGCTTATAGTTGGCATAGACTACAGGAGAAGAACATGAAGAGAATTGTGCTTTACAGGGCACAGAGTTGGAGCTGATTTGAATGGTTTTACACATGGTGCTGATTAATTATCGTTGCAGGAGTGTTTGTTCCCTTTCTGTCCTGTGCTTCAAGTGTGTGTCCTGAGAACAGGGAGACGTTCAGCCCAGAATAAGCCTGCTGCATTTCTTGTCCACATTAGAAGCTGACATTGGTGATTTTTATGACATCATGTGAAACATTGTAAAATAAACTCAACTTGCTGTTGAGATACTTCTTCCTTTGGGGTTGGGGAAGAGGGGAATTTTATAGCACATGCTGATCTAAACTTTATTGTGCCCTAAGATTTTTTTTTTTCTGGTAATCCTGCTTACAATTGTAAGGATACTATGCAGTAGTGACCTGTATATTTTGGTATGAATGCATTTCAGTGGTGAGCTAGGCCATGACTGATATGATGGCATTGATGGTGTACAACCAGTGACAGGGTGGTGAGGAAAAGTCATTTTGCCTTTCCTTTGCTTTAGGCTACCTCTGAAACTTGAGACTCTAAGTCTAGTGACAGAGTATTGCAATTTTAATAATTTAGCAGCTCAGATAGACTAGATTTAGATTAGTGAAATGGAAGGGATTTGTTGGTAGGCGGGAAAGGTTAGGCAGGGTCACTGGGATGGCTTGTGGCTGCATGTTTTATTTATGGCTTTCTTTAATCCACTAAGTAGCGTTTCTCCTTCCTCTATTGTTAATAGCTCTATATTTAGGGGACCAAAGACATCTCTTGGATAAAAGATAATTTTGAAGTTATACAGTGTTCTAGAAACACACTTGTTTTATAATGAAAGCCTTTCATTAACCAGCTGCAAGAACTGCATGGTGTAAAATGCCAGACATTTTGTATCTTGATTTTAACTGGACTTGTCATTTTCTGTTAAGCAAGAGGTGAGCAGATTGATGAGCATTGTGAAGTTTTGAGAAGTATTGTCAGTGGGACAGAGTTCCACTGGAAATGGGTAAGCAGAATTCGCTTACTCAGATAGTCCTTCTGGGAGTGTTTTTTCTCAGTGCAGGAGCCAGAATGAGAATAATTTTTAAGGTTTCCACTTCCTTTTCAGGCTGTGTAGTTTGTTGAAATAGGGGAATTAGCGCTTCAGAAAAGCAGTACTGTGTTTTAGCTGCTGTGGGCATGGCAACACATAAGCTAAATCTTATCTTAAAGATAGGTTTATCATTCATATAAATCTAAGTACTTTGTAACTGGAAATTATATACATACGGGAAATACATTACAGCTAACTCACTGTCAAAAGCTGGCTTGCTTCAGTTAATTCAGAAGAGCAAGCCAGGGTTTGAATGAGGTTTCTAGGTCATTGTGTCCTTTAGGAACCTCATCCCTTGAAAGAAGAGAAATCAATATATTCTAGTGGTTTGTTTTTTTTTTTTTTGTCCTGTGAACTGTCTGCCAGAGTACTTGCAGGATCTCTCCTGTTTTAGTTGGGGAGGGAGAGGGAGACTGGCTGTCCATAGAATTAGTTATTAAAGGGACTTAAAAACAAAACAACTTGCAGAACTTTATTTGTCATGTTTACAAAGCAAAATTTGTAAGGAGGGAAAAAATGAATCTGAGAATATAAGGATTAAAGTAGGAAGCCTCCTTAGGGGCTGCAGTTATTTGTCCCTGGCAGCAGTGCAGCAGCTGCCGCTGGGTGATTAAACTGTTAACTGTGCTTGCTTGCGTCACCTTTCCGAGAACACTGGTACCGGTATGTGTGATTTACTATAACAAGATCTTAAGTTTTTCCTGTTGGCAAATGACATGTAATATTTACAGAGGTCTTGGTTTCTTTCCAGTAGAAACATTTCAGATAAAGTGATACATGAAAGGAAAAAGTAATGCTTTCCTATCCTGGCAAAATAATACAAGGAGAAATATTTTACTTTAAAATGCACATGTGTCTTAATTTTGCTGTGTCTTGGCTTTGATAATTTTTTTTTTCTTCACACGGGGGTATCATAATTCATTTAAGACTCCTGAAAGTTAAGATGATGTTGCCTTACAGCAGGAATGCTAATGAGAACAGACTAACCCAGTATATTTCTCATGCTTTTATATCAAAAATAAATTTCCATCATTTTTCTGTTCTCTGCATGTTCATATGTGACTGCATATAAAAGCTAGGAGCTAAGGGAGGTGGGGCAACAACCCCAAATTTGAATGCTTCAGCAGCAGCAAAACAATTCTACTTTACTGTTGACTTCTTTACTCAAATCCAGCAAGATCATATTTGGTGGTTGCCAATAGCAGGTAGTTGAGGGAGAATGTAAAGGCAGATCAAGACCTAGTAAATGTACTTTTCCCAGGTTTCCAAACACATGGAAAGTGTTAAGTATAAAATCATATTAAATCATACAAGTTGTCTGTAGAACAAGAGTCTATCTAATTCATTAACTTTTTTTTTTTTTGATTGCCATCAGCTTTTTGCCTATCCAGGTTTATATTTATGGATTTCTGAGATAAGCCTGGTGCTGCACAGGCTGGCTGTGAGTTCATCTATTGCAGTTGTGCTGAATTTGATACTGGGTAGTTGCTGATGTCTTTGTGAGTTTCCCAAAGTGTTTGTCTAAAGGAAGTGAGCCTTTTGGTGCAAGGATGGGTGGGCTGGCATTTTAACAGCAGTCTGGGCCCTAATTGAGTTTTGTGGGTCAGACTAGGTGAATTTGGTTTTAAAATCCGGTATTGCATCATAATTCACTCTGCCGTCAGTTTCCTTATGGAATCTCTTTCATCTCTTCCTGCTGAAGTTTCTTAAAGCAATTTTAGTTTGCTATTTTTTATTTACTCTTCTTGTTCTGCTAGGTGTTGAGCTTCAGGAGGTTTACAGTCAGTTGAGTCTCACTTTCTGGCCTGTAGTTGTGTACAAATTTTAAACTGAAAATACTGTTTATTTAATACAGTGACCGATAAATAGCTGAAGGATTACTAACTGCCAAAAAGTCTGATTACCTAAATGTCTGCTGGAGGTTCATAAACCTCCTAGAGGTTCATAAATCACATACTAAAAGGTTCTAGAAACAACCACAATGACTTTTTATTATGCAGTTTTTTAGTTTGACAGTATGATAATCTTTTTCATTTTAACGGTAGAATTTTAAACAGTCCTTTGCTTGCCTCTGCCATAAAAAGGGAAATAGTCTTGCTTGTGTAATTTTGAGATGAAACCATGTTGTTAGATTAGACTTCATTTAATTGGATGATTTGTTGACTATTTTTGGTTTTGCATGTGCCTTTTTAGTATTTTTATGCTGTATAATATTAGACAATAGCTTACAGGGAAAATGAAATTGATCAAATTCAAGCCTGGCTTGAATTACTGTAAGTAGATTTTCCTTGGTTTTTTAGCTGTGTGAGCTTTATGATTCTACACCAACCTTTAAAACTTCAGTTCACCAAAAATCTCAGAATTTAGGAAATAATGAACTAATAGTGCCGTGGAGTGATCTGGTGTGATAGGCCAGTGTTGTCTGGTGTGAGTTGTGGTGCTGTTGTATCAAGGAAATGTAACTATTGAGGGATGACTGTGGAGACCTTTAGGCTTGTGTGGGAGGGTTATTTTGTTTGCTTGGGTTTTTTAAAAGAAAAACAGGTATTCCAGTTTTCTGAGCAGCTTCTATTAATAGCTGCCTGAAATTACTCTGATGAAATGCCAATGGGAGAATGGGACAGTTATCAAAGTTATGTGAGAAATTAGTTTCTCTTATATGTAGTTTGCTGTTTGGGTCCTACAGCAGAATTTAGTTCTAGTTGCTTGTAGACTAGGCCTAAACCTAAACTTGCCTGTTAGAGAGTATTCATCGAGATGGATGCATCATTAATTCTTAATTTTCTTTGGATTTTAGATGATCACAGTCGTGTAAAACTCCAGAACACCGAGAATGATTATATCAACGCCAGCCTAGTGGTCATAGAAGAAGCCCAGAGATATTATATTTTAACACAGGTAAGCAGTACAATTACTGAGTTATTACAGGGATTGAGAATCTAGGGAGGAGGATTTGAACAGTTGCAATTTGTATTTGGATTGTTTCTTGTCTCCATGAATTAAAAGTATCTAGTTATTACATGAAGTACAGTATCTCAGTGTGATGTAGTTGCTAACAGATTATTTTATGTTTTAAGAAAAGCTAAAGGGGATATTGAAGTATGAGTAATTTACTGCATATGAAGCTTCTCAAATACTTCTTGCACTTTTCTTCAGTTCTTTTGTAAATATGTTGCAACAGTACTTTGGGCCCTTAAGCCATCTTGTACCTTCTGAGCATGCCTGCAGTAGCTTTTCTTCTAACAGCACAGTAGTAGTGATGCTTAAACCAAAATAACCATTCCCTGAGTTCTTCCTGTTTTGTTGTTCGGTTTTGTTTGGTATTTTTTTCCTTAAAAAAAACACAGCCTTTTTAAGTCCTGGAATGATCTGTGGCTACTTTCTTGCCTGCCATTTCTATAATTCTATTAATAATTTGTTTAAACTTAAGGGGAAGACTCTATCCTGTTTCCCACAGTGAACTATTAACTGTGCTCAAACACTGCTTTGCCTATACATTCCCATGCCTATTTTTGTATTTTTTACTACACAGGGTCCACTACCTAACACATGTTGTCATTTTTGGCTAATGGTATGGCAACAACAAACCAAAGCAGTTGTCATGTTGAACAGGATTGTTGAAAAAGAATCGGTAAGTGACATTGGGCATAAAGTTGTAAAATAAGCCATGCAATTTTAATACAGTTGAGCAATGTTTGATTGTTACATTAGAAAAACGAATAAACATCCTCACTGGTGTGCAGTACAATTGTATTTAATATGACAGTGAAGTGTGGGACCTAAGACATACAGTTAGTTTGGTGAAAAGAGCATCTAACAAACGTACATCTAGAAAGGTGAAAGTAGCATTCTGTGAAAGGATGTACAGATAGAACTGGTGAGGAGTTAAGGCAGTGCGAGATGTTCCCATGACAGAATGGAAGGTGGGGAAAAAAGTATCTTTAGATTGATTCCTCTAAATGTAATGGAGTAGCACATCTGTTATATAGAGATGTTAGCTGTAACAGAAAAGGCAGACTGATGCCCAGGTACTGTTGAATTGATCTAGTTATTTTTGATTCTTTAGAACCATTGGCATATGTGCAGAATACACAAATCTTCCGTTTGATGTAGTTTTTCTGCTATGGTGCCTAAAAGCTTTGCAGATTTTTGTTATAATGTATGTCATGTGAGGTTTATGTTTTTTATTGAATGCAAATTTGTGAAAAAATTTAAAAAGTCACCTATTTTCTTGTGCAAAAATTTTCCTACAGAAGGTTTGAGTGCAGAGCAAGAGGAATACAAGACAAAGAATAGTTTTGCATTGGTTTGTTAGTTCATTCTTTTGTTTAACTAGAACCTTCCAATATTCAGCAAGCCTGGGTAGAACTGGGTGTGATAGATGAGTTCTGTAAATGTGCAGGTGTGTAAGTCAGAAAGAAAGGGGGAAATGCTGAAATAGCTGAGCAGAGATCTCAGTTCCCTGTAGAGAACTGGAGGGGGGAGAGGGAAGGCTTAAGATGTATCTCAAAGCTTGTTAGCCATGTGATGGAAGAAACCATAAACCCATAAAACTGGAATGCCTAATAGCCACTGAAACAGTTGTAGTAACGTAGCTGTAAACATTATGGACTTCAGGAATTCCTCAAAGTGGGAGCAGGTACTTGAGTCTTCTGTATTGAACAATGTGGGCTCAGAATCTGCACATGCAAGGCCTAAGATACTAGGATATTTAACAAGGTTTTTTTTTTTTTTCTTTTCCCTTCTTTTTCTTTCTCTTAAAAAAACCCATTAGGTGAAGTGTGCACAATACTGGCCAACCAAAAAAGAAGACGTTATGACATTCAATGAAACAGGATTCCGTGTGAGACTGGTGTCTGAAGATGTCAAATCCTATTACACAGTGCATCTACTGCAATTAGAAAATATCAATGTAAGCTTTGCTCAGTCTGTACAGCTCCTGTTCATGGGCTTAAGTGTGTCATGAGAACAATTTAGCATGATGTCACTTCAGGTTTGAGTGAGCTTTTATGCTGGAAATTCTAATGCACTTTGCTTCTGAGAATGTTGAAGATGTTTGTGTGGAAATAAGCAGGTGATTTAGACCTCGGTCTATACTTCAGGAGAGATAACATCTTTGGCATTTGTATACTTGTATTTTCCATTTGCCAGTACCTTAACATGCTGAATTCTAAATGATGGTAGTGGTGATTCTAAGAGAAGCTATAAGAAGTAACTTAAGGGAGGAGCACAAGAGTGGAAAATTCTGATTTCCTTTAAATATCAGATACCTGACTGCGTAATTACTGATTTTGTACTGGAACTTGAGTTTTCTATGTAATTTAGTCCAGCTGTCTTAAGTTTTTTTGGGGAGGAGTGATTACCACCTGTAGGTAGGTAACTTTATCTTATCTTGCTCCACTTCCACTTTTGCTCCAGAGGACCAACCATCCTTTTCTCTTAAAAAATTAGGCACTTTGACAGTTTAACCAAGTTAAGCTCAAAATAATTGTTTCTGGCCTGAGCTTGGGTTGGAATTTACTGCTTCTGTTTCAGAGTGGAAGACAGGATTGAAGAGCTCATCTGTTTGTTCCAGCTATGTCTTGTAAGATATTCTCTCTTCCTATAAATCTTGCCTTATTTTAATTGAAAGTGCTAATATGGCAAGTTTTCAAGGTTGTCTTTGTCAGAGAATTTGGGAAAGGAAAGCTTGAAGATGTTTTGCATGTTGTTTTATACAACTATTGATATATTTGTTCCCAAGTATTTGAATTTTATAGTGACTATTGGTGGTATTCTGAGATATTTGTTAATTCATAACCTCACTGATTACATCAACATGATAAAACGTGGCATGTTGTTGTTTGGTCTTCTCCATGTTAGAAGAGCTTTATGAAATATAGTTCTGCTGACCTGTAGAATTTCTCTTTAGTAGTTTGTTTATTGACAACAAAGGCAAAAGAAAGATGAGTAATGCTGGCTAGCTAGTGCCTGAAAAAGAACAATTCTGCCTTTTGGAAAGCTGAGGCAAGTTTTCCTAACTACCAAAAGGCTTCTTTGTGGAATTGTTTGGCTGATGTTGGCCCTTACTTTTAAACTTCCTTCAAAGGATGCAATTTTCTTTACATGTTTATGTTTAAACATAATGTTAACTGGAAAATGCAGAAATGCCTCAGGGAACAGCACAGTGTATACTTTAGTAGACTTTTGAGTTGGAGCTATTGAGCACCTAAATTTCTGGGTTTGTTTTGGACCAGCAGTGCAGGCCTGTCAGCACTGAACACAGTTTCTTTGTGTCATTGTCCTGGTTTAAGATGGCAAACCCAGGACAGTCATATAAATCAGTTTCACAAATACCAATCTTTCTGTAATGAATTTTTATTTTATATCTCTAACACTCTGGTAAGGCTCCATGAATATTAACTCCAACGCATAATTTTTGTAGAAGAAGCAGAACATACTTGGTTACTCGAGCAAAAAAAGCTGCATAGTTTCTAGTCTAACACTGTCAATGTTATATGCAGCCTCTTGTAAGAATTTGATAATTATACCATAAAACTTGTGGGAACTGACTATTCACAGTAACTTGAAATGTGAGCTTAACTGTGTTTATGTAAGTTATTCTTCAGGGGCCTTTGGTGGAGGCAGAGTGTAAGACATTTAGCCGCTCAATGCCTGGAATATAAGATGACTCATGAACAAAATATACTCCGAATGCCCAGAATACTTAAAATTTAGTATTTCCTTGAAAACAGAGAGAACCAAGGTTGTCTTTATAATGCAAGCATTCTGAGCCAAATTAAGTTTGTCTTACTGCAGCAAATCTCTTCAAGACATAAACAAAATATGGGTATATGAAGGGTAAAGTGTTTATGTTGTTACCAGTGAAACAACCTCTGAGTATTTAGTTGGTTGGTTTTGTTGCTTGTGTTAAAGATTACTTAGAAATACAGGTGGGATTTGGGGCTGTTCTTTTTCAGGATTATATCAAGGTATTTGTTGGTTTGATTTTTTTCTTTTGTATCTGTTCTAGGAAAATTTTGTTCTTGGGGTAGCACAGCGAAAATTGAGAGAAAATGGTGTTTATTGGTATCTTTCCAAAAGTTTTGAGAAGATGCCTAATGTTCTTTGTTTTGCTGGTGATAATTTTAGAATTTCCTTATTTTTTTTGCCTGACCCAACCTGCATTTTATAATACAGGTATTTGAAGTGGCTTTTCCACCATGGTTCATTTTGTGTCTTCCATGGGTTTGGTGGTATCAGTTGTCAGCTTTTCTGAAACTTGAGTGCTGCTTTCTACTGTAATGGCTCAGGTATCAGAACTGTCCCTTAATAGAGACTTACTGTGAAGGCTTCCACTAACCAGTGCCTCTTGGAAAATAAAGGGAGAAGGAAGATAACGTGCTCATGTTTAAATTTTATAATAATTTATGAGTGAAGCTGTTGAATGGCTGTGGTTTGATGCAAAGTCTCTGAGCTTACTGGAGAAGTGATAGTGTACGAGAGCCTGTTAAATCTATAAAATTACCTTTGCAAAATGCTGCAGGAGAATTGTTAGATCTTGACATCTAACTTGGGAAAGACTCCACCTTGTGTTGAATATGTGTTTTTATATAATTCTTTATTGTTGCTTTTAGCTTTTTTATTCCTTTATGTCACAACTTTTTGTATTGGTCTTCAGAGAAAGAAAACTTTGTTTTCAGTAATTTCTGAGGTGGCGACCCAGATATCCTGAGAAAGATACAGTGTGACACATAATGTTTATAAGCAAAACTACTGTGCAGGTACAGAGGAATTCAGGCAAGCTGTACGAGGACAAATGAGCATCAGATCTTCAGGGAAACCAAGGATTGCTTGGATAAGGAAACAGAGCAGTGGAATTTGATATTGCAGAAGGAACCTTTCTGAATTTATCTCAGCCTGGGTTTCTGGATGTAAGAATACAGCAGTAGAAGGAGAGGTTTGCGAGGAAAATACTTGTTGGCAGAGAAAGGATTAGGACAAATGAACTAAATTTGATGTGACCCTGGTGGTGTGATACTTTATAGTAAGGACCATTAATATATCTCTAGTGGAATCTTGAGTCCTCCACAAATAGCAAATATTTGGAAAAACACATTAGTAAAATGGATTCTCAACTTAGTACCAAGCTTCTGTGTGGCTGTGACTGTCAGATTAATGTAATGCAAGGCTGCTTAGCAGCCCTCACTAGCTGATCCTGTGGATGAACTAGAATGTTTCTGATGATTATTTGGCCCCTTATCCTCAAGGCCATTTAGATTTAAATTTTGGAAAACATTTCGGCCATCATGAATTAACAAATAGAGAAGGCTCTGGTAGAAGTTGATTTATGATTTTGAATTTCAGTTTGTAGAATATTGCCATTATAGGGTGCATTTTCATTTTTATGTGATCAAATTAATTGTTAATGAACTTAAGTCGTGTTCATGAAATATGGAACCACTGTACAGTTGTAGGTGTTTTATGTCTCCATATATTTCACTATTTCAGTAGCACTTTGATTATGGCTTTTATAAGCAGTGTGTGAAACTTGACACACCAGCATTGTTTTGTTATCCCCCGTTTTACATGATCCTGAAGGCACCAACTTAAACCTTTGAGCATTTTGGTAGTGTTTTATTCATGTTCAAACTGTCATGTGACTGAACAACCTGAAGTTACTCTACCAGATTTTTGCTCCTTTTTTTTGTTTTGAGTGATTGGATAGTCACTGTAAAAAGGTTATGGCAAGGCTTGTTTTGCTGGAAGTTAATCTAATGGGATATTCCTTTTCTGCTCAAGTCCTCATGTGGATCTCTGTAACTTGGAGCTTGTCCTTTGATCATCTTAGGATTATACTGTTGATGTTTCCTGCAGTCAGTGCAGAGCTGTGCAGTATGGTGCAAGTTCATCAGGTTTAGCTATCTTGGTTATTTATAGAAAGCTTATCCCAGTAGTTCATAAAACTTCCACAGTGTGAGTAATTTAAAATCAAAATAGTGATTTCAGTTTTGTCCCATGATCATTCAAGGTTTTTTAGTTTCTTTTGGTAGCTAGTTTTAGGGAATAAATCTTGGAAAATTGCACTGAGGTTACCATAGAACTAGCTGGTTTTGAGTTACCATGCAGAAATATATAATATTATATATTACATATAAAATTTTATAGTGCTGCCTGAGTCTTGGAAGTCCAGGGGTTTTTATTTGAAAAGATTAGTTAGTTTGCTGGTAACACTTCAAATTAAATTAGTTGTTATTTAAATTTGACTTTTTGTCCATCAAGAGTTGTGAATCAAAAAGCCAGACCTCTTCTCGTAACAGTCCCACGTCACTTCATGGAAGTGCTGCCTGGCTCAGTGACTGGGAGTTGTTTAAGAAAGGGTGGTACAGATCCTCACAAAGGCAGTGTTTCAGCTGTACAGCTTGGCTGCCAAGCACCACTTGAAAGAGCCATTCTGTTTAAGAGAGCAGTGTGGGAGGTTTGAAATACTCAAATGGGATTTGGCTGTAGGATTAGAGACTGTGAATTCAAAGATGACCAGCTGGTTCCAGGGCCTCGCAATGGGACTCTTGTAGAGAGATGAAGAGACTAGGTATTTCTAGAATGAGCTGAAGGGATGGAAAACCATGGGATGGATAAAGCCATCATGCAAGAAAGGAAGGAAAAATGTAGTTCTGTGGGTTAGAGCAGAGTGACATGTACAACAGCACTGTTTCATCTCTCTTTTAGAAATAGCTATTTCAGGTTAGTGTATAAATGGGGTGACACTTAGCCATACTTTGTTCTTTTTCTTTAGGGAGAAGATGCCAGTGCTTGTTATGGATGGGATTGGGGTAAAAAAAGCCACACAAAAGAACCCCCCCAACCTTTTTTGAGTTGACAGAAAAAGGCATTTTTACCTTCTTGAGGTGTAAGGGATGCTTTCACCTGGAATGCTCTTTCAGAATGTTGAAGTAGAGAGTATCAGTTGCTACCTACAGAGACCATCTAGATTCACAAGAAACAACTTCAGCCTTTACTTAGCATGTGCATTTAGCTCACCTCTCTAGTTTTTTTCTTAGTTTTATTTCTAAAGCGATGAATTGTTTTTCTTAGAAATTGAGGAAATTGCTTAAGTGTCACTTACAGATTTCTTATGAAAAATGTGCCTCCTTCATAATTTTTAAACAAACAGGTCATTCAGTTCATTTGTGAGTTAACTTGCTACTTGAAAAACTAGGTACAGAAGAGCAGTAGGAGAGTAAATGCAAACTCTTTAATGCTTTGCTCCAGACAAGGGAAGTCTCAGTATATTTATACAATTTTGGGCCTGATACTCCTTTTTTCCCCGTTATGAAATCTTAACATAAACTTGTTTTCCCAATATTGTAGGTCACACTTTGCTGTCCTTGTTGAGCACCTAGCCAAAAGACAAAATATTTCTGGAAGATAGCTGTGCATCTGAGAGTGACTGGACTCATGTTAATATCCACTGTTTTCTGTGAAAGTATTGAAAGTCTTGCAGTATTGGGCATTGAAGGCAAAAGACAAACTGGGAGACTTATTTTTGTTCCTGCAGAAACCATGAAATGGATTCTTTTAGTTTCACAAAGGAATTTCATAAGTTGTCTCGTAAGAAGTAGAAACAGACTGAGCAGATGAAGAACAGTAGAATTTATTTTATTTCATGGCTATATTTTACTGTTGCTGAAGAAGAATAGCTTTTCTGGAATACACTGATTTTAAATCCTTTTGTGTTCAAACTTTGCCAAGGTTTATGTAGGTCTCAGTCTCTGTGAAAAATTAAATAACTGAAATAATAAATTATAGCTGAATTAATTAAAAATTAAGTAACGGAATTAATACATTTTAAAAAGTAATCAAACATTTATAAAATTCCTGAGGTAAAATAAGAATCGCCATGGCAAGGAGCAACATTTAACAGCAGGTCTGAAGTGAGTTCCATAAAAATGTGATCCAAATTTCATATACATACTCTATTGCTGTCATTTCAGAACTTGCAGTTAGTTGGTTGTGTTAGGAGAGGAACTCTAACAGAGTGGTTCCAAAGCAGCTGTATGATTTTGGAATCCCCCTTTTTTACTTAAAAAAGACAGAAGATGTCCAGCAGAAGTCTTGCTAGACATCTTGCTGTATGGGTTTTATAGCCTTTTCCAGGAAGGAACGCTTCCTGCTGCTCTCAGTAATGTGGTTAGTATAAAGGAGATGTAATACCTCTTGGCATTACAACTTGCTTGAAGCAAGAGTGCAGAGTGTGTACAATGCTGACATGGGTTTTTTCAGTCATGTTAATTCTAGCTGTCTAGTAACTGCTGTCAGACATTGAACTGCATTATTGGTAGACAAAGAAAGACATTTGGGAGTAAGTAGTAAAGCAAACCAAACATAATATTGGAAGTTTGAGAAGAAGAAGAAAAAAAAAAAACCCCAGGTGTGGTAATAATTGCAAAGGAGAAAATGACCAGCTCAGGTAAAACTGCTTCAGTGTTGGTTGTCATCCAGCTTGAAGCAAGTTACTGGGTTGTTTGTCTTAATGGGAGGTTTAAAATAGAAAAGAGCTGTTGATTGAGCTTGGGGGAATGTGCACTAACTGAGCCAAAGAGGAATCCTTTCTAGTTCTAGTGTTTATTTGTTTTCACTTCTAGAGTGGTGAGTCCAGGATGATCTCTCATTTTCATTATACTACATGGCCAGACTTTGGAGTTCCTGAATCCCCAGCTTCATTCCTGAACTTCCTGTTTAAAGTCAGAGAATCTGGTTCACTGAGTCCCGAGCACGGACCTGCAGTCGTTCACTGCAGTGCGGGAATAGGACGTTCCGGCACATTTTCATTAGTAGATACTTGTCTTGTTCTGGTAAGTGTTTGCATTTTTTCTGTCACCCCTTCCCTCGTCCTGACACCCTGCCAACCTTCCCAATATGGGCTTTCTGGTCAGAAGGCTATAAAAACATTCAAGTTAATGACATTTCAGTGGAAACTTAAGACATCATGCTTTTTTTTTCTTCAAGTATTTTGATGGCAAAACCACAGCTCTTGAAATGCATTTACAAATTCCTCTTGAAGTACCCCAGGACAATTATATATTCTCAAAGCTTCCTGGAAAGTAAATTGTAAACATTCTTTTCCTTTTACGTAAATTGTGCTTAGAAAAGGTTGAGGATTGGTTGTTTTTTCCATATGAAAAAAGCTTGTGAATATATATTGAGATGATTGAATCTATCTTCTTCTCCAGAGCCTTTTTTTTAAGCATGCCGAAAATTGTTATTGTTATCTGAACTAGGATGAGAACTCAGGCATGCTCCTAATTCTCCTGCAGTGTGTAATGAAGGGTGGTGCAGAGTTTCCCCTGCTGTGGAGCCCTCTGGGTAATGGGGCTTGGCAGCCAGTTTCAGTGCCACATGGATTTATAGATTGTTTGCTTATAGTGAACTGCATCATCTATAATAGCTCATGAAGTGATTGAACCATGAATGTTAAATATTTTAAATAAATCAAAATTTTTATTGGACTTGAAAGTCCAGGCACAGAGTTTTCTCTTTGTGCTTGGTAATATTGAAAAGGACAGGTTTAACTGAAATAGAATTTAAATTGAATTGCAAGAGACACATTTTCTGGTTTGGTTAGATCCTCTCAACTTACTTTTTTTTTTTTTCTTTTTTTTCCTCTTCGATTTTTCTTTGGTTTTATGCATTTTGAAAAGCATAGGGGTATATTTTGATGGAAATGTACTTCAGAAACTGTGAATGTATATGGGAACAAGCATGTGCATTGCTTGGGTTTGGGGTTCTGCTTTACGTAAGGAAACTTCTGCCATAGTCAGTCTAAATTGTTCTATTCAGAAGCAGTAGGAAATATTACTTTACAGCTCTGATTCTTACAGTCCTATTTCAAAGTCCAAATACAAGTCTGAATAAAATTGAGTATATCTATATGTCTTAATTTTAAGACTTAATGTTAGGGTACTAGTTTATTTGTTTAATACATGATCCTTGATTTGTCATAGTAAGTTTTCATTAGATGGTTTGCATTTTTCCTTCAAAAACAAATTAGAAATCATTTGAGATGTTAATCTTCCTTGTAACTAATAGAAGCATAATATGTAAAAATTAGATTTTAGATGGAATATTATGATTAATTTTTACTTGTAGTTATTTTTCTATACCACTGACACTTTCAATGTAACTTGCTTTACAGATGGAGAAAAAAGACCCATTTTCTGTAGATATTAAGAAGGTGTTACTGGATATGAGAAAATACCGAATGGGACTTATTCAGACTCCTGATCAACTAAGATTTTCATATATGGCTGTAATAGAAGGAGCAAAATTTATAATGGGGGATTCAACTATACAGGTAAGTATTTAGCTCCATGTATTTGAACAGCAGATTGCAACAGTAGTTAAAAATAAGCTCCAGATTATTTTCAAACATGTAATTTTGTGAGATATAAATTATTTTATACTTTTCCAGTAGATGCCTAGGAGGTATCAAAGGGTATCTGTTCAGTGCCTTCTATGAAACTAAACTTTTAACCCTGTGCATATGTCCCCTCTTACATAAAATATGAAAATAATTTGTCTGTCCAAGTGTTTAAAGAAAAAAATGGTTCAATTGATATTTTCAATACCAAAAAGGGAAGGTGATGCCCAGTATCACTTTGAAGATAGCAAGGATCTGTTTTAGAATTTCTTTGCTATTTTCCTAGCAGCTAAGTTGCCTGATACTACAGATAATTGGTAAAGTTGCCTTTTTCTTCATAGCCTTTAAAATTTGTGTTACATTTAGTACAATGTAGCCAAGTATAATGATTTTGGGTGCAAAGAGATTACCAAATCTCACTGTTTTATCAGTGCAGCTTGCAGACATAACAGTTTACAGCTTTGTTAAGTGGCTGTGCCTAGGTGGGAGGGAGAACTGGGAGGAGAGGCTTTGAAACACATTTAATTCTGCTTTCATATGCTAGGGCTCTTTTATTTTGTTGATTTCTTGAAATCACAAATAGAGCAAATAAGCTAAAATACATTCCCTTTCTTTGTGTTATTGGTAGTGGTCTGATTCTTCCCCTTAACAAATGCTTCTTGAGTTGCTGTGTAACTAAAATAATTTTACACAACTGCTAATCAACATCTAGATAGTGTGCTGCTGGTCTGATACCTGTGCCATATTTCTAGAAGGCTTCATGATTTATCCTAATGCTAACAGCAGTTTAGTCTCTTCATTTTGTGGAAGCTGTTTCTGGTGGTATGAGCTATTGTAGTAATAGTAATATTTTTCTGCTTTGCTTTTTTAAAAAGCCATGCTCCAGAGTGAGCAGCTCTGGTTCCAATACTTACCTGTCTAGATCACAGGATTTCTTACTTCTGGATACAAGGGAGCATTATCAACTCAGAATACTGCTTGTCATGTTCAAGTGTGTTATTTATTCATAGTAAGAGAATGCCTAGGAAGGTACACTTCTCATTTTTCTTTTTCTTGTTACGATTATTCAGATGATCTTCCTTAAAGCAGTGTTTCCTGCAGTGCCAGGCATTTCTCCTGATGCTTCTCTCTTTAGGCCTTGGCATTATGTGCAGAAAATCAATTGGCAGTGCTCAAAAAAGCACATTTCTCTTTCAAGGTCAGCTAGGTAATTTTTATTCCATAAGGAACGGTTGACTCTTCAGAGTGTGAGAGGTGTTCGCTTCTCTCTGCTAGTGGTGGAGAAGGCCTGAAGTTATTGAATGCTTCTCTTATTTAACATCAGCAAATGTCCAATGTCTCCTTGGATTTTGGAAGGCAGTAAACTCTGCACACACAACTTTAACTTTTAATGGAGGAGTCAGTTCATTGTTAAAACTCATTTTGCCAGCAGTCCATATATAAGTAGCTGGTTTTTCATATCACTCTTTGAGTTTGATATTTAGTTTAGGCCAGCAGTCTTGAAATCATTCCACGGACATGATTACTTGGTTTGAGAAGATTCAATTTTCAGTTCATCTACCTTATCACAGACTTTTGAAAGTAACTGATTTTTTTCCTACAAGGTATTCTATGTCTCTATAGGCACTGGCTGATTTGTGTGAGAAAAGTGATTTGTTTTTTAGGGCTGATTCTTTTCCTTCTTGTGCACTTTCTAGGGTTCCTTTCTGCATGAAATTTTGTGGTAGCAATTAGTTCTTCAGACTATTTATCATTAGGACAGAGATCTAGCAAAGCAGGTTTACTTCCCATTTCTTTTTTATTCCATCTCATTTCAGATTACTTCTCAAAACAAGGTGAATAACTCTTTTATGATGCAGTGGATCTCTGGGCTAATGGGCCACTAAGTGAAATAGTAGGCTATGACTCTGGCATAGATAACTCTTAAGTTAATTTTCCCAGTTCTCTCTTCTAAGCAGTTCTTGTATACAAGGTCCTGTTGTATTTTGAAGCCATAAAAGGTAAGAGCACAGCACAGGCCTGTAGCAAGTAGAGGGAGATGGGGAGTGCAGGACAGTGCAGGATTTTGTAGGACACAATGCTTCCTAATTGTGGGGCAGCTGTAGATAGTACAAACCCTGAAGGTAGAGGCCTCATGCCTTTGCAGTGGCACCATCCTGGAAAAATAGAAAAAAGGATCATTAATGGTTGTTGGAGAAGACACATCTTGACCTAACTTTATTTTTTCATCTAGCAAATTTTTTTCTTGATCTGGTAGTTCCTTTAATCTACTTCTGTGACTGTTCTTTTGGAAGACATCTTGGCAAGGGGGCCCTTTAATATTAGAGGAATGTTTGAAATGTGTTCTCCTTGTTTTCAGGAACGGTGGAAGGAGCTCTCTAAGGAGGACCAAGCGCCAAGTTCCGAGCAGTCTCCTCCACGCCCAACCAAAATAACCACAGAGAAGTACAATGGAAACAGCATAGGCCTGGAGAACAATGATAAGATGGAGAAAATAAACACTGACCTGTCCACTAAGGTTCAAGATATCGTAGATGGGAGCATTGAAAAGTAGGCAAGATAATGAAACTTTAAAAGGCAGATAGACTCTCTCAAAAAGCTGAATTATTAGGCTGCTTTGCTTATTGTAAAAACATTCAAGATCTTTCTGCAGTAGCAAGGGAGAACAGGTGGTATTTGACTGTCTTATTTAATGATTTTAAAAATACCACCTCAATGATTCCTTGTGATTTGGTTTTACTATTCAGAAGTCAAGAGAAGAAAAGCAAGTGTCTCTAACTGAAGCAGCTAGACCTCACACTTTGAAAGCATTTTCTTAACACATTGTCAGTGAACTCCACTGTGAAGTGTGAATGAGGTCCTGAAATTTTCCAGCATTTCATACAGATTTTTAAATACAATGTTAACCTATGTTTCAAAAATTACATGGTTCCTAAGAAACACAAAGGTTTGATCACATACTATGTTTTGTGTCACGGTTGAAATTGTATCCCTGGAGCCATGTATTACCCTCTGTTCATGTTAAATCTGCCTGCTGTGAGCAGGTTCCTGTGGTTTAGCCATCTCAGGTGAATTTGCCTTTCCCTCAGGATGCCTCAGCTGGGGTGCATGGTGTCACTTGGGCCTTCCCACCTGTGGGTTGACAGATGTTGATCCATAGCCAGAGATCTAGAAACTGGGCCAGGGCTGTGCCAAGCTGAGCCATGTGGTGCACAGAAGGAAGCAGGGTGTGTCCCAAAGGACCGCAGCCCGAGATGAGATACAGCAGTCCAATGTAGATAGGCTGGAATTGCAGAGTAACAGCTGGCTCACCAAATGCCCCAATGAGTTTCTTTCTGTATCTTCATGAGTGTTTTGAGAGAGAAGGACAGCAATTCTGTAGTTGTTTGAAGGAGTGAGGCTATAGGGTTGTGTGTTAGAAGTCAGTCAAAGTTGGTTTTTGTGGCAGAGTTATGCTGTCTTAGAGATTTCAAGGGCACTTTTAGAAACACAATTTACAGGGTTGTCCTGCTAGTGTAACACACAGAACTCCGTGTGTCCTGTATCAAGATCTGGTTTGCATCCTGAGATGAGTGCCAATAATCCTGCATGCAGCTGTGAGTAGGGGTTGGAGTCAGTGTATCTTTGAGGCTGCTGTGAACTCTACAGTGGAGGCACCCATGTAAATACTGTGACACTTGCACGTGGTACCTGGCACTGCATATAAAGGCAGCTTCCACACAAAACATCTCAGCCACCAAATGGGGCCCAGACAGGGGTGAAAGACTCAGCTCAGATAATTTAACTAATTCTGTTCTCTGTCAAATTCCTAGATTCAGTACCGTGTACATCTTTACATCTGTCATTTACTTATTTGTGGGGCTTTGCTGTTTGGAACTCTCTACATCAGGGTGGTTAAAACATAATAAAAGATTGCTTGGTTTGGATTTTATATACTGCTGCTATATGCTGCTGGTGGGTTAACTATTGTGAGTGTTGGAAAGATGTTAGTTTTAATATTATAATAGCCTTTTTTCCTGTTCTTCAGTGTAAGAGTCACCTTTTTTTCTTTTTAAGTTCTGTCCGAAAACGACTGCGGGAGGATAGAAGAGCGCAAACAGCACAGAAGCTGCAGCAGATGAAGCAGAAGCTAAATGAGACTGAAAGGAAAAGAAAAAGGTGGTTATACTGGAAACCTATTATCACTAAGATTGGGTTTGGTACACTGTTTTTAGTTGGTGCTTATTTTTGCTGGAAAATGTATTTTCAAAAACATTCCTTGTAAGTGAACAGTAAGTGTGACTGCTCCAACAGCTGATTTTGCTGGAAGGTAATGTGTAGGGGTGTGACTTTAAGCATAAACTCCTTATTCCTGGAATGGGTACAGACTGTTACGTACAATAGAGAAGTGATGTAAACTTGATCTCATGTCGACATCTCAGGACTTTCCACTGCAGGTACTTAGAAAAATGAACCGCTGCCCCCCACAGAATTGATGGTTTTTGTTTAATATGAGCAGGTACAAACTTGCTGCAACTGTTTATACACTTTTTAAAATGGTGTTCTACCAGATCTTGAACAAATGCTGAACCATGGAGGTTTAGCTACTGAAGGCTGTCTGGATTTAAATTTACATGCCTGACATAAGCAATAAACAGTGTTGTATCATTTACATTATTAATGCAAAGAAGTTATCCTTAAATATGTGTAATGTGTAATGTACTAGTGACATGAACATAAACATTTTATATTCTTACAACCTAGGATAAATATATTTTATAATTGCATATTTAATCTTTTTGTAGTTCACTGTACTTTTAAAAGCTCAGTTTGTACAAATTTCTGACCAAAAGAATTTCATTTTGAAACTAAATGTAATTATAATTTGTGCATAAAAAGAATAGTGCAACCATTCCCCACATTTGACTCTCCAGTTTGAAATGAGCAGCTAGGGGTCTGATGAAGCACTTGCCAATTTCTACTCTGTTAATTTGCATTCCTTATTTATTTTTTGTAGTTTTCATTATTTAAGACTTGGAATTTTTTTTAAGGCTTTTGAGAACATAGCCCCCACTGAAAGTCATACTGTTGATTAATGTATTCAAACTTCAGCTACTGTTTGAAGGCCAACATTGTTCAAGTTCTGACATTCCATTAAATGTAAAACATGTTTTGTGTGTCTATAGATTTTAATTGCTAGAACAAATAAAATTAATTCACCAGTAATACTTGTAGGAACCACATCAAAGGAAACAGTAGTTGAACTTCCAAGGGTGGCTCTAGTAGAAAGGAAATGTTGGTAGTGTTCTCCCACACCCAGTGTTTTCAGCTGTATGAGCCACTTTAGTAGCTTCACAAAGTCTAGAACTGCTTTTCAGGTTCCCCAGCACTGTATTAGACATGCTAGTAAAACACTTAAAGACTAATATTTTGGGAGTATCTGTGCTACAGCCCCTTTAAAATTATTGAGTGCTCCCTTTCCATTACTTGAGTAGTAACACTTCCTAAATAGTAATTCAACACAAACCACTTTCTGCCCTTTAAATTACCTTTGAATACAGAAATGGTATATGGCTGAATGTAGCTTGTTGTTCAAGCTAGGATCTAGTAATTTGTAGGATTGGGTTGAACTTTGAAATGGGAATTTTATTTATTCAAGCATTGCCTTGTTGGGTAACTTCAGAGAAGTTATGTTTTCTCCTTCCGTTTTCTAAGCTTGGTTGTTTTCTGTTGGGTGTGAGGTCCTTTTCTTCCACTCCCCTCCCCCATTTTGTAAAGCACTTCTTGGATTTACTGCTGAAAAATACTCAAAAGAGCTGGATGATTATGTGCTCCTTATTCAAAGGAATTGACTTCAAAGTTTTCCAGTATGTCCAGGCTTGGTAGTCACATACGAGGCATGGGGCCCAATTCCTCTGACATTTACTACACCAAGCTAAGTACAGTTTACTCTTTAAAATTCTCATTTCGCAATAGTGAATACTATTCTGGACTATGCTGTTTGTATAGCAAACAAATGCTGAAGGGTCCAGATGAGGAAAACAAGTGTAGTTTCATGGAGCGCTGGATTTGGGAAGTTGTGCGTCAGTAGAACAAGACAATTTGTTCCATGGCATTGCTGACCAACTGTGCAGCTCCAATAGCAGAATGACTGCTGGGACAGCTAACTGCTGGGACATAGCACAGGCAGGCAGCTCATGTATTTTAAGACATTTCATAATTTTTACAACCACAGTAACTTTTAGCCAGCAAGAAGACTGTCAAAAGATTTTTTTTTCTTTTAAATTGAGGATAGGTTTTTCAGTATCAGCTGTAACTGATAGTAGGTGTAAATGTATGTGCCTTAAAAAGATATTTTGGTTATGGAAGAATACATGGAATGTAATTTAAATGCTTTTGTAACAGAAATATTCCAGATTTTATTCTAGATACTTAAAAGCAGCTAAGGAAAAAGTGCAGGCGAAACTTGGACTGATACCACACTGTTATTTATTGCCCTTCTTTTGGCATGAGGAGGATTTCCTGGGCTACCAGTATCCTACAGGCACTGAGCTCTAACTGCAGCTTGCAAGTTGTCCCTTTATTTTTTTTTTTCCTGATTCCATCTTCTAAATTCTGGCTTTTCAGTTTTCTTGATCCTGAGTAAGCATTCCTCAGTTCAGGGTGGGGCAGGGCAGGGGGCAGCCAATTCAGATCACCTCATACTCTGTTACCTTCTTGATGCAATAGAGCAGGACTTGCACATTTAGCAGTTGTTCTGTAAAAGTTTGGTTCTGTGATTGCAAGTACCTTGGGAGTCTTAAATGTTAATAATTTAAAGAGGATGAACCAGTACAAGCCTTGGACAAAACTATTTTGAGCAGTGAATTGTTCATGATAGTCTGAGAATAGTAAGGAAAATCAAATGATTGGTTTCTTTTTACATTCCAGGAAATAATTTGGATAAAAATCTTCTTTCTGGTCCATCACTAATCCTTAAAACCCAAAATCTGGAGGATTGTTTTCTTTGCTGCACACTAAGCCCTTGTGATACTTTGTTATTCTGGAGGATTTAAATTTGCAGCATTTTTGCACAGCTTGGATGTTAAATAGGAACAAATATGGGCCAAAATGAAGAGCTGTCAATCCCAGTCATCTCTATCATAGGAAATGTTTAAAGGGTGAAATTGAAGGACCTGCCTTCTGACCCCTCTTCCCATCCCTGAGTTCCGGCAAACTGCTGCCTGGACCCATGCTACTTCTAAAATGTTGTTGAGCTCGATTCAAAATTGGTTTTGGTTTGGTTGGTGTTGGTTTTCCCCCACTTCTCTGGAAATGCATCAGTCAAAATATTTGATGCATAGCGGGCATTTCTGATTAAACATTTGGCTCTTAGATGAACACTTGCGTACAAATCACGCACGTTTTGATAAAGAAATACCTAGCAAACATTTGGACCTTCACTGCAAGGGGTTTGCAAGATTGGAATTAATCCTCTAGGTTTCCTATTTGTGTTCTTGGTGCAGGGACAGTCCACTTAGTGACGGTACATCTGTATTTTCTTTGAAATGTATTAAGTAATATAATTTAATTCAGTGTGAAATAGCAATTTGGAAAAAAAACCTCTGGATTTGTTATGGAAGTGAGATGTTGCCAGTGAAATGTGGCTTATTCTGTTAAACCTTGAGTACTATGGTTTACTGACATCAGTTTATGTCCCCCTGCAAAGGGAAGAGGCGTAAATGTGTATGCATGTATGTGTGACTGGATCATGCAGGCGATGAAAAAGCCTGGTTAGCTTTATGTTTAATGAATGTAAACCAATTTAGTTTGCTGTTTGGCATTATAGTAAAACCTGAGACACTTGAGGACTGCACGAGAAACTAAATTAACAATGACAAAAGAGGAAGTCTTCTGCAGGGCCGGGTGGCTTAAGCTAGAGGATGGTTTTTGCAAAGGTGATGTGACACACGGTAGTCTTCCTGGGCCTTTTTGTTTGCCCCCAAAGTTTTAAATCAGTCTTTCATTTTTATGTACAAAAAATAAACATGTTCAAAATTGCATCTCTGTCTGAGTCTTTATTTAATTGGAAGGATAAATACTTGGAAGCCCTCTTTCAATGTGTCATACCTGGTGGAGGAAAGCTGCTTTATGAATCAGTGTAGTGCTTGCAGAACTCAGATGCATTTTACCTTTAGTAGCTCGGGGGTGTGGTGCTGTGAACACCCAGGTCTCTTTCTGTAGACTCTTGGAGTAGAGCCTTGTCTGAAAACAAAATGTCCAGTGCTGGGGTGTCTTTCTCACTATGGGAAATCTTTGCCTAGAAACAGTTACTTTCAAGCTGCTGTAGCGTGATTGGCCTCCAAAGCTGTGGGAGGTGATGTGTTTTGAGATGCAGCCTGCCATAGTCCCTCTGAGGCCCAAGGAGACTTTTGCAGTGCTTGTGCTTACATGTGTGAGGAAGTGTTTTGCTGGACTGAGACCTGTACTTGAAGCTCTCCAGCATGGATGTGCCTTATACTGTAATGTGGAAATACCTTCTGGAAAAGCAACAGCTTTCCAAGAGTACTTGCTCAGAGGCAGTAGTTGCTCCAGGGAACACATGAGAAGCTGTTTGGTGTTGACAGTGAGCTGCAAACCTGCTGTCAGTTCTTAGCTCTTTTTTTTTCTTGTTGTTTTTTATCCCCGTACTCTGTACTGAATCGGTGACTTTCTTTTGGTTGTATGTCGCAGGCCGAGACTGACTGACACCTAAGCCTTCGAGACTTGGGAATATTCTGCAGCTATAAACTGCAAATTATTGACATGCAAAGCGAGACATGACCCCCCCTCTTCGGGAACAAAAAGTGAGGTCTGTTAAGTACCAAGAGGACCTCAGTTATCTGTTTACAGCGTAAACTGCACCGAGGGGATGAAGACCACCAGCAGCGTGTGCTACTTTGCAAAACGAAATAATTTGCCATCTTGTGTTTTTATAATGCCTGTATTAATGTAGAAAGATGTAAAAGAATTAAATTAGGAAGTATTTTGTTTTGTACTGCCATTCTTATTGTATTTTTATACTTTTTGGCAGCATTAAATATTTTTTTAAATTGATGATGTGCTGTTGTGTGCGCGTTATGTTAGGGAGAACCTGTTAAGAGTGTGTTGTGGAAAAAGAAGGGTTTTGCCTTAAGGTTTCCCAATACCTGTCTTAACTGGAAAATGGCAAAAATAATTAGAGTGGGCTTTTTGCAAGTATTTTCATTAATGCTAAGTATTGTAGTTTGATTTAGGAGGAATTCTTGTACATTTCTTTTGTAATACACCACTAAGAATATTATTTTAATAATCTGACCAGTTGGTTTGGTAATTTTTTTTATGTTTGCTATAAAATATGCACAAAATGTTCAGAGTAACTTTGTCACGGGAAAGTGTTCTGTTGGCAATTGCTTTAAAGGGAAGAAAGAGGTTGAACCTGACCTTTCTTGACCCAGAGTCTTGTGTAGTTAATGGGAGCTGAGGAACAAAAACGAAGTGCACAAAAGTCAGTGGTGTCTATAATTAAACAGGTTTTGGATTGTGCCATTGCTGTGTGTTCTATGTACGGTATTTTCCTCACATCTCCCACCTTCTGTCAGCCTTCTCCTTGACATAGTCAGGATGGATTGAAAATTGGTAAGCCAGAGTGCTGCTTAAAGGAGTTCTTCCAGTGAGGTCAGCAGGGTTTCCAGCCCTGTGCCTTCTGTAACAGAGCTGATATCAATTCTGCACTTGTTCTCTGATGGTTTTGGATAAACCTTAACTCACAAAACTATATATTTACTATGGCTGTCTAAATAGGCATGTGGTGGGGTTTTACATGGTAGCAGCCTGAAATCTTACCAGAACTTGGTCTTGAGGTCCGTTCATGAAAGCAGTGATATTCAGAGTTGTGTTGAACTTGAAGGGGAAGCTGAAGCAGGGGAGTACTTAATGCTATTACTTGAGCTAAAGACACACTTGACACCATCCTGAAATAGTCTAAATTTCCAGTCTGGTTTGTTCCAATTTTTTTTTTCTTTATATGATTACCATTGTTCTGAGACTATGCTGGAGGAGAAAACAACATTGTGACTTGATTCAGTTTTCATTTTCAAGTTAGTGCAGCTGTGAAACCAGGAGTGTTTATAGCAAGAGATTAAGCTCTGCCAAAACCACTGCAACAAACCCTGCTACTGTTGATTACAGGAGCAGGGCCTGTTTATACCAGTTGGGACATCTTTGGATAAGGCTTTCAGCTGTTCATGCCTTTTACCTTTAGCTATGGTTTAGGTTTTCATTATTTTCCCCCTCTTGGAGTGGTGAGGAAGCACGCAGTGCATGACTACTGGCAGTGTGCAAGTGCCGCCTTATTCTACCTGCTGCTATCACATGCAACTAATTTATCTTGTGGGGCATAAACAGCTGAATATCCTAATAAAAATGCCCTTAGTTTTTAAATGGTTTACAACTACTGAGATGCTGGAATAAAGTTGATGTCAGCCAACTTCATGAATTGGCAAAGGAGATCAAGATAGTGTAGTTCCAAACCCAGGGCTTTGTTGTGTTTAATTGAATGCTGTCTTGTGACAGGAGAAGTTTTGCTTTCTGACCTCTATACTTGTTTGGTTATTTCTACCCAGGCCCCAATTCTTGAAAACTGTTGAGAAAGTGTACTTAAAAAGGTGAAGGAAGGGGAGAGAAAGGACCAAGTGAGTGTGTAATTGTAGCCTTGTAAGAAATGGCATTAAAATGATCAGACCTGTGAAAGGCATTTCTTTCCAAATGAAGAAGCTGTGATTTACTGACTGCCATTTCTTTCCTGCATGCTCAAGGGCAGTGTTGGAGAGGTGTTTTTATTTTTGCTGGTGATCTGAACAGCAGGGCAAAGGCGCAGCCTTAGTCCTGCAGGAAGGTTTTGATGCGTGCAGGGCTGTGCGGGCCTGTCCCCGGCAGGAGTCGCTCGGGGCCAAGAGCAGCAGCGCCGCCCACCAAACTGCCGGCCTTGGAGAAGCTGCGTCCCTGTTCCTCCCACAAGGATCCGACTGCCCTCTACCTTCTTCACAGGGAACAGGAAAGCCCTGAGGATTTGCTCTTTCAGAAGTACTCCCAGTGTTCTCCTCTTCCCTTCTCCAGGTTTCGCTGGCCGTGCCTCTTGAGGAGGTAGCAAACATCTTTAGCTCACTTAAGAAAAATACTGTGAAGCAAGTAACACCCCTTTCATTGCTTCTGTCTCCTCCTCAAGACTTCATTTGCTCTCCTGCTCTGTATACACCTCGTAGTCACCTGACTCAATTTGAATATGGTTATTTTTCCAACTAGCTTTAGGCTTATCAGACTTGCCTTGTGCTACACATGGCCTTTTGTCTGCATTCTTTGACTGCATCTGCATTTTGATTCACCAAATTTGACTTACCAGTCTGGATACCTGTGGGAGCTCCTAAAAATATTTTGGTTAATTCTCACTTTTCAATCTAGAACTGACCACCTTGCATCCATGATTTAAAGTTGTTTTAAAATCAGCTGATGTGACCAAGCACTTCCAAAAGGTCAAAACTGAACACATAGCTAAATACTATAGTGCAACAGGTACCATGACAAACATGGAACATGTGAACCATCCATCACTCAGCTGCTCTCAGACTAAGCCTGTTATCAGACAAGGTTTCCTGATTCCTTTATATTTCAGGGCACTGTATTAATGCTCAGTCTGAGAAGGCTCACTGAGCTAGAAAGCTTTAGTTTCAGCTTCTGGAAATGGAATGGAAGCCTGGAAAAGAGAAGGCTTAGGGGTAACCTAATTGTGGCCTCCCAGTTCCCAGAAGGACCCTACAAGAGAGCTGGAGAGGGACTTTTTACAAGGGCATGTAGTGAAAGGATAAAGGGAAATGGCTTAAAACTAAGAACAGGTTTAGGTTGGGTATTAGGAAGAAATTTTTTACTTTCAGGGTGGTGAGGCACAGGCTTAAGTTACCCAGAAAAGTTGTAGATGCCTCATCCTTGCAAGTGTTTAGGACCAGGTTCGGGCTCTGAGCAGCCTGGTCCAGTGGAGGGTGTCTCTGCCTTCAGCAGTGGGGCTGGAACTCTAGAGGATCTTCAGGACCCCTTCCAACCCACACCAATCTACGACTCTATACAGACAGAAAAGACAGAGCAGGCTGTTACACTGCTTGCAGTCTCCCCAGCTGAAGCTACCACAACAGCATTGGGAAAAGAAGGCAAAACCACTTCTGACCTTCACTTACCTCACCAGGAAGTCTTGGAAAAAAAAGTCAAGATCCACAGTTGACATGGAAGTGGAGGGTTTTATCTTCCAAGAAAATCCATGCCTACACATCACTCTCAGTTCTCAGCTGCATTAGAAAGGAGGACCTTAAGCTTGTCCGTGGCAGTAATACTTAACCAGGGAAAAAAAGTTTCTTAAAAAATATTTTATTAGAAAAAACTTCCAACCAAAGTTACTCAATAAACAGCTGTACAAAACATATTTCTTTGGTGAGTTTGTGAAAGTTACCTTAATTTCTTTAGCTACCCACATA
Organism: Calcarius lapponicus; assembly: GCA_039654755.1. Classification (NCBI taxonomy): domain Eukaryota; kingdom Metazoa; phylum Chordata; class Aves; order Passeriformes; family Fringillidae; genus Calcarius; species Calcarius lapponicus. The sequence continues at coordinate 102,228,116 of CM077464.1, forward strand.
CACAAAAGGAATTTTTCTTAAATAAAGCATTTATGTAGACAGACACCAAAGCAAGCTGCTGCTCCTTGGCAATTACTGTGTCAGCTCAAGGGACATCTGTGACTGCACACGTGACTCACAGCGAGCTCAGAGCTGATCAGAAGAGGGCAGGTGGGAGACCATTGCCAAAAAGCAGGCGCCAAGAACTCGGTATCTTCCACTGTGAAGAAGGATCTGTGGAATTGTTGCTCTGCAACAAACCCAGAACAATTACGTTTTAAGTAGTAATGATGTAACTGGGTATTAAAATAATAGGCAGCAGTACAAATGTCAGTGTCACGGTGGGTTGTTTTAGAAAAGAGCACTGAAGAGAGAACTCAATCAAACCTTCACACAATTTTTGCCCACACCTGTCAAACAAAAGGACCAGTGTTCAGATTTGTTTTTTCAGGTGGGCAAACAACCACTGAGGTTTTAATACAAATATATATTTTATTTGGCATACTCTTGATGAACAAGAGCCAAAAATGAACCCATCTGGACTGAAGAAAAATGAAAATAAGGGATATAAAATATGACAGCAAGAACTTTAGATCAAACAGTACTTACTTCACTTTTAATTAGCTGGAGCCATTCATTAAGATAGTTAACAAGAACAAATGCATCAGGGATGTTGTCTCCTTCTGAGCAAAATTTCAGAAGAACTGCCATTTGGATTCCCTCTGAACAGCTGCAACAGAAATGAGCAGGCATTTATATTTCATTTTTAGATCCATAATAATTATATTTAAGTATTAAGAGCAGCAACAATATGCACGTTATCTTGTGAAAAGCCAAAACCAAAAAGGAAAAACGTATGTGTAAATATATATTCTTTTTCCTCCAGATTTCCTAGATCACGTTTTCACACTTCATGCTTTTTTGCTTAGTCTTGAATTTGTTCCTTACTTTGCAAGGCAAGAATCCTACATCTTGCAAGAGTATTCAGGCCTTTTATGTACTTAGTTTGCATTTTTGTGCTGGTGAGGTGCCTATACACATCCTTTGATACAATCACTCCTCTTATTTCTGTGTATTTTAAACCAGCAGTTTTGCAGGCTGCGTATCACTACTTCACTCAGAATATTCTCATTTTTTAAATTTAGATATTAAGATAGCTATTTTTAATTATTTTACCTCAAGTCCTGGCAGTTTTCTTCTTTTGCAATTGTATATTGTTTCCATTCTGAAGTCAGTATAAATGTAAGCATGGCATTAGTAACTTTGCTGCTGTTGAATGCAACAGTGTGGTTGGATGTCAAAAGTACTAATTAAAAAATAAAGGTCAATTTTTCACTGGACACAACACATCTTTTGTAGAACCATACAGTTGTGCTGTAAGTAAGTATTAGTTTCTAAAATCAAAATACTCAGCTTTCAGCACAACTTCTGATGTACATACCTTGTAACAAAACCCTCACATCTCATTTTTTTTTGCTGGCCCTGAAATCTTAACTCATTCATAGTGCTCAGAGTTGTTTGTGGGTTTTTGGGGTTTTTTGTATAACTGACGGAACCATTTGCCCCAGGAAACAGTTTTAGTTAAAGTAGCACAGGTATAGGAATTCTACTATTTACAAATAGTGGTTTGGATAGTATCAGATACTGGATTGATTGTGATCATAACTGTAAAGACTTTATAATTTTTCTTTAGCCTATTCCCTTATATTTTTATCTTATTCTAACTTTATGATTCAGGACTCCCTACTTTTCTTCCTCCTAATTATGGGCCTGACCTGAAAGAATTTCTATTCCTATAAACCCCTGTTCTATAAACAGAACAACTTTTCTTTTCCTGTAACATAGCAGTTTATAAGATAATTTTACCCAAGTACTAAAAACAAGACTTCTGACACCTTTCCATGCTTATCTTTAGGCAACTCACCTCTCAGTAAACAATAGTTTTGTGATGCCACCTCCAGGTATATGCAGAACTTTGTCTGTATCATTTATTCCAGGATAAGCTGCTACTTTTTCCATTTCTTTCCAGTTTAGCTCCTTCATGCGGCCTCCAACTGCTTTCTCCAGATCGGGTGTGAGCAGGTAGCGCAGTGGTGTCCTGGAAACAAGTCAAGGATGCACTCAGTCTGCCAAGGAAGGACTCTGCCCCACTTAGCACTTGTGGAGACAGAAGGTGCCAGCACTGAGGACCTCACATCTGCAGGGAAGAACTGCTCTGACATTCTCTCCCTCTTCAGATCAGAGTTAGAAAGTAAGTCTGTAGCCTCAAAACTGTACAAACCATTCAGCTTTATGCCACAAATAGAATTCAGGTACCCTTTCAGGGGCTCAGTTAACTGGCAAGTGCCAAATACATAAGCACCTAAATAGGGAAACTTCTTACAGTTGTTAAAATAATTTACAAATAAAATGCGCTTTTTCTTCCTTCAGATAGGAGGTGATTAATTCAAAATCCGTTTGGGTAAACTTAGACTTCACCACGGTACAGTATTTTTAGTAAGCTCACACTGCTAATACATTTAGACTTTAGTCAAGTTAAAAGTATTTTCTGAATGCACTACCCTCACTCTTTAGTAAATCTGCTATAAGGGAGCTGTTCTGTGGTGCTGAGGGAGCTGGGAGGGTTTAAATCACAACTTACGACTTAGACCTCCTCAAATAATCATCAATCCCTCTAATTTCATTCCATGTTAGCTGGCCATCCTGCAATTGTATGGATCTACCACTGTATCTGGGACGTGCATAGATCTAAAGCTCCTTTGAGGCCCTATACATTTATAGAGCCTGAGGATAACAACTGCAGAAATACTGATTTTATTTACTTCTCATTAAATCACCAATTATGATGCCGTCAATCATCAAGAAATGGTTTTTGGATGGGTAATATCTAGTAAAAAAATACTGCAATTCCATCCTTGCAGTTGCCTCCCAACAAATAATAACTGATAACTCCCTATTAAAAAAAAAAGACAACTAACTGTATCAAAGAAAACCTTTCAAATGTTGAATGATGCCAAAGAGGTCAGAAACAAACCACTACTGCAATCAACTATTAAAAATCTAACCTGTGACCTGTATGCCATCAGTTAATCCCTGACATTGCCTGCAGCCACAGGAAGTTAAAACTGAGGCAATGCAGGCTAAGTGCAATTTGCTTACAGCTTTTCATTTGATCAGTATTTCTGACATTAGTAACCCAGAAAATTCAGTGACTTATCCTGTAATACGTCATGTTTTAACAACATACTAAGCATTTTATGACCAATGCACACATGCAAACAAAAGCACCTGCCAAAAGTACTCAGGACATGGAAGCAGAGGGAAATATGTCCATCAAAAAAGCTCAGAAACATCAGTTAGGTCTTTTAAGGACCCAAACATACCCCAGAAGCTGCTCATCATCGCGCTGGTACGCGTGGCTGCTGGACAGAAGGACAACCCTGGCACATTTGCTGCTCTTCACCCAAGAAAGCAGGGTTTCACAGAATGGCCTGTACTTGTTCTTCATGCAAAGACACAGACAAAAAAGTGAAAAATTTCATGTGTCCTTAACAATACTAGGTGTTACGTATAATTACAGTGATGTAAATTATTCTTCATATCCACTTAATCTTCAGCCCTACATATATTATTAGAAAGCAGAGAACTGCCCTGGTTGTTTACTTAAGCAAAACTACACGTAGAATTACGAGAATTATCATTAAGACCATGTCAACAACAACAGTACCACCTGTTTTGTGTGCCATTAATAACAAAGGGAAAAGCTTTAGAGGAAGATGAGATGGCAGGATCACACAGTATTTTTCCACGCTTTGAACTGATAAAATACTGCACCACAATTTTCTTTTCTGTCTTGGCTTTCTGCTTATTTTAAATTATAGCCACTGCCCAGTTAATGGGTCATACTAAATTCCTCATTTTTACCAAATGAGCGCTGTTAAAATGAATCTAGAATACTATGAAATAATTAAATTGGGATGACACAAAAATAAAGCTATTATAAAGAACACAGAAAAATAACAAATGTAAAGGAAAAAAGTAAAAAGACAAAACCCAGACCATTTTGTATTTTCATGACTCTTAATAAATAAAGAGATATTTACACTAAAATCTACCAACACAGGCAGCTGCTATGGGGCTTGGAAAGACAAAATGCTGAATTTGATGATGCAAAATGTCTCAATGAATGCAGAAATCAGTAAAACTTTACCAATTGCAGAAGGTGTTACACATGAAGTAGAAAAATACTTTTGCCAGGCTACTTAGTATCTGTCAGCAGTACTATTCAAACCAAAGAGTGATGTAAGAACAATCAATGAACATACATACCTTTATAAAAGGTGACCTGATCTGCAGAACTACAAGTTTCTTTGAAGGTAAGGAGTACACTACAAGAAGAAATCATTAAGTCTTGATAAGCAGAAATTGAGAAAGAGATCTGGGTTTAAATATATCAAGAATTACCCCATTTACAAACTTCAGGATAGTAAACATTTCAGCTATCAATTAATATGGGAAAGCCTGACAACATCCATTGTGTTAAAAACATATTTCTGTGCATTGTACTTTCAGTTGTACTAAATTCAAGGACTGAATTATGAAAGATATATGAGGATATGCCTCCTGTAATGATTCAGATAATGTATGCATTTTTGCAAAGACTGAGAGATTATTCTGAGATTTCTCTGATTTAAGAGGGTAAAAAAAAGAGATACATTGATCAATATAGGGAAAGAAACTAAGAATTTGTGGGGAGAAACATTACACAGGGAAAAAGGCAAAGGTATGTAGGAAAGAAGAAGAGTGGATAAGAATCCTTCTAAATCAGAAATTCAACTTGTATTCCAATAATTTATTTTAAGTATGTACACACTTGATATTGCTTTGGATTAACTCCAAAGTTTTGTCTGCACTGCATTGGCTCAAATTCAACATTTCTCACTGGTTCCAAATGTCAAATTGGTTTTCCAAAATAACAACAGGAACAGTTCCCTCTGTGAAATGTAAATACATTGCTATCTATAGGTTTCTGCAGCTGTTATTACTGACCTTAATTTAAGAACATCAGCAAAATATAACAACAACAAAAAAAGTAAATGTGATGTTCTTGAATCTTATGCCCCTTGCAAATACCTTCAGCATTCAATACCCACCTTCAGCATTTATACTCAGCTCCACTGAGTTTTCCTCTGCTGTTGCATATGGGTTATTTCCAACCATTGGCACCAGGCAATCGGTGTAGAAGTAACCAACTTTAGTCATGTCAAGCGTGGAAATCACCAGATCTATTGCCAATTGACCAACATTCCCCACGGACACTGCCGGCTGAAGGAACAGAACCCAATTACAGCGTGCTTTATGGATGGCATAAGGTGCTCTTCAAATAGTGAAAGCTTAAAATCTTGTCAAACATGATTTCTAAAAGTGGCTGCTCATCCTCTGGCAAAGATGAATATTTCCTACCAGAAGAATTGATAAATACAGGGTTTGATCTCTGTCTGACAAAAAAACATCCTGGCCACTTTTGTGAATAATTCTGTCTCATTGGAAACTGAAAGAACAGTTTGGAAATTTACCTCTTTTTCCACATTTTTGGATTGAGAGTAGGTAAAATACAAGCAACTGATGTGAGACTGGCAAAGCTCACATGATGCCCAAAGGCAGCTCTGGTATTACATATTAAGCCTCTAAATCTCAGACTGACACATAGACAAGAATAGGTTATTTTTTCATTTTTTTTTTAAGGATGAAAATGATAAGGGTGCCCTTAAATTAATTTCACAGGAATTGCTGCGGTGTATCATCAATCGAGGCAGATACTGACCTAATACGATGGAAAGAGAAAGTCAAGGTCTGTGTCCTTCCAAAGAAACTATTACAGGAAGACAACCATAAAACGTTCAGTTGCTTTCCTCTAATTTATAATCAAACCTAAGAATTGCTGCTACCCATTGGGGAAAGACACCGAGTTTGAGGCCGGCAGAAGGTGAGGGAGGCGCGGCCGCACTGTGTCCCCTCGCCCTGCCTGGTCCCCAGCTCCCCGGCAGTGCCCTGCGAGGAGCTCGGCAGTGATGTGTTTCCTGCTGCTTGTCAGCTGACCGGGAATGCCTTCCTGCGCAGCCTGCACAGTCATGCCGGGCTGTGCAGCCTTGCCTGGGAAGCGACGAGGTCCCTGAATTGACGGACAGCTGACGGCGTTGGTCCGTCCGCAGCCTGCGCTGGAGCTCTCGTCCCACAGCGACATCGTCACCGCGGGCGCATGACCTGACAGTGATGTCACACCATGTGTGAAGGCGATAAAAAACACTTCCTAAAACAATCCTAATCCGAGATTTAAATGTAGCAGAATGATTTTTTTTTGACGCTGGAAGCATTTATATATCGCATCTAAATGAAAAAAAATCCCAAGCTTTTATTGTAGTGACAACCCACGGGTGCTGCAAATCCACTACAAGCGCATAGGGCGCATTAATTTTTAGAGCAACAGCACATAGCTATAGCTCCAAAATAACAAATAGCTATTAGTCTAAAATAAAATACAGCTGTTGCAGCTCGGCAAGGATCGTCTTGAAGGGGCAAACGCGGGGTTCTGAGGAGGGAGAAGTTGACAGAAACGGAGAACACCGCGCTAAGCTCTGCTGCAGACAGAGCCCTCCAAACCCAGCAGAACACCCCACAGATTCCACACACACCGCCTGCCCTGCGCCTTCTCCACTTATCCCGCGGCCAAGTACCCAGGGACGAGCCTCGGGGAGGGCAGGGAGGGACACCAGAACCCCCCGTGTCCCGTCCCACAGGAGCGGAGCGGAGCCCTCAGCACAGGCACCGGGGGCAGCGACTCCTCAAACCCACGGAGGGCGGGAAAGGGGAAGCAGGAGCGCGACTCACCATGAGCAGGGTGAAGCCTTTAAAGTCGGGGGCGGCGGAGCCCCCGCCGCGGTCGCACGGAATGAACATGCCGGCCGTGAAGGGAGGAGGGAAGCAGGCAGTGAAGAAAGGAAGGAAGGGAAGAAGGAAGGGAAGGAGGGAGGGAAGGAAGGAAGGAAGCGGGGCGCGGACGCCGCTCCCAGGTGCTGCCGCCAGGGGGCGGTGGCGGCGCTGCCCGCGCTCGCCGCGAGGCCGTTGGGGCTCGTTCCCGGGCGGTTCCGCCATGTCGCTGCCGCCGGAGAAAGCCTCGGAGCTGAAGCAGATCATCCACCAGCAGCTGCTCAAGGTGGGACCGGCGCCGGAGAGACTTCCCCTGGCCCTCAGGGAGCTGTGCCGGCCCCCATGCCGGTGTCACCCGGCCGCGGGTGGCGGCAGCGCCCGCTGAGGCGGTGGCGGAGCGCGCCCGCTTCGGCGCCCCACTTTGTTCTCCCAACTTGGGTGGCTGCAGGTGGTTTCCAGGCGCCGCTTGGTCGCTTTCGTGCTGCTTTTTGAGCGAGGGTCTTGAACTGGGCGGGAAGTAAGTAAGGAGGCTGTAACTCCTGGATCTCTTGTCAGTGCAGTGGTGAATATTCCCGCCTGTCACACAGGAGAACGGGGTGCTTGGAGCGAGTCCAGAGGAGGCCAGCAAGATGGTTAGAGGGAGGCAGCTTCGGGGAAAGGCTGAGAGAGCTGGGATTGTGCAGCCTGGAGAAGAGAAGGCTCAGTGCAGACTTCATAGCAGCCTTCCTGTACCTGGAGGGAGCCTGCAAGAAAGAAGGAGACAGACTTTTTACCAGAGCGTGTAGCGACAGGACAAGGCAAGATGGATTCAAATTGAGAGACAGCAGGTTTAGATTAGAAATAAGGAAGAATTTTTCACTGTGATGGGTGCTGTGGGACAGGAACAGGTTGCCCAGAGAAGTTGTGGATGCCTCATTTATGGAAGTGTTCAAGGCCAGGCTGGGTGGAGTTCTCAGTGATCGGATCCATTGGAAGGTGTTCCTGCCCATGGCTGGGGCTTTGGGATGAGATGATCTTTAAGGTGTTTTCCAACAAGGCTGTTCTGTGATTCTGTTTCAGGTCCAGGTGGCTGTGTCCTTAACATCCTTCCAGTGTGAGAGTCAGCTCTATAAATCCATCTGCTTTCACGGCTCAGATGATGGGCAGACATTCTCAGACTTCCCTTTGAGCATAGGGAAAGCTTGCAAGGCAGATCTGCTACTTTTGTGCCTTACTTATATAACAGCGTATTTTTTCCCCTTAAGAAATAAGGAAGTATTATATTAAGCTTGAATTTTGAGGGAGGTGAGAAATTGCAGCAGTGACCATTTTGTAATTGATGGATTTGCAGACCTTTTTGTAAGGAGGGAAGTTCAAGATGAGTTGCTGCCGAAGAGCAGTGAAAACACCTACGTTTTTATGCTTGTAACTTTTTTTACTGGGACAGCTGCTTTTGTAAAATAGTGGCTCATTTGATTAGTTCTGCAAGGATCAATATTTTGGTGTAGTTATTTCTGTGTTCCTAGGAAAACCCCCTTAGCCTTATAGACTGAATTGGTAAGTTGCACCTGCTGCCATACAGAGGGCTGGTGTTTGTAACACAAAATGAATTTTCTTTCAGATGGATGTCCATGGGAGGATACGAGAAGTTCTTGCTGAGACTATACGAGAAGAGCTGGCGCCTGAGCATCAGCAGCTGTCCACGGAAGATCTGATAAGAGCCCTGAGACAGCGGGGAATCATTGATGATGTTATGAAGGAACTTAAATTTATAACTGTAAGTAGCTTTTTAAAAGGGGAAGTATTTCTGCTTATTCCTCTTGCTGACGTGGTGTTTTGACAAAGTGAAACTGTGCTGCTTCTGGAGGTTTGTAAGGACCTTACTGATGTGAGACATTATAGGAGCAGAGAAAATTAATGCATATGCTGAAATCGGTTTGGTGATAATACTGCACTGAAAATATTTGTTCACTTTTAGAAGGGAGCATACCTAAGGAATGGCATTCAGATGAAATGCAGGATCCTTTAATTTTTAGAAGACTGTAGTAAAAACATTGTTGCATCCTTTGAGTCCTTAAAAAGTCTTAATTGTAATTCCAGGATGTGAATGAAATGGGGAAGACTTCAGCTCCAAAACCATCAACACATTTTGTTGACAGAGAACCACCAGTTTTGAAAAAAAGTATGTTTCTTGTTTATTTAAATGTTTGGATCATAGTTTTGAAACAAATTTGAAGTCTATGATTTTTGTGCTCTGAATTAATAATCCAGTATGAACTGGCATAAAGGTGGGATGTTTCCTCTGCTTATCCACAGGGAGTAAACTCATGTAAGCAGCAGCAATCAGTGTTGCATTAAATATGATTTATTATTATTTCATTTACTTTATACTAAGATAACTTCCATATATTTTAAAATCACTTTCTCCTAAGCACATTTCAAAGAAGTTTCTTTTTTTACTAGTCTCCTGTTAGCTGATATTTAGCAAATTAAGCTTTCTAAGATCTGTTTGTAGTCTCTTCATTTTTATTGCTACGCTTTACAGCTAACATTGACCCAACACGGAGGTATCTTTACCTTCAGGTTTTGGGTGGAAAAGCTTTTCTGGAGCATCTTCAGGAACCAGAGCCTCTGCCTGGCCAGATCTGTTCTACCTTCACTCTGTGTTTACATTTTCGAAACCAGCGCTTCCGTTCCAAACCTGTACCCTGTGCCTGTGAGCCAGATTTTCAGGATGGTTTTCTACTTGAAATACACAAAGATAGCCTAGGTAAGGAATATTATGGGTTTAAAACTGATGGTGTTGGGGTTTTTTCTTATCTAGGAGTTATTGTGAAATATGTTTGATATTATTTTGTGGATTTCTTTCCTGGTTTTTGTCATGTTTTCCTGGGGAAACTGATTACTGTATTGGGTTATGCCACCTGTAGATCTTTTTTTGCTCTTGCTCTTTTCCTTCTTTTTCACTCTAAAATAACTTGAAATTGACCAGCTTTATAAATTCTTAAATGTTAATTCCATTTTAATTTTTTGTGTATCTGAACTAGTTGCACTGCAGTACTTAACTACAAAAATAATTTTATCTTCTCTGTAATCTCTCTGTAGCTCTGTCTCCTAAAATGAATATGGTTTTAGAGATGGGACCATTGCTTACACTTCTGGACTCAGAATATTTCTTTATACTTATTACAGACACTGCATTTTGTTGCATACTGTTTTAAAATCCTGAGGAGAACTTGGGATGATAGTATTATTTCTTATTTCGGTTTAATAATGGCAGGTGACGGAAGCAAGATGGTGGATGCAACCACTATGTTATCTATATGTGACCCAGTGCATATGGTTCTGATCAAAACAGACACATTTGGTGAGACCACACTGGTAGCATCCTATTTCTTGGAGTGGAGGTCTGTCTTGGCTGCAGAGAATGGCATAACAAATGTTGCTGTGGAACTCCTGGGTGTAGGTAAGGATGAAAAATGAGCACATTATGATGACTTAAAATACTGGGTACTGAGCTTGCTTACAAGCTTGACGCAGTATTTTTGATCTAGTTCATTTTTTCCTACAATTCAGAAGTAACTGTAAAGTATCCTTAGAAAATGCCTAGAAGACTTAATGGTCAGATTTTTCTGTTACCAAGCTGCTAAAAAGAGTATTCCAGATCCCATGTAAAAATGGTCCTCATGTCTGGGAATTCCCACTATTGATTATCTTCAAAATCTGGTTAAGTTATCACAATCAAACCTGCCAAACAAAAATCCAATAGTTAATCTCCAGGAATATATCTGATCAGTGCACTTGGGACTAAAACTGAGTTTGTGTGCCTTTCATAGCAAACCAACAATTGCTGGAGAAAGGGATTTCTGCTCTGCTCTCATTTTTCCCAGTGGCTGGAAGTGTGTTTTCTGCACAGCTTGGTTTAGGTGCTCAGCAGTTAGTACATGTGTATTTTTGTGTGTCACTTGTCCCCAGTCCTCTTCTCAGGAGTTCCAACTCAAGTTTTTAGGATATGATTTAGTAAATAAAGACTAAATTACTTTATTGACTAAAATGACTTTAATGACTAAAAGTCCTGTAGGAAGTCTCATGACTTTTACAAGAGCAGGTAATGACCGGACAAGGGGAGGATGGATTCAAACGGAATGAGAGTAAATTTAGATTGGATCTTAGGAAGAAATTCTTTCCTGTGAGGGTGGTAAGGCACTGGAACAGGCTGCCCAGAGAAACTGTGGATGCCACATCCTGAGAAGTGTTCAAGGCCAGGTTGGATGGAACGCTGAGCAACATGATTTTGTGGAAGGCGTGCCTGCCCCTGGCAGAGGGATTGGAAATAGGTGATCTCTAAGATCCCATCCAACCCAGGCCATTCTGATTTTAATTTTCTATAATGAATTGGAAATGCATAACCAATAAGTTGGGTTTAATTCTCAGGTGGGTTATGGAACAAGTTAAATTTATTCTCATTAGCTTTTTTCCAAGTAATAAGGTATCAGCCCTATAAATCAGTGCTTTTTCTCCTCTTCAAAATCCTATCATTGTACAAAGTGCATCAAGAGCATCAAAGGATGCTTCCATCTCAGATAGACAGATAAACTATTATGCAAGGTTTCCATTGCTTGTAGTGCTTATAGACCCGTCTGTAATCTGTTTGGTAATGCTCATTGTTGTTTATGTAATCTAAAATTTTCAGCATTAGGGGGGTTGCTGTTAGTTTGTTTGTAGTTTTGGGGAGTTTTTTCTAAGTTGATTAATTTCTTTGTATGACAGCCAGAGTCCTTCATAATGAACTGTGTCCTGGGGGAAGATGAACTTCACTTATTTCCACCTATTTGAATTTGAGCTACTTGTGTAATCAGTAGAAATAGGCACATTTACAGTGTCTGATTCTCTGACTTGATTTTAGATGCCTATTCTAGACATTTCTAGAATACCATTCCAGAATTCATCTCATATATCCCAGTACTGGCTGCAAACAGGGCCTTGGATAATTGTTTTCGATATAGCCACCAGTGCTTTTTTTCATATATTATGCTTTCCTACAGCCTCATTTGAGTTTAAAATTTAAATAAAGATTCCCATTTTGCCTACGTTGAAAGAAGTTTAGTTACTTTTTGTGATTATGTAAGGCTAACATACATATTTTAATGGTTTGCCCCAGCCTGGCTGAAATAATCTAAGCAAAAATGAATATGAGAGAACTGATGAAAATTAATTTTGTTTCAAAGGTACAGAATCAAAGGTTTCTGTTGGTGTTTTAAACATCAGACTGGAAATGTATCCACCGCTTAATAAGACACTTTCTTCAGAAATAACTAGTACTCAAGTAAGTGATTTTGGAGAGGGCTAACTTATTCTTTTGTTGGTGGGGGGAAGCTCAGTATAGAATTGTAGATGTTGAGGACTGGGGTTTTTGAATGTTTAATACTTCTTTTTTTCTATTAAATTTAATTCCTTTTTTAAACTACTGTGTCTATACTGAACATTACTCAAAGTATTACTGTCATAGGTTTTTCTAATTACTTGTATCAAAACCTCTGAAGAAAAAAGAAGGGTGCAATATATCTAATTTTCTTCAAGTAGTATATATGCTTTCTTGCTCTTTCCCATGTGAAACAGTAATTTCAAGTTAGCTGTTCTGCTTGGAAGGCCAGTAAATGTTGGCCTGAAAGTGCATGCAGATATTTTTCTGCACATTAAAATCCAAGCAATCCTGTGCAGAAATGCATTACTTAAAATGAACAGTCCTTCGTTCAAGCCTAGTATGTGAACCTACAAACAAGAAATACAGCTTGAAGTTTTTCTTAATTTGATTTCTATTTAAAAATACTATGGATTTGCATGATACACTTAAAATATTAAGCTTTATTTTACATATGCCAGGATGTGGTGTTAATGTACTTACTTGTTATGATGCTTGAGAGGCTACCTGGAACAAAAGCTAGACTGAGTTAAAGGAATAAGGTAGGAATTTATTGAAAGGCCTTCAAAAGTTACAGCTTGGGCAGTGCAGGAGCCCGGCTGTGGCTACCCCCAAGATGGACACTGGGTCCATCACTTCTATAACTTCTGGTCCATTTACATGTTGGGGTTAATTGTTTAATCACAGCTTCAGGTTATGAAGCCCCATCCTCTCAGATTGCTTTTCTCAGTTCACTGTTTGTACTTTTTGAGCCTGAAGCTGCAATGATGACCTTGGTTCTTGGGTGGGAAAGGATTGTTTTGTCTGGCTAAGCTGTGAAGACAACTTGCTAACACTTTAAATGAAGTTCAGCCTTACATACTAATGCAGTACAGAATCTGGAAAATATGAAAGCTAAAACTTAAGGCATCATTCATGGGCTTTTTTCTCCTGTTTGGAATTAGTATGTGCAGGATTGGTTTTGTTTTTCTTACCTGCAGTTCACTTTGGAACGTCAGAAGACAGCAGAAAAAGAACGTTTATTTCTTGTGTATGCTAAGCAGTGGTGGAGAGAATACCTGCAGATCAGGCCTACCCACAACGCAAGGCTGGTAAAGATCTTTGCACAGGTTCGTACATTTTACAAATAGACCAATCCTTTCTTTAAGTTATCTTTTGATTTTATTTTGAACTTTATGTGTATGTGGAATCTGTATAGATTTATGAGGTGCTTATGTTCGGGTCAGGGCTAAATGTGGTGTATTGTGCAAAAAAATTAATTTTTTAAGGACTGAACTTTTGTTTATCTATTGAAGCTTAAGAGAACGATGCAGACAGGAGGGTTGCTCTGACTACTTCTGATGTACCGAGTGAAAAAGCCTGCTTAGTCTTGTCCTTGAATATACTCACAAATGTCAGAGACTTGGGTGACCTGTACAAATTATTTCAGATAAGTTTTGTACCAGATAAAACAGTTACCAAAAAATGACTTCCTAGATGTATTAGAACAGATCCTCAAAATATTTGAACTCTGTCATCTGCAATGCAATCTCTCTGGTTTATGTCACACAGCAACTACAGTCATAATTACTTGAGTCTGATAAGTTACTGTATCAGTTACTCCTCAGTAACTGTTCCTCAGTGAAAGGAATGTTAGGATCCTTCCTACCACAGTAACTTCTTATCTCAGACAGTGTCCTGAAGCGATCTGTGCCTCCTATTTGGGGAGGCAACAGCGTCCCTTCTTGCTGTGCCCTGAGTGCACGGGAGTGATGTGAACTTCCAAATCCCAGCCAGCAGCTGAGCCTCCATCCTAGCACTCTCTCACTCCTCATCAGTGGGATGGGAGTAAGAACAAAAACTGCAAAAGCAAGGAAGACTTCATGGGTTGGGAGAAAGGTGGTTTAGTAACAGTAAGCAAGCAAGGAAGCAAGGGAGGGAAAACAGTGATGCAAAGACAGTCACTCACCTCTCCAAGAGCGTACAAATGCCCCAATAGTCTCCAAGCAGGGGCAAGTTTAGAAGAAGTCTGTTCCCCACCCTCACAGTTTTTGTTGATGAGCATGCCACTGTATGGCATAGAGTATTTCTTTGGTCAGAACAGGTCAGCTGTCCTGGCTGTGTCCCCTTCCAGCTTTTTGTCCAGCTGAACCCACAGCTCTGTGGTGGCAGAATGAGAAGCTGAGGTGGCTGTGATCCTATACAAGCCCTGCTCAGTAGCAGCTAAAACCCTGGTGTGTTCACAGCAGTGCTTGGGTCACAGATCTAGAACACAGCACTATGAGGGCTGCTGCGAAGAAAACAAACTCCCTTCCAAACAGACCCAATACAAAGGCTTAAGGGTTTCAGGGCAGGGTATAAAGAGAAACAAGTCTGTAATTAAATAGGATAGGAACTAGGCCCCTGCTAGATTAGTACCTATATGGAGCTTATCTTGAGTTTCCCACTGGCCATAGCAAATCTTAGTAAAACTATCTGGGAACAGAAATGAGTTCATTAGATTAGTTTGATCATGTAGTTACCATCAGGTTTCAGATGAATAATGTAGAAACAGACATTATATATATAAGACAAAATTTAAAAATAAATCCTGCCTGTGGGTTTTTTTAAATTGCTTTTGAGCTGTGAAATAGTTTTCAACAGGATTGCAGTCAGCCTCAAATAAATGCTGCTTTTTTCCCACCAGCTTGCTGGAAAAGCATGACAAAACCTTAACGGGGACAATATGTGACTACAGTAAAAATATGAGACCATAATCTCCTGAAGCTGCAGAGATTCAAAAGGCTTTGATCCTTTTTTAAAATGCATGAGCATAAAAGTACCAATTTAGCCCAGTGAGGAACAGAAGACCTCTGTGCTTCTTGAAATAGTTTTAATAGATGATACTCATAGTATTTGCCTGCAGCATGTAATAAACCAGATTTTTAAAAGTCATCTTATTTTTTAATTTTTACAAGAACTTAGAAATTCTTAGTATTATTAAGCAATAATACTAAGAATTTCTAAGTTCTTGTAAAAATTAAGTTTAGATCTAGTTACTAGATCAAGTTGCTTAATAGATCTAGTTACTTAATTTTGAGTAATTTTTATTGCTTGCTGTTACAAAAAGGGGTATTCAAATTTAGAAGCAAATAGACACCTTTTAAACTCTAGAATCAGTTGCTGACTGTTTAATGTTTTTGGGGGAGAGTTTTTTTGGGGTCACTGTGGAATTTGGTGTGTGAAATTTGTTCTGGCTTGTTTTTATACTTGATAATGTGGAAATTGACAGTAGGTAGAGCATAAACAGTTCCTCACCCATTTGAGAAAATTAACTGCAGCCTGTGCTGTTCCTGGTGTTCAAGTTCATTTAGTCCAGAATGCCCTGTGAGTGACAGAGCCCCACTGAAATCTGTCATGTCTCTAAATGAGCGGTCTTAGTGGTCTTGTATCCTAATTCTGGGGGTATTTTTGTATCTTACTGTTTCTGATTGATACTTATTCCAAGGAGGATACATCCCAGAGGAAAAAAATCTTAGCTCAGATTAATGTTTTGCTCCACCTGAGCGGCTGGCAAACAACTCCATTTGCCATGTTCAGGATGAGAACGGGGTGAACCAGCCGGTGTGTTCGTATGTAAGAGTGAGTGACAGAGCCAGACTGAAATCTGTCATGTCTCTAAATGAATGGTCTTAATGGTCTTGTGTCCTAATTCTGCGGGTATTTTCATGTCTTCTTGTTTCTGAGTGATTCTTATTCCAAGGAGGATACATCCCAGAGGAAAAGTCTAAGCTCACATTAATGTTTTGCTGCACTTGAGTGGCTGGTGAATAACGCCGTTTGCCGTGTTCAGGATGAGAACGGGGTGAACCGGCCGGTGTGTTCGTTCGTGAGGCCCCTGCGGGCCGGGCGGCTGCTGGACACGCCGCGGCAGGCAGCGCGCTTCGTCAGCGTCCTGGGCCACGAGAGAGCGCCCGTCATCGGCGGCGGCGGCGGCAAGCAGGAGCAGTGGTGCACCCTGCTCGCCTTCCTGTGCCGGAACAAGGTGCGTGACAGTGCCCCGCTGTGGCGCTGTTAGCGTTCAGAAACACATAACCACGAGAAATGATTATGTGGGTGCTTTTATTGAAGAGCTCTGGGTGCCAGGGGTATGAACCCAAATCTGACTCTGACCATACAGCCGAGATGAACACGTTTTTATATTCTATAGTTATATAACTTTCATGTTAATTATTATTGTTCTATTGTATACATAGATTTCAGCTAAGTATAGCCCCCCTTTGAATTTCCAACATAGTTTCTCATTATTCTTCTTATGGTTATATAATAATTATATTTAATTACTAAACAATCATCACATCTAATAATTATATCATTTATCACGTTGCTTACGCAGGTGCAGTGATCTGGGAAAAGCACAAAGCCTAACATTTCAGAGTCTATTTTAATATTTTCCCAGGCCCCTCTATCAGCACTGCGGGGCTGGTGGCCTGCTCTAACCCAAGGCAGTAATTTAAAACAGGCTGCAAATCAGATTTGGATGGTTCTGTTGCAGTTGCGCTTGAGGTGTTTTTAAAGAGAAACAGGTGATAAATAGTAAACAAGAAGGCTTTGCAGCAGACTTCCTTTACTACTGTACTTGTGGTCCATTTGACAATGCGTATCTTTGACAGTGAAATTGCTTCTGCTGCATTTCTAAGAACACTTTTTGTCATCCAATGAATCCCTGCTACTGTGTGGGACACTAGTTAAAATTCTGGACTAATCCAGGAAGAGTAGAAAAAGTCTCTTTAGTCTCTTTTGTTGATTTGATAGGTTTGTTTTGGGTTTTTTTGGGGTTTTGTTTTGGTTTGGTTTTGTTTTGGATTTGTGGGTTGTTTTTTTTCAATAGATGGGCTGAAATATGCTGACAGTTTTTATGTTCCATTTATGCAAGACAGGAATTTTCACTAGAAGTTTCGGCCTATTTCTTGGTGGCCTGACATTCATATCATATGACTGTAATAAGCAAAACAAATTTTAACTGGTTCTGGTTTATAGCTCTTCTGTTTTATGAGCAGAAGTACCAGTGATCACTACTGATGCCTCTTTGGGGTGGTCAGTGCTTTTCATTGCCATGGAGATGGCCATGGAGCACTTCTGCCTTCAAAAATGACGTCACTGGTGTGTTTGCATTTAAAAGATGTGTTCAGGGCAGCAGGAGCTGTATCCCAGGTTTTAGACCTGCCTCCAAGACCACGTAGAACAGGCACTGGCTGCTGCTCTGAATATCAGATGATGCATAGGTGCTGTATAAAGGCAGCTCTGGCTGCCCAGTGGCTTTCAGATGGAGATGCCAGTAGGGACTTTGAGGGCCGCTGTGTTTGGATACACAGAGAAGGGTATTCCTTCAAGGCAGAAATGGAAAGCTGTATGGAAAATAACTGAATTTAGCCCTTGAGACACCAGACACCATTATTTTTCTCGTGGAAAGTGGTATAGTATTATTACAATAACACAGATTCACTACAAACTTGTTTAAACCTACCTTTCTGCATATTTCCCTTTTATGCTGTGGTAGGGCAAGATTGTGTTGTTTTGATACATCCAAGAACTCTGAATTTTACATTTTCATCATTCTGAATAGTTATTTGACTAAAAGGCCTTACTGTTCTGCTTCTGAATGCTGTACTTTGTGTTATGAAGCCTTCATTGTTTGAGCAATTTTTGTTCTTACTTTACAGCTAACAATTGTAAAGAGCTCAAGAGACAAAAGATATTAGACATTGCATTTGGAAATTGTTTTCTGTGAATTATCAGTGGTAGTAATGTGTTTATGAGATAAATGTTTTCCTGACTGAAGGAAAAAACCAGTGCACATGATTCCCAGCTGTTTTACAGTTATATCTGTGGGGGACCTTATTTTATCTTTGTCTAGTTTCTGAAGATTGACAGCACATTCAAGAAGGTGAAATACCAGCAGAATTACATTTTGTTTAGTGACAAAATTCCTAACTGTATGAAAATACTGCATAATTTCTAGTCTTGCCTCAGGTGTTTGCTTTATATAATTTTTTACATTTAATTAGAACATTGTTTTTGTTGTCATGGTCAATAGATTCTGGTTTTGGGTTTCTTGAAGGCATCTCTATAATCATAAGAAATGTTTCCCAGTGTAATCATACACTATCCTTGAACAAACATTATCAACAGTCTATCATTAGAGCATGCATTTTAAACTCATTTATTCTATTACAGAAAACCAAAACTTGTCTAGTTTAAATGGTAAAATTCTGACTTTTGATACATGCTTTAGATAAATAGGAGAGTAACATAACTTGTTAAATGGTGGTTTGATAAATACTACTATTTTAGTTCTTTAAGGTTTTATTATTAATAATAATATTCTTTAATATTTACTGTCTAGGGTGACTGTGAAGACCATGCTAATCTTCTGTGTAGTCTTCTTCTTGGGTTTGGATTGGAAGCCTTTGTGTGTGTTGGAACAAAAGCAAAAGGAGTCCCCCATACTTGGGTAATGACTTGTGGATCTGATGGAACAATTACTTTTTGGGAGAGCTTAACAGGACATAGGTGAGTAAAAAGAATATAAGAAAACAGAACAGTGTATTTTGAGGTTTGTGTAGGATATTTCTGCTCTTGTGGTTTTTTTTAATCTCCATATCCTGTCATATAATCCAGGTGATGTTTGTCTTTGAATTTCTTTTCCGTCTAGTGCTTTTGATTCAGTGTGAGGGGAAGTATTTCATCAGTTTGTAATATATTAGTGTCTTTAATACTGTGTGGTAACTCTTTTGTGTCTTATGGCAGCTGATTGCCATCGATGTTACTGCTGCCATCATTTGTAAAGGAGATGAAATCTGACATGATTGTTTAGGAACCCATATTTTTTGCATGATTTCATCAGTGAAATCAGTGTTGCATTATCTTTTTTCCCCCTGAAAAAATCTCTCTGAGTTCTCTGAAATTTTCTCTTGAGTTGAGTCATTAGGAAAGGGCACGTGTAGTTGTTTGGTGTACTAAAGCTTCTGGAACATGTTCTTTCCAGTGTTCAAAACAAGCAATTCTCTTTTGCCACTGTTTATGTATCCTGTGATTAGCATTTGCAGGTGTATTTCTCTAAATGTGATGAATAGCAGGGAAACTGTATGAGCATGTTCTTATAGTTGCAAAATCTAACTGCTTGATTAAACGGCTTATTTTTATACATTTAAAGACTGAAATGATCTATTATTTGGTTGTATATTATGCCTCCAAAGCGTATACAGTTACATTTCTGAAAACAAAGCCATTTTGTGGGGAAAAGTTAATGACAAACTTGGCTTGCATTTTTAAAGGAAGAATGTCTATATCTGTCCCACCTAAATATTTTTACCTTGCTTTGAAAGAAGTTGTATTAATGAGAAATTGAATCTTTTTGAGTAGGTACATCCACAGACCTATCAACCCTGATGACCCTCCCCTAGCTGAGCAACCCAAGCCACTGTATCCATACCGCACAATAGGTTGTATCTTCAACCATGAAAAGTTCTTTGGAAATTGCCAACCCTCTGATGCTGTGGAGGTGTGTGTGTTTGACCTGCATGATGAATCCAAATGGAAACCCATGAGTGGAGAAGCAATAAAATCTGTATGTGCTCCTGGAGCAACATCTTCAGTTCCCCCTTTTCCTCCTCTGTGTGCTTCTACAATAGATGCTGCTGTAACAAGCAACGAGATGGAAGTGCAGCTGAGGATACTGGTCTCTGAACACAGAAAGGTGAGACAGATTGGCAGTGATCTGTCATGGTCACAGAGGTTCTTGTGTTAATTGTATACTTGTTTTGGATAGCTATTTGTCAGTTCACATACTCGTATCTTTGCAATGTGTTTTCCATCAGCTTTTGCAGAAATGTGGTATGGGAAAGGTGAAACAACTGAAAAAAAGTTTGGGAAGACTGTAATGAGCTGTTTTAGACTATTATTTGCAGTGCTGATCCACGGCCCTCATGTGTGGGCTTTTCCCCCCACCCTGTCTTTGCCCCTCATTCTGGGTCTGTGATCTTCAGCTTACTGGCACCTGCAGACCACCCATGAGGGTTCTCTAAAAGCACCAGGAAGATGAAATCTGGTTGTTAGTGCGCTTTGCCAATCCAGCACAAATGTTTCTGGTTCCTAGTTAAAAGCAGACTTTCAGCTTTCGTGATCTTACTCTGACTGCTTTAAAAATCTGAGATATTTTTAGAAGTCAGTTTTGTCCAAGACTTTTATAAGGCATAATGTGCCAGAAATTATACTTCCTGTGCTGGAAATGAAGGCAATGATATTTTAGGCCCCTGGTAGCTTATGTCTGTTTTTATTGAGGTTTTTTGATTGTTTCTGTTTTATCTCCCCACACAATGCTCAGCCTTTAGGGTGGCAAAGTAATTCTCAGAGTATGAGTCTGATGCGGTGTTGAATACATACATAGAAGATTTTTCTACTTCTTTGCATTTGGGATGCTGGGAGGAAGGTGCATGTACATGCTGGGAAGATAGATGGTAGAAAGAAGGTGCCTTTGTGTTTCGGGGAGCTGTTGTGCATCATTTTTTCAGAAAGGGTTTTCTATGAGACATTTGAAAAAATGTCAGGTGAATCTTAGTTGATCTTTTCCATATTTTTGCTGTGTATTTATGCATATCTTCTTACATTTCATGCTGAGATGTTGTAGCTGAAACATCTGGTTTCAACTCTGCTGACCTTATGTTTTAGTCTAATAGTTTAACTTCATTCCTTGATAAATGTTTGATACTTGTGGTGTCACTTTCTTCTGGTGGTGGTGTTTGCTTCTCCCAGCTGGTGTGTGAGTCAATACATGAATCTCACTGCTTCATGAATTCACTGCCATTAATTGCCAATATAAAGATTCTTGGATTTATTTGCATCTATACAGTAGGCAAGTTTAGGCATATCCTGATGTACCTTCTGCACAGCTCTCATTGTTCTGTGACTTGCCTCCTAGGATCTTGGCCTTTCAACTGTTTGGGATGACCAGCTGTCCTATCTGTTGTCACAAGCATTAGCAGCCTATGAGCTGGAACGCACAACAGGTGTTTCTGCAGGGAATGAGGAGTTTCAGGATGCTGTAAGGAGAGCAGTACCCGATGGTCACACCTTCAAAGGGTTTCCCATCCATTTTGTGCACAGGAATGCCAGGAGAGTATTTGCCACGTGTCTTAGGTAAGTCTAAGTGTAAGATATAGTTATATGTTAAAACTACATAGTTCATTTTTTTAATAATGAATTTTAAAGAAAATTAATTTCTTTAGGTTAGAGCTGGAGGAAGAGTGGTGTGGTGTGTGTAATGGATCATGAGGTACAGAGCTTTTAGGTTACATTGGTGATTCAGTGGTGATAGACTTCTTGTGTATTAAATTGAAGAAATGAGGAGTTAATATCATTTCTCTGTACTTCTTAAAAATGATCAGTAGTGGTGTCATTTTCCTCCAAGGCAAGAGCCCTAGCACTATAGAGCAATATTATTATTTGTAATGACAGACTCATGATAATAATTTTTACTTAAATGGTAGTCACACTTAAAAAAAATTGCACTGTGTAATTAAAAGATTTTACAATATCTTAGGATTGTCTGTTACTCCTGTGTTTCTTTTTGTCACATAGGTCTCCGTTTTGTGAAGAAATAATCTGTTGTAGGGGAGACCAAGTGCGACTTGCAGTTCGTGTGCGAGTGTTTGCATACCCCGAATCTGCGTGTGCTGTTTGGATCATGTTTGCTTGTAAATACCGCTCTGTCCTTTGAAAAAATCCCAAATTGTTCATACCTTTTTAGTGCTGCAAAATAATGTATGTGGGTGTAAAATGATTCAATTAAAAACTAATATAGTATTTTATATAAATGCCACTGATTTTGAACACCACAGTGTTTGTATTGAAGGGGATTGTGTACACAGTAATGATTGTATTTATAAAGAGAATTTATTCTTTGTAATAAAAGTTACTTTTTATATTTATAGAAGTATGAGTCAAGTTACTAAAATGTGTCCAAAAAACATTGGCTTGTTTTTTGCAGTTCTGAATTGGTTTAAGAGTTTGTTTAGGTCTGCTTTACCTCTGCAGGGTAAGAGACTCTTTTCTACCTCACCTTTCCCTGTAGTGTACAGTGTGTACTTTGTGAGTGACTGAGATCCAGAAATATAAGTGTTTAGGCATGTGTCCTTCAGACAACAGAATTTATTTCTGCCTCTCGTGGATCTAACAGTAACTTCTACATTCAGCTCCTGAGAGCAGTTCAGTCAGATAAAGGTAAACTTGTTAATCTGTGAATTTGATAATATATGGATTTATTTCAAAAATAAACATTAAGACTTGGATACTTGAAGATGTGAGTAGCTATGATGGGTTAGATAAAGTAGTTAAACCTCATGCATTTTGCCTCTTGTTACCTTAAGTTTCTGAGGTAGAAGTTGGAGCCAGGCCATTTTGCTTGACAGCCATTCATGATTTTGTCTAATTCTGATGCTCAGATCTGTACTTAATTAGCCATCTGTGATTTTGTCTGTCTTAAACCTGTGGGTGATGATTTTGCTGAGTATCTTTAGGTCTTCATGCTTTGCAAAATGGCAAGCTGTTGGGTTTACCGAACTTTTCCGTACCAAACTTCTCAGGTTTTTCCCCATGTGGACTCCAGGCATCTTTTCTTGAGGCTGGAAAATCTGAAACTGTTTGGTTCCTTCTGTAGAAGCCATTCTGTGTCAGTGATAGCCCATGACCACCTCTTTGGTTGTCCTTATAATAAAGAGGCAACTCTTTCTGCTGCTGCTGGACCAAAAAAATTACCTTAGAGAATCTTGCAACACGTACAGCAGGAGTGAATGCTGGCATTTTGCATGTACATTTAATCAGCACTGTGGCAGTGTGACACCATTTGGGTCTTTTTTCTTCAAGAGGTGTTAAATACTTCCTATGGCAGCACTGAGGTTTTTTTTAATTTAGGACTCTAATAGTAATAGTACATTATGTACTTACTGGCCCTGCTGCTAACTTTACAAGTCTGGTTTTGTGTTATTTTTTTTTATATATACCTGAAAGATAAAAATGCATTTGTTTGCCTGCTCTACAGCATATAGGATGGTGATAAAAGCTTCACAAGGACAATTTCTCCCCCAGTTTCCTTGTATCTAAATGTAGCCCGAAAGGCTGGGTCCTATTGCATGGTGAATATTGCTAAATTTAACAGCGTTGTTTAAGTACCAGTTGTATCTTGTATGCAAGGCTGTATGTTACACAAGAGGAAAGAGGAAAGAAGCCGCGTTGAGTACAGCTGGAAGTGAAAGGGGAGAGAGGAGCTGGAATGGGAAGAGAGGAGCTGGAAGTGGAGTGGGAAGAGAGGAGCTGGAAGTGGAGTGGGAAGAGAGGAGCTGCGATGGGAATAGAGGCGCTGGCTGCTCGCAGCGGGCGGCGGGGCCCTGCCCAGCTGCAGTACCGCTCCTGTACGGCAGAGGGCACCCCCGGCGCTGTCCCTCACACCCTCCCGGCTCCCAGAGGACCAGGCGCGAACGGGGGATTTTGAGTTTCCTTTCACATCTGAGAGGTACAACACTAGAGAGAGGAACAGAGAGTGTTCGGTGTGAGCTGCAGCTTGTTTAGTCTGATGTTCTTCTGCGTGAAAGTGCTCGTTTGCCTGAGGCGAAGCTGGCATGAAGGGCCGTGCCCTTCTGGTGCCCAGGTGTGTTCAGAGGCAGGGACGTCGGTTCCCAGCTGCTTGGAAGACGATTCCCTTGTTGTTCCCTTTCCAGATTGAGCTGCTTTAACTCTGCTAGCCTCTCTATGTACCCTGGACGCTTCCGGCCTTGCTGCTGCCGAGGATGGAGCTTTCCCGGAGGGAGTGTTTACTTTGAGAGGGCAGACCCTGTAATTCAAAGGCACTCGCTCTCCCGCTGTGAAAGCGGGGCCCCGCTAATACGTTTCGCTGTATCCGTGATGGCGCGGGTTGGTGTCAAGTGTTTAACACTTGGGTGTGCAGGGAGTGTCATCCCGCGTCCCGCCAGGCGTTTTTTTGTTTCTGGAGGCGGTGGTTCCCAACACCCGGCGCAGAAACAGCGGCCGAGGGCTGTGGCAGGAGTGCCGCGAGTCTGTCGGTGTGTCCGGCAGAGCGGGAAGCGGAGGGCTCGGCCGGCGCTGCGGGCTCGGTTGCCGTGGCAGCCCCGAGTGAATGCTCCCCGCGCCCGCCATGGCGGCCGTGCCGGCAGGGGGCGCTGCGGCGGCGGGCGGCGCCGCGCGGCGGGGGCGGGCGAGGACGAGGACGCCATTGCGTTGCTATGAGCTGTCGCTCCCCCTGCGGCGGCGGCGGCAGCGGGCGGACCGGGCGCCGGTCCTGTGCCTGCCTTCCTCCTGACTCCTGCCTGTTTCCTGGCTCCTGCTGCCTGCCGCGCGGGCCGGGCTGTCCGTCCGGCGGCCTGGTGGCACTAGCGGGGCGGAGAGGATGAGCACGGCGGGACCGGGCGGCAGCAGCAGCAGCAGCACAAGCGGCAGCAGCAGCATCAGCGCAAGCAGCAGCATCAGCAGCCGCTGCCGCGGCGGCGGGGCCGGTCACTGAGCGAGGAGCACCGCGGCGGACGCAGGGCATGGAGCCCCAGCCCGGCGCCTCCCGCCCGGCCGCCGAGGAGGAGGAGGACGGCGGCGGCGGGTCCGGCGGGCAGCCGGAGGCGCTGTCGCTGGAGGAGATCCTCCGGCTCTACAACCAGCCCATCAACGAGGAGCAGGCGTGGGCCGTGTGTTACCAGTGCTGCGCCTCGCTGCGCGCCCGCGCCCGCCGCGGAGAGACCCCCGCCGCCAGGCTGGGGGCGGCGGCCGCGCAGCTCCGCGTCTGGCGGGACGGCGCCGTCACCCTGGAGCAGGACGAGCCCGACCGGCCGCCCCCGCCCGCCGCAGGTAAGGCCGGGGGGCCACCGGCGGCAGCAGCCGGGGGTCGGGCGCCCGTCTCCGTCAGCCTTTGTCCGGGACGTGACGGTCCTTCCCGCCCGAGGGTCGCGGTGGGCGAGCGCTCGGCCCCTCGGTCCTGTGGGGGGTCTGCCTGCCTGTGTGTGTGTGTCTGTGTGTCCCTGCGGTGTCTTGGTGTCGTGCGTGGAAAGGCTGAACCCCTCTCCTGGGATGCGATCGCCTGCGTGCGGGCGCGGGCAGGCGAATGCGGGTCCAGTGTTTTGTAATTGCGTCGTCTCTCCTGGTGAGTAATCGATCCCGTGTCATCCGCACACCGGGAGGGAGCGCCGCTCTTGCGGACTCCCCGCTCTCTGGGTCCCTCCGGCCGGGCCGCACATCCCGCAGGAGCTCCCGGAGCAGTTGGGCATCAAAAGACACCCATTAGAAATATATCCATTTAGATGTGTGCTGACACTAAGTAAGTGAGAAAGCCGTGTACAGGGGCTTAGCACCTACCATCTGTTTCGTTAAAATGCCCAGGAAAGCGTATTTTGCATTGGAAAGGAAATGAGGGCGCATGTCTGTTTCTCAGCCTTTCAAAGCTTCTGATTTTAAATGTGGAAAGCAGTATATTTTTGTTGCAAGTAAAGCTCGATTTCTGAAAAGAAATCAAAGATGGGCAGCAGAAGGATGTGGCCAATACGTGATGGTATTCCCCAGTATCAGCCTAGTCCACATTCAACGTCACAGAATTTTCCGAGAAGACAGAGGTTTCAGCATTTTAAGGTTGTGTGAATCAGAAGGCAGTGGTAAATTCACAAAATGGGATTAATGGAGCCCTCAGCATTTAGAGCACGAATATTATGCCTGGTGTTACAATTTAATGAAGCCTTTTGATACAGTGCCTGTCTGCTGAAAAGTCCTTTGGCAGAGACTTGCAGTAATCCAGTTTGGAGCTAGTGGTACATGCAAATATCAAAATATATTTAGTGGAAGAAAGGACATCATTTAGTTCTGCAATTGTAATGAGCCTAATAATGGCTTCCATTTAAATGTGATCTGGTGTGCTTTTAAAATTGTTTTAAAAACCAGGTCTTTGTAATGTTAATTAAATGCCAGACCAGCACCCAGAAATTCCAGGAAAATGCTCTCCTGACCAAGGCATCTGCATGTCACAAGAGCATTGAAGAGTTTTGTGTTGCATGTCGCGTGCTGCTTTTGCTTACAGTCTTTTGAGATGACATCAAGACTTTTTCTTTTCTCTTTCCTATTGCAGGAATTACATTAGTTTACTATGTATTTCTTTCTTTTGTGGCTTTTTTCCTTACTATTGGTGGACTTACCCTATTTTCTCTTACACAATATCATTACTGGCTGTAGGGGAGTGTTGAATATACTTGGATATAAAGTTCAGGCCCCTCACTGATATCCAGCATGTTTATTTTATGCTAAAGCTTTACTGTGAAAATGTTTTAGTCAACATGTCCTAACCTGTGTATGTTGATACCACATCTAAATTTTTGAATGGATGAGATTTTTTTTTAATATTCCAGCCCTGTCTATTTTTATTTTTTCACCTTATTAGTGTATGTATTATTTTGTATAACACCACATGTGTGTGCTTATGTCTTGAGAATCTTAAGAGAGTGTGTATATGTACCTAAACAAAGATAACCAGTCTGTGAAGACCTCCCAGGAAAGCAGGAGGCAGGAGCAATCCCAGGGAGAGTACCCCCTCCAGTGCCTGTAATAGAAAAGGGGAGGCAGGGATTTTTCTGCCAGCTGTCCATTCCTAAAGCATCCTTGGTGAACTTGCTTTTCCATCAGCTGCAGGCTGGTAGGTGCCTGGATTTGAAAAGAGGCAGGATTTCTCCTGGGGTGCTCTCCCTGCCCCTGGCTTTCTTCATCTTCCTAACTTTGAACAGACTTTGGAAACAGAGGCCGCTCAGCCTCCAAGCTTTCACAAGGGATTTTGTGTGTTCTTTGATTTGTGAAACCTGGAGCAGGTTTTCACTGGAAATTCTTATATATGTGATACATTGCATGTTGGGAGTTCACTATGCTGAATATTGAGGAGCTGACAGAAGGCTTGCTTGTTGTTGGTATCTTTTGATCTCTTCCTATTATTTTCCTTATTGCTCACTGCATTCTCTTTGGATGATGATTAATGTGCTTCCTCAGCCAGTTACAGCTTGAGCCTCTGGAGTAGGTATTTGTTTGTAGGCTTCTGTGTTCTCTTTGCACTGGTGAAAGCTTAGGAAGAACCAGTGCTCTGGCTCCGTGGCCTGGGGAGCAGCACAACATAACAGGCCCTGGAGCTGTATGGTCACAGTAATTTTACTTTCAAGATACAAATTAAAGTTCTCTTAGAAAGAAGTACTGATTATGCAGAAACTGATGGTATTTTTCCAAAGCAGTTTCTTGTGAAACAGTTTACCGGTTCACGCTTAATACTTGAAATTCCAAGTAATAATACATAGAAATTGAAGGAAAATGTCCTTGAGATAGGAAAGAGATGGGTTTTGCTGATAGTGGGGCAGAAAAAGGCCCTTGGAGTTGAATCCCATCCTTAAATAAACCAGAGACTGATTTTCTGATCTTTCCAGTTTTATCTGTGTAATCTATTAATATTTCATTATCTTAAAAAAAATACAAGGTTTTGGTTAAAAACCAAAGAAGTAAAAAGAAGAAGTAAAAAGACGAAGGATGGAAATGCTGCCCAGTTATTCCTTTTCATGTCACCATTGATATCACCTGAATCCCTGACAAGAGGAGGATCAGGAAGGATTCCTGCCTTTGTATTTCGGACAATTTAGATTTAAATGCCTGTGTCAGGAGGTTTGTCAGAGCAATAGGGGTTCTGCGGGTTAATGCTGTGAGTTGTAAAGCTGTTTTGTTCCAGCAATACATAAAAAATGTATAGGTGTAGGTTGGTGCATAGGTATGGATAATTCACAGGAACAAATATTGGCTGTTAGTTTCCATTTTACTAAACAACAGAATGCTGTGTGGGCAAATAAAGGAATCCCTGAAGAATGGTGTCTTTAGGTAGTGAACATTCGGGCTTTGTCCAGGACTGTGGCAAATGAACGATGTGATCAGTCACGCCTGTCAGTGGGGCTCGGGCAGCATCAGGAGCAAACACAGTCATGTCACAGAGTTTGCTCTAGAGATGCACATCAAGCCATGTTTTGACAGAGCAGTAAGAACCTTTTTACTTTTCCAGAACTAAAATAAGAAAGAAAGAAAGATTTTGCATAAATATGCAAAATAAACACTGTGGTTGTCTTAGTGACATCTAAATGCCACAGAAGTGTGGGTTGCTTCGAAATACCCATGGTGGAATTGAAGATACAGTGTAGAATTTATTTTGACTAATGGGTGCTTTAGCGGTCTTTGTAACTTGCAATTTATATGAAAAGAGCTAATGGTGGCATCCAGTAAAGTGCCAGATGCAATAAAAAATAACTTCTGAATGAGCTAGAACATTTGGGATAAACATGTGGTTTGACTCCTCCAAGCTCTCTTTTTGCAGAATTGCATTTATACATGTTTTTATAAACCTGAAGCAGTAATGAAATGATAGATAGAGGAGCAGAAAACCCACACAAGAGCTGGCAGTCGACATCATGCCCAGGATCTGGGGGCACCAGGATACTGCAGGGTGCCAGAGGCTGTTTCATAGGGGTTGTGTCATTGCTGCAAGCTAGATAAGGAGCTCTTGCTTTTCAGCACAGAGGCTGTGCCACCTCCTTCCCAGAGGTGGGAAACAGAACAGTTTTGGGGGCGAGTGGGTTTGGTAAAATGAGAGTTTTACCTGCTTGTTTTCTAAGTGCCAGATCCCTGGCTTAGCAGAGGACTTTGGGCATTGCACTAAGTCCTGAAGAGGACCAGGCCATGAGGATCTCGGAAAGTGGCAAAGAAGGATACTCTGAACACTGAGTTGGGCTCACTTCCAGCTGTTGGCTGTTCAGGGCTGGCATGAATGTCACGTTCCTTGGCCTTCATCTCCCTCCTGAGACCCTGAGCTGTGGGTAGTGTCAGTGGCCCTTCTTTTGCCTCGTCCTCCAGCACTAAGAGAGAAAGCACACAAGGAAATTACTGCTGGTCTTACCAGAAGCGAGTGCTATGCAGATTTTTCTCTTGGAAATCTGCCAGGTGTTCAGCAGGAGGGCATAATGCATGGAGTATTCTGGCTTAGAATCAAAAAGATCACAGAAAAGTTGACTGCATGGAGGCTTTCATGGGACTTGGAGGGCTCAGGGTGAGACATGTTGGAGAAGAATAGTTTATGTTGTCTTGGCAGTTTTAATGACTTCCATGTCCCTCTTACATCCTTGTGTGCCCAGGTTTTGGAAAGCAAGAATAGAGAAGCAGGATGAATAAATGCAATTCAACTTGTGTGCATGAAGACATTCTTATCTGTCAGTCCCTGGTGGATTACTGAAAAAAATATGCATGATATTTAGTGGAAAATGAACGTACTACCATTTTTCTTCTAATTTTGTTGACCCTTTTTAAAGATGATGGGTGGGAGTAGCCTTTCTTGACGTTGAAGTTTTGAAAGAGGTGTCGCTATGAATAGTGCTAAAATAAATAGTACCTTTTGGATGAAGACTTAATTATGTTTGGAATTCAAATCTAATTCAAGGATATTCAGAGACATCTGCATTTAAGAATAGTAAGGCTTGATGTATTGAGCCTCTCTTGTGTGAGAGTTTTAAGATAGACGCCTATATAGGTATTTTAATATTGGATGTCAAGTAGGAAGAAAATACTACTAGATAGTAGAGAGGAGGCTCAGTGAGTTGGTGCTTTTATCTCTTCTTGCTCTACTGATCTGTGGAAGAGAGAAAGCTTAGGCCTTATTTATGCCAGGCTTTCTGTCATCAGTGTGGTTCCCAGTATGTAAGCATGAACTGGAAGGCTTCCAGTAATGGCTCATATGGATGCATCCCATGCACTGGGGGTTACATGGGCTCTTTGTGAATATCAGCAGATGCTGGGCATCCTATTGTAGGCAGTTCTGGTAGGAGAGGACAAAATAAGCAAAGAAAAGATCTCAGCATAACAAAATAATGTGGTTTTTTTTTGTTTTTTTGTTTTTTTTTTTTAAAGTGCATATTTCAAATGCCTGCACAAAAGAAATTGAAGGAAATTGCCAACAGGGATAAGTGACCTTAGTTGCCTATATTTGTATGGAGAACTACTGAAGATGTTAAGTATGCAGTGAACGAATGAACTCTGATTTGGTGTTGTCTGAAAACTGCATTTATTCCTAAGGAAAACATTGAAATTTGAACTTAGAAAGAAGAACTTTGAGGAATTGTGGGCCCCTGGTATTAATAATGGCTTAAAGTAAAAGATAAGACTTTAACAGAGATTTTCTTGTCTAATGCAGTAAAAATGTTGCTTTAGAAAGGAAAATGGAATTTTAGTTGTCATTGTTAAGAGCAGTTGAAGAGAAGAGTGAAAAATGAGACATCTGCCATGATGTTGTAAAGAGTTAATATCATGTCCCTGTGGGGCATTGCTGGAGAAAGAACAAAGATGCTTTTTTGGGGGGAGGTGTGGAATTGGTAATGGATAATGGAGTCCAGTTTCAGGGCTGGCTGGAGGTGATAGTTTACCCCACAGAGCCCAGTGAGAGGTGATGGGTGGGATTGGGGGAGCACAAGCAGAGCTTTGGAAAGGAAGACAGTACAGTGTATGATGTGACAGAGGGGAAGAGAGAAAGAGAGAGAGCCTTGAACAGGATGATTCAGAGCAGGACAGGATCAGAGTCACAGGCAGTGCAAATGACCTGCGCAGCAGCAGAGCTGTGGATGAGTCTTATCCAAGCCTGAGTGTGTTTGCCAAGTGTACAGTAGGAATGTTGCAGGTAACAAGAGGATTAAAGGTATGTAACATCCTGCATCCATGTTGGCAATGAACATGAAAGTGGAGAAGCTTTTTCATAATATCTGTTAAAAAGAAACTGAGGAGTGTTTGCTCTTTGTTTCTGAATTAGTTTATCACATTGCAGCATCAGATCCAATAAGGAGACAATATTGTTTTATTCCTGATAAAACCTTAAAACAGCTTGCATGACACATGCAACTATGATTGCCTAACTGTATTTTATTAGTGTGTACTTTAAGAGGAACAAAAGGAGATGAGTCGCTTTGTATAGTGCAAAGACATAGCTGAGGTGGAGAAGAATTAAGAGAACTCCTTTTTCATTTACTTGAGAGTGTTTATTAACAGCTGGTGACGGTTCTTAACAGATCCAATAGTGCTGAGTTTTCAGTTTAGAAAAGCTGTAACCTGCCTGAAGCTCTGGATCCATCAAAAATGTTGGGAGAAACTGCTGATGGCTTGAATGGAGTCACAGTTCTGCCAGGAGTATGCATATGTATTGAATGAGCAGGCAGTTGAGTAGTTCTAGGAAAAAATTAGAATATGATCAGAGTAACAGAACTTTTAAAAAATAAAAATCAAGACCCATGAACTCTGCAAATTCACACTGTTTTTGGGAAGAGTTGGTACCTGTACAGGCCTGAGGAGAATGGGTGCAGTATCTGTATTTATTTAAGCATCTGCAGAAGAGATTGGCAGCTATGAATGGAGTCCAGCAGTACTTGGAGATGCAGAACTACCACAGTATTTATCTTAGAGTAACAAAAATTGATGTGATCCCAAGGAAAACTTACAGGTTTGCTGAAGAGAGCAAGCAGTGGAACACAGAAAAATCCTATGTTGATCACAGCCTTGTGCAGAATAGAAATGAGACAAGACAATGACCATGTAATTATATCTTAGGAAGTAGCACTAAGGTAGCATGGATTTGTTAATTTGCAATTTAAAATATTTTTATTTAAAAATTTAGCAGGGTATTAATACAGAAGACCTCTTAGTCATTACCTTTACTTTTTGCAATAGACAAAAAGGGCCTATGACTGTTCAAAATGAGGAGTAACTTCCATGAAGTGTTGAATGGAAAAAAATAGGAAGCATGAAAGAAGATTGGCACAGGGGAGGAGAGTCCTGATTGCCATTGGTCTAGAAAAATCTCTGAGAATTTTCCTTGTATTCTCTTGAAATTTTTACCGTTTTCTCTTTCCTTTCCTAAGCAGAAAAATGAGGCCTATAATTACTAAGTCATCAGCTGTAGTCTGATACAGAAATCATGAGTCATAGCCAAAAAGCCACAAGCTCTAAAATATCATCCCATTTCTTGTTACCTTCTAATTGCAGTTTAAAGGAAGGATTTGTTGATCCTCAAAGCCTAAGTATTTTTCTTAAGAACTTGGGTCTCTGTGCTTCCTGCTCAGAGGGGGTCTCTACCTCTCCTTACAGTCTGTTTCCTTCCACTTCCTCATGTTCTTGCTCTTTTTGACCTTCTTCCCTGCATCCTGATGTGTCTTACTCCTAGATATCCTTTGCCTATATTTGTCTTTATATTTTTCACTTTTTTTTTCCTGTTTCTTTTTATCTTACAAGTTTTCACTGTCTTTCCTCAGCTTGGCTCACTTCTCCTACATCAATGTTTTCCTCTCCATTTAATTACAAATCCCATTCTTTGCATATTTATCTCTTTTCCTTCTGTGACATGATTGCCTTTGCTTTCTTCTTCCATTCCCTTTCCTTTTATTGGGGCTCATCTTGACTCTTGTATTGATGAACTTGTCATTTTTGGTAACTAATCTGACCAGTTTCAGATTAGTTACCAAATCTCCAGTTTTTGGTAATTCCAAAGTTACCAAAACTCCAGTTTCTGGATGTTTAAATGTGAGTCTGAACTTATTTTTATTTTTTTTTCTTGAGGAATCCTCATTCTCTTAAGGGCAAAGAAAAGCTCACTACTGTAGCTATGGTGCCTCTTGAAGATGTAAAAGCTAGAAAGCAAATACAAATTCAGTTTATTGTTAATTTGGGGGGTGTGACTAAAGACTATTCAACTCAAGGAACATGAGTTAGTGACTCTCAGGTTCTTCTTGCTCCCGTTCCCTAGGTTAGCCCTTTTGTTCTTTCTTCATCCTCTTCTTCGACTGTCCTCCAGTACATACAGGCAGTGTCTGTCATTCCTGAGGGCAACTTGAGTTCTGTTGTTTTAGCAACAGCAGCTTGATTTCACTCCAAACCTGCAGAAGTGGGCTGTGCCATTTAATTATAATGTTAATCTTTAACACAAAATGAGTTTTAGGTTTGTTGCCAATATGTGCATCAGCCACAATGTTGCCAGAAAAATCAGTGCTTATCATTTCAATTCTGAAAGAAGCTGTCTTGAAGGAGCTGCCTGTGGATGTGAACAGGGGAGTCTGAGACACCAGAGGAAGGTTAGGGAGATGCTCTGAGCTGCAGGGCTCTTAGACCAGCTGGTTATAGCCAAAATGGTGGCTGTGTGATTGTGGTGTCACATCGCTAAAGTCAACTCAGTAGCTTGGTTTTTCTTTGGATAGAGGAGTGCAGATGGGTTGGCACATCCCACAAGCTGTCCTACAAATACCCTGGGTCAGTCCATTCTGAGTTATCTGTGCTGC
Organism: Calcarius lapponicus; assembly: GCA_039654755.1. Lineage (NCBI taxonomy): Eukaryota > Metazoa > Chordata > Aves > Passeriformes > Fringillidae > Calcarius > Calcarius lapponicus. Next base: position 102,261,800 of record CM077464.1, read on the forward strand.
TTTTAAAACTCAGTCTTAAATGTGTGCTTCTTACCATTGGTGGGAGTACAGGGAGCTCCTGCCTGAAGGGATGGATGAGACAGTCTTCCCTGGTGCTTGAGGAAAGTTTGTCATGACTCCTCTTGCTGAGAGTTTGACAGAAGAATACTTTTCAAATAGAAATTTTGAAGAACAAAAAATGAATGTGAAGGTTCGGGGTTTCTTTTTAATTTTATTTTTTCTGTCAAAAGTGTCTCTCTGAAGACTGTTTTTAGAAATACAGGAAACCTCCAATGTGAGTCACTTTCCTTCTTACAAAAACTCTTCAGTTTTTGCATTTCAACAAACTGAGAGCAAAAAATGATCTAATTTTCCAAACCATAGTTTGTTTATAAACTTCAGTTGACAGTTAAAGTTGTGCTGTTTACTAGTAATGAATGCATTAGCTTTTATCTGAAAACTGTCATGGAAAATTACTGGTGAATATTTTTTGGCAGTAAGAGTGGTAAAAATGCTGCACAGATGGATATCTAGTTGAATGGCTCTGAAGTCTGGAAAAGTCTTCATTTATGTTAAGAATCAGCAGCTGGAATAGTTTTTTAAGGTTTCACCTGTTTACTAAAGAAGCATTTCATCCTGCTTGCAGACAGAGACTGTTCTATGGCTTATGGAGAATTTTCTTTTCTCCAGTGCTAATGAAGGGAGTGTGACCTTAGGCTACATTTATGAGTTACTGCTTTTTCAGTCATGTCAGCTGAAGAGAGAAGAAATTTCTACTCCCAGCCACTACAGATAAAGCCAGTATAAATAAATTGGCTTGCAGGGGTCATATGAAAGCAAATTCATTTCAGCCTTGATAGATGTATGTGAGTGCGTCAACAGTATTGTTAATGATCTCTGCAGAATTATAGTAAATTCCCAGTGGGGGGAGTCCACAAGTGACTGTGAACAGCTTTGGGAAATCTGCTAAGTGTATAGCTGGTCTCAGGGTACAGAGGCACATGGAATGGTTAATAATTACCATAATGCAGTGTATATTAAAATGTTGTAAGTCAGTCACTTGCACCAGCTAGGATACTGTCTGGGTGCATGAAGGACTTGTTATTCCCCCTTCCTGCCCCAGTGCATGCACTCATGACAATACTATTGGGCTTTAAAATACTGGTGTAAATAGGAATACATAGTTTAGTTTAATAACAAAAAAGCACTCCAGAGTTTGAGTGCTTTTCCTTGAGGAACAGCTTTCATGGAAGTTTATCAAAGGAGCTGCAAGATAAGCTTCTTGCTGTTACTTTCAGAAATTCAGATTTTATCTTTCTTGTTTTGGTACAGGCTGATTTATTTGTTTCCTGTGCTTCAGGACTTGTTTGGCACTCTGCTAAAAGGATGTTCATAGGATCTCAGCTCTGCTGTGAGGTGCAGCAATGAGTGCTTGGTGCTGCTCAGAGGATCTAGGGACAGCTTGGTTCCTGTTCTCTTAGACCATAGGAGATGCAAATCTGAATATTTTAAACTATCAGTGATTGCAAACATTGGTGGCCTAGTCTATGCACTGAATTGTTATGGGTTTAAAATTAGTACTTTTTAATGAAGTAGTAAATTTTTTTAAAATAATGTCTTTTTAAATACAGCATGTGCTTTTTTCTTCCCCTGTCTTGCTACATTTCTCCGAATTAATCTTGTATCATCTTGTATCATAAAGATACATTGTTTTGGTCACCTGTCGTTTGACTTCACAACAGTAGCCCCTGATATCAGTAAATCTGCTGATAATCCTAGCAGTTAAAAACATTCTCAGCAAATTTCCCCTGTTTATAGTTTGTAACAATCACGTGAATGTTACCATTTTAAACATCAAAACATTTATTATGTGGATCTGAAAGTGAGTGAACCAGAGGTACCAGTCCTTTTGAAAAGATAATATGGGATGCGAAAGCATTTTAAAGTCACTCTTTGCTCTTGGTTTTGAAGTCAGACACCTGTGCTAAGCATTAGCTTGCTTTGGCAACAGTTCCAAAGGAAAGTAAACTTTCACTCTGTTAGGTGGATGTTCCCTATTAATTCAGGATGTGTTTAACCTTTAGTTTCAAAGGGAAGGTGACCAGTTCAGTATGAAAAATGAGGTTTTTCTGTGCAGGTGACTCTTCCCAGAGCTGAGTGTTTTGCATGCCATCCACATTTGTCATATGAAGTCAGTGGGATCACTCCTCTGTGCAAGCATTGTGCCAGCCAGCTGGTTGAACTTCCTTGGGCTTGTCAGCCAGTCTGATGAAACAGTCCTTCCAGTTATGGGTACAAATCACAGACTTTTCCAAACTACTGCAGTAAATCCTTCCTAATCATCACCTGAACGTGCTCTTAGAATACACATGCACAGTCAAGCAAATCATCCTTGTTTTTGTGTACATGAGATCTCAGAATTCTGTCATGCATTTTGTAGGCTCTATGCTATTGGGTCCAAAGCTGCAAATTCTAAACCAGCAGTGTGAATGCAATGAAGCTGAAAAGCTAAGACAAAAAAATGTATCATTTTATATCCATGTGTTTTGAAATTAAAGTTTTGAGTAGATCCCCTTTCACATGGGTAGATTTCTGCGGAACAATTAAATTTCTTTTTAAATACGTTTTTTTCCAACAGGAAATCATCCTGTCAGGGTTCCGTGACCCTACTTTGATAAGGATTATTAATACAAAATAATAAACCTTCTGCTTTTAGTGACATGATGCTTTCCTAATGTACTGTGAAATTTCAGTCTTCTTTTGGCTAAGCTGTCAAGCCACTTTGGTATAAAATTGTTTTATGTTTCAGAAAACTGAGATTTCAATTTAATGAAACAGTTCAGAAACTTCATTTTTCTTTATTATGCAAATTCCTAAGTGATGTCTCTGAACTCAGAGGAAATGCAAAAATTGACAAGTGGGACTTACAAAAATAGTATAGTAATGTTTCAACTTTAATTTGTTTGAACTTCATATATCTGTTGAACTCTTTGAAATCCCATAAGTATCAGATGAAACAGTGGCTTTTCCCTAGTTTATGAATTAATGCTGCTTATTCTCTTGAAAAAACTATTTGCTACTGCTTAATTTAAGCTAACATGTTTTCATGTTCCCTCCATGGCTAAACATCAATCATATGATTTAAATAATGAAGCCAGGCATTAAAGACACATCTTTTTAAAAGCCAGTATTGTAAAGGATTCAAAGAAAAATCTTACAGGGTAGGGCCTTCTTGTTGTTATACCAGGATGCATATATAATAAAAACATATTTGAAATGATGTGTGATTCAGGTAAGTTGGCAATTACTCAAAAAAGAGAAGTGACTCAACTTTTTAGTTTTGTTCTTTCATTGTCTCTTTATCTGAAAACTTTTTTTTTCTCTTACAGATAAATCAGGCCGTTTACACTGCACAGAAATGGAGGTAAGAGAAGTATTTTGTGTTCTCTCTTAGTGGTGATTTAGCTCAGCTCTTTCTCACTAACTTCTAGTGTAGATGTAGTATACTTACAGTGTGGAGTTGTCATTGCAAAGTTGTAATGCTTATTGTATTTATGACTTTCACACTTTCACTGATAAGTGTGTCTTAACACGGGATTTTAGTCTCATGTTCAAAAATACAGGAAAAAAAGCTGTGTGTTTTTTTAAAACCAAGATTAAAGATTTGTGATGCAGCCAATGTAATCTCATTTGATATTAATCTCTTAAAAACATATGTGTATTTTAAAGAATATTTAATATAGGTAATTACTGTTGGATAAATAATTCTGTTACACTTACTTTAGAAAGGACTAATTGGTCATGGAATAAATACTTAGTGTTTATGGAATGGCTTGGTGATTTTTCACAACCTGAGAATTTGGGTGGAAGCAGAGAATACAAGTGATCTCAGGGTGGCTTGTTCATTTAAAAGCATTCTGATTTCAGATACTTTCGGTATGACCTTTAATTTATGACTCGTCAGTGTTTTGGGGTCCAAGAAATATTGTTGTATGTCTTGCTGGGGTAACAACAGAAACACAAATCCACTTAAATCTTGATTTGATTTATATCTTGATTTATATCTTGACTGTTATTTAAATCTGTATATTTGTTACTAAACTGTGATTAGTGTTGTAATTGTTTTATATGTCAGATTCATAGATTTAATCCAAGACAATGCAAAACTAAGTAGAACATCTAGTTGATCAAGATGTGGACTCATAGTCTAATTTTTATTATCATAAATAATAAGAATAAATAATACAATCTACTCAAATAAACTTTTCCAGCAATAAATACAATTTCTGTGTCCTTTGCAGGGCAGCCTTTTCTCACTGCCTTTGAACTTTCTTTGAAATGTAAGACTGAGTTTTCACTGCAACTGTTCCATCCATACCTCAGGCTGAGCCTGGAGATGGGACAAGCAGTGGAGCATCTTAATTGGCAGCTTGTCAGTGTTCTCATCAATAATATATGTGAAGGTGACAAAGTGCTGTCACCAAGTGGTTTATTCATAGATAAACTGTGCAGGATGATGGCTGGCTATAATGAAAAAGTGAAAGACCAGCTAATTCAACTACAGATTGTAAAATGCTAAGGCTATCCAGGTGTTTTCAAGTATTATTAATAGTAATAAAACCAGAAATGTTCTTCCTGCAGGATATAGTGTAAGGAGTAATTCATAACAGAGAGAAGTACAGAAATTGGAAGTAGGCATGTTTTATTGCTTTGTGTCTTTTGGTTTAAACAAATGCATCCTGCATTTGTTTCAGGATTTACAAAATCTCAGTTCACAAATCTCGTGCCTTATTTACAAATTATAATCTAGTGTGTCGAATGCTTTACATAGTAAATATGTTTACAATTTTGCTTTGTGTTTTTTAAAAGGAAGGTAATCAAAGGCCCTAATATTAAAAATACAGATAACATACCACTGTTAAAATGTTTTTAACAAAACATGAAGTCCTTCATTTTGGAAAGATAGAAGTGTTATTGCTTCAAATTTAAATGTCTAGTAAGAGTCAGTTCAATATGCTATATTCAATCTTCCATGGGAAAAGAGTTTTCTAATTTTGATCTTCTAAAAGTGTATTTGTTGATAGTTGAAAAGCAGATTGGAGCTTCCCATGAGACAGAGGCTTCACTTTAGAATGTCTCTAATAAGCAGCAGTGTGACCATTATCATATTGACTCTTCTCTTTTTCTTTGTCATTTTGAAGGAGGCTGTGAAGGAGTCAGTAACTTTTTTCTCCTCCAAAATTCCTTTGGGGTTGCAGTGTTAGACTTCAAGTTGATGATGTTTGTATTTTTCAGAACTAGGAATTCAGCAGAGACAGCTCATCTCTTTTTTTTTTTTTGATTCCTGTGGAAGAGAGTGTGGTCTAAATGAACATACTAGGATATGTGGGAAACTTCTTAAAATCGTAACAAATAACAATCTTTTTTTTTTTTTTTTTTACAAAACATATAAACCATCCAGAATTGGGACACCTTTTATTTCAAGCCAGCAATATGAATGGTTTGTCAAGTTCAGAGTCCAGGTGCCATAGCCATTATAGGAGGATGGGAGTAAGAAATAAGGTGACCTTGTTTAATCTGCACCTGTAACTCTGTTATGTACATAATGATAGCGCTCCTTAGTCATCTCAGCCAAGGTGGTGAAATTATATAAAATATGCCAGCCTCATTTGTAAATATTTAGTGCTCACATAGAAAGTATTCTGTGAATGTGAAGTGATTCATATGTAGGAGGGTTTAATTGCCATCTATTTGAAAAGACCCACCTAAGTGAGCACAGGCCTGTTGTGTGTGATTAATGCAGTTAACCAGGACGTGCGCTAGCACAGAGACACACGCAACCTCTCATGCTGCTTAAGGGTCAGAAGGGAATTAAATAGCCTGTCCCAAACAATGGTGAATAAATTACTCAACACCATTCAGTCCAAGTCAAATCTCAGAAGGAATCAATTGTAGAAGTGTTTTGTGGAGACTGTGCGCTGTCTATGCAAATTCTATTCATGAGCTCTCAGTATCACTGTTAAAAATCTTAACATACATTGAAAATCACGGTTCTTGTCTATGGAGCTATTTTTTTTTATCCTTTTCATTGGAAACTTGAAGCATTGACTGTATTTTAGATAATAATTCAGGGGAATAAATATACAGCTTATAAGAATACAGCCTTCACTGTCATACAAATGAGAATATACCTGTTAGTTCAGCGTATTGATGCAAAAAAAATTAACCACCTGTCTCATGCAGATGAAAATGAGAACAGGTATTTAATAGCACAGAATGTTAGGATTTCAAAAGAGGTGTCATAATTTTGCATTAAAAGCCATGCCACACCTGTATTAAAGTGTGTTGCCTGCTCACAATTCAAGCAGTGTAAAATGTGTATTTAGCATATGGTAATATCTAGGGTTCATATTTTTATCCTTGTTGAGTGTAAACAAAAGTTACATTCTGATTGAAGAGTAATTGCTACAGCAAACAATCCTTGTCATGCCCAGTAATAGTCACTTTGTTCTCCTTCCTGAGCATTAACCTTATGGTGACAAGGGAGAAGAAATGTCACTGCACAGAGGACAGGCAAAAATGTTTGAGAATAATTTCTTTTAGTAAAATATGAATGCATGTGACTTCCATCAAAATAAGTTTTCATTATGTACTGAAAAAATTAATTTCTTTGTGGAAGCTTGGTTACAAATCTGGTAATTCTATGAAAGCTTTTGATTCCTTGTGCTTTTAAGAGGAAAAATTAGCAAGAGCTCTGAATTGCCTTCTAGAAACCAAATGCAGAATCATGCATCTTTTCTTGCAAGCATTAATTTGTGAGCATTATGTGACAGTTCTGATAAGTGAAGCACTCATCCCTTGCTGATGGAATTATCTTGCAGAGAAGCTGCACTCTAGCCTTCGAGGGACCTGTTATTTTAGATACCTGAAAGTCCATTATGCTTGTTCATTGATGTGGGGGTTCTCTGGCAATCAGTCTGACCTCCAGATTTTCCTGAAATACTCCATAGTTGCAAAGAAGCAGCTTAACAGACACTTAATTAAATAGCAAACGTACAAAAAAAAATAGAGTTTAGGTTTTGACCTTTAGTGTTTTGTAATGAGCTGCTTTTTCAAGAGGAGCTTTGCCTTTTTGTAATTTGTATAAGTTTCTAGCACATCAGTAGGAGATTTATCTTGGAGAAAAATGGATTTCTGATTTTTACTTGCTATAAGCTTGACACATTGTTTTTCATTCAGCAGTTTCATTGGGAATACTCAGCAAATATTGGGCCGGAGAACTAATAATGTATTTGACTAAGCTGATTTAGTGATAGTCAAATCCTGCCATCTGTCCAGAGTTCTCGAGGAGAATTTGGCTGTTCCTTGTAAAGGCTTTGTAATTTTGCAGTATATGATGTGCCTATATTGATCTACACACCCTGAAGTCACACAGGATTTATGATGAAATCTCCATTCCAGAGATACCACTGATAAACCTTTCAATCAACTGGGGAAGAGTCCAGAGGCAGTTTCAGCCTTTGGTCTTCCGACAATTTCAGATAATGGCTGGTGGAAAACTAGGTCTTACAGTAACTTGGCCCCTTCTAGGGAACATTTTGCCTGCAAAAAAAAAGATAATAGAGCATAGAGCATGAAGTGGTGTTGGTGTTTATTTGATATTTTGGGGGTTTTCTTGGTTTTGGTTTTTTTTTTTTTTTTCCCTGTGGGTTTTTTTCAGCTTTTGGTAACTACAGAATTCCCCTTTTTTTTGTGGGATGAGATGGAAAAGTCTGCAACTATAGATTGTATGAATCTGAAAGAGGACTCTCAGAGTTTTGGAAGAGTAAGATAATTTTTACAGAACCCTTTCTATATAAATTCTATTAAATTGTGCTTGAGAAGATACACATCTAATCAGAAGCATGCTAGCACACGTATGGCAGCAATCATATGTACTCATTGATAGCTATCACATCAATTAGCTTTAAGGTGCTATTTTTTGAGTAAACCAGTGCTGGTGGATGTGTTTGCCTGTCTGTTCAGACCAAGAGACTAATTTGATTGCTCATTCAAACTGGAAGAAAAAATTAAGCTTTAGATGTTTGCATACTGACAATTTAACAGCCCTTTGTGTTGTTCTTCTTTGTTGCTCTGTATAATAAAAGACAAGTTTAGAGTATCAGTATGAAATAGCAATGCTGTCTCATACCTTTTTTTTTCTGCTAAATCTCTTGACGTTTTCTGAGATTATATAACATTTTCCTCTGAACTCTGCTACTTATGAATTTTCTATTGGAGATACTGTGTTTTCCTACCTCTTTGCTAATTTCCAAAAAGTTAATAGTCAAAGCACAAAACATAAGGAGCATTCTGTGGATGAATAAAAGAGGATAATAGTGTGGTTGCATGGTGGGGGTTCTCTGTTATTGCTTGAAGGACTTTGCCTAGGGCAGTGCTGAAACTGAGGTAAAATACACCCTGGGGTTCAGTAAGATCAGTTTCAGTGATAAGTTTGACCTGATAGCTTTAGCTTTTGGATCTGTAGGGGACAAACTCCAACTCAACCCCTATTCCTGAATGTCTCTATTCACTCAGAAGTTCAACATCCACATTATAAGAAGTGCAGGAGATACACAGATGATGAGAATAAAATATGTAAAATGTAGGTTAAATGACAGATGAAAAGCATATAAAGCAGTTCAGTCTCTGAAGATTTCCTGTTGTTTACATTTCTTCTTTCCCTGCACCACTTCAATCCACACAGTGCTTACTTGCAGTGATAAATTTAGAAATACTGAATAGGTTCAGTTTGGTATTTGATTTTTGGAAAGCCAAGGAAAATAAGACTTTAGGAAATTTTCAGGGTTTTCTTCAGATGAGCAAGGAGCACTTTAGTGGGCTTGTTAAGTATATTAACATGATATTGCATTCATTTTGTGCTGCATTTTTTCTTCCATATTCTACTTTTGATGTTGTAGGACATGAGTAACTTCCTTTGACTGAAGTAGATATTCATGGTGTTTCATGAAGAACATTGGATTTTTTTTGTTTTTGTAAAATGTTACAGTTTTAATCTTAAGAGAGAAAGTTGTTCAAACAGACCTTTTGTGTCTGTGTGTTTCTAATTGATGTCTAATTTTTTTTACATTTCTGTGTGACTGGGTTTAGAGACTCTCTAACATAAAGTTCCTTGAAATCTAAGCAGCATTATTTCAACAAAAACCTGCATTACTGGCCATGGCTAATTTTAACATAGCTAATTGTTTGTTAATCAGTTTTGAATTTGGTCAGTGATCAAAGAAGACAGGACCTCAATGGAGCTAAACACTCTTATTTCACTTCAGCAGTTCAGTTACCAGGCACCGGTTTCCCAATTTAAAAGCAAATGGTTTTTTAAATTTAGGCATTAAGAACTTGAGGTAAGGATTGAAAAACAGTTGTTTTCAAAATGTCAAGAGATTTAAAGTGAGAAAAATAGCGGTTATGGATAAGATGAATTCAGAGTGCTTCCAGCTTCTTTGTTAAATACACCTGTGCTCTTCTTTCAAGTGATAGCTTATTAACATTGAGTCATTCTCACATTCCTTCTTTGAATGCACTTAGAAACATTGATCTAGTTCATCTGAACAATTCTTGTATGAAGTAGATAATGTTTTAACATTTCAATTCTTGTTAGTTCTTCTTTATACTTTATACTTCACACGTATTAGACCTTTAGCAATTTATACTTGGGAAAATAAAAATCCTTATGAAAGGCTTTTTTTAAAATGCAGCTTTAGCTGACCTAATGAAGATGAACATGTGGAATTTTTAATGAACAAATAGACAGTGCTGTTAATCTTTTTTTGGTCTTCAGTCTCTCTTGCTGCCTTCTGTTATTTTGTCTCTCTGCTGGAAGCAAGAAAAACTGCTGTCCTATGCTTGTGAAGGTGAAGAAGCTTCATTTATTGCAAGAGAAGGGAGGAGAAATATGGTGTCCCTCACAGGATTTCTAAAGGTTTCTTAGGGAAAGTACCAAAACTACAGCTTAATTGGAATTTTAGTAAGATATGCATTTTCAGTAGGTCAATAACAGGAGAGGTCATGGTGGTTGCTTCAGAAATTCCCTGCAACACTATCTTCAAGCATTCAGATACCATAAGGCTTATTCTTGTATGCAGTGAGATCAGCAGAAAACAATCTGTTGAAAGTAACATGGGGGTTTTTTTACTAGTTTCTAGGTTTTAGTTCATACATACCCAAATAACTAAAGTTTTTTCTTTGCGCTTCTATGACTAAATGTTTTTATTCACACAAACATTTATCATGTAGCTTTTTATTGAAATCTCTCGACCTGAGAAGTTGAACAAAGCAAGATTTGCAGTTGAGTTGTGAGAGTGTGCAGCACTGCATGCTTTCTTTGGCACAGAGGATCCTGACTTGGTCTTGGGGCTCACTGAGGCAAAAGGGGGTTTTGTTAGTTTTGTGCTTTCTTTTGTTTGACTCGACACAGTGCAATTCATTTGAGCTTTTGTTCCAGAGTGAACTTTAGAGCAACTGGTAAGTTTCTGTGCTCCCCATGACCTACCAGTGTGAACATTTTCATCTTAAGCTGTTTGAGTTTGTCTGCCAGTTACATGTCTGTAATGTCAATCATGGGAAGACAAAGCAAGCTCCAAGATTTCTTCTTAATAGCGTGAAGGAAAGAAAGGTGCTCCATGCTGAACTGTTGGATTAGCCTTTAGTGTTGCTGTGAGCTGTAGCAGGTGAAGCAAAATACTTTTATTTACCAAAAGCAAATGCAAAGGGTAAATTAAACACACAGATAAAATTAGACTAAATTCTAAATGTGTATTTCATCATGTCCCTTTCTTCTATTAACCAGTGGCAATTATGAAGCACCTGTAATGCTTTTAGTACTTCACCCTTAGCAAGAAGTAAAGGTTAAATAATTAACTAGGACAAGGCAAGCTGTTCACACTTAGTAGATTTACTCCTGCTTCATTTAAGAAAGTAGAGGTACTCTGTTAAATTGACAAGTGTTTCTCTTCCACCTGTTAGACCCTAAGCCTGAAACATCCTTGTCCAAGTCTCAAGTCACAGTTTCTCACCTGTATTGTACCTTTACTTCCAAGAGTCCCTCTCCTGCTTTCTTCCAAAATCTTTTATAGTTCATTCATTAACTTCTTTTTTTCTGTTTCTCCTTAACCAAAAAGTTAATCATCTGCTTTTGCAGGTGTGTGTTACTGCCTCTGTGCAATATTTTATGATTCTCAGTGTTGCTGAGATGACTCTCTGCTCCAAATGTGTGTTTTCACAGATCTCTGCTATTCTGCTTGTTTCTTCTGTTGGTCCTAGTGGATGATGTACTGCTATCTGAATTCATTATTTTTCTCCTGTGTATTTCTCATTGTGTCTTTATCTTCCTCTGTTATCTGGACCAATGATACTGGCGTTATCTTTTACTCGCACCCTTTCCTTTCCTCCAGATGCTTGCCAAATCCTTAATTGCTGTCTGCTAAAAGCACCCTTCTCTTCTCTGTTGCCAAGCAGGCTTTGTGTTTTTTGTATTGGGTTGTCTTGGCTAATGCAAACTGCCTGCCACCTACTCCTTTCTGAGCAATGATGGGAATTATTTCTTCAAAGTTTTTTGAAAGACTCTCCTCTGGCTGCCTTGTGGTTTTGGGATTGCCATATGTTGCTTTTTGCTTCACCTGTGACCTACACATTCAGGCTATCTTCTTTCTGCTGTCGTAGATCTGAAGCAAACACTCACTGCATAGTAAACAAGTTACTCCATCTGGTCTGTTTGTTAGGAAGATGGGCCATGCGTTGTTTGCTTTGAAGGGAAGCTCTTACAAATGCTTCAGGGAACACAGATGAGAAAAATTTGCTCGTATCTTTCAACTACATATTTCAAACTCCTTCACTATTTGGTGATTGGGAATCAACATTGTCTTTTGAATATAATTTGTAGCATCTCAAATTACCTTGTTTTTCTGAACATTTGGCTGTCCTTGAATATTTGAGAATTTCACCTATATTCTCAGAGTGAAAGTTCCATGCAATTCCTAAGTCTTCCTGAAATGTTTCGTGCCAGTGGACATGGAGAAAATAAATACAGTTGAAACTGCATGAAAACAGTCAAGTAATTGTGGTCTCTGGTCCTTGGCCACCTTTTTGCCGTGTAATTTTCCAAAGAGCTGTTCTTTATGAATTTGTATTGGTTGGTGTTGGAGTTAGTTTTAAATCTACAACTAGTAAGACATGAACAAAAAATGTTATTTTCCCTTTTCTTCTTTCTTTTTTTATCTGTCTGTACAATGGCAGAAATAATGCCCTTAATGAACTTTGTTGGCCAGAATAATGACATCCAGCATTACGTTTTCATAATAATTTTAGCTTTCATGGACCAAATGAATGTACTCAAGGACTTCTGATTTTATTTAATACAAAAATTTTTTGTTATAGTGAATTTTTCTTCAAAATTCTGCCAGTTTCAAAATTTTGTGAGCTGTCATTTCAATCTGATAGAGAGGGCTAGTGCTGAACCTGAACCTGACTTTCTTTATGCAGAGTCTGGTGCTTCCATTTCATGGCAAAAAGGGCATTTGAACAGTAACACTGCATGTTTATGGAGAATCAGTTCCATAGCTATGCCTGTAACATTTAAACCCCTGGAACTGGGAAAATGTGTTGGAATACTATTTGTTTTTCATATTTTGGACTCATTGCTGGATGAGAAATAAAAAGTTAATCTGAAAAACATATGTAAGGATTGTTATATGAGACAAAGGAAGAAAAACATCCCATTGTGATGGGGAGAGTTTTGCCACATATTTAGAGACATTATAGCAAAATTACTTTTCAATTTCAAGTACTTCATTCTCTTACAGAAGGAAAATATTTGTTGAAAAGTTAAGTTCTCTTATCCCTGGACTCCTACATTTCTGGAATATTGTTTGCCTGCAGCTCTCAGATCCTTCAGATGATTTCTGTGTCTTGTTATGCTTGTTATATACACAGATGTAGTAGCAGACTTCACAGTTTTAAACCCAGACCAGGAGTAAATGAGCACATGATGAACTTTTGGTAGTATGAGTTGCCTCAATGACTTAATTATATGGACACTAAAGCGGACACTAAAGCAGACTAGATGAGTATTTTGGTGGGAGAAAATAAACATTCTCATTTTAGAGAAAGAAAATTGAAGTTTGAAGACATCAGGCAGATTGCCTGGTGTGACATTTGGACTATATGGGGGAGCCAGCATAGAATCTAGATTGTTTAAGCCTTAATCACACACCTCAAGATCTTTCTTCAGATTTAAAAAACTACCCAAAATAACAAGCCCATTACTTTACTGCTAAGAAATTATTAATTCCCTGGAGAGACATTTCATCAAGATAACTAGGAATTTACTTTCAGGCTAGCCTATTCTTTATTTCTTGTGTCAATTTCTTAATACTTTGAAATTTTATAGAAGTAGTAGCCTATTCTCTTTAAAAATAAATTTCTTATCTTTCAGGTTTATTAATGTAGATGTTGCCATCCTAATACAAAATCAGACTTTACTTTCTATTGTTCCTTTTCTGAAAATAGATAAGCTGAGCTTTGTTCCTACACAGAAGACAAGCTTACCTCTAAATTTCTTGTATACATTTCAGTCAGAGAAAGCATTTCAAAAGAGATATAGAATGATTGGAAAAGATAAACAGTTTCACCGAAGGAAAAAAGCAAACATGGGAAATTTAAGGTAGGAGTCATATATAAGTGTGAATAAAGAGAAATTATTCAGTTATAAAGGATAGGAGCATCAAGAACTAATACAAAACAAGGAAACTTCTTTTCTGCAGTGTTTAGAAAGGCAGTGAAACAAATGAGGCCTATTGTAATTTAAATGTGGATTAAATAATATTTGGCTTTGCTGTGTGGTATTACTATAATACTGATTAGTAGGACAAAGAACTTGAACAAAATATTCTGTTTGAAGTGAGCAAGCTTGGGGTCCTGAAAAGAGAATTTCATTTCACAGAATCTGCTTGAGAGGACTGGTATAATTTTTTTCTTGTACTTGTATCATGAACAAAGATATAATCATTAAATCTAGCCTGAACCTCACTGTGAATTTATAGTGTAAAACAGCATGTTTGTGTTGTTCTAGCATTTGAAATGTCATCTGGAAACACAAAGTGTCAGACTAATAAGATTCCATGCATTTTCCTGTCAGTGGCTTGTCCTTTGGTTTTTGGAAAAGATGGCTTGTATGGAGATCTTGTTTCTTCAATCTTATGCTGTGTGAATATTTAGATAAATGGATTTTAGCAGACAGTGGGCACTGCAGCAGATACACATATACAGTGCCTTTTATTTTCTGACATGGAAATTTGAACATGGATCATCAGACAACTGCATTTGTATTTTTGTTGTGTGGCTGTTTACCACTGATTGAATTTGTATGACGCTGGGGTTTTTGTTTGACATGGCCTATTACAGGTTTTATAAAGTGAGAGTGAAAGCAAGTTTTCAAAAAGCTTTCTGAATAGAAGATAGAAAAGTGTTGGTTGCTGTGCTTTTCTCCTGTTTAATGGCTGCAGGAGCAAAGATCTAGTTAAGATCTTGCTAATGTCTTGTTAGGAGCATGCCCGTCCCTCTCAGTCACCCAGTGCAACAGGAACTATATATTACTTTTTTATGATTCATTCTGTTGAAATTATCTTGACTCACTTCTACTCTTTTACATCCCTTTCTCCCTTAAAATAATTATTTTCTAATTACTTTGCTTGTCACCTCTTAGTGCCAGATCTTTCTAGCTCCTCCATGAATGAGGATCCCAGTCTGCCTCTTTTTGTTTAGCTTTTTAAAAAAAAATTCTTTTAAATTGCTGCAATCTGCTTCCAGAGAACAGACTCCTCAAAGCATTCTTCTTGTCATCCACCCACACATGGAGTACCTCTGCTGCTCCAGAGAGTTCCTAAGTGTAGAGCTGTCAGTGGATTCAAATCCCACAAACAGAGGAAGCAAAGCCCACATCTGCAGAACCCTTCCTTGTAAAGGAGATGGGTGACTATTTAAACTATGCTGGCCCTGTTTGTGTTCCAGGCTAATTCCATCATTGTCCCTGTTTTAACCCAGTTCTGCCATGGCCCCAGGGGCTGCAAATGGCAGCAGTGCTGAGCATTGTAGTACAGGATTTCATCTGCAGATCTTATGAGGGTATCCTGAGCTAAAAATCTCTGAGCAGAAGAATCTGATATTAATGGATACAGCAAACAGTTGTCCTCAGCCACAAATTCTGCTAAATTCTGGCTGCCCTAAGCCTCGCAGGGTCTGCCACTGCACCTTCTGACAACACCTACAACTGCAGAGAGTCGGGATTCTGAATGCACAGCTGGCTCTTACAAGGGCTGTGTCTCCCTTTCCACCTTGGGCCTGTCACTTGTTCTTGGCCTCTGACCTCCAGCACTCTCATGGGCACTGTGTCCTTTTGACACTGAAGTGGGGGAAAACTCCTGCTGCCAGAGTCCATTTTAGAGATGTAACTACTGCACAAAGTCTCTGATTTCCACAGCTTCTTCCATTACAGTGGCTGACTTAAGAATGTCTTGCAGAATTTCTAGGGTCAAGAGAAACAGGCATTGTCCTTTTCCAGCCTGCAGAGAATACTCCTAGGTCATAAGATGCTAAACAATCTGATTCTTGTATCATGAGACTGAACGATGCAACATCTTACTGAATTTGTACCTTTGGCAATATTCACTTGTGTTTCTTTCAATGAAGTTGGTTTTCCTGTTAATCACGATGGTATTTATGAGAAGACATTGAAGCTCCTATGGCAACTGTTCCTATACAGACAATTTGTGTTTTTCTTGTGAATACATAAAGTTTTTGAGCTTTATAACTCGCTCTGAATGTGAAAAGTTGTCTTTTAACATTCATGGACCTGAGCCCTTCATATTATCTCTCAGATTTTTTGTCTCCACTGTGGAGTGAGTAACTGTGGGGGTTGTCTATCCCTACTCAAGTCCTTTTGACATGGCTAATGTGTTGTGCCAGGACAGATTGTGTTAGCTGCAGTTGTGTTGGCATTGCTGATTGCCATTTATTTCATGAGCCTTAGCTGCATTAGAGTTGATGCTGGGAAGGTTTCCAGCACTGGCTTCTTCAGCTTGGGCACCAGGATCTCTGCAGTTTCATCAACTGTGGCATTGCTGATGACTCTGGCAGCAGTGGGGTTTGCCTGGGGCTCTGCAGGGCATGCATGAAGGCCTCTGCATTTTAATGCCTGTGTATTGTTTGTGAGTCAGGGCTTGAGATCAGCCAAAGTCACAATGTTACAGAATCACAGAATGATATATTTAGAAGAGATATTTGAAGTGACCTCTGGTCATCTGGGGTGGATGACCAACATGCTGAGGACAATACCAACTTCAAGTTAAATGTGGTTGATAAGGACCTTGCCTAGCTGCATTCAGGGTTGGACATCCCACAACCTCTTCAGGAAATCTGCTCCTCTTTCACCACCCTCCTTGTGGAGAACACACATGCAGACAGCCACCCACCCAAACATAGAAAAACAACTTCTTAGTGGTAGCTGTAGTTACTTGAAAATGTAATTCATGGGTATGAGTACATTCTTTCTGTCTTGTCTTTAATCTACCACCACTTGTTTGGAATTGCATGTTGAGAAATACTGAGGGCATGGAGGTTAGTGCTCAGAGCAGAGCATTAATGTAGCAGAACAACATGAAAGACAAAGGCATGAGCTCCATCTTGGAGTACTGTTGAAGCTAGAGACAATGAGTGATCTTATTTAAAACTTTGCATTATTATTTTTTTTTCTGGATACAAAGCTCATATTTTATCATGCATAGCAAGCAAAACCACATAGGAGTCGTATGTATTTATTTATATTTATTTTTGTCGTGGTGAAATAGCACACAAAAGAAAGCAGAGTGGACACATTGGTGTTTCCTGTGAGGAGCAGTATGGTATTCCTTGCTTTGCAGGCATGTAAAACAACATCAGGAATTACTGTGGGTTGCACAAGGAAAAAATCAAGTGAGGCTTGGCAGCTTTTTGTTAAGTAGGTATGGTAAGCAGATATGTGCTCATTTTGAATATGTAAATATCTGGGGTGGGATGAAACAATTCCCCTTTAAGTGAAATGGTGATTTCAAGAGTCATAGAACCTTGTGACTGATCACAAGTTTTAGAAGAAACTTCAGTTCACTGAACCTAATGTTGCTTACATAAAGTTTGTTGTTACTTAATGAATTTTATGCATTGTGATGTTTAAGATACCCAACACATGTTACCGCTATAAACCTTTTGCTCATATATATGCCTATACAAATAATTCAGTTTTAAAATAAGAAGGCTTCAAGATAATCAAGTATTTCCCAGATATTAGTAATGTTTTCTTAGCTGCTCATTTTGCTAAACCAGCCTAAACATATGCTGTTTGGAACACTGGTGGTTTGTTTGCTCATTTGTCATAATGAAATGATTTATGTAAAAAAGACTAAATCCCTGTATGTAAGTCAATCCTTTTTATTGCTCCTTAAATGCTCTGAGTCAGGGTTATTTTAACTATGCATTAGCCTCTTCAAGTGTTTGATGGAAAGAAAGTTTGGTTGTTTTCCAGGTTCGGAGTGGAGAGAAACAGAGTCTAACACATGGGAGTCCTAAAACATTTAAATAGCTTGGAACGCCCACGCTGCCCTCGTGTACGGAGATGAGGAGCACAGGGAGGTTTCAGGGAGGAGGTGGAATTGCTGCCCTGGCCTCACAGACTGCCAGCTGACTCACAGAGTGTCACTGGGCGTGTAGGATGCTCAGGTGGCTAGGGGGAATGAGCCATCACGTTGGCTAAACCAGCTTAGTGTCTCTAAGAGAGTCAGAGGTCCTTACAAAGGACACATGGGAGGAGGATCCTGCTGCTGCAGCCCCCATGCGTGCACTGGGGAGGATTGTGCCACCCAAAATGAGTCTGCCAGTGCAGGAATCACAGTCATGTGATGACCAAGACTGGTTTGTGGATGTAAAAATCACATGCATGTTCATGTTCAGTATTTTCTGCAATGGTGTAATTTCTTCTAAAGGAAGGTTCTTGTTTATTTGTTACTGTTGATGGACTTAATTGGTGTTAGTTTCATAAACAATATTGGATAAAAAAGGCCATTGTTTGCTCCCACAAACCCATCAATGACTTGATCACAAACATTTTCCAGGATATTCCCAAATACAATAGACTTCATTTAATTAAAAAATGAACAGAACAAAAAAGAACAATGTAGGCTTGTGAGTAGTCTCATGGACAGCTATGAAACAAGTGTAGTGAGCAAATTGCCAAATCTTTATTCTGTAGGATGAAGTTTCTCTTTTCCTGGAGAACTTGACTATTATTTTGTCTCATAGGTCAGAAAAACTCAAGATTAATTAAGAATCTGATATAGCTTCTCACAGGTGAACTTTCCAAGTCCATATATATTTCAGTTATGTCTTATATATCCTAGGTTATGACTGAGCACTAGATTGTTCTTTATCTTCACTTCAGACATCTGATTTTTCAGTAATATTTTCTTTTCTTATAGTTGCCACAAATGTTTAATAGAATAATTCATACTTTTCACCTTGTGTTTTTGTATTTCCTGGTACCAAAGCACAGTGTCCCAGACCAGGATGCTCTGCACACACCTCTGGTATAGGGATGGGTTTCCCATGCCCAAAGCTGCTTCTGCTGTGGCACAGTAGCCTTGGATCAGGTGACTGTGGAAACAGCCACGTCAGAGGTGTGAAGAAGCCTTGTTGCAGGCATTCCACCTCCTTTCTAGGAGGAACATTTAAGCTGAGCCTTCACATTTTGTCTCTTGAGCTATGCTGCAGCTTGTTCTGTGCCCAGCCACATCCCTTGCTGGACCTGACCCGCTGGCTTGCCCTCCTGGCCAAGCCTCCTCCTGCCTTGTCACTGTGGCATGACTTTGGTCATCATGGGCTGTGGCTGACCCTGGTTCCTCTGACCAGACTGCTCTGCTTTTCCTGTTTGAGGATGTGTGCCTGCATCCCTGGTCAGTGAGGGCACTGCCCCTGCCTCTGTTGTGGTCACCCTCTGCTCCTGACTCGCCTCCTCTTGTGGAGCTGGCTGCCCTTAAATGCTTCCTCACATGAGTTCCTTTACTCATTCAGGAACAGGGAAGCGTGTTTCCTTCCCCTGATCACAGCATGAAAAACCAGTACAGAAAATACAGACACATACAAATGCTGAACTTTGAAGGTGGGTGTGCATGCACTTCTTTTCTCTCCCTGTAGCACTGGCTGCCAACACATGCATGTGAGTACAGGTTTACACAGAATACAGAAGGTTTTTAGGTAAAGTTATGAATTATCTGGAAAGTGCATACCTCTACTGCCTCATCTTTTTTGAGACTATCAATCATAGTGGGGTATCAAAGTAAGTACTGAGGAGTTGTCCTGTGTTTGTCCCAGTGATTGCCATACCTTAACTGCTGGCAGGAATCAGCATGCCCCAATGCCTGAAAAATTAATTCCAGGTTTGTTTCAGTATTTTACATCTGCATCCCCTCCCAGGCCAGTGAAGATGCCATGATGAAAGGGCCAATATCCGTAGAAGAGCCACCAACCAGCCAATTGGGTGGCTGTGGCCTATCCATTTTTTTTCATCTTCCCACCCTTGATGTGTGATTTATGTGGCCATTGTGAGCTAATCAAAGTATAAATTTAGATTTTTACAGGGATTATTGTGCCTGTTTGCTTGAAGGTCAAAGACTTGTGATTGAGAGAAATTCCTTTGTGGAAAGTCAAGCATCTCAATTGTTTCATAGCCAATTATATTTAAAAAGAAATATTTTTACTGTAAGTTCTGAAGACAGAGAAATTATGACTTACTTTAAATAAGTCTTCTTACTTATGAGTCAGAAATGAGCAGGCTTAAACTTTCAGGCCAACAAAAAGTAATACAATAAATACTAGGTCACCTCTGATTCTAAGTGCCCTCCACTTGCTTTCACTAGCTGTGTTACTACCACACACTGCTGTAAACACAGTTTTAAAGCAAGCTAATACATTTTGTGTCCCTCTCTCTCAAAGAGAAGATATTACATGCCAAGAGGGAGCTTCACTTGCTTTAAAGAGGAACAGTAAAAGCCTGACCTTCCCAAGGATGGATAACAAAGTCAGTCCTGTGTCCTTTCTTCTCTTGCAGCATCTAAACTGGGAGCTGTTTTTTAGAAACCTCAGTTTTGTAACTTCCATGGTGTTTATGTATTAGTTAAAACTAGGTGTACTTTAATACCAGAGTTGACTTTGGACCTACAGAACACACAAAGTAGTTCTTTGCCCATTTTCATTGCTCTCCAAAGAGGAATGAGCACATGCTTCATGTATTTGTGGAGCTCTTCAGTTGGGAATATTTGTCAGATGGCTTTGCTTATGATACTGTTGTTAAAGGGGTAAGGGAACAGAGCACATCAGAAATCTCCCTTTTCTAAATTATTAAGACAGTATTTCAGAAAAGCCCAGCAAATAAAATGGCAGTGTCTGTCTGACCTATGGCTGCTCTATGAATAAAAGACTGAATATGAAAAATTATGAATCTGTTACTTAGTCAAGTGGTTATATTTAAGAAATCCTACAGAGGTAGGATTTCACATCTCTGTGCCATTCTGGCTCTTCTGACTAGATTCTGCTATATTGCAAATACAGAAATTTCATTAAAACCAAGAACCCAATATATCCATTTATTACATAAAAATTTTTTTGGACCAAAGAACTTACAGATTACACACTGACTGAAGCTGTGAACCAGGGAGAT
Organism: Calcarius lapponicus; assembly: GCA_039654755.1. Lineage (NCBI taxonomy): Eukaryota > Metazoa > Chordata > Aves > Passeriformes > Fringillidae > Calcarius > Calcarius lapponicus. The sequence goes on from CM077464.1 coordinate 102,282,573, forward strand.
TGGGTAGGGTATGAATTGACATACAGATATTTTTTCAGCAGCTATTTTACAAGGGGTACCTCTCTTTACCATAACTGAATCATTTCCTAATTGATGGGGAGTGGGCAGAAGTTCCCCAATCAATGAGTCACAGTTGAGACTGTTCCATCCTGAGCTGACTGATGTATTTGGGCTGCCTTCAAGCCAGTGGAGCAGAGATTGCAATGCTTTGGATTTGAGCATGCAGTTTTTCCAGAAAGGAGGTTCTTTTTACTTGGAAAAGCTTCAAATATAAATTTTTTGAAATTAAAATCTATGTATCTGATGCTACCATCTATACAGCATCTATACAGCAGTGTATATATATATATATATATATATATATATATATTTGTGTGTGTATAGTAATATCTAGTTGTATAAATGCTTGATATCTCAGTCTGGAACATAACTAATTCTTTGTTCAATGACTGTCTTGCAGTGTGTTTCAGTGTTTGAGCAGGAGTTCTGTCTTGCTGAAAGAGTACAACTGCCACAGTTTCCAACAGAAAATACAAAACTTAGGACTTGTAACCAAGGGAATACCGGGCTCTCTGTTTCACCCTGCTGGAGCTGACAGACATGCCCAAAACTAATGGTGTGTCTTATAAGTCAAAAATTGTCACATCAAGCATGAAGCTTCTTTTTCTTCTGTTAGCAGCAGAATGTGAAAGTGGGAAATCTTACCACACTGCAGGTCTTCCCTGAAATTCTGCAAGATAAATAAACTCTAAAGAGAATTATGTCCTGCTATAAATAAATTTTATCTGCCTTTTAGGAGGAGTGGCAGAAATATTTTTTAGAATATTGCTGTCTCATCAGAACAATAGAAACATTCTATTTCTTAGGTCTCATGACATCTTGCATACTCAGTGTGGAGACTTTGGTCATTATAACTGCCTGAAGCTCTACTAAGCACAGAATCATAAACATGTAGGTAGAAGGGACTTTTAAAAATCTTGTATAATTCTCCCTTCTACATAGAAGCAGAAAAAAAAGTCAGTGTAATTTTTGCCATTACCTTTCACCCACTAAATGGCTTCTTCATAGAAAAGTGTTGATTTGCTTGTTTATTCCTGTTGACTTGCTTGTTTATTCCTGTGCAGCTCTTCTTTGTTCTTGCTCTTCCTACCAAGGAAGAAGATTAATGCTCATAGTTTAAAAAAAAAAAAAAAAAAACAGTAATAAGGAATGTGAATCCTTATCTTTTGCTTTCTAGGTGGTGCCTTTCATGCCTTTGGGTAAATGTAATGCAATAGATCAACCACCTCAGCTGTAAATATTCTCTCCTGTTGATAATATTTTCTAGTTCTTGAAATCCTTTGGATGCTGTAAAGAGCCACCTGATCTCTATCTTAGGAAGCACTGAAGTGAAAAACTAGCTAAGATTAAGTTTAGGAGAGGTTTAATGTAAAAACTGGAATGATTAATGGTTTTGGAAAAATAGTGTATTTTTCTTTGTATTTCTGCTTTTATTTTGTATGCTTCATTAGGTAAATTGCTTGAAAGTTTGTGAATTTACTGCATGTGATTAGAACATAGGGTACAGCAAGACTGGTTTTTGTAATTCTGAATGTTTTGGCCTTGCTTAGTTAATTACTGGGAAAGTATTGTAGTGGCAATGGCTACTAAATCTGCTCATTTTGGGTAGGATTTGATGGCTGTTTAAAACTGCCTTATTGTTTCTAGGAGTGAGAATGCTGATAGTGGCATAGTGTGAGTTTGGTTTTTTACTTCTTTTTTATTTTCCTCCCTAGAACTTATAATACTGGTGTAAAATGTACATAGAGCCTGTGTATCCTAAGCCTCCCTAGAAAATCTGCAGCTTTAAAGCAGAAGTTACGTAATGATTACTATGGGAATACTAAATCTGAAATGAAGCAAAGCAGTAGTATAAAAGCAAAGCATTTAAAATTGGGTCAGGCTTTAGAAAACTATTTTTTCCCCCTCAGAAATTCTTGAGTTTGAATTCTTTAATTTCTTCCCTAAAGCCCCAAGCCTTTTAGGATTCCTGGGGTTTGGTTTTTGGTTTTTATTTACTGGAATTTAAAGGCGGAAAAAATCTCCATGCTAAAATGAACAAGCAAAAATCCCTAAACCTTGTTGCACAACTCAAGAATTGTAATTGTAAGGAACAGACTAAATTGCATGAGTCTTTTGCTGAAATCATAAAAACTGCTAGCTAGTATTTCAAGTGCAATTACAAATATGTCTCAAGACATACAACAAGAACAGGTTTTAGTAGAAATATGACCAGATAGTTTTCTACCTACTGTGCTACAGTCCTCATCATTTGTCTTAGACCACTATCAGTGTATTATAAGGGCTTGTCTTTAGATTTACACTAAAAAGTTTTCAGTGCAAGTTTCGTTGGAGCCCCATGGAATGCCTAGAACACATATTCATCTGCTGCAACTTAAATATATCGTATTATCATTAGTAAACATACTATTTTAGGGGAAGAAAGAGAAGAAGAGGTAGCTGTTTTATGCTACAAAAATTGGCCTAAAGAACAGCAAAATAATGTGTTTTGGGGGTACAGAAATCAAGGGTTTTTTAATTAACCACATCTGGTTCATATCCAGAAACTCAATCTTCATCTGGCAAAGTGAGAATATACTGGCAAAATTTCTGCTTTTAACAAATAGTATTTTTGTGATGCTGGTACAGTGTGGCTGTTCTGGTGGGAACATCTAATGCATTCCATAATTACTAAGACGAGAAGGTGACCTGGATTTTACAATATGAATTTATGTATTTCAGAGAGTCAGCTCTGTCAATCAGCAGCACTTCTGTGACTCAATTAAACTATTTTAATTGTTCAGATGAGGAAAACATTACCAAATGAGTCAATACTAATATTTTTGTTAAAGTCAGGAATTCTGAATATACCAGAGTCTTCCGAGCTTTGTTTCTCTTTATATCTAGTTTATTTCTAGTTGCTGTCTTTCAAATGTGATATAGTGTCATTCCATCTTCCATTGGAGTGGAATGTTTCCAAGTTGGTCTTCTCCCTTTGGGATGAAGAAGGATGCATTTGTGTTTGGTACTGCCCAGCAGGCAGCTGAATCAGATGGGATAAAAAGAGTTGCTGTGTCAGGAGTGGGTTCTGGATCTTACAGATTTTTAGTGACTTTTAGTTCTTTGGTATATTTGGTCTTTCCAAAGACCAAATTATAGTTTAGCACGGTGTTTAGAGACTCTGCATTGTACATTGCTATCATTTGGACACTTAAAATACTAGTAGAAAAATATACAAGAATTAGCTGCTTATATTTGTTGTTAAAAAAAAGGAGGGAGACTTCTTATAGGTAATTATTTTTGCACTATTTGATATAAAATGTACTTTTAAAGCTGTATAAATTATGAATTGTCATGTGTAAATTTTAAATCAGCTTGTCAGGAGAATTCTTTATTCTCTGTTAGCCAGAGCAAACACCAATCCCATAAACACCTTTATCCCAAAATATCCATACATAAATATGTAATGACTTTTATATTTTCATTAAAAGAACACATAACAGTAGCACCTATGCCATAAAAGAGATAATAATACTGCATGCATGTACATGAACTTGTGCCCATGGCAAGATTCCATCTTAAAACCTAATAAATACTGTCATATAAATAAAGCCTCTAAGACTTGGGTTTTAAGTGACAGGTTTTATTTTCTTTTAATCATAAATGTGTGATGATTAATCACCATATTTCGAGAAAAAGGAAATTCCTCATTTCTGCATTTGCTGCTGTTGAGGTTGTGGCCATCAGTATGATTGCTTTATGCAAACTGCTGCTTCCTTTGCAACAGCAACATGAAAATTTGAAGAGAAACGTTTGCCTAAAAATTTCCAAACAGAACCATTAGGTTGGAAGGGGCCTCTGTTCAGCTCATAGTGCAGACTCAGTTACTCAGGGCTTTTTTTGGGGTTTAAAAAACCTCCAAGGACAGTGGTTCCATAACATCTCTGGATAGCCAGTTCCAGGGCTTCGTTGCCCTCCAGATGTTTTTTTGGGGGGGGGGGGGGGTTGGTTTTTTTTTGGTGTTGTTTTGTTGTTGTTGTTGGGTTTTTTTGGTTTTTGTTTTGTTTTGTTTGTTTGGTTAGTTGGTTTTTTTTGTTTGGTTTGGTTTTGGTTTTTTTGTTTGGTTGGTTGGTTGGTTTGGTTTTTTGCTTTGTTTTGTGGGGTTTTTTTTGTTGTTGTGCTTTTTGTTTTTGGTTTTTTTATTATAACTAGTCTGAACTTTTCCTGTTTCACTTTATTTTCATGGTCTTTTGTTCCCACACTGTGCAGTGCAGTGAAGAGCCTGGCTCTGTCTTCTCCTTGACTGCTTTGCAGGTATCAGCAGGCTGTGCTTCATTCCCCCAGCAACATTTCCTCCTTTCCAGCCTTGAAGAAGGCCAGGCCCATCTGCCTGTCCTCTAATGGCAAGTGCTGTGGTACTCAGCCATCTAAACTAAAGGAAATAAGGACAGTCTCATCCAGGGAATATTTTCCTTGTCTTTTTAATTCTTGGGTTTTAATGATTTTTTTAAAACATGCTTTTCAAGAAACTGTGTTTTAAGGGATTGTCACATAACACTAAGGGGCTAATTAGAGCAGAGGATGTGGGAGAAGCTTTGGAAAGGAACATCTCAGAACTTTGTGAAGTTGAACAGAAACAGCCTATTCACAGCCAAACCCTTGTCCAAGGAACAAACTGCTTTGAAATGTGGCCTTACAGAGACATAAGAACCTTATTATGATACACATACAGGGTATTTTAATGATTAAAAGTGAAATCAGAATGAGGAGGTGTTTTAAGCTTTTGAACCACGCAGTATAATAGGCTGTCCCATATGATCTGATTATCTGTTGTAAGCAGGCATGTATTTTTTTTTTCTGTAGACTTTCTTGGGTTGCTTTGTCAAGGTTTTGTTTAAATGAGCTCTGAGAAGTGGAGACATGTGAGATACATGAATAGTTTTGAATTAATGCTCATGGAAACAGTATTTCATGTTGTGAAAGCAGAATGTTTCAAAGGAACATATTCTACAGGAAGGTCTGTGTGCTTTTAATAATGGAAGCTCTTTATAATTCATTTTGCTGGCAGTTATTCTGATATTGTGTTCATCCTTTGTTTTGAATTCTTTAAACTGATAATGTTCAAGATGTTCTTGGGATTTACTGGTTTTTAGTATAGAGGCAAAATAGTAGAGGTACATATGATACCACAAATTCTTTACACGAACAAAAAATCCTTGGTGCTGGCTAAAAGTTAATGAAGCTTTTCTCTGATCCTTTATTTTTTTGAAAGCAAGGAAGGGGAAAAAAATCCTTTTGTGATGCTTTCTTTAACTTTCTTTCTTCCTGCTTGTAAAAATGGAGCTTTGTATTCTTGACCTTTCTGCCCTTGCAGGCATAGAGCAAAATTCCTGTGCTGCTGCTCAGTGTGTTTACTAACAAACTGTCTCATTGAAAGCCTCCAAGAAATCCTCTTTGGTGCTGTCTGTTCTGTATACTCATAACATTAATGTTCAAGTGATACTATTTTTTATCAGGCAGAAAAAAAAAATATATATATATATACACACACACAAAATTACTTTCTCCTACTATCGTGCACTCTAATTGTACAAAATTCTGTAGTAGTTTAAATATTTTAAACAGCTCTGAATGGAAAAGGACATACCAAATCATCCCTGCCTTTTTTTCCTAGCAATTGCTGGCAAAAGTGTTGGAAATTATGTTGAAACAGAACACTTTGCAGAATGCAGAATAGGTACATAGTAAAAGCATGTGCAAAAAAAGAAGCCATTCTGCTGTAACAAATATAATTTCAGCTGCTGGTAATGCTTTTATTGACTGAAATGCATATCTTTCTCTTCATATATCTAGGGAGAGGTGTCAAAATTCATGTTCATCCATGATCTTACTAAGAGCTGGTTTTAAAAAAAATTTACTTCTCTTAAGTGCTTAGAAATAATTGCTCCTTTGTTCCCTGTATGACATCATTCATTAGAAAGAGCAATAGAATTTTAAAGGTTCATATTTTAACAGACCTTATGACTGTTCCTTTTAAAAACTAAACAAAAAAAGAAACACCAAGAACAGCAGTATATTAGATATATTAGCTATGAACTCCCTAATTCTAGAGACCTATGAATTGGCTAAGGGTTTCATTTCTAAAATGTAATTACTGTGTCTAGGTGATTATTTTTTCCCAATTAATTTCATGTAATACCCTTGCAAGTCACATTTCATAACTGGAACTTCTTTATGTTCAAACTATGGTTGAACTTATAATTTGCGTAATGACACCGTAAAACACTTGTAAAGAAGACTTGCTATAATTAAGCATTAAAAAAGCTTAAGCTGATTTTCACAAGCTCTATGCAACTGGCCTAATGCTTGAAATTTGTAGGTGGTACTAGCAGTTGGTAGTCAAGAAAAGCTTGCATAATTTCTTTAAATGAATTAGTTTTAATTTAAAGCAAGCTGCTAACAAGTGGTGATGATTAACATCTGATACCTTGTGCTGCTGGGGCTCCCAAGCCCTTCCTCTTGGCTGCTCCTCTGGCTGTTCTGGGTGATGGTCTTGGTGAGGGGGACTGAAGCATGGTGCCTGCAGCTCACTGCTGCGTGGCTGAGAGGCCACATGAAGGGGACAAATGCCAGTTGTCCCCTGTGGAAGGGGTGCTTAGTGCCATCCCCATGCCCTGTGCCGTTCTGGCCGCCAGCGGCATCCTGGGTGCGGCTCCAAATGGGGCTCCTGGGTTCAAAGCCCTAAATGGGCTCAGACAGCTTTATCACAAAGGCTGCCTGTCTCCTCCACAGCAGCTTCTCCCAAAGAAATAAAACTACTGAAGGACACCTTTGGTCTCTACTTTGTGAAACACCCAGGCACTAGATGGAAGGTTGAACATCTTAGGGTCTTCAGAAAAAGACAAACCTATTTTATGTCTGGGATTGTTTTTTAAAGCAATTATTCCCCTAACAGTTATGGTGTTAAATTGCTTCTTGTAATAAGCTTCCAGAGTAAATAGAATAGGTTCAAGTCTTTTAAAATAAGCAGCTTAGCTTCAAAGCCATAGGAGGGATAGAGAGGAAAGTGGTTTACTGCTGTAGGTTGTTGTGTAGACTTGTGTGTGCCTGTGTGCATGTGCTCTCACACTGTGTGGGCACACTAAAAACATCACTGAGGTGGGCTATGCGCTCATGTATTTTAAATATTATTTTGAAGGAATATCTTAGTGTGCTACTATTTCTTCATGCAGACATGTTTAAGAAAGGAAAAGCTTATTAAGGATGTACATTCAGGAGTTCACAAACTGAGAAATCCTATAATTGATGGTGATGGATTTGCAAGAGCGGTTTGGTTCCTTTCAGAGTTTGCATCATCCTGCAGGTTTTCCCTAGGATTTTCACAGAGTCATCCTATGTTATAATTGCAGCATTCAAATCAAATTTCAAAGAAGGCTTGGCTCTGTCATCGGCTTTGCCATTATATTAATTACTGTAATTTAAAAAGGTTTTACAAATATATTTTCATAATATGCCTTCATTTTATTGTACAGATAATCTAATTTTAGATGTCCCATTTTGAATACCTAGAACCCAATTTTCAGAGTACTTAACACTATACAGCACTTGAAATTCTGAGCATGCAGCTTTCACTGATTTCCTTCCATTTCAGCTCTGGGGGTTCAGTGCCTCTGTCATTCTGACCTTAGTGAAACTGAGGTTTGTTGGAAAAGAGGGGTATAAAATCTAAGGGTGAACTGTACTAAGTATGTGCTGCAGGTCTTTTGGATACTCATAAAGGTCTATTGTGACTGAATGGTAGAAGATTTTATTAAAGCTGAGAGAAGTCATTTTTGAAACCAAAGCCATGGACATCCAGATGTGTTTTAAGCCAGTTTTCCAATCAGTGAAGACTGAAGATTTACCAGCAAAAAGTTGCTTGAGCTTAACACAATACATCTTTGTTCTCTCCATGAGGGGTTGAAACAGGGTGAAGAATGGGTTGAAAAGGACAGGGGTGGATGAAAGACAGGCCATGCACTTTTGAAGAGTTTTTGGGTAGAAATATCAAGGACACTGCTAAGGATAAACCAGTCCATGTGGAAGGCAGCAGCCTCACATTGGATTAGGGCTTCAACCCTCTCAATTTTACAGGTGTCTTAAGAGTAATGCTTTGACAGAGGTCATTTTTGTTAGCACTCAAACCATCCTTTCTTACTTCTTGCTTTGCTGAAATAAAACCTATGATCTCACGCATGTGACAATTGGGAAATAGCAAAATTAGTGTTGCCCCTTCCATCACAATAGCAAATCTCTTCTGTTTGTATAACAAGATTTTCATGTCCCATGACAAGGCATTCTGCTGTCTGAAAACTTAGCCTTCATAACAATTAATTATATCAGTTACTAGAAATACCCTCGTGGAATTCCGATCTGTGTATTCTTTTTAAAATAAAATTAATTAAAGTGTCCTGGCAGGGGGTTGCTTCATTTCCCCTTGCCTGATTCATGCTATGCCAAAGGTATAGATTACATATATTTTTCTGTTTGGTTGGTTCTAATTAAATCTGTTCAGTGTCCATAATTAACAGTAACAGCAACAGATTCAACAGACTATTTTCTGTCCTTTAAAATTTTAAGAAGCCCCCTTTTATTATTTCATTTTAGTGGGAGTAGCTATGAAAAAGACATCTGCTATCTGAAACTAAAATTAGACATCTAACAATGCCTCTGGGTTCAGGGACAGGAGAGGGAAGGAAAAAAGACAGAGACAAGCCTGTATAGCCAACACAAACTTTCTTTCTGTTTCCCTTTGCTCTTTGTTGCAATAGGATACTTGGGAGACACTAAAGCTTTCTCTTCTCTTTAGCTTAATTTATCTGAACTCTGCCAGAGTTCAAGTTACAACCAGCTCGAGATATCTGACCTTGACAGCCCCAAGCCCTGCAGAACAGGTGTAGACCACCTGAGATTGCATCTCACAGGCTGGGCATTGTGAAATAACTACAGTAACTACTTGTAATGTAGATTTGTACATCAATGCTGCTTTGTGAGTCGTCCTCATTAGAAGCCTTTATAGTCTCTTGCAATGTAGATTCAGCCTGGCAAACTGTTGAAGGTAATACTGGACAAATGCTGATCTGCTCACAAGTTATCTCCCCTTTGGAATAAATCCTCATTTGAGAGGGGTCTCCTTGGTAAAGATCTGTGTGATAAGATGGCTTAAAGTACTACATCCACTTGTGTTCCCAATGGCATTTGTTTTAGGGACCATGTATCACAATTAAGGCTGTACTTTCAGGTGCATTTCACACAGGTTATCAGTTTTCACTTGGCTTTTTGATCCTTTCTTTTCCCACAGAGACTCAACAGTGTGGCTTCACATAGGTGTGAGTGGTTGTATGAGGTGTAAGGTTGTCTTAAGCATCCTGTTTCTTTGCAGTTCCCCTCCCCTTTCCCACTCCTGATTCTGATCCCCCCAAAGCTCCCTGACTCTTAGCACATGTGCAGGTTTTTTGAGATAACACATTTCCTATAGAATGCAGGTTATTTCAGGTGAGGGTCATACATGGAAAAACTTGGGCATTTTGTCTCTATGGGATTTTAACCTATTGCAACATCTGTGGTATAAAGCAGAGGATTTTTCAAAAGCAGAGTGATCAAACACTGTAAGATGACATTGAAAAATATTATCTCATGTCCAGATTAATCTGATATTTGTTGTCATGAAGCGAGTGCTTATTTTTGAATATTTTTGCCCCACTATCATATATAATAACTAATGTGTTTTAATCAAGCATGCAACTTCATCTTAATAGCTCATTTCATATTCCTCCTTTCTTATCTTTATAAGGCTATGAGCGTCATGGTTTCATTTTGCAGAGGAAAAGAGAAACTTTGAGAATTTAACTGCAGTCCTTGTTTGGCTTTCCTTGAGAAGCTGCCATTCTGTCAGTTGCTGATTACAGAGTGTTAAGTAATTTATCTCTGGGGTGGAAAGATGGACTAGATTTGGTGAGTTCAGAGAATCCAGAATCCCTCTGGCCTTCCCAAATCCCTCTTTTGAGGTACTAGAAGATGTAAGCACATTCTGGTTGTAGAAATGGCCAAGTCACAGTGAATCCATTCTCCTGTTTCGCTCCCATCTCACAGTCCCTGCCCAGCAGACAGGGACTAAGCAGAGACTAGCAAGCTGGGTACTTCATAGGTGAAAAGAATGATATATGGGGATGGTGTGACTTGGGAGATTATAGTTTTAGTACCTTATTCCCAGGTTGTTGTAAATGTTGAGCATTCAACTACAGCTTTTCCTCATCTATATTTCATTATCTGAAGTCTCATTGAAATTGGACTTGCAGTAAGAAACACAGATATCCTAAAAGAAGACAGAGTGCTGACCAATGTGTATATATACTGGTATTTATTTTGAAAACCCCACACCATTTGTCATGAGTATTAGACTACCCATTAGTTTTTAGTTTCTTTTATTTAACTTACATTAACATATCCATGTCCTAGTCTATGTAGGATTTTTTTTCACAAAGGGTAAAGAAAAGTGGGTAGCAGGTATATGTTTGAACTGCAGTATATAGGTGTAGCTATATTATTTCACCTTTTAATATCCAGAGCTCCAAATTATATTTTGGATCTGTTACATTATGGTGGTTATTACATTCCCCTGGTAATTCTACACTGATGGTAATGACTTGCAGTTTCACAATATTGTAGCAGCAAGGAAAAAAACACCTAAGTGTATCTGAGCTGCCCAACTGAAACAGTTTTTTTGTTACAGAATTTGGCCCAAGAAAATGGCTGCTGTTGTTATTCTTTCTGTACTGGCTTAATAGTTTTCTGGTTATTTTACAATTTATGACATTTCAGTCTCAACTCAGTCTTTTGCATTAACAAATAGAATTTTGCAAGTCTGTAGAGCAACAAAGTTTGTGTCAGGACCCTGTGTCCATGGAATACATATTCCAGTCACTTTATTTCAGCTGAGCTCTTTTCTGAGAGCCTTAGGCTCTCAGCGAAATGAGTACCTTAGGTGAGCTTTTGGATTTCACCTAATGTTTTAATTTCATCCCAAAGGAGTCCCATTCTGCACAGCACCCCATGCTGCGAGCCAGAAGCTCAGGGAGGGATGTTGGGGAGCTTCCCTTCAAAAGGTCTATTCTGATCAGTCAGCATAAACATTAAGGTGAGATCCCCAAGGGATATGGCCAGTCAAAAATCTGTTTTATGAAGGTTAACAAAAGCCCATTTTGCTTGAGAAATGAAGTGCTGCATTACCCTCTAGCAACTGTGGCTGCTTTATCCAGGCATGTGCTTCCTCACTTTAGCAGCCCACAGTGAGCCTGAAAGCATCATTTGCCTGGGTAGCACGTTCATCACAAGATGAATGATGAATGCAGAAACAGGGTGGTTTCTGTGTAGTCACAATTTGTATGCTAACACTTCTTAGTTACTGAGTTATAGAAGAGAATTTTTTTAACAGATCCAGTGTATTTTTCAATGCTCAAGCCCAAAAATGTGACTGAGCAATACACATAAAAAAAAAAAAATGGGCCCTCATTAGCAAATATTGCAGAATTGGTGAATTGGTAGCACACCTGGTAGGTCTGATAGTCATCACAAGTTTCTTTTCCTAGGTTTAATGGCTGCTGTTCCTTAGAAAGCAGTGACAAGTGATCTGTTGTGAACAGCTTAATGGTAACATTCAACCATCTTTTGTAAAAAAACACTTTGGAAAAGAATAAAATACTCCAGTAGAGATTTAACTGGAAATTTCATAGCAGAATGAGGTATGTTTGGAGGAAGCATCTGTAAATCAGTCCAGAAAAATTAGCTGCAGTCAAATGACTAGAGAGATGTGGGCAAATATCACATATGCTCTAAGAATATTAAGGCTTGCCTTCAGTTAAAAATTCCTCTGGAGTTGTTACTGTCTGTATCTGTGATGGCTGCTGGCAATTCTGCCTAACACAGACTTCATATCGTGTTCCCATAAGAGCAGCAACCACTGAAGTCTCTGCTCACTGGAGGAAGTTTCTCCCTGAGGCCATGCTTTCTAGTGAGCAGTAATCCACAGTTTGAGGTGTACCTTATGCATAAGGGCAAAAAAAAAAAATTTTGTACCAGTTTCTAGGTCACATACACATTTCCACTGTTTGGTCAGTTCATGGTGTTTTAGCTGGGAGAGGTGTTTAAAATTATTATAAACATTATTCATTCCTATCTAAAAACAGAGAGCTCTCTAGGACAGAGAAAAGCTTAATTTCTTCTGGTAGAACACTTTTATTGGCTTAACTAGATAAGAGCAGTGAGCAGGGAAGGTTATCTTTCTAGTCTGCTTGTTCCTTTGCACCGGGCTTTGCTGGAATGTCACATATTACTCCATAAAAACACCTTTGAGTGTAATGGAAAAATCCTTAGAAACTTGATTTTAAGAAGTTTTATTTAATTCGGTTCAAAGAAAAATCTAAAAGAACACATTGTATTTGGAGTGTTTTACTCCACTTTAAAATCTCTTTAATGTTATTGGAGTTCTCTTACTAATAAATCTTAGTTTAGAATATTATTATTATTTGAGTTAGACATTTTTATTTTGTTGTGTTTGGCTTTTAGGTGACTTGATTCATCTTAATATCATGTTTTTAAAAGAACCAAATGTTTCTTCTTTTATTTAAAAATTTTCTTTTTAAAATTAATTTGTTTTTAATCTTAACTATACAAAGCAAACCCTCCTACTTTTCCCTAGGTAGCTCAACCTACCCATCCTAGCTATACCTATCACAACAAGTATTTGGTAAAAATCATTGTTCATGGGTTAAAAATGGAGATTAGGGAAGACTACAAACATAGGAAAAACAAAGAAAAATTGTTAGAGGGAGGATTGCATTACACCAAGCATTTTATCAAAATATGTTATGGGAAACAATCATGCAGTCAATCCTTTTTAAGGCTAATTTTAGCTCTTCCAGTTAAAGCAGACATTTATTTCTTTCATGGGTAGGAATAGATCTGAGGTTTCTGCTGTGCTTTCTTTTGCCCTAAAGCCAGCACTGACGTCTGGTAGCGCACGATGCATCTGTGCAAGCATAGAGAGTGGGGGTTTGGGTTTGTGGGGCTTTTTGGTTGGGCTTTTTTCCTCTAAGCTGCTGAGGGAAATGTGACTTTTCCCAGCTAGATCAGCTTTCTGAGCTGTCAGACCACAGTGCAGCACGAGCCCTGTGTTGTTAGCAGGGGGTACACAGGGCAGGGGGGATGACACCCACCCACTCCTCTGGCTTGGCAGGTAAAAGGTGTTCCTTACAAGCAGCATTTTCTGAAATTGTGCCGTTGCAGTTCGTCTCCTGGCGCTGATCCTCACCAAAGGCTCCTCTCCCCTGGGGGGTGTTCCCTTTGCATAAAGTGACATTTATGTGTCTCTGCCTGTTTGGTGCAAATAATCCCTGCAAAGGGCTGAATGAAAAGAAAAGAAAAGTAGATTCTGCTGTCACTCTCTGCTTCAGAATTCACAGATATAAATTGTGCACTTGAAATACTGAATGTTTGAGTCCCTGGAGGTAGCTGAGTAGATGCTCTATCAATCTGATTTAATTGAAGGTCTTTATTCATCAAGAATATTGATGACTGTCCTCATTTAGTCAGAGAAATCTAGGCATGTGTTTGTAATACAATGATACTTTTATTCTTAATTTCTTAAACTTTTGGGAGGCTACATAATAAGAGAACAAGAGAAAAATACTCTCTTTTCTTTTAGAATCAAATGGATATCTCTCCAATCTAAGGACATTACTTTTAAGTAACTTGTTTCTTGGCTAGGCAGGAATGTTTTTGCTATTCCAAAACTGGGGTTCCTATGACAGTCCAGCAGAATTCAATGTTTTATCTTGAATGGACCTTCTGACTGTTGCATTGTTGTTTGGTAGTTGGGTTTTTTGTGGTGTTTTGTTTTTTTGTTGTTTTCTTCTTGTTGTTGGGAATGTTTTTTTTTATTTTGTTTTTAATTAATTACATTTTTTATTCCCTCTAGGAAAATTTTTCCACTTGTTAGAGAACTATCTGAAAAAACAACCATTTTTTCATCTTTATTGGTGTAGGAATTGCCAGACAATTTCTCTTTGAGCTGTAATATGAACTGTAGGAAAGGTATTCCCAAAAGGGCATGTGGATATGGTAGGGTTTGTAAACTGTTAAAGTCTTAAAGGATATTAAAAATAATTAGGGATACTTAATTTAATTAAAGAACAAAATTTAAAGCCACAGTGTCAAAAATCATTAAAACCTTGCTTTTCCCCCCATTTCTTAAGCTTCAAGACATTAATTCTCTAGAGTGCAACCTGGTAGTTATAATTACATTGGTGCAACAAGACAAAGAGATGATGCTGTCAGAATTTATTTCCTGTGAAGTTTAGAACAATCTGATATTCTAACCTTAGTAACTGTTTTCTCTGGCTACCTGTGCTACTTACATTTAAATAAAGCACTCTTACATCTTTCTTTATGTTCTCAAAGAAAAGCAGCTTTATGTGTTGCATTGCACCCAGCTGATAAGCCTAACCATTAGCCTCAGGCATGTACTTTTCTTCATTTTTCCTGTCTCTGGTTTATTGGGAACAAAAGTCATATGGAAAGCTGGATGATTAGAAGCACTTCCAGCTGTGTTTAAGTCTGTGTGCATGTCATGCAGAAATATAATTTAGACTTGCACAGCACTTCTTATCCAAAGCTTTGGAAATGCGTTAATATCCTCATATAGCAGGAGGTAAAATTGTATAGGAGAGGGGAAATGACCAGTGGGAGGCTTCACAGGGAAGAGTGATGAGGAAAGCCCCACAGGACAGACCTTCAGCCCCATACAGTTCCTACATTTGAAACTAGCTCCAGTGCTCCAGGAGAGGGAATGCCTGTGCTTTGCAATGAATTTAGGAAGGGCAGTGCAGCTTGTTTTGCTGGGGAGGTTGGGGGTGTAAAGATGGGACTAAATATTGGATTTGAAATCTTTGGCTCTTTTGTGTCAAGAAAATTTCATGGGCATTTTTATTCTGATTTCAAGGTGCTATGACAACACTTACCTGGACATTATAAACCCTTAATTTTGATTTATATTTTACCCCAAAAGTGTGGCATTTTCAAAAAATCAGGAAACTTGCCACAATATGAATATAATTCCTTGACTTACTTTTTCTGGGTAGGGATCTCTTTTTGTCATTTAAAGGGTAATAATGTGGTTAGAAAGACGAGGTAATATTGCAGCTTTATTTTAGTTTCCAAAGCATAAGAGGTCCAAAGGGATTTATAATCCCTGTACACCTGAGCTCAGCTCTGTTCTTTACAAGCCAGTGAGGAGGCTTTGGGAATTTGGTGTGAATCCTTCATTCAGGGGTCAATTGTGATTACAGCTCCCATGAATGTGACAGGTCCCTCTGTCCTGCTGCTCTCCCTTCCCCTTTCTACCACATTACCTCAGACACACACCTTTACCTACCTCTCTTTTCCTTGGGCTGAGCGCAGGAGAGTGCCTTGTACAGGAACTTTAGCACATCCATTAACAAGGTCTCAGCATGGGAGCAAATCAGGATTGCCTCTTTTAGGCCTAAATTTATGAGACTCTCAAGTTTTCCAGGCAGTGTAAAATGCATTGAATGGAGCAGATGATTTTATTATAGTTTTTTTGAGGCAGTAAATCTATTTAGTTGATATGCATATAGCTTTTTTTGGTGTGTGTTTTTGTTCTCAAGTACCTGTGTGTCTTACATAGATGGAAGTGTTGGAATTAATCCCTCTCCACCAATCATTGGTTATCTAGTAATTTGGCTGCCACCTAAGCAGCTAAATAAGTTATCTGGAAAATACCTGTATTCTATTCAAAGGTGCTGAGCGTTGTAGAAAATTTGGCTGTGTGATGGAGTTTTCTGCAAACAGACAGAGTCAGAAATGCTTTTGTTATAGTTTTGGGAGGTTGGTTTTGTTGTTGTTGGTTTGAAGTTTTTTTTAAAATCTAAGCATAAAATCCATATGAATTTTTTTAATGTTGTAACACTTTTGACCTGTGACTGAAGGCAAATCTATGTTATCATCACTGTACTGGAATACATAGATATTGTCATTACTGGCAGAGAGCAGTAAAACAATGCTCAGCAATTTGTAATCCAGGAATATTACTGTTCCATTAAGGATAATAAACTGTCACCGTTCAGCACTTTGACAACTTTGACAGCTGGCAGGTGCTGGAATATCTTGTGCTAAGGTACTTCATGCCTGAGGTTATAAACTGTGCGCTTTATGCATAAATAGCTTTTGTCTGTGATAGAGGTGTGTCTTAATATGTATTTCTTCTGTGGTGATTTCATTGTTCAGAAGGAAATAGAAACAGAAATCTGTGAGTGGCATTTCATACATGGATTCTCTGGGGGTTTGTGGCCCTAAGAGCAGGTGCTGAGCTTTTTGCTGAGTTTCAGCCATGTGTTCTGTTGCTCTTTGGTGTAGGGTAAGTCAGCCTTCCGTGCTATGATTGCATGAATTTCAGACCTGAAAAAAAGAATGTCAAGCTAATGTCTTTTTATAGGTAGGTAATTTGTCAACAGTGCCTACTTGTGCTTTTTTGAACTGTTTTAGCAAATACCAGTTTTTCCAATAAGGTCATTATGAGAACTTGAAGGTAATTTTGGAATAGCTCCCCTCGCTTGTTACTCAAATATTTTATGTTCACTTAGGCATTCAGATTTGGATGAATATTTGAGAGATCCAAATGCCTGGTCCAATGTTGCTTTTTGTGGGGAAGAGGGCCTGGAAGAATATTCATAAAATCAGGAGCTTTGCAGAGGCTGTGTCAGCCTGCAGTAATGTTTTGCATGACTTACTCAGAGATCATATGTGACCTAAATAATTAATGTGTCTGACTCATTAGTAATTCCTTGGACTATCATGATAGTCTATGTGAAAATTCACATGCTTCATAATCAAGACATGTCCTTAGGTCAGGATGATGTTTCCTTACATTTATGACTAGCAAAAAACTCTCAGTAAGAGCCTTACATTTTTTTCCTTTCTGGTCACAGGCTGTATGTGTGAATTTTTAGGAAGAAGCCTAGGTATGGCTGAGTGACCTTCCACAAGACAGGGGAGGTAGCTGGGCATGCCTTGTCTCAGGTGGCTACGTGATAAATGCAACATCCCATAGACATCTTTGAAGTTTCTCCTTTGGCATGGATGGAAAGGAGAACCTTCCTCTGGGTGGTTATGTGACTTGCCATGAGTATGGGGTACCTCCAAGGTGTTAAATGAGGTTTGCTTTGTGTGGGGTTAATGAATGCTGCCGTCACTAGAAAGGAGCAGCATGTACCAGCCTCCTTTTGTGGCACATCCCTTTGAAAAGGACCTGTGGAGTGGTTACATTTGGGCTTCTTTCTTGACATATTTGATTTTATGCATGGAATCTTGGAATTAGGACAATTTGACTGACAAGAGAAGTCTGTTAGGAGGCAGAAAGACACATTTTTTCAGGAATGGAGGAAGATGGATTTGAGGAAAGCTAAAGTCAAACCAGAAGAATTGTCATGTTCCCCACTCTGTGTAAACTTGTTCAGGTGCTTCATCTGTCTCTGTGAAGTTCATCATCTGTGAAACACTTGAAATACAGGCATAGCACTGACAAATATAGTGAAACCAGCCTAACTTTTATAAAATCTGTTGTGAGCTGCTGCTGGAAAGCTTCTAACATGTACATGGAAATGTAAAACTTTAACTAATCGAGAATTTGTATTTAAAAGAATAGCTTTCATTGGCCTGGTATTTTGTTTGCTTGGCTTTTGTAGTCATTAATTTTGGTGAAAATAGGTGTGAGAAAGTTCTTAACTCAGAGGAGAACAAATGGTTTATATTGCAGCAGGTGTTTACTCACTTTAATTTTTGGATTAATTAAATGAGGGCCAAGCCTATAGCTGTAATGGTTGACATAAAAGCCATGGGGAAGGCTGAAAAATTCATGCAAACTGACTCTTTGAGTAGAGCAGTTAAACTGTGTAGATGTTTTGAATAAAAGTGGCATTGATTTTACATTGCTTCATGACTACCATGAATTGAACTGAATCAAAGCTCTGGTAAGCTCTTTATTATCTATCTTCTATACCTTGTCTGGCAGACCATAGGCAGGTGTGCAATGTCAGCCAAACTTAAACCAGTCCCACATGAATTCTCAGCTTAAGAGCCACTGAACTAGTCTCACTCTCCTTTGTGCCAGTTCTCCTTGAGCTGCTTACTTCTCTCCCTCACTGCAAAATCTTTTGCTGCAGTTAATCTGGTACTCTCATGTAATCTAGATAAAGCTTTGTTCAAAAGACTGATGTGATAAATGGCAATTTTTGTCTCTTACACAGTTTGAACCCACTGGCTTTTCTATGGCCTGGTCATGTTTTTGGAAGTCAGCTGAAGTCTTTGCCCCTTCTGTTTCCTCACCTGGAATGTTCACCTGATTGCCTTCCATTTCTATAGAAAACTATATGTATATGTTTAGCTATGTTTTATAAAATAAAATTTTAAAAAAGACAACAGAACTGGAAGTTTGGGACGTGATTGGATTTTCTGTCTTTAACTTAGGATAAAAACCATATTCTCCTTATTTAAATGGCATCAGGATAACATGACCTGTACTTGAAGCCTGATATGAATAGAGGAGTATTTCAGAACTTTCAAATGACTTTCACCATCTAGGTTACTTAACTATTGCATCTAATTCTTTTACTGAGGCTTCAGCCATTGCTAGAGTCTCCACCGTTAAATTAGAGAACTTAATTTTATTTTTTCTCTGGGTATGAACTGTCACTATGGTGAAATTCCTTCAGGTTGAATAGAGTCTGCAGTAACAAAGTAATGATTTGTCATGATCTTGGGGATTATAATGTCTGAACTAAAGCTAGGAGAAAATTGACAGTTTTGTTTCAGTGTTTAAAATGAAACACTGCAGATAAAATGTAAATTGAGACTGATACAATAGAAAAAATTTCTGCTTTCATTTATGCTTATAAATTATATTTCTCCTGAGATAATATCTGTAGTGCAACTTTAACAACTAAAACCCACGTTTATAATTATCAGAACCTTTGAATAAGTCAAAGAGTTGTGTTACACTTGATCCTTAATAAACTTACAGTTACGTAAGTGCTACACTCATAAAGGCAACCGTGTCCAACAACATTTAACTGCTTCAGTTTTCACATATTCACTTTGAGGGGAATAAACCAAAACAAAAACATTCTAGTATCCCCTTTGTATGTTTTAGGCTTGTTCTGTGTCTTTGATCAAAAGCTCTTGCACTGAATCTCACTAACACACACCTGAATAGTACAAAGAATTCAGTAAGTAGGTCTGTCTGCCCACTTAGTGCATTCAAAGGCTTAGGATATAAAACCATTTTGAAAAAGATCTCTGAATATGGTAGAGAGATTTTCCTAACTCTGAATGTATCTAAATGAGACTGAATCTAATTAAAAGGATTTATTTAATTTTGTCTCATATTTATTTTCTATTAGACCTGATATACTCTGATTTTCTTTTTCTTTGCTTTCATTACTGCTTTGACTTAAAAAACAAGGCTCATTATACTGAAGAAAGCAGTACCTTGTTATTTCAGTAGCAAACCAACATCACCCAAAAGTTAAATAATTCTGTATCTTATGTCTATATTCTTTGGAAATGAATGATTCATTTGATTCGTTGGAAATAGTCCAGGTCCTTGCTGCTTTCCTGGAAGCACTTGGAATTTTTTTCACTATTCTCATTTGACAGTCCATAGCACGTTGCTCTAATTTAGTGAAGGTCACATTTAAATTTAGCAGTGTCCCCTGCCATTAAAACCTGGGTAATGCTACCCCATTTCCACTTGGGAACGCTCTGGTGAAAACTACATTAATGTACCTGTGGTGTGCAGTGACAGCAGCACATCTCTCATAGTGTCCTATTTAGACATGTTTTTCCACGAGGTGCTCCTGAGAGTTATGTAGGGCACCTCAGGATGAGCTAAATAACCAAAAAAATGTGCATGGGGTTATATTAACCCCTTTATTTGTTCACCTTTCCTAAAAGCCTGGTGTTTTTCAGTTCCAGAATTGACTGCTGAAGAAACAACAAATTACTTTGTTAAAAATGGAAATGGAACCAGAGCAAAAACTTTCACCCTCTGTCATCCAGCTAGAGAGAAGCAAGTTGATTTTGTATAGTATCTTAACATGCTAGTTCTTTGGACCATATTACAGAAATTGAGCACAAAAACTCGTGTGTGTTTGTCTTCTAATATATCATAGATAATTTAAGATACCTCACTCCTGACTTCAAGGTTGTCTGTGTCTATGTTTCTATGGCATGTTATGGTGTCAGAAGCATTGCGTGGAGCTCCTGGCAGGCTAATTGAAAGTGAGCATTAGGCCAGGTTAGTTTTTACATAGCAGAGTTGGTGGTGGAGGGGAGCTCTGCCCTGAGGAGTGCCAGTCCTGAACTCTGAGCACTCTCACCATGAGGCAGAATGATTCTCCTTCATTGAGTGTGTTGGAGGTCTGGGTAAAATATGGAAGCACTTAAAAATAATTATTGTACTGCACATTTTTAATGAAAAACTATTGGAATTCATAAAAGTGCAGTAGTAATGCAACTATTGTTGTCGCTGGTGGCCATATCTGAGGTTCCTGTGGGAAAGTTCCAAGTTAGTTAAGTCACCTTAGGAGCTGGAGCTTTACAGCATCTTTAATGCAAGTTTAAGGACAAAAAACCTAAGTGGCTTTTGGATGAAGGGAGAACTTTAGGGAGGGACAGGCATTTGAGCTGAAAACTGTCCTTTGCTGCTGTAAGTACAAGCCTGTACTTAGGCTTTGTTTGTTTAAAAACTGAGGCAGGCCTAGGAGAGGGATGAAAGCTCAGACAGTGCCCCATTGTGTGTGCTGTGAGAGGTGGATTCTGCCTGTTCAGGGAGACGCGTATGTTAAGGGGAAAATAGACTTTTTCTCAAAGTGAAGTGCCTGCAATAATTGCACTTTTGCAGGTGTCAAACCTCTTTAGTTTCTGTACAAAGGCTGTATATTTGAAGAGCTCAAGAATGTTAAATTGGCAGAGTTCATTGGAAGAGTGTAATTTGGGTCATATTAAAAACCTAAAACACTGATGAACCCCTGTCTAAGAGGTGTTCCTTAAGGTGTTGGAGGAAGGTATATGGAATGGAAATATGGGCAGTGTTTGTGCATGAAAAGAATCGAAATAATTTGGGTGTTGGCTTTGCCATGTGTGTAAAAGGAGTGTGTGGATATTGTTTTTACATTGCTTTTAAAGTCAAAGTGTTCCAGGAACTTTATCACAGTCTATTATAAAAACACTGCATGAGTCCAGACTGGTGTAGAAATTGCAGGAATGCTCGCGGTGGGACAAAGTTGCCCTTTCACTAATGATTTCAGCACAGCAAAGTAGAAGTTCAGTCTATGGGAAATGTTTATGTGTTGGGTTTTTTTGGTGTGAAGCCATGACTTTCAAAAGGACTTGGTGAGAAGGTGTAAAGCTTAAAAATACAGGCTTCCTTGTTTATTTTTAAAATTTATTTATCCACTGATTGATTTCCAGAGGCCAGGTCTTTTCTGAAATTTACATCGATCAGGAGCAAATGTGTTCTAAAATTCAAGGTTCAGGTCTTTATTTATTTTTTTTTACCTGAGTTGAGCAGCATTATTTACTGTTAGTGATGACACTTATTTCAGTGTTATGCAGTTGTTTTGGGGTGTAAATGTGCAACTTTGTGGTTGAAAAAAGCTTTGCTGGGTCCATTTTTACCCTTGTTTTTCTTAATATATCTCTGTTTTCACATATAATTGCAGACTATATCAGTGCTTGTCACTTGCTAGGTGCCAGAAGTTTTTATTCTCTGCTAAACTGGTCAACAGTAGAGTTTAGAACGTGATTTCTTTGTAAATATTTGATGTTTTAAAAAAATTTTTTAAAGTGACAGTCCCTGATTATCCAACTCAAACACCCCTCTTATTTATCAATTTGTCCAGTTAGCTGTGAAAAGGTTTTCCTTTTTTTTTTTGTTTCTATTTGATTTGTATTACAGGTAGAGTGACAGCACTCGTGCGCTGAAGCAGCAATCAGTTGACTTGTATATTTTGCTTCTAGTTACATAGACCTAAAAGTTTTATTTGTATGAAGTTGCATTAGTAGTTTTATCCATGGGAAGAAGCATTGACAGTTCTGTGACTTTTGTTTGATAGTTGTATGGCAATTGTGTGTTTTACAGGATCCTTGGTAAACTGATACTCCTGGAAGCACTGAACTTTTCAGTTTCAATGCAAGTCAAAGCAAAGTTAATCAGTTAAGTTGTTTGCTGCTTTGTCTTTCAGCAAGAAGAATCTGTGATACAGACAATGAGTAAATATGGTTTTGATCATGTCTCCTAACTAAGGAGCTGAGAGACTGAACTGCAGCTCTGACTTGGTGCCGTTACAGGCTTTCCTCGTGTCAGCTTTGCATGCATTAGGGAATCTGTCCATAGCACATAAAAATGCACAAACCATATTCCTGAGCTGCAGAAGCCCCACTGCTGGTACATCAAAGAAAGCAGCAGCTGTCATCCAGTTTTAGCCACAGTGCTTTTGAATGCCTTAATCCTCTTGCCAAACAGAAGGCAGAGTGCGCTTTCTTTATCCACTCCCTCTTCTATTTTTTTGAAGTTTTGGTAGCAAAATCCAGAAGCTGTCTTCAGCAGCCATCACTGCATGGCACAAGGCATAATTTTCTTTGTATCTGATCTGGACATTTCAGTCTTCATGTATGCTAAGCCCTTTCAAATGTACTTTTTATTAAAGTTAGAATTACTCACTTTGTGTTTATTCTCAGGTGCTCAAAGTATCAAAATGATTATTCAGTTATACTTCATTTTGATGTCAGTTTCCTTCAAACTGCTGTTCTTTGTTCCCTTTCAGTTGCTGAAGGGGTGTATGTTGGGATTGTAGTCAGCACCTGAGTTACAGGAAACACATGTCTACCATTGGAATTAATATATTTTGTGTGATTCCGCATTTTCAGTTATTTTTTTTTAACAATACAAGTTTTACAAGACAGTTACTGCGAAACAGCTTCCTTAAGAAGGGAGCAAGATATACTACAAATATAAGTTTAATCTTTTAGAGCTTTTTTAAGTTCTGTATGGTGCAGTGTCCTGTCTCCAAAGTGAGTCATGGCAGAAGTCAGGGGAAGGGTACAGGAGCTGAGCAAGAAAGCAGTGATGCTTCCCTGACATATTTTCCTGTCTCAATAGCACTCCCCAAGACAGAAGCTCTTCTTTGAACCGAAAAAAACACATACAGGTTTTTCTTCTTCACTAATTTGCCTAATCACTTTCCCTAGCTGCATTTTAAAATAAATATGTATAAACATATTTCAAGGGTTTAGCATGTGCAAAATTTTTATATTGAACCAAGTTAACAAAATTATTGGAAATAAATTATAAAATAAAGTGTTTTATATATTGTGTTTTTAATTTGTTTTTTGGTTATTAGCCACTCTCTTGCAAAGTGAATTTGCACTGTAAAGTAATCCCAACAGAGGAATGAAGTACACAAGTGTAAAGCTGTCAGACTACAGCAATCATTAAATCGTCTGTCTAGATAAACTAATGGGAAGCGATTTTAAGTCTTTGCTAACCTCCAGCCTCTCAGACCAAAAATACTTCGTTGTGCTGAAATAAGTAAGCAACTAGAGTAAAAATTAATGTCTTAAGAATCCCTTTGTGCTGTCCTATTTCCTGAAAAAGAATTTCAAAACTCTGCAGTAAAAAGTGTGTCGACCAGGATCGTACCGAAAGGCAGATTAGAGAAAATGTCATTTGATGACAAGGTTTGGTATATTTAGAAATGTTCCTGTTATTAAAGTTGCTGCCGTGCCAACTACTCCTACACTGGAGTCTGCTAATTTGTGTGACATGCTATCTATCCCAACACACAAGGAAGATCAGAGGTTACATGCAATAACTCCAGTCCTACTTCCGTTGTCAGACAAAGATCTCCCAGCAGTGACATTGCCTTCTTGTGGTTTACTATTGCAATCCCATTTTCCCTTCCCTCTTCATTAATACCCATTTTCAAACTCCTCAGTTTGAAATGCCATCTATTTACATATTTAAAATTCCAGAGGCTTTGATATTGCTCATAAGGAAAATAACTAATGTCAAGAGAGAAAATGTGCATTCATCATTGTGGGATGTTCAGGACAATCTTTTACTAGCTCACACTGAGTAAGAGGTCATTGGTTTGCTTTGCTCTTGACAGGGCACAAATAAGAAGCCTCAATTCAATGAAAAATTGAGGTACAACCTCTTCACCATGGAATACAGTTGTTGGCAGTTTCAGTGGCAAATGTGTGCCTCCACAGCTGTGCAACAGGCAAAGGAGTTCTTGTGGGCCACTGTCCCAGTGCTCAGTGAGTAATGCTGGGACATCCACAGCTGTGTCCAGACACCTCTCAGGTCAGTGAAGAGACACAAACTGAAGGGCAGTTTCCAAGTGTCATTAAGCTGTAAGAGAAAGAAGGCATCTCATGTTGGTTTATTCTTTCTTTGAATTTTTTTCTACCTGCCCCACAACAAAAGATTATGTGTGCACAATGTAGTCTTACAAAGTAGGGTAATGTTACTTTGAGTCTTACAGTATCAGAAGGAAAAAGGGAAAATAACCTTAAAAGGTCCTTTTTTGTTTTTAAATTATGAATTTTTATTTCAAATATTGAAATAAGAAAGCTGTAGGTATGTGGTATGAGCTGCTCTCTTGCTTGTTCTATGCTGAAATACTCAAGTGCTCCTATAGGTATTAGCAGATCATTTTTCTCTTAGATTTTGATGTTTATTGCCCTCTCAGTTGCTGGGTTTGTTATACAAACACCAGAAAAGGTTGTTCCTCACTTGACCTCTTCGTTCATGTAAATGGCATTAATATATATTTCTTTTTTGTTCTTACAGGTTATTGAATCACTAGGGATTATTATATATAAAGCCCTGGACTATGGTTTGAAGGAAAATGAAGAGAGGGAATTAAGTCCTCCACTGGAGCAGCTTATTGACTACATGACTAATGCCACAGAAACAGATGGGAGTAGGGATGAAGGATATGATGCTCTGGATGAAGGAGTGGAAGATGAGGATGATGACAAAGAAAAAGTTGAGGCCATTCACTCCTATAAAGATGTCATGAAGGTACAGTAGTGGGCAGTTTATATGATTGTTCTGTCAATGAGAAAACTCTGTTTTCTGCATTATTATTCTGTGACACTGGCTGTGTCATTTTCTGATTTCCCCAGTCCTTTTATAAGGTTTGTTTGTGAAAATGACATGCAGCATTATTTCAAGTTTGACAGTAAGCAACAGAAAATCCACTATCAACTTTAGCCTTGGATGTGCCATTAAGATCACAATCTGATTTAATCCCTGCTCTGGATAGTCAGCCTTCCAGTGTAAACATCTGTTGAATTACTTTGTGTACTCTTGGATACTTCATGGTGTGATTCAATTAATTCACCTTTTCATTAGCAGGTTATTAGGGTAATTATTTCTTATCAGTTCCTTCCCTTGCCGCCCTCCCCTCCTGAAGCACAGCAGTGCTTTTGTACCAGTAGCTTATTTGGATGGAGTGAGTCAGAACACAGTATTTCACTGGTGATCATTATGGTTGCAGTTCTTGACCTGAGTTGTGAAATTCAGAAATATAGCTTATGAATTTTAATTGTGACAAGTTCTTTAATGTTAACTGAGCGACTGTGAATAATCATTTAAAAGTATTGCCTTCTGTTTTCTACAGAGTAATCTGTGCATGTTTTAGAGCCCAGCGAGCTCTTATTACAGACACAGGTATTAATAAGTGTGGTTGAAAAAAAATAGTGTAATTGGTTTAACTTATAAATAATCTGATATTAATACAGGTTGGAAAACATTATGCTAACTTGTACCAGAGGACTGAGCCATTTATAGTGCTTTTTCATAAATGCAAGTCATATCAGGACCAGGAGTTTAGTGCACCACTTAGATTAAGTGTCATGGTGGAAACTGAGACTAGAAGAATGTCCCAAATCAGAACACATCAGAACACACTGACACTCAGAAAAAAGACCCCACTAAAACCCTTCATTTCTGCTGGGTTAACAGCGGAGAGAAACGTAGGAAACTGGAGAGGGAGTAACTTTAAAATGCTTTTGCATCCTCCTTGGTTCAGGCGTAATGCTAAATGCTTAATGCCTTTATTTTTTCCTCCCTCCTTCAGAGAAGCAGAGGCCAGAGGGAGAAATGAATGAAATGTTCTTTTGCTCCCTGTGATGGGGAGGGCCTGGCTGGCTGAAGTGCTCTGCCCTTCAAGCCCTGCCCCTGCCAGCCTTGCTGAGTTGCTGCATGCCGGTGCTTTGCTCTCTCCTCCCTTTGCCTCTCCCCAACACTTGCCCCAGAGGGGAGCAGTTGCACCCTGCTAGGCCCCCATGCCAGCTGCTCCAGACAGTCTAGTGGAAATTTAGAAGATTGATTCCTATTCCCCCAGTTTGGCAAAATGCTGTGAATTGATGACAGCTGAAGTTTTTGATAAATGTTTTGATAAGATTGAGAAGTGAAAGTTTCACTTAGTGCAGAGGCAAACAAGACCTTTGTATACACAGAGCTGAAGACAGTGGCTTTGTGGAAGTGATTATTTTGCAAGTTCTTTACTTGATTTCTGCAAACAGTCACAGATAAATTTAGAAAACTTTGCTGAACTCCTTTAGGTACATTGGTGTAGACATCCCTGAAATCAAAAGCAATAAGAAAATTCGACAGGTTTCAACAGTTAAGGCCATGGAATGGCATCCTGTTCATTTGGCTTTTTTAATATCTCTGCTAGTCTGAGGTGCCTGCCTGTTTCTATGTTTTAAAATCAGCATATGAAATTTTATTTCTTCATCATATTTTGTTAATAGTTTTGTATCATCCTGGACATGTACTGCTTCTGTGACTTCATCCTATTAAACTGAAGGTCAGCTGTCATTTGTACATCATCCTGACTTTTACTCCTACATCCCTTGGAATTATCTTTTATTTCTGTTGTTATTTTTTCCTTAATTATGTGCTGCAGGCTTAACTCTGCAAATTACCTTTATTCCCTACTCAGTGTTATTACTGCATTGAGAGGACTAGAATGGCAGCATTGTTCTGCCATATTTTTGACATGAGTGCAGATTTGCAAGATCTTTTTTTTTCTTGACTTAATACCTTTTTAGGGGTCAGACCATCTTCTGCATGTGGCTTTCTCTTATTTTTTCCCCCCACCAGCAGTGGTAAAATGTTAGAGGCTACACCCTTATTTACCCAGTGACTGTTTCACAACAGTAATGTGTGGTCTTGTGACCATGAGGTTCAATTATTTTAAGATCCTCTTGGCAAGACTCACTGCAAAGGTTTTTCCTCCACAGTTTGCAGTGAATGCTGAAGCAGGTTTGCTCGTTGAATTGAGAACTGTTGTTCTTGCCTCCCCTGCATTCTCTGCATCACAAGCTTGGAAAATGGTAGTGATGGCCTGTGTGATATTAATGCTGATTTTTAAAGTTTTTAACTATGTAGTCTCTGGTCTGGGAATTATTTTGTCCTTGAAAAGTGATTATATGGTTCCTCCTCCAAAAACTGTCTTTGGCCACTAAAATGGAACTTTTCACCATTATTCGCTAACTTGGGTGAGCATATTTTGTGATTAAAACACAGAGGTAGTTAAGATTTGTGTCAGGTTTTTCTGTAATGTGAAGTAAGCAAGGTCAATCCTGCACCCTCCCCCTAGCCTGGAAAATGCTGAGTGATATGGCAAACACTGATTCCCAAGAACGGGGAAAAGGGTAAGTGCTAAATAGTACTGCCAAGATTATCATTGGCAAAGCCAGTGGGGAAGACACAGACAAGCTTTTGTTCTGCTTCTTATTTGGCTGATTTAGGTTCTGATTTCCTTGGCAGGACCAACCTGCTGTCCAAACTTGACCTACTGTTTTTTAAAAATGCATCTGCGAAGAGAGGAGACATTGGTTACCAGAAGCTTTTAGTCTTTGATATATTTCTGATTTGCCAGCCCTGCTGCAAATGAGGGGAGAAATGGAGACAGCAAAGATTGGACATTTTCAGACAGATGCTTTCCTTGTTTGAGTCCCTCTCCCCACCCCATCCACTGTGTGTACACTCTGTGCTCTGTGGTTCAGGAAATCTGTACATGTGGGAGTGCCAGGCTGGCTCTGCATGTACACAGTATAGCAATCCCAGGGATCAGGAACACAGGTTGGCAGCACACACACACCTTGGGAAGCCTTGGTCAACAGAGAATAGACAGGGAAGGCCTGGCATGCTGGGCAGTGTTGGGCTTGCTAAGGGTGTGGGAAGTCCTGTCATGTGGCACCTTTATCACGGCATGGGGCCCTCCCTGATACTGAGACAAGATGATGCAGTTTATCAACCTCTTCCAGAGTATGCTCAAACCCTAATTCCACTCCTAATCTTAACATTATCACACTCCTTATCCCACAGATCTCTGCAGACAGATGGTTTAAACCAACAGCATCTTCCTGTTAACCCTGAGGCACTTTCTAAGCTGCGATTTATCAATATCTGCTGGCTTAAGCCCCAACCCTAAACCCAGTTACAGTATTATACTTCAGTCTAGGTCAACACCCCTTTCTAATTCTGGATGTAAAGGTAACCTCATAAGGCTTTGATAGCAGGTTTTATTCTGTACTGGTATTTGCTGGGTTGAACTGCCATCCTAACCTGTCATTTCTTCCAGATTTGAACATCATTGTAGCCAAGTCACTACTGTCAGTACTAGACTTTGCCTCAGCCCTTCTGCAGGGCAGAGGTGTTGTAGAGGGGTTGTCAGTTGTGCCTGCAAGTCACAACACTAACCTTTGTCACTGCCTTGCAGTGACAAAACACTACCTTTTTCTGCAGGTCTTGTAGAAGGTACAGAAAGGAGGCAGCACCCTTCTTGAGCCAGTATCCTTCTCTTTCTTATGTTCACCTTTCATCCCAAAAGTTAACTCAGGCTTTAACAGGAGCCTTATTTGTAGCTAAGCCACACCTTCTTGTCTAGGACAAATGCAGGTGGATGGTCTCTGGTGCTCAATGGCTTTGGGTCCCAGATCTTACCTAATTGCTTGTAAGTTCAGTAATAGTGTTTGTTAATTCTGACCAAAATTTAACTGCCATGTAAGTGCTGCTTCACAAAGGTGAATGAGTGGCCCAGGTCCCATAGTAAACAAAACTCATACATAGAAGATCTCCATGCTGACTTAATTTGCATGAAATTTTTTTTCAGAGCAGCATAGTCAGTATTGTGTTATCTCGCTATAAGAAATGTAAACAAGGATGCAGTTTGCAATATTTTTATTGGTAGAAAATTATGTTTGTGCTTTGCAAAGAGGAAGAATAAATTGTTTCTCTCAACCTAAACACTCCTTCTCTCCCATTTCAATTTTTTTAATCATTGGCATGGTCATGAGATGAGAAACTTGTATGTTTACGTGACTCATATGTCTTGGTAGTTCAAGGATATGGCTGAAATTTACAGTGATGATATTGATCTGCCTCTGTTTTATTTTGAGTACTCTGATAGTAGAACAGATCTACCATCTATGGCATGTGTAGGATTATAGGGGAAAAGTATGTCCTGTCTCACTGCAATTATAGGCAGGATAAGAAGATCTACATTTACATCTAAGTATTTTGGAGACTCCCTTCTGAGTCTGAGGACTATGTGACCCCATGTAAGTATAATATGGGAACCTGTCAGAGAGGAACCAGAAAATGCAGTCAAAAACAAGTCAGGGTATTTGTTTATGACAGACAGTTAAAGAGTTCATGTTACTGGAATTCAAAGACCCATAATTTTGTCCAGTACAAGCTTAGTAAGGTGCAGCTTTCTGTGAGTGTAATTCAGTTTAAGGCTTGGCTGGCCTAAGCATTTTTGTATGAACCTGAAATTTATGCTTCATTTCCAAACAAGCAACTTGCAGTGTATGCTGTAACTCTGTGTGAAGCTGCTGATGAGTTGGAAACTTACTGAGATGGTAAAGTCCCAGATATTGCCAATTCATTTTATATTAAAAAGGAATGCAGCAATGTTGGCCATTTGTGCAAATGCTCAAAAAAGACAACAATTGATCCTTTTCTTTCTCTTGAATCCTGTACTCACATGTTTATGTGCTAGTCTTTATCTTGGTGAATCTCATTTTAGGAAAACATTATTTTTGTCTCATGTGCATGCAGAGACATTGAAATTACAGTGGGTTGGAAGTCCTCAGTTCTCTTCACTTTTTTTCTCACAGTACTTGCTGGCTCGAACAAAAATTTATCATATTCCACTTGGGGATCTTCAGTCACATAGACCTGCTGTCTGAGACCCCCTTTGTAATATTGGGAAACCTCCTCTCTCA
Source organism: Calcarius lapponicus (assembly GCA_039654755.1). Lineage (NCBI taxonomy): Eukaryota > Metazoa > Chordata > Aves > Passeriformes > Fringillidae > Calcarius > Calcarius lapponicus. The sequence continues at coordinate 102,313,038 of CM077464.1, forward strand.
TCTGCTTGGGTCTCTGAAAGTGCAGCCATCTAGTTTTTGTACCTCTTAAGTTCTGAGGAAGGCAGGTTCTCCTTTGGCTGTTCCTTTTTTGCAGTTTAACTCTTTGGGGACTGCCAGCTAGAAAGAAACCCCAAAATCTTCCAGAGTGTAAACACAGCCCCATCGCACACTGCGATGACAGGACACTGTTGGGTGGATGCCCCTGGGCAGTGTGGGCCTCTGAAGGTGCAGTTTCATGGTGCTGCTCTGACCAGGTAGACAGCTTGTGTCAGCACACCTCCTGGCCACCCTTTCTCTCTGCTGCATTGACAGGAGTGGGAGCTCTGAGTTCAGCAGTGAAGTCAGGAGGACCAGGGCTCATCTCCTATGCTCAGGAGGGGAGCATGTACTCAGCCATTCCCCTTGGAACTCCTACAAAACAGTCACTGAGATTGGACTAGCAAAGGAATAGCTGGATCTTGGCTGAATAGGACCCATCCACAGACCTTTTCTTATCCTTTCACTGTGCTTTTACAGAACTTGGGAGTTGTCTTAGAAATGCAGTAAACCTGCTGCTTTTCTCTTGTCCAGGCAAGCCTTGTGCATCATGGCTATTCATTCAAAACACAGTGTATTTGTCATGTCTGTGCGGTCACCTTTGCTGGGACCTTTGTCACCTATGTGTCATCAAAGCGTCCCAAAAGTTTATTTGTTTGCCTTTGTTCTTTTATCAGTTCTTTCATCTACAAACACAATTGTGCAGGTGCAGAGTAAACAGTGCTCCTGGCTGAGTCATGGCCAGAGCCCGTGTTGGAAGTCCTGTGCTGTGTAGCCCCACAGAGCTGAGCTTGGGACAGACTGTGCAAAATTAAGCAGGAGTGTCTCTCTGCATGTTTGAGTGTTTGTAATGTATGAGCAATATCTCCATGTTGCTAGTATTAAAATAAAGGTATTTAACAATAATAGGGCTTTGATATGAAGGGCTTGTACCTGATGTACTTGCAAGGAAGTTGTCCCTCAAGACCTTGCTCTTTCCATTTAAAAAGAAGAACTTTTTGTCTTCCTTACTTTAATTATTCTTGGCAACATTCCTTCCATCAGTATGGGCTTAGATAGATTGGAGTGTCTTAATCTAGGCTGAGAGACACAACCAAATAACCTTTCCTGCAATGATTTATGGCTCACAGTAGAACATCTACACTGGTGTAAAAACCATGTACCCATAATTCACATAATTATACTGGTATAACCTGTCTAAGGTCTAAAATAGTCTGAGGAATCCAAGGAGTTGTCCAACAAAAACAGGAAACACAGATGGGTGTTGAGATTATTTTTATGGGGAGGTTAGAATACACCTGAAATTTGTGTGTGGGCTCTTATGCATCTAAAAGAGGCACAGTAGTGCAGGGACTTTTTCCCTCTGTCTTTTTTATGCTGTAATTATTATAAATAATTTATACAAGGGTAAAAATAAAGTTCCATATTTTAGTGCAGGTGGAAGGATTCTTTGGTGGTAATGGTGGCCCATAATGCATAAAAGGCAGAATTTGTCATGATAGAGCTTCAGTTATTCCATAAAAAATAGAAGTTTGAAAACATGCAAAGCGTTCTGCAAGAAAGAATACATCTGAAGTATCGAAGAATCTGTGTGAGCCTGTGCTGCCTAAAATATACCCTGGAGACTAAAGGAGATCAATGAGTGTTTACTCTTACAAGGTATGTTCTGTTTGATCAGATTAATTTGAAGTTCTAAGTAATGACTGGAAATCAGGGTAATGGTCAATTAACACAGTAAAGCTGTAGAGCCCCATAACAAAGAGGGAAAAGAGCAGAGCCACTATTACAAAAAGGACCCATATCTTCTCCACCCTGCAGATTAACTGCAGCACTCAGCAAAGCAGTGCTGTCTGACGTGGCCAAAGCTGGAGGGATCTGCCTGAGTCTCCCTCTCCCACTCTTAACCTCCCCTCTTCTCCAGGTGTTAAAACTGCTAAGTGCACAGAAGGCTGTGATGGGTTTTTCAGATTTGCTGTCAGCCTGGTAAAGGCAATAGATCTGTTCAGAAAAATTAGCCAGGACAGCAGCTTGTCTTACGTTAGGATTTGGTGAAGGTTCATCTCGTCAGAATCCTTTCTGTCCATGTAGGCTTGGATGTTTGTGGTGTTGCTGGCAGCTTTTTATCTCTGCAGGCTCCTTTAGCTACTTTAAAAGTGAAGGCCATTCTTACACAGGCTCACATGACATCTTCTATCATGTCTGTGAGGTACAAGTGTTTGATTTACATTCCATGTAATGCCAGCATCCCACAGGGATGTAACATATATATGTTACATGTACATTTCATGTACATATGTTACATGGAATGTAACATATACACCCATGAGGAATTTCCAGTGTAGCTTCCCAGGACCCCCTGTATTCCTTACATCATGCGTGGAATACGTGTTTCAGTAGACAGATAAACTAATGGTGACATGCAAAACTGATGGGCAGTTTTCTCATGGAGTATTATGTGCTGCAGATTCCCAGTGACTGCACTCACTGACCATGTTCAAAACAGAAGATGAACTTATTTCTGCAGTTTTTATGTTGTGCATCTGCAGCTCATTTGAAATGGACACTGTGGGTGCTCTTGTAGCTCTAGTGCTCTACAGGCATGAGAGAAGCAGGACTTGTGGGGTGGAGGAGAACTTCTTAATTAGTCTGACTGATTTAGCTGGGGTAAAATATGTTACACCTTCCAGGCTGAAAGGAAAGGTCCAATGGCAGAGTCTATGAGTGCTGGTCCTCTATAAATTGTGGAGTCCCTAACTTCTCTGAGCTGTTAGAGGCTCACAATCCATCAGCCTATTCAGGAGAGAGGTTAAGAGGAAAAGTGGCTGTGGAAGTTTTGCCTTTTCTAGATCTTGCCTGGAAGTAAATCACTGAATATGAGTGTGCTAAGAAGTTTATCTTGCTGATAGCAACTATGTAAAAAACTATGTGCATTTCAGTTGTCAATATTGCTAGTCCAGAGTCACTTACAATGGTATAATTGCACTGGCAAAGAAAATAGAAGCAGCATAGATGCTACAAAATTACTTAACTCCTTACAGAGGCATATTGTCCTGAAACAGCAACATGGGAAAAATAAAGAAACTGAGGGAGGGCCCTTTAATTAAGCCACTGTGATCTTCTTGCTTTTGAATTATTCAAGAGGGAGCCTTGGGCTTGAGGCAAAATTTCTTTTGGAGCATTTATTTCACTGCCAGTAACAGTATAAAAAGAAATTAAACATTTGGAGGAAAGGTCATAGAATTGATTTAAAAGTACCATTAATTGTCCAAAATAATAATCGCTCTCTTTTATCTATGTGATTTTTTGAGTATGCTCTTGACTACTGTGCTCCCATTATACTATTTTCTGCTCTCTTTTGCGTAGGGTACTGTTGCATGCTGTATTTTAGAAAAATATTTAAGTGAGATAAGGCCATTTGATATGAAGAAATAAACAGTGTCTGCTAGATTGTGCTGACCCCTGAAGATTCGCATCTAAAAGGCAGGATATCATATTTATCCCAAAGATTGGTCTGAAGACAGAGCATGTTTTGCAGTTCTTAGTAAAAGGTTTTTTACAGTAGGTTTTTGTTTAAAACATTTACTTCCAACATCCCTAAATAGTATTGTAACTGAAGCACTCCTGAGAGGTAGCTTTCAAAAGATTATTGTCTGCAGGATGCATGGCCCTGACTGTGTTTTAAGCGATTGATTTGTAAATATTTTTAATTAAATAACACAATGGGAAAAGCAGTATTCTTCTGGGTGATGGCTTCAGGGCACTTTTCGTGTAGTTTCAGGTTTGCCTCACTGCAGACTTTGGGCCATACATTCCAAAGCTTCTTCATACGTGGGCTGGGTATGCGGAATTGTGGAGAATGATTTCAATGTTTTAACCTAGCAGCCTTTCAGATAACTCACACTAGTCTGTGCAACTGAATCAAGTGGTCCCAAGAGATAAATTCTTCAAATCTACTGAGCTTGGCAGAGCTTTTACTGAAGGGAAGGTGTAGAGCAGCCTGGATGCTATAGAAAGGTAGCAGGCATGGGAATTCAGGGATTTTATGAGAGGAGGCAAAGCAAATTGGCAGCGCTGAGTAGCAACCATGAGTAGTTGTTGTTTGGAGACCCAAACTAGACCCTCTCAGGAGGAATATTTAGCTGAGGGATTGACAAGGACAGAGAGCTCAGGGATTGTGCTAAGGGCAGGCAGCTGCACGCAGTGGCAGAGCCTCACATGCTGCTCTCGGTTGGCTTTGTGTAAAGGCTGTACAGAAGGCACTAGGAGGATTCTTTTTGGAAGCTTGGGTGAATGGAAAACAGGCATTTTATTGCCTCTGCACTGAAGAGAGAACAAAACCCTTTGTTTTGTTATTATTTATCTATTTATCTCAGAGAAAGAGGCTAGAAACTTGATTTTAAGCACTAGAAAAAGCAGGCATTTGTTTTGCAGTTACTGCACTCATTTTGGCAGGGAAGAACACAATACTTTGGGTGATTTAAGCAAAAAGAGAGTTGTATGGTTGAGGTTTTTGGAGCAAGTTGACAAGGTTTGGGGTTTTTTGCCTTCTCTTAGGACAAAGCAGGCTTGGAGTTGGGACAAGAAGGTCCTAATGAGCAATTGTATTTGTTTTTTCTTTTTGGCATGCCAAGATTTCTTGATGTGAGCATTAAGACCAACACTTGCTTTAAATCAGCAAATTTTGATGAAGCCAAATCTCTTTATGAACTGGACTCTTCTAATCAATTCACATCTACCAGTCTGTTATATCATACTGTATGCAACAAGCTCCCATTTATGTATTTTATACAGTCACATATACTTACATAGGTAGATGTAAGATATCACTATCCTCAATCCACCTTTTGGAAAGGCAAAATTGTAAGGTAATGTTTAAAAACATGACAGTGTTAGGTGAAGAAAGTGAGCTATAGGGCTTGTTTTTTAAAAAATCTTCTGTGGAAGCATGTGATATTAAAAAACCAATTAAAAAACTTGCTAGTATAGGTCTGAAGTTCAGACCTATACTAGCAAGATTTATTAAGTCTTTTCATATCTGGACAGAAGCAGCATGTCACACCTAGAACTATTTTTAATGGCTTGGGGGTTAAAAAAAAAAAGAAATATGTTTTCTAGGCAACACACATTTGGAAATAAAAAGACTCAGTGAGTTAATTTTGTCCTTGTGTTTGCCCTTGTGTTTAATTTCTTATAAACCCATATAGAAAGTGAAGGGATTCCTGTACCTTAGCTTGATGAAGAAAGCTGGGGACAGTTCGCATAAATCCCTTCAAAGTAATTTTAAAGCAGCTTTGAACGTGACAAGTCTTTAAGTGAATTATGTTGATAGACACGTTTCATTAATTAAAGTGATGTCATTTGCTGTCTTAAACAGTTGTCCTGATTTTTCATCTGGGGCAGTGTAACTGGAGGTCAACATGTGGTCAGCTTTACTTTGAAAGTAACCACTGTGCTCCTTTTAAAAGGGTGATGTCAGTCCCTTTCACATTTGAGTGTGCTGGTGAGCAAAGGAGAGTTCTTATTGCAATTTCTTGCCCTGATAATGGTGCCTACTGTGTTTGGAGCCAAGGCACTTTGCTGGGGACTTTCCAGTGAAGTCTGGTTGCCAGAGACACTTGGCCTCATGGTATCACTTCAGCAGAAGTGCTGAAATCTGCCTGTACCAGAAACCTTTAAAAACCAAAAAACCTCACCTCAGAACACTGAGTTGGGCTTGCTTTCCTGCCTTGGAGAGGGAGAGAGGGAACATCCCTGCTGCTTGCAGGTGCTCTCCTGGTGGCCAGAGGATGGATGGCGCACACCTCCCTCAGCCTGGCTCTGTGGTCAAGCGAGCAGGTAGAACAGGACGGGTGTTTCTGTTGTGTTCAGCGCACCTGCTGCTGTGCAGGTGAAACTCAGGAGGTTTGTAATCTCTGGGAGGTATTGCTTGTGCTTGGGTGCAGGGCAGCTGAGGGGAGATAACCAGCAAGATAACTAGACACCCCCCACAAACCTCTTTTGTCTTACGTGCCTACCACAATAAAAGGATTATTAATTTTCTTTACCACTCTGGCAGATAAAGCTAACCTCTCTTTGAAGGTACTTTGGCAGCTATCTAGGCCTTTTAATGAAGGTGCTGCAAGCAGAGTGGTTTTTTGGCAGCTCCTTGCTGGTGTCATGCAGAGTGTGAGGGAACTGATCCCCCCCTTGCCTTCCCTGCCTCCCCCAGATTCCTTTTGAAGACATCTTTCTTGTGGGACACTGATGTGTACTTCAGGATACTGGCTAAAAGTCCTTTAGAAACAGTTTTGGGCTTTTTGACAAGAGAATGATGTTTTAAGTTATCTTTGCTGACAGAGCAATCTGTGAGCTTTAACACTCAGCAATTTTACAGCAGACTTTTGGTAGATGTGATGGTACATCCAAAATTCGGTTCAGAGCTGTTGACTAACTCCAGTTGAGGCACTTTGGTATGTCCCTTTAGGTATGTCCCTTTATCCATTTTTATAAAGTTCCACATGAAGTTGATGTTAAACTGCCTTTCATCTTTCTGAAGGTAGCAATATTTGAAATAGATGTATATACTTGCATTTCTAGTACTTTGCATTTCTAGTACTTTGCTCTAAGTCCTGGTTTTTAGAAATATGACTGCTCTGACTTTCAGCCTTCAAAAGTGGTTTTATTATGAAAAATATTAGTATAGAAAAGAGTTGTCCAAGAGTAACAATTGGTCTTTGAGTACATGCAGGAGAGTGCTCTACCATGATCACCCCTTTGATAACCTTGCTCTCTCTGGACTGAGGTCACTACAGTATTAATTGCCTTCCAGAGATAAAATTCCCTTTATATTTCTGCTTTGGAAGGCATTGATAGGCTTATCATGTAAAAGCATCAATTTCTATGGACATGTAGTAGATGCCTCTGCAAGTGCCAGAGGTTTTAAAGGTAGCTTTGAAGTTGAAGAACTGAGCTGGGAGTTCCTGCCTGACTTGTAGAGATATATCTTTCATGATGTGTAACTGAGAACAGGTAAATAATTACCTATGGTGCAGGTCCTTAGAGTACTTGGCACAAAATTGTTTAAGGGCTGTGTTTGAAAACAGAGCAGTCATGCAGCATTTGACTGGAGAACTAGAAAAATGGTTTGCCTACCTCCATTTTCTCTTTTTCCCTTCAGATAATAAGATTTTGATGAAGAGGGGGCTGGTAGCTGGGGTGTGGTGTGTAGGGTTTTTTTATTGTTGGTTTTTTTTGCTGTTTGTTTTTTTTTCCCTGAACTATTCTCTGTTGAGGGCCACATCCCTTTTAGTGAGGAACATACTTGTTTCTACAAGGTTCCTTCTCAGATAAGAATGGTAAGACCTATCTGATATGGTTGAAATAAAGTGCAAAATTATTTTATGCTAATTAAAAGCAAGGTAATAAAGGTTGGAAAGATTCTTCAAATACTTTAAACTATATATATGTTTTCCAATGCATATTTTTCTGAGTGTGCAAGTAAATTAATTTCCAGAAGAATACTCAGCATTTGAAAGTACAGGGAAGTTTATTTGAAAATAAAACAAACTGTGCTTGTGCAGTCAGAGATTGGCCCAGGTGCATGGGTTGCCCTACTTCTGCAAGTGGCATATTTTGAAATAAACAAGATAACTGTTAGAAAGGACAGCCAAGCCCTAAGGAAGAGGAAGAAATGTTCTTGTATTCAGTTTATTAGCAAGAGACAATCTCTCTTGTTCTCCATCTTTGAGTTCCCATCTTGTGTTGAGGTCTGTGTTGCTCATCTCTTTTGGAAGCGGAGACTCATTGCTCTCCTCTCCAAGAAGTCATGATGCGAGGAAACAAATTTCTTTTAAGATTGCATCAAGAGATCAGCCTTTAAAATGTGCTAAAATCTTCACAATCTCCTAATTAGAAGTAGTGAAGGTTATATTTCCTATATATTCCTATGAGTTCAGGACCTAAGATTTCAAGAAAACTATCAATTACTGCAAGATGGTTAATAATTCACTACAGCTGTCCATCCTAAATGTTCACATGGAGACCAAGATCTTTTGAGCAGAGAGAAGTTCAAATGGACCAACAGAGCAGGGAAAAATACGCTGTAGCATCGTATGTGATTTGGTCAGTGACGGCTTTGATCCAGAATTTTTTATTTTCCATTTTAAAAAAGATTCCTGACCAGCCCACTGGGCTTTGTGTTGACCTCAGCTGCACTGACAAAAATAAAATTTGTAATTCCTAGTATCACAAGGGAGAAAGAATATGTGTGGGCATGGACTGCAAGGCTGTGACAGAGCCCCAGCAGCACAGCTACACTCCCCACAGTGCAGGCTCAGCACAGTTTGCGGTACTTGAGCTGGCCTTGAATACTTGACAGAGTGGTAAAATGCAGTGAGAGAGTGGTAAAAAAATGCTTTTACTCCTGTTGCTGCCAACGGGAAGAAACATGTGGAGGCAAAGTAAAGCAGCAGAGTTGTCTTTGCCTTGAGCTCTGAGCATCCAGGGCAGTATAAACACCATCTGCAGTCCCTGCAGGTGGTGAATCCCACCTATGTGCAGGGAGTATTTCAGAGCCACTGGCTCCAGGTAATTCAATTTCTAGTAATTACCATACTGGAGACAATTTCCAGGAATGAAGTGTGTGTAAGGAAAAGGACAAAAAGGGGCACCACCACTACAAACAGAGGGAACTGAGGAGAAAATAACACTTTTAAAGTTTTGATTTATTGGATAGCTATTCTGTTTGAATAAGCAAGGATATATATTTGAATCAAAAGTACTTAATCAATTTAATCAATAAATTGTGGGTTAAATAATTTTGTTCATACCTACCTTAAAGTGGCCTGTTTAGCATATGTAACTGATATGCTTGATATGACAATTGCAATGTAGATTCAGTGGCTATAAATTTTAAGAGAAAAGTGATAAGCATACTTGCCTGGAAGAAGAGGAAGAATTTTTCTGTAGGCCTTTTTTATGCAATCAGGGTTCCAAGACTTGGCTTCCCTGACAAAGGTAGTACAAATAAGGATTAGGCATACATGAAGGAGTAGAAAAGGTTTCCATAAGCGAAGCAAAATGAGACTGGTTAGAAGTTACTTGATTTTTTCATTGGGAGTGAAGTTTAAAAGCTTGTTATGCTTTGTCATGCTGTATATTTGGTTACGTGGCTGGAAAGCTGTTTTTTTGGATAGGAATGAAAAAGTCATGCTTCAGGACAAAACATGAAAGCAAATTATTATTATTATGCCTACTGAGAGAAGTTTCAGCACTGTACATAAAAACAAACAAGCTTCCCACATGCACACATACACTTTAAAGCTTTGTATGTGAACTGTAAATTGCTGCCAAGGAAAGTGCATGTTTTTATTTTAGTTGATATATTTTAATTGGGTTTTAAGTGGCTCATGAATAAACTGCCTTACATTAATATATTGTCTCTCAATTAGAATGTATACAAACATCTGAAATGTGTAGTGATGAGATTGATAGGCATTATTCAAAAGCTGAGAGATGCAGCCTCTCTTCTGCACTATTCTCCCCTTCCTTTTCTACATGTGTCTCTGTGATTTGAGGGTCATTCCCCAACATTTTATGGTACCTTTTGGTAAAATTGTTTTCTCATTTAAACTGTTTTAAAAACTTCACTATTTTCTACTGTTTTTCCTGAAATACTCTGTTGGGTTTTTTCCCAAGCAGCAGCCTGGGTGTAATCACTGCTTCACCTGCTTGTGTGGGGTCTTCGGGAGAGGGAAAGAAAGAAGGGCTTCCATCCTGCCCTCACTCTCTGCTGCATATGCCAGGCATCCTGGTACAAAACCAACTCTCCTCTCTTCTCCTGAACAGAAGCAGTAATTCAGGAGTAGGAGAAGGCACCCTCCAGCCCTAAGGAGGGCCTGAGCAGCATGGCAGACAAACATACAAAATAGCATTACAAGGGTGCAGCTCTTTGCTCGCAGTTGTTCAGCTCTAAGTTATTTAATAATGTGAAGGGTGGTTCCACAGTTTAATGGGCTGTTAGCTAAATAACTACAGGTAGCCCTGTGAATTTGCACAGCCACTCCCCTTCTCCTTTAATTATCCAGTTTTATCATGTTTTCCCATCTATGCCTCTGCTCTGCTTTTGAAGCTGGTTTTCTTACCCAGATGCCTCCATCTCATCCTTCATTCTGCTGCTCCAGCATGAAATGCAGAAGTGTGAGTGGTACAGATGGGAGTTGCAGTAAGCTCTTGTCTACCTGGGAAGCAGAGAGCTTTAGAAAGCAGATGTTGCTGACAGGCTACCTAGTGGTTTTGCTAAATGTTGCAGGGATTGACATTTCATGCAAAAAAACCCAGAAATGGTAGATTTTCTCCCTTGCCCATGAATAATCCCATTGATGTTCCACTGAATAGTCAAAGAAGGAGAGCTAGCAAATTCAGATTACTGCATGTTTATATTATTAATTCCTCCATTATCCTGCCAAGAAACAACAGAGCGCAGTTTCTCTGAAACTAAGACAGAATGCAGAATTGGTTTTCACTTAATTGGCTCTTTTGAGACAAGTCTCTTTGAGAAGCAGGATGTTGTTAGTCCACTGTGTAAAGACAGTGTAACAATACACTTAACACATAGTCTAGAAACAGCTGTATGCAGGGGTTTGTATTTTAGGGGTAAAAATACCCTCATGGCTTTCAAGTAGAAATGAGAATTTATACAAGTGCAACTTTATCAAGAAGTCTGCACAAGCACATGAAATTAGTCAGTCATTGAAAATTTATTATCAAAATGTCCAGTGGAAATAATCATTGTCTCATAAAAACATAGGTTGACTTTCATTTAAAGTATGTTTTGATAATCATGGTCTTCCTTCATTCTTAGAAAGCTAATAAAGAGTGAGAATAGGGTTCACTGAGCATGAAAAATACAGGATTTGGCTTAAAAATTGAGATGTAGTCAGTAACGTATAGTGGAGTTTGCTTTTCTTTTCCTGACACCAGTGTAAGTTTTACATACTTTCAAAAGTGTTTGTAATTATGTTAAATATTTGTAAGACTCATTTACCTAAAGATGGTATCATATAAGTGTAACAGATTACAAATTATCTTCACCTTTAATTGTCTGTTGTTGGGTAAGTTTCAAGTTTATAGGTGAGACAGTTCAGTGGAGTGTTAGTCTTGCAGTTGCTATCTGTTGAAATTTTATCAAGATTCTCATCACTGCTGAAATTCAGTCTAATAGCATGGAAAAGTAGTTAAGACTCATCAAATAGTTGTGTAGTGATAAGATTTTAAGAAAGAAAATGAGTCATGGTGCTCAGCACTTCAGTGCAATTGGTACCTGAAGGAAACAGTGTCAGGACAGATATTCTGTTCAGGAGAAAATAGTGGAAGGGAGCCCTTAACTGTGAACCAGTTTCATCCTTAACATTTTGAATCTGTGTGTTTTGCTTTGTGTTTCTAAAACAATGGCAGCATCCAAAACCTCACAACAACACTTCCCAGCACAGTCTACCCTCATGAGGAGCGTCTTTCAATTTTATTTGCAGGCTGACTTCAGTTTTGACTCAGGAGGGCATTTGTAAACATTTGTTAGTCCATTCCTGCTTGACATTTCAGCATATATATAAATAATTTGCTCAAAGCCTTTAATCCTTAGACTTTGCAAAGCAGAGGGTAGTTAGCGATGACGATTATCTGATGCAGACAAGTGGACATTTCTTTAAGGATCAGGATCCTATGCAAAGCAGTGTTTTCAATCTTTGCATCATCCAATTTCCATTTGCAGTTTTGGCTTTAATTTCAGCAGCTACCTTCTTGTGTCCTTTACAAAGTCCTGAAAGAGAGAACCAACCAAGACCACTGTTTCTTCAAATTATACCTGTTATTGCTCAATGCAATAGCTTTGCTGCTGCTTTTGCAGGTTCATACTAGAAAGGAAAATCAGTAAAGAAAGACTGTGTTTATTAAATTATTTTATGGGAGAATCACTCAAAACATTAAATTTGGAAATTGTGAAAGTAGGGAACTGTGTAGTACTTCCCTTGTCCACCCCAAAGCGATGATCAAAACAACAAATACCAGCCCAAGGGAAGGCCTCTCCAGAGTGCTGGACAACATTTAAATACCAAGGTAGATGTGCTTGGTACTAGCAGTTTGCATCAATTTCCACAAATCTACCTTTTCCTTGAGGTGTGCAAAATTAACTAGGAGATCACATGTCAAGCAGTTGGACATTCCATGGCACTTGGAAAAGATAATTTAAAATATCAATTAAAAAGTTACCAAACTTTTGCAAGTGAAGAGTAACTTTCTGTGAATACTTTCTGGATTTTCTGTTAATTTATTTTGTGGATTAATAGCTAACTCTTCTCCCATCCCTTTTATCTTACTGCAGTCTTTCCTCAGTAGTATTCCCCTAGAATCCTTATCAGAGGGACCAGGCAGTCCTTGGCCCACTGCAGTTACAAGCAGAAGAGCCAGAGGCACATGGTTGCGTGGAATGTTTGAGAGAGCAACTCTGAAGTGCTGGGAAGCAGCTGAAATTAGCTTCAGGTGTTGTAAAAGCAACCTCAAAACTTGTACTGTGCCTAAGTTGTGGGTATTGTGTACAGGGATTCCTAGCAGGCAGAAACATCTTACAAGCTCATGACAAAACGCTTATTCCTGTCAACAGCCCACCCCTCAACATTATTCTGGGTAATAAAGCAAAATGCTTAGTTGAATTTTACAAATATGCAGGTACTGTCTTGGTAAGATTTCTCTGGTAAGGTATGTGGCTGCTTGAAGTTCATATTCATATGAAGAATGATATATATGAAAACAAAAGCCTAATCATAAACTGTAGTTTATCTTCATGGAGGTAAAATCTTTCAGAAAATATCCTGGACTTGAAAAGGGATCTCAAGCTGAGTTTTATTTTGTGAACCTGTTGCAGTACCATACTGCAAAGGATGAGGCAAATAGCTAGTACACTTGCATGTTCAGCGATCTGTTGGTTAAAGTAATTTCTTCTTGTTGCTTAAGAAAAAGTACATCTTTTAAGTCTTTGTTAATATTCCAAGGCTTCCAAAACACTTAACAAGGCATTTGCAGGCTGGTAATATGTTTTGCATAATATCAATGGCCTGTCTTTGTGGCCCATGAGAAAAAGAAATCTTTTTCTTCTTTGTGGTGCATTCCCCAAGATAATTACAAGTGGAAACACTTTTTGTCTTCTGAAATCTTAATTCCAGCAGCCAAGGTGTTTTGATGAAGCTTCCAGTATATATCTAGCCAAAATGGTTTTGTAAAACTTAACTGCATTTTAGTGGGAGAGTCAGTTGTATTTCTTGCAACTTTACAGAGGCCTTGCTGTAATATATTCAAACAAATGCAAGAAATGCTGTTTGATCTCTTCAGATGGTTAAATTGTGATTCCTGTTAGCACTGCTTTGGCTTGGTGCACCCTGTTTCCTAGTCAACTGAGGATGAAGTTGGAGGAGCTGGCAAGGCATTGATATTTACATAATGCCTTTTTTTCCTGTGAACCCTGAATGTGGATAGAAACAGCCTCTAATCTTCTTAGTGATCTAAGCAAAGATTGAATGCTTTGGGTCAAGCTGGGGTTTTGGATAGGCTCAGTTAGAAAAAAAAAAATCAGAAATCCCAGCTCTTCACAATGATTGCAAATGGAAATATTTACAGACTGAGCTAGTTAATGTTTTAGTAGTTGATAATATTTTTATTATTTCACCAGTTTGCAAATGCCACATAATCTGTTTTGAGCCATACTTTTTGAGACTTCTTGGAAGCAGAACAAACAGGCCTTGTGTTAAGCTCTGGGCACTGTTGGAGTTCATTCCCCTTAAGGTAGTTTTAAGTTGTATCATGAGGGATGAAAAGGCAAGTGTCAGAATTAGCATACAACCTCAAAATGACTGGAAAAGACTGCATATATGATCTTAATCCTTCTTGCACTACTACCACCATGACATGGTGAGAAGAGGAGTTCATTAGGTAGCTGTCCTTTCATATCTCAGTTATTAACATACTGACTGGGATTTTTGTTGTGTGTTACAGTAACATAGCTTTTTAAACACTACTACCATAAAGATTTTAAATTTTTTAAAGTGGATAAATATCCTGAACTCAGGCTAGAAGTGACATTACATGCTTGATTTGCCTTGCCTGCCTAGATTTTGCGGTATTTCATGCAGAAGTTACAGCTTGTCAGACATTCTGAACCAATGTGCAAGTACAATATATTACAATGAAGGGGGAAAAAAATCAGCCTGTCCTATTTACATTTTCTTTTTTCTTCAGGCTTACCTTCCCTAATCAAAAAAACTCATGTTGACTCGTTTGACTTAATATTACCGCAAGAAGTTTTATTATGTAATGCATCTTTACATAATATAAGATCACTCAGGGACTGATTTCTCAGAACATGAAAGTTTGTAGGAGCTGCTGGCCCTCTTTTAATACCTGCAGCCTAAGGTTTACAAAGCAACTGGTCAGGTTTTATGTGATTGCTTTTGTAACTTCAGTTCAGCAGCAGGCTTTTTTTTTTTTGCTTTACTGTGTGTTCACTAATAGAATCAATATTACAACCATTTCCTGCTTGAACTTGTCACCACTGCATTTCATTAACTTTCTCAGTATTTGATGCAAAATGTTTCTAATTAACATGCCTCTGAATAAAGAAAAAAAGGATTCTTAAAAACCTGTGTGCAGTCTGTATAATAATAAAATTTTATTCTCAGCCATGAAGACTTATAACATTTTATGACCTTTTTCAAAATTGCAGTTGCTATTATTTTTATTTTTGTAAGCAGTGTATTTTAGAATGAAATCCTTTTTTCTGTACTATAATTAATAACTAGAAAATGAAAACATAGTAAGGCAAGTAAGGACATGATTCATTGTTGAGAAAAAAGAGCACAACCATATTCAGAACTGGTCTAATGTTCTAATATTTTCATTAAGGGAAATGCTTAGTAGATTGTATCTTTTTGGTATGTGCTATCACTATTGGACACATTAGGCGTGCATCTGTTTGGGTTTTTCTCCCTTTATCTGCCAAGGAAAAAGAAAAGGAAAAAAAAGGAGGAAAAAAGGAAAAAAAGCAGGCAGTTGGGGGGGTGGGGAGAAAAATGGAGGTGTCAATTATGTTCTTGTGATTACCCAGAAATAAATTTGAAGAGTGTAAGAAAATTTTGACCATCCACTGTAAAACAGCATGAAATTTGAAGCGCAGGGATCAAGGGTGATTTCATGAACGTGGCTTCCTTGCATTTCCTATGTGGAAGAAAAATATATAGGAAGGAATAAAAATATACACACACACATATATAAACCTTCTGTATGTATATTCATTTTTACAACGAAAAGTAGATAAATACATAGGGGTACATAATTGTGCCTGTAAAGGTTTATCAAAGGAGCTGACCAAGTCTGACCGCTGAGCTCTGTATTGTTATTCTAATGGCAAGAAATAAAAGATAGCAAGGGGCCTATGGCCTCAGAGAGCAACTTGTCAATGAGATTGAGGCACTCTAAATCTCTTCAGCCCTTCCTCCGTTTTCCCACCCTGGCAGCATGTTCTCCTTGCTCCTTTTTGCCTTCACTTCTGTGAGTGTGTCCATGCCATGAAGAGTAATTGTCTCCTGCTCCACTTCCTTCACATTGTTAATTTTTGTCAGGGTGAGTAATCCTCAGAGTTAGGGCATGAACTCCCGTGCCAGCAGGAGGGTATCTGTGGATTCCTGCAGCTGGAGGCCACAGGACCACACCTTTTAGTGGCAGTGTGGATTTAAATCAAATGGAAAGCAATATGGAAAAGCAGCCTGAGCTTTACATGCATCGTGCCCCTTGTAACTGCAGCATTCACTGAAATAACAGGAGAGATTTAGACAAGTATACCACTAGGCTAATTAAGGGCTCTTCTGCTAAAGAGGCTTTTGTCTCAAGCTTTAGTTCTGGAGATCTGAATGTAGCTATATATTTATAAAAATAGTTACAATAGAACCACATAAACAAGACCAATTGTATGGCCTTGGTTAAGACTATTTTTACATATATACCAGTATATTGCTGTCCATACTCAAATTTCAGCTTTGGGATTTTTTAAATTTAAAAGTGTTTAGGAAACAAATTACAGATGTTATTTTATTTTGTCTGTTTTCAGCCAATATTTCCATGTAAATGGTATGTCCATGAGGCTGGATGTCACTCAAACCATTCAGGTTCTCTGTTTGAAATGTAAAAGGTGGTTTCAGTTAAGCTTCTCTTGTTGGAAACAGGAGCTGCATGTTTTGCTCTAGAAGCAATGCTGGACTGACTGTTCATCAGTAAATGTGAATAATTCTTAGTGATTTGATTAGGCTTTCAGAGTTTGACAAGTTTAGCATATATGGAAACACCTGTAGGTTCCTTTGCATTAGCTATGCCTGTGTTTGAAAATGTTCATGTCTGAAGTAAAGCAATAAGCCTGTGCTTCCATAGCTCTTGCTGATTTTTAAAATCTTTGTGCTGCTTGAAATAAATCTGATCAGAGTTTCAACTTGATGATTATACTGTACTTTTTTCCTTGCTTCACCTTCCATCCTTTCATAAACCAGTGGGGATACATTTCTCTTCCATGTTCGTAGGAATACTTAACACTTACTGTTAAAGCTGGTTTGAATTAAGTATGTTTTCCCAAAATTTGCTACTGCAAGACGGCTTATTTTCACAATTATGACAATTATGTTGAATTATATTATGTCACCCTCCCCCTTTTTTTCCTTTTTGTTATGAAAAGGCAGTGTCTTGGTTTTCTAGAACATGGTCTACCAGTCCCCTTACCATTCCCATAGTACTCTTCTCATAAAACAAAATAGAACAAAAGGTTTAGAAAATATAGAAAATACACCCCAACTCCTGACTAAGCTTAAATGTCTCATGGATGCTTGTGCCCTTGATGTTCAGTTGCGTTCATTTTCGTGTTATTTCATGCTCTGTAGCATTAATGAAAGCCACGGGGATTGTTTTGATCCTGTTATTTATTTTTCTCCCTAGCTGTGTGCTGCCCACCTGCCAACGCGATCAGAGGCGCCCAACCACTACCAAGCAGTGTGTCGGGCTCTGTTTGCTGAAACAATGGAGCTCTACATTTTCCTGGCCAAAATTAAAAGTGCAAAAGAGGTAAGCAGTCTGAGAAGGTTTTTTGCTTTTGAGCTCATCACCATGTGAATTTGGCTTACAAAATCACTTCTGTACCCAGCCAATAGGGACTGTAAGATGCTTGAGGAAATGCTCTGTAGTTTTCAGGGAGTACACTCCTTCAGCTGAGGTTATTTTTTTTTTTAAATTTGGCCTGTAACCATTTACATCCACCAGAATTTGTTGTTAAGTGTGACTAGTCTATTTGAGAGTAAACCAGAGTATTTTCTTGGAGGGTAACACATTGGATACAGGAACCCATTCCTGCATCCATGTATGCAATATATTTGAGTCTAAACTCTTCTCTGGTGTTTTAGGGATGTTATGAAGTGTCAGAGCTTTGCCTGTTCTTCCTCAGCTCCTTCCCATGAGGGAATTCTCTTTGCTGAGAATTATCTGAGATTCTTCTCGCTCATATTTTGTCCCCAGTCAGCTGCTTCTCTTACCTTTTGCTGTATGATTGGTTTGTTGTCTGTCACATTGGCTTCACAGCAGAGCCAACATTAAAAATAGAAAAATTTTTCCCTTCAGGTCACAATGCTTATGTTCACTGCTTGTTTGGCCGTTATTGTTGGTGAACGGCCATCCTGTGAACCATTGCAATTATTGGGTCTGGCTGAAGAGTGATTTTAAGGTTGATATTTACTGCAGATAATTTCAGCGATCTGGCCTGCAGAGTGGCCCTGTGAACAACTGTATTAAAACAGTCTGGTTGCTGGTAACATTGGAAAACTGGTGGGTGAGGGGAAGGGCAGGAAGGCAAACTCATTTCTCAAAGCTGGTTTCTTCACCAAAGCAAACTTGTCAAGTAGCAATGCTTTCATAATTTTTTCCCTTAACAAATCCCTGAAGGATTTTCTTTTCTTTTGTAAGTCAAGATCTACAGTACCTTTGAAAAGCAGGATAAGATTTTACAGGCTGACCTAAAAATTTTGCTGCTGAAAAAGGCAGAGCTGTTCCACCCACACACATGTACTCCCACTGTTTTCCTTCTTCTGGTTCTAGGGAACAAATGCAGTAAATACCAAGCAAAACAAAAAGTAAAGGAGTTACTCCTTATCAGGTTAATGAGCTGAATCAGCTCATTAAAGGGTCAGATGAGCACAAGAGAGCTTTTATCATATTGATGGTGGAAGATGCAAACTACTCAGAGGCATAAGGGGTTGCTGCTCTTTCCTTCCTGAGTGAGATGCATCATCCAGGAGGGAGAATCCTTCTGAGATGTTTTTCTGCTGCACAGGGTCACATTTCATCCCCACTTCTTCTCCAGTCCTATTCAAACTGAAAGCAATTTTTAAACTAAAGCAGTGTCATACAAGGATAATTTTGGCAATGTCAGCATGGCTAAAGAGGCACTTGTTTTCTGAAGTGCCTGTGTTATGGGACATCTGCATCCAATGTCCCTGATACAGGAAGCAGTCAGGATATAAGATCTCCATGCTGAAGCTGTCTCCCAAACCTTGACATCATTAATTTCACATCTTGGCTTTTAACTACTGGGTATATTAACTGAGGGACCTGTGCTGGAAGCACCTCACTCAACATCTGTTGCAAAGTCCATGTTGAGGCTCAAAGATAGCGCCCTTCAGAGTTCTTTCTGCTCAGAGAGGAATTAAGTTTCCAATAGTTCTCAAACACCTTGGACACAGTGAGCAGTAATAGGGCATCTTTGTTGTCAATGTCAAAATAAAATATTGTGGCCTATAACCATTTAAAATTATGTCTTAACAATAATATTTTAAAAATTATTTTTAAAGGTGGAAAGGCATTTTGAATTTGCAAATTACTTAATCACCTTATCATTGGGCATAAAAACCCAACAGCATCTGAACACACCATAGAGAATACTATGAGTTAATCCCAAATGAAAGAAGCCATTTGCCTCTCACAGACTATTAGGCATTGATTCAAAGCACATTTAGGTCAAAGGAAGTAATCCTTGTGGATGGAATTTTGGCCCTACTGAATCAGTAAGACTTTTATTGCTGCACCTTACCAAGGCCAGAATTTTGACCTTTTGATTTCATTTTACTCTGGATCATTCCCTCAGCAGGCATGTAAGAAATTACCAAGAAAATTGTCTTGGAAGCATGTAAGAAATTACCAGGAAAATTGTCTTGGAAGCAGCTTTTGGAATGTGGATACTTTGGGTTTATGATGTGCTTGGTCCTTGGTCATAGCTTTTATCTAACTATAGACTTGGAAGGTATTTAATTTTGAAAATAATACAGTGTACAAAATAAAAAATAGGTATGAAGAAAATATGAGGTGGAATGCTGTAAATCTTGTTGCACCATTTTAAAGTGACCTTTATAGTTTATACTTGAGGCAAGCAGGGATCATATGATCACGCTAGGTTTGTGCCAGTAAAAGCTGTGCTATTGTTTACGTGCTCTTCTTGCAAACACACAGCAGAATCTTAAGTCATGAGGAGTACAGTTAAATACTTTTCTGGTGAATTCCTTTTTTCTTTTCCTTTTGTTGTTGTCATACAAGTAATGGGTATAAAGGAGATAAACACTGAATACTTCAGTAAGGAAATTTTGTTGTAATGGATTTGTGGTGATTGCATTGGCAGAGAACTGGGGGAAAATAACCAAGTTACATACATGAGTTCTAATTTAAAAAAATCATACTGTATAATATTGTGGGTTTGACACTAAAGATACCAGGAATTTAAAATTTTTAGTTTGTTTCAAAAAATAACAGCCCTATTATAAGGAGATCGTCCTTTGGATTTCCTCAGACATAGATGCAGTTTTGGATGTGAGATCAAAATGAAATTAAAAACACCAAAAAAGGGAAAGAATCCTCTGGAATTATTCAAAGTAACTTCCCTGTGGATACAAATTACTTTGAAATTACTTTGATTCCTTCTAGGGCCACTGAGTGGAATCTGGGTATCTGTTTCCTAGGTATATGAGGTTCATATTTTTTTGGTCAGTAAATGCTTAAATAGGCAGCTTCACTGTAGTGGAAGAGGGAGAATTTTTATCAGTAAAAATTCACTTGCTTGGAGTGAAGTAAATCTGACCTATATTATGCTGCAGCCTAGAACAGGTTTAGATGGGAAATAAACTGCGAAAGAGTCAGGGAAAAAATATTGCTGTGATGCTGTTTTCAATTTGGCCCTATAAAAACTTAGCAGGACTTTGAAACTCCAGGATTTCAAGAGGGATAGAGTGGTAGGTAGGAGGGGTAGGTTTATAGGTTGTAATGTGTTTTAATACTAATAAATATAATGAGGAGTTACGTGTTCCTCAGTCATCATCTGTCATATAACAAATAGAGCATAGATCCACAAAGGGCTGGACTGCATGAATTTGGGTGAGCGTGTTAATCAGAGATGATGAAGTGATGAGTGAGCTGTTCACATCATCTCAGTGGATGTCAAATAGAATGTTTGAGGCACTTTGTCACATAATTGATGCCATATGATTATTTCCAGTCTGATTCCCTGTGTATGAAAGGTCAGCAGCAAAGTTGACTTACTTTGGAGATGGTGCTTCCATTCTTGAAAAGTGTATGTTTCATGTAGTGGATGCACGGGATGAGCAGAGTTGAGAAAAATGTGATAGCATTGTTGCAATAGTTTTAAAAAAATAAACAACTAAAAGTTTTCCTTTTGCAAGGTGAAGTGTTTTTTTAGCGAGGTTACTGGGGTGTTTTCCAGCTTGCTGGCAGCACCTGCATGCTGCTCTGGGTCTGTGAAAGGTGCCCTTGCTGCAGACTCACCCTGGGCACCATCTGCTTGGTATCCAGGAGTCGTTTTCTGATGGGCCAAGACCTCCTAATACTTATGACCTGCTGTTTAAGCTTTTACAGCTGATAACAAAGATAGAGTACAGCTTGTTTTTCATGTCAAGAAGTGAGCTTTCAAAACTGCAGTAAGAAAATCCCTCAGAAAGGGTTTATCTTTTTTTTTTCTTTTTTATTCTTTTTTTTCTTTTTTTTTTTTTTAATTGTTTTGGGGGGAAAGTGGCCTCCAAGGTGAAGGAAATGCACACATGTATGATGGGGGCAAGGTAATTTGAGTATCTGCTAAAAATTTACCCATGTAAAAGAAAAGGGCCATCTTTTTCAGAATTGTCCAAAAGTCATTGGCATAATGTTTGGTGGCACCTGGCCATAGACAGAACTGTAGGCACAAATAAATGATGTTCATGAGATAAAGCAAATGTTCCTGCTGTGAAGTATCTGAAAAGGTCACACGCATTGTTCAGAAATGGCATTGAGTGTGACTGAGAGAGACAGGGAGAGACTATGCAAGCATAGGAATGCAAAATTGGTGCTCTGGACCAGACAGGGATTCACCAGGCCTGTATCCACGTTGTGAACCTGCTTTTTTGAGGGGATATCTGCCCTAGTCCTCCTCTGGCTCCCTGTTACTGCCCGGTCTTGCCTTCCCCTGGGGTTAATGTTCCACGTGCACTTCATGGCTGAGCGAACCAGCAAAGTGCCCTTGCTGCAAAGAAACCTTATGGTGTCCCAGGCTGCATTGGGAGGAATTGCCAGCAGGTTGAGAGAGGTGATCCTCCCCCTCTGCTCAGCACTGGTGAGCCCACAGCTGCAGTGCTGGGTTCAGTTCTGGGCTCCCCAGTACAGGAGAGACATTGACACCATGGAGAGAGTCCAGGGAAGGGCCAGGAAGATGATGGAGAACTGAAACAGCTCTCCTGTGAGCAAAGACAGAGAGACCCAGGGCTACTGAGTCTGGAAATGAGAGGGCTCAGGGGGATTTTATCAAGTGTCTGTCAATACCTAAGGGGAGAGGGCAAAGACAACAGCATCAGGCTCTTTTCAGTGGTGCTCAGTGACAGGACCAGAGGCAGTGGACACAAACTAAAACTCAGGAGGTTCCTCTGAACAGCCAGAAATACTGTTTTTACTGTGAGGGTGACAAAGATTTTCTGGGGAAGCTTTGGATTCTCTGTCCTTGGAGATATTCAGAAGCTGCCTGGACATGATGCTGGACAATTGGCTCTGGGTGGCCCTACTTTAACTTGAACCAGCTGCCTTCCAGAGATCTCTTCTGCTCTGAAACACTTTGTGACTCTGTGGGTGGTATCACTAAAGGTGATACTGGCATGTGGGGTATAGACCTGTGGGTGATAAACTCCTCAGCTGGCACAGGTGGTGCTAGAAAACACCATGTGATGCTGGCCAGCATAGGAGATGAGTGTCCAGAAGGCAGATCTGTTGCAGTAGGTTTGACTTATACCTCAGAAAGTTTTAAAGATTAATGTACACCCTAGAGCATCAAAATTAGTATTCCTTCCAAAACTAATTAAAACTTTGTATATTTTTATAATTGCCTACATCTCTAATTGCAGTGAAAATCCATGCTCATCAAAAACTCATCCATAATTTCATTATCCACAGCATGCCTTTTAATTAGGCTTTTGGTAGAAAATAGAGAAAGCTCCCAATCTGTCATCTTTGTACTGTTCTTTTAAAACAGGTTGCCTTGCATTTCTGTCCTTTCTGATGTAAAAACGTAATTCTTTCAGTCTGCCTGGATATATTTCAATCCAATCTGTATGAAATGCAAACATACAAATTGTAATTAAGAACATGCATGAAATGAAATAGTTCCTTTCTTTTATTCTTAATTTCACACCATATGAAGTTCAGTTGCAAAAGAGCTGATGAAAAAGGTCAGGTGGCTATCCTGCTGTATTATTTGTACAAAATACGATAATGGAGGTAGTTAATAGGTACCTAAACAATGTTAATGGCTGACTTATTTTGGAAATAGAGTCATTAGCCAAGTTGTGCTCAAAAGTCTTGTGACT
Organism: Calcarius lapponicus; assembly: GCA_039654755.1. Lineage (NCBI taxonomy): Eukaryota > Metazoa > Chordata > Aves > Passeriformes > Fringillidae > Calcarius > Calcarius lapponicus. The sequence continues at coordinate 102,336,011 of CM077464.1, forward strand.
GTAAGTTGTCAAATACTCTGCTGCTTGGATTTTCAGAGAGCACAGCTGTAGAAATAAATCAGCTCACAAACTTTTCAGCTCATAACTTCAGTTTTGCCTACAGTTCCAAGTCTCCAGTGATTCCAGTTTTGCAGCTGTGTATTCATCAAGCTTGTGGCTCCATTCTGATCAGTTTGATCCTTCAATTCCTTTAACGAAGGAAAATACTGCTGGTTTGTCTTGTGCAGGGGAGGGCTTTCTTGAGTGATGCAGCTGCTGTCACTCAGTCAGTGTTACATGCCCTTGGTTTGGGTTTTTTGCCTCTCCTTGCACAGTTATGTTGAGCAGCATGGTGACTATTGCCCCCACCAGAGCTGAGCAAAGGGCATCAGCCCTTATCTCTGTACATGAAGAACTTTGTCTGCTATCAGCTTGAGGTTTTCAGAGACTGATTTATCCCAGTTAGAATTAAATGGGGTTTGGTTCTTTTCAAAGACCTAGAGTAACACTACTGCCCAAGCCCTTGGAATTTAAACACATGTGGAATAGCTGAAGGTATATAAAAGGAGTTTTTCCCATATGTGAATGTTATGTATTTTTAAATTGAACCTAGATGTGCAAGAATGTTTTACTAGTTGCACAGATAGCAGTGTAAAAATCAATTTAGTCAGTGAAAAAATGACTCCTAATTTAGAGTATGAACTGGGAACTGCAGTAGACTGTGCTCTGCAGTTGGTGAAAGTTAAAGTCCAGGTCCGGATTCCCTAGAATACCACATTCATTAAAGCATCATGTTTTTAGAAAGCATTTTATGGAAGGGAGTCTTTGACACTGTGCTGACAGGAGTCTTACATAAATTCCCATCTGTCACTGAGCACAGAAGAGCACATCTCAAATGTGGGCCACACAGCAGCAGCAAATCAGCTGCCTGCTTTTAATAGTACAGCAAGAGGTTTGAAGACATTTGATATTTTTATTACTAGCTTTTGCCACAAAATGCAGTCTTCTTAAAAATGGTCAATTGCTGTAAAGGTTTTTAAAAAAGGTGAAAGCTCTTGAAACAGTAATTTCCTATACATCCAACCCTTATTGCCTGAATGAATGCCCAGGCTATAATAGGTGAACTGGGTCTGAGGTTCTGGGATCATTTAGAAAAACCCTTTTAAGATGTTTCTGCTTTCTGGAATGGAAATCTATTTAGGCCATGTATTTATTGTACTGTAATAGCTTTTCTTAAGCCATTGTCCCAAGGGTAAGTGCAAGTGGCTACAGCAGCAGCAGCTGAGGTTACTTGCAGGTTTTGGAACACAGCTGAATTCTGACAAAGAGTCTATTATATTTTAAATATGTTGGTTTCTATTATTTATGGTTGAAGCAGAGGCAGAAACCCACTGATGCTGACTGAGGATGCTGGAGGGAAACCCTGATGTTCCATTTAGTCTACAAGTTTAAATATAATCATTTGTCACAGTGAATTTATTCCTTCCCAAGCAGCACCTGACAGGTGTAGAAGAGCTAAAGAAGCCTTCCTAAACACTTCCTGCAAGCACAGAGCACTTGCTGGTTTCTTCTGTAATGATGGAAATTCCTTTATCTCCTTCTCTTCCCTACTGATTGCTTGGCGAGGTGCATTTAAGTGCCAGAGCCAGGTGCCAGGGAAGGGAATGAACTATCCCTACAAAGGGGGTGTCTGTGCTTGCAGGGCTGCAGCCAAGCACTCAGCACAGGGATGGGCAGTGAAAGAAGCCCAGCTTTGGCAGTAGCCTGTGCTTGTACCAGCTCATTGGTATCATAAAACTGCACTTGGAGACACTTCATCTCTTGGCTGGCAGGTTTTGCTCCTGTAGCTCTCTGGTGCATGGTAGCCAGCATCACTTACATCTGTGCTGTTTTGGGCAGGAGCTGCCCCTCTAGCTATGTTCCAGAGAAACTAATTAGATGGTTGCCTTATTTGGAAGCTCTTTCAGCTGCTTGGGGTGGGTTTTTCCCCCTTCTTATTTTCTGCTGTTAAGAAAACCAGGTTGTAATCTCTTCTAGCTTCATGAAATATTTATGTCAGCCAAAAGCATCAGCCTTTGGGCATAAACCAGCCCCATAAACTGTATGGTAGGGAACCTGGTTGCTGAGATGGGTGATTGTCGCCAGTCTTGTTGAATAGCTGAAGTATAGCTTAAGCAGCTGGAACACATTCATTTTTTAAAAAAATTAAAGTGTACCTTCCAGTATGGGAAGGAGGAGCACATCTGACAGTTGTGAGCCCATTTACTGAAGTTATCTTTTTGATTAGAAAGAGATAAAGGAAAAAGTATCAGATGTTATATTTTGCAATTTAACCAGTAGATGATAGCAGTTTGCAAGAAGGAAAGTTATTTACAGTTCATTTAACTGCATTTGAAATGATTACTCCAACTGTATGATGCAGAAAAAAAGAAACCCTGGATAGCAGAGTACACATAAGCAAGGCCTTTATGTTACCCATTCTTTCCATGTTTCTGTTTTTCCCTTGGAAAAGGCAATTGCCTGTAAGTGTCAGACTGACCACAGTGCCAGGGCCAGCAGAAGTTTCCATAAAGAATTCTTTCCCAGTTGTGATGCTGCAAGTCATGCCAAATTGTTCCCACATTGTCCCATGATGGATCTGCTTTGTTAGTGTGGGTGATTTATGCTTTTTTGGAGTCTCCTTGTAAATGATGTATTTTATTTTGATAGGGCAATGGTAATATTTCTTCTTTGGTACTAAAGCAATTGTGTTGCTTACATAAATAAGACAATAAAGAACCCATCTGGTCTCTTTCCAAAACCTCTGTGGTAGCTGACTCGCATGTCCTATCTCTGCAGCCAGGTTTGGTGGATGCTTGCACTCTTGAATGTGCAAGTTAAGCACTCTTCCAGTGCTTCCATTTCTTACACTGAAATGTTGGCAGTTTAGGAACTACCTCCAGGAAAAAAAGAGTCTTTAGGAGTAGGCTTATTTTTATTTTTTCTGGAAAGCTCAGAAGCTGAATTGAGACTGATTGTTCAGTTCCATTAAAAGAAGAGCATAAGTGCTTAAAAGATGGAAGTCGTTTTGGTTGATACATCTGTCAGATCTCTGACCTGTTGCTTTTGTCTCATAAAAATAGAAAAGGTTTAATAAAGGACTTAACTATCAAGTTCAGATATATTAGTGAGTACTTAAAAAATTGATCTAATTAAACATTGCTAAAGATTTCCTGGAAAACTCTCCATAAAAATGAAGTGGATTACTGAAAAATTGCTTGTACTGCTGATTCCAAAACATTTCAATACAGAAGTAAACAAAAAAAGAAAAAGCCTTTTGAATAAAGAAGTGTTGATGTGTATAAGAAAATTTGTGTTAAGCCACAGCCTTCTGTGTTCAAGGTTGCCCGTTCTATGGTCTGCTGTAACTTTTGTTTTTCTTATTCTTGTTGGTATGAAAGCTTTATTTTTGCCCCTTTGCACTCCATCTTTTCCATATTTGCATGATCTGATCTTGTTAATAAGTAGCAGTTTTCATCTTTGAAAGATCAGTTTCTCTTCTTCACATGATTTTATTATGGATATTTCAGAATCTATACCCATTTTATACATATGAATTAATGATAATATATATATATGCAATTCTGGCACTATTCAATGTTTCTCATAGTTTATTTCTCCTTCTACAAAAATGAGCCACCTTGAATTCAACAAGCATTCATTTTGGTATGAGTGGATCCTTATCAAGCTGGTAATATTTTCTGTGCTGTAGCTTAACAGACCTGATAGGTGGTCAAGGATTTTTCTGTGCATATAAAAATTTAGGGATATAAACATTTTAATGTGTAGTTTTAGCTCCAGCATGTTATTATCTGAAGTACTTTCATACTCAAAACTTAGCATTTGTTCCCAGCATTTAAGGTTAACTTTCCAAGGAAGAGAAATATATTCAAATAGTGTTTCAAGTTATTTTACAGTATTGCCATTCAAGTCATAAAACATTCAGCAGAATACCCAAACAACATGATACAAGAGATTAAAAATTAAGCTTCAATTTTATTTGAGAGTTAATGCCACTGTTCATTTATTCACTCATTTCCTTTTCATTGGCAGAACCTGAGGAAGATTCAGGAAATGGACAAAGAGGCAAGTGATGATTCCAGCACGGATCTTGATGAACTGAAAAATGCTGACTGGGTAAGACAACGACGGAATAGTGATTCAGCATCACTACTGGCATTTTCTTTTTCTTTATAAAGCTTAACTAAGGCATTATTACCTCTGCCCTCATGAGACCCCACCTGAAATAGTGTCTGTAGTTCCCAACATAAGAATGATGTGTACCCATTGGATTGAGTCCAGAGGAGGCGAAAAAGATGCTCAGAGGGCTGAAGCACGTCTCTATGGAAACAGGCTGAGAGAGCTGGGGTTGTTCAGCCCAGAGAAGAGAAGGCTCCAGGGAGACCTCAGAGCAGCCTTCCAGTACATAAAGGAAGCCTCCAAGGGAGCTGGAGAGGGACTTCTTACAAGGACATTTAGTGACAGGACAAGATGGAATGGCTATAAACTGAACAAGGTTTAGATTAGATATTAGGAGAAATTCTTTATAATGGAGGTGGTGAGGCACAGGAGCAGTTTCAGCAACCTAGTGAAAGGTGTCCCTGCCCAGGGCAGGGGGACTGGAACTAGATGAGCTTTAAGGTATTTTCTACCCAAACCATTCCATGATACTGTGCTCACATCAGTCTCTGGGGTTTTTTTAGTATATGTATTAACCCACTACAAGTTAGAACTAAATGAAATCCCAACTTCCCTTTGCAGACAGATGAAACAGTACAAGTATCCAAGCAATATATTTTTCCTTAGGCTATTTTCATGGAGAAGCTTTTGCAGTTTGCAGACTAGACATTTAGACAGGGACCATGCTCACTGCCCTTCAGAGGGGCAGTCAGGCAGTAGACAGAGACACCAGCTGAATTTCTCCAGGGATGAAAGAAAAAGGCAGCAGGAAAACTCTTAAGCAGGAAATAACTTTATTTTCTAGTTACTGTTCTTGCCAGTTCATAGAGGAATATTACAAGGTTCTTAAAAAGTACTTGATTTTAATTTCCAATCTTCAATCCACCACCTGTTCTTTCTTCTCTCCAGCCATTCTGCTTCACAGAAAATGAGAGGGAGGTGTTAGTGTGTGGTGCTCTTGCAGGCAGAGCAAAATAAGTTGAGTTTTTCTATTGCAAGATCTTAGGACTTGGGAGTCCGTTCCAGAATTTCTATTTGAAGAACAACTTTTGAGGAAATTTTACAGGAGAGTCCTGGGTAACAAAGTTTCAGATTCAATCACTGTTTTAATTCACACAATATTAGCTATAATTGATTATGTGCTTGCAGTATACTTGAAGTGGGAATTCAGATGTAAGGTATGAGAATTTCAGATGCTCTTTCCATACTTGAGGTGAGACCCAGCAGTCTTGCTGAGTTGCAACAAAGTTTTGTTATGTTCACGAATGTTAAAAATAAGCTTATATAAAATAAAATGGGATTTGGTTGGTGTGTTAAAAATAAAATAGTACAGCTGTAAATATTTGGTGGTGTCCTGGAAGAAAACTTTGGTTTCATGTGAGATGGTATTCAAGGGTAAGGCATGAAGTAAAATTTCTGTGTCTTTTGTCTTCAGGCCCGTTTTTGGGTGCAGGTGATGAGAGATTTACGGAATGGGGTTAAACTGAAGAAAGTCCAAGAGCGTCAGTACAACCCACTGCCCATAGAATATCAGCTCACACCCTATGAGATGCTGATGGATGACATCAGGTCCAAACGGTATACCTTAAGGAAGGTCATGGTAAGTCAAGAGAATCACTGGAGTTTTTCAAACCTGAACTGTTATTTCCCTTTTTTATCTTTTTTTTGTCTTTTTTTTTTCTTCTGAGGATCTTGAAATTATTATTTCTTGTAGATACTAATGTTCATGGGGTTTATCTGGCATCATAAATTTGTTCAGTGCATTGAGGGAGAGAACATGAAAGCAACACATGTAGTGTACTTTGTTTTCCATGTGGCGGGCATTTAAAATTCTGAAAGACATGCCTACCTATCACCTATCATAAGCTTGAACAAATCACTTGTGTTGGGCTTGTGATCACTTTAAGAGTAATCTCAGAAGTCCCGTCATGCTTTCCAATGAGAGATTGTTTTAGACTTTTCTTATTGGCAGTACATTTATCTTGAGCCACAACATAGTTTTCGGAGTTCCAGAATGTAAAGTGCTGCCATGAATGATATTGTGATGGGAAAGGAAAATCCACAGTGGTTGAAAACTGCCTGTATCACAGTATTTGTAAACTTACTTTACCATGATCTGTTACAAATTTTCAAGGAATAGTCTATGTTAAAAAAAAAATCTTCCATTTGTAGAAGTTGAGCTCAGTTATTTTCAACATATTTTTTGTTGCTTTCAAATCAGGACTGTGCCATGGCAAGCTAGAGAATGTTCATGGGTCTTCTCTCCCTAGATCCTCATAAAGGTGCTTGTAAAATTGACTTGAGGCACTCTTTTTATCAGAACCCATTTACTGGTGTCTCCCTGTTCTTTCTGTCCTTTTGGTTATATTTTTTCCATATTAAGATCTTCTTCTTGATCGTCTAGGAACTGATCTAAAGGGTGTCTTATCCCAGGTAGGGACATTGTAAATCCCTTTGTCAAGGGCATGTATTTGGTCAACATCAATATTTATACCTTACACTTACTTATCTTCACCTGTCATTAGTTACAATGGAAGCATTGTCTTAGAATATGAGTATTCAGATGTATTTACTTTCCTGACAAATCTTCACACAGTGACAGAGCTGTGGTTCTTAGAATATTCAGTATTCAGATGTATTTACTTTCCTGACAAATCTTCCCACAGTGAGAGAGCTGTGATTCCACCAAAAAAAAGTCAGAGGGGAAGGTAGAGGTGAGGGAGGCAGATGAGAGAGGCAGAAAATGTGTAGTATAAATGCTTTTTATGTTTGAGCTGAAAATACTTTCCTAATGGAGATCTGGATTTAGCCTATCCAATTGTATTTATTTTCTGCTGCAGATGTTGCTTAAATGTTAAATCAATAGGGTAAAATGCATACCCAGGTAATGATGTTGTCTGTCTTTCCCCTAACAATTCGGAGAACTGAGCTAAGTGTTCCTACTACCCTCTGCAAAAGAGGACCAGTCCCCTCAGGACCTCAATTACTGTATGCAATCAGAACAGTAGTTTTGTTTGAATGGGAAGCCCTGGGTCATCTAATTTTGCTTTTGTCAGACTAGCTTTTAATTCAGCTGCTGCTAAGCAAGCTCCTGCCTCTTCAGAAGAGATTTCCTTCATTATGTGGTACATCTCGGGGTTACAGCTGCTGCTCTGCTTATCCAGACTCTGGCTCTGTACAAAATCCCTGGAAGCAGCTATTTTTGGCCTGCTATCTTGTCTTCTAGATAGATTGTCCAAAGTGAGCTCGGGGAATAAATATGATTGCAGTCAGCTGCAGGTACAGTACCTGTAGGGCTGTCTGTGATGCAATTGCTGGCTTAGTCTGACAAGTGCTGATGACATTGTGTTCAAAAAATCACTTCTTTCTTACTGGAAACCTTAAACTCAGTAACTTGGATTCTGCTACAAGGTCTGCGTGAAGATTGTGCAAAGCATGTTCAACAATAAGACTGTGGCTTGACATGGAACATGTGGAGCCTGAAGGATTCACACAGAATTACAAGTTCAGTTAGATTGCATAGATGCATCTTCTACCTGGCTATCACAGGTTGAAGTTGATTGTATGGATTCCCATCAGCAGAAGGCCTTGTGGTTCTTGAGAAGAGGAGAAAATGATCCCAAATCTGAGTTTTAAGGCAGTCTAGGAAAGATGCATTATGTTTCTTTCTATCGTTCAAAATGGATGTGCAACAAAATTTGTATTAAAAATAATTTTTGGTTTAAATTTATGGGTGGTAGTTTTAGACTTGGTAGCTTATGAGGACACATACCCTACTAATGATACCAAGAGGTTAAGTAAATTTCCAAAGTTATAAGTAATTTCTTCAAATAAATGAAATGCAACATGAAATCTTTACTGTTCTTTTTGTTAATGTGATGCTGTGTTTAAAAGAGTAGCTCGATTTGTCACTGACTGCTCAGTGTTCTGCATAGAAATTAAGGAAGGAACAGATGTTCCTGTTAGGTCATATTTTAGTGTTGCAGACTGTTGTGCTAACAGACAGCAGTAACTGGAGCTTCCTGTTCTTACCCATTATTATAGTGCAAATATTCAAAATGTTTTGAAGATGTAAAATGTCATATTCTGGGCTTTTGGTAAATAACTGGCTTTGTTTCGGTGACGTTGGCATTTCCATTTCAGTACATCTGAAAATAATTTCAGATTTGTCATCTTTCTATCCTGAGGCAAGAGTCCTCATTGCTGCAATTGTTGTGGGAGTAAGATAGCTTTCATTCTGGAATTTTATAAACTTTAAGTACCTACCTTAGAGAGATTTAATAGTTTTCTTCGCCTGTGGAGCACCCACTCCCACAAAAGCTAAAAGCTGTGGTTATTGGTAGAGTCAACACCTGGAAATGAAGAAATGTAAGAATTAAATTACTCTTTTAGGTTTAATTTTTCTTTATTATTTGTATGTGTTGAGCTACCTTTAATTTCAGTTAAATTGTGCTTCACAATTAGCTCTGCTTTCTGCCTGTCTCCATCTCCCTCCAAGCTATGCACCATTCACTGTATTTCTTGAGCAGTGCTTATTGAACAGTAGCTGATGTCTCTTGTGTTACCTGCTCAGTACATGCCTGACAGGTACTTTTATGTCCCATCCAAACTCAGCATTATGTTACATAACAGTTACACTCTGTGTAGGCAAGAGCACTCTTGTCATCAGATTTAAGCTCTTCACAAGTACCTGTTATGCAGTGGTATTGACCATGTTGCACAAGGGGAATTTAAACATACAGGTTTAAGCCATTATTATCAAAAATATCCAGTATTTGAATGTCTAAGCTGAGAATCCTGTGGCATGGGGTTTTTTTGGTGTTTTGGTTTGTTTGTTTGTTTGTTTGTTTGTTTGTTTTTGTTTTGTTTTTGTTTTGGTTTTTTTGTTTGTTTTGTTTGGTTTGGGTTTTTTTTGTTTTGTTTTGATTGTTTGGTTTTGGTTTTTTTGCATTTACTTCTTTGCAGTATTTATCATCTTAGAGTACTTAGGTTAATTGCAGTAACAGCTGTGCACAGACTGTATTTTCATAAGCATGAGTTCATATGCTTCAAGCAGGACATAGAGAATGTGAGCTTTGCTGTGCAAAGGACTTTGACCACTTTATCCAGCTGGACATTGTAGAGTTTGTTGTCCTCTTACACACAAGTCTGACTTGGTTGTGGTGAGTTGCTTTCAGCAGGGGAACTGTGCTTTTCATTTTACACCTTCATCACATGTTTCTGCAGAAGTGTAGGAGTCATCTTAGGCAGAGCAGGGAGCTTTGCAGTTCCTGGTCATGCTTTAGGGGTATTCAGAAGAGGGACTCTGTGGTTACCCTGTGGTATCATAAACTTGTTTCTGCAATAGATGTGCAGGAACAGCAGTGTGGGTACAGTGCCTCATAATGGGAAATACCAGAGCACTTCATTCTTGGACATTGCTGCTTCAGCTTGCTGTGGGGTGTCAAAATACTGTGTGGACTAAAACACTATAGTGTCTGCATAATGCAAGGTGGTAAATAGAGATCTACTTAAAATAGTTTAATTCACCGCTGAACTTTATTGTGAGCTGTTCTGGAAATGATGTAGTGTATCCCCTCTGTTTCACTGTCCATGCAATTTCCTTTTAAATGAAAATTTCTAGATAGTACAAAACAATATCAGTTTCCCATTGACTCTCCTACTTATTGCTGACACCTTTTATAGCTGAACAGATAAATGGCTAAGATAATTGAGTGTCAATGATAGGTGATGTTAATTTTTGTGAAAGTTATCAGCAATGTACTTCTTGCTTGGGACCACCGTTTTTAAAGCTTTGAGCTTCAACCAGAGGTAATTAAGTACCATTTGCCATTATTTTTTTAATTGTAAATCCATATTTATATATTAAAATGTGATGGTGGCAGGTTGTTGGTAGATGATGACATGCTAATTTTTCTGTGGCATTAGCTGTTTAGATCTCTACATTTATGTTTGATTTTTATAATAATTGGTTAAGCTTACTTCACACTGTCTGTTTTAATGCATACTGCTGTACAAAAACTGTTTTACACACATGAAGGCTGAGGGTAGTTGTACTGTGTTTTGAGGTATTTATTCAAATACTGGTTTGTAGTTGGGGCCAGCCTGTTATGTGGAGAGGGAAAAAAAACCCAAACTTTTTCCTTGGTGTGTTTTTTTTTCCCCCTGCAGCCTGGGTATCATGGCTGCATGCAATGTCTTTGATTGAGACTTTTATCAAGACCCAAGAATTTAATTAAGTAAAAGTAAAGGATGCATTTGAAGTTGCTCACTACAGAGAGAGTTAGTTTGAGTAAATAAATAAATCTAGTCTGAACAGAGAGGATAAATGTTTCCCTGCAGTATCTTTCATGTCAGTATCTTGTTTGGGTGCCAAGTGTGAAAAGGTGGGTCCTGCCACTGATGCTCCTGCTCTTGGCTTCTTGGCTTGTTGGCTGCAAAACATCCACTTGCTTGGCCACCAGCTCCCCATGTATCCTGTGGAAAATCACTTAAGCAAATCCTACATTTCTCTTTTTCCAATCAGATGGTAATACTGATACTAATTATACCCTGGTGGCATTAAGTCAGGGCCTAGAGTGCCCTGAGGTGAAAGGCTCAGAGCCATGTATTATTTATTGACTATTGTCACACAGAGGGTTGTTCCCCGAGGCTCCAGCAGAGATTATCAGTTTACAAAACGGCTGTTCTGATGGTAATAATTCTCAAGTTCAGCCATCAACTTTGACATCTGATGAACAGTAGCTCAGGGAGGAGAGACTTCTCATTTCATTAACCATCTTCCAGGGCATGCTGGCCTCAAAAAGCTGCTCAGTCTTTGAACAGGAGAAATCAATCACATCCCTTAAAATAGTATTCTCCTCATCAGGAAATGTCAAATCATGGTTTAGTATAAACCTTTTCCATTTTAATTTTTCTGCACTATTTTTAAGAAGATAATGCATGTTGCAGAGTTTAGCAGCTTGGAATTCTTTGCTGAGCAACATGAAATTCACTCTAAGGAAACTAAGAGGGTAGAACAAATAGAGTTTGGAGCGTGTCTGGGGTAGGATATCTCCAGAAAGAGACCTCAGGAAAGCAATTAAATGTTCCCCAGGAGGGACTCTGCATCTGAATTTTTAGAGGACAAGGGATGAATCTTCTCAGGGAGGCTGTCATTTAGCCTCAACCTGGACACAGGGCATGCCTGAGGTGAGCAGAGCTTGTATGGAAGCTGCATGGTATTGGTGAAGTTCAATTAGGGATCATATTCAGGTGACCTTATGGGCATTTAAACTCCTTTTTTTGTGATGGCAGCAGTCCTTCTGGTTAGCAGAAGGACATGTTATTAAAAACAGGTTTTCTGGCTAGAGAGCTTGTATGACTACAGTCCCACAAAAATAAAATAAGGCAACTGACCCTTAAAAAAGAAGTCTGAAATATGGAGTACTTGGTCTAAGCAATGCAGTGTGATGGAAATTTCTGTCAAATTGGAGGACAGGGCTGATGGCCAGCTACTGTGCAGTAAGAGGAGGCAGCAGAAGGAAATATATGACATAGGATGATCTCTTGTCCCTGACAGCGTACTTGGGCACTGTGCTGTGTGAAGACTGAACATGACAGGAGGGTTTTTTAAGCAAATCCATACACTAATTCCCAGCTTACCATTTATACATTCTTCATATGATGTGAAAACTTCCATTGCCTTCTTTAAATCCTGTACATACAGTGAACTGATGATTCTTCCCTGTGATGTCCTGTATATGGTCTTACATCTAAATGTCTAAGTGTTTCTGGAGAAAACTGAACAAAAAAAGCAAACAGTCCTCACCCAGCCCCTCTGCTACAGAAATATGTGATTTACAGTGAGGAAACCTACTTCTCCCATAGACAAATTGCAGCCTTGACGTTTGATTTCATTACTTCAAAATCCTCAATATTGCTGCTTAAAGCTGCTGCAGTTGGAATTATTTTGCAGCCATCAGCAAAACTGAAAAGCTGCTAAGTACCTTTTTTTTGCTTGCCTGTGCTCTGCATATGGATTGTTGCTCCACTCGGGACTGGTGGGGTTTTATGTCTGGTGCAGGTGTCAGAACACTGCAGCTCTGTCAGGGTTGTTGTGAGTTTCCAGTTGATCTCATCTGCATGAACATAAAAGTGAAACACAACAATATATATTTCACTTTCTCCTTTCCAGGTCAACGGTGACATCCCACCTCGATTAAAAAAGAGTGCCCATGAAATAATCCTGGATTTCATCCGATCGCGACCTCCATTAAATCCTGTACGTAATCCAGTGGCCTTCATTCCTTACAAAATAGTGGCTTTTCAAAGCATGTTTGGTAACAGCAAATACATAAACATAATATTTTATGCCAGGACTTTCAAAAATATTGTCTTTTGTACATAGAACAGGATCCCTCAAAAGAACAGTGTGTAGTATATTACACATAGCAATTAACAGCTGTTATTGCCAGCAGCCCTTTATCCCTAGGGAACCATGATGCATAAAACCCTCTTTCAATTTATGCTGAGGTTTGAAATTCAGTGTATGTAAAATCATATCACAGCATTCCACATTTTTTCCAAAGAAGTGTGAAATCTACTTTCAAGGATGCACTTTTTAATGTCAGTATGATTATCTCTGTATCCCAAGGCCTCGGCAAGGAAACTGAAACCAACCCCGCCACGGCCCCGCAGCCTCCATGAGAGGATCCTGGAGGAGATCAAGGCAGAGAGGAAGTTACGTCCAGTCTCCCCTGATGAGATAAGGCGGAGCAGGCTGGGTAAGCACATGGCCAGATTTCACCTGCAGCATCCACAGAACACTTCCCACAGAGGAAGCAGCAATTTTAGCCACATCTGTGCAGATGTCGCCAAAGATAAAATTAATCCTTAAGAAAAAGAAATAGCCTACAGCTTTTCTAGGGCTGTACAATCTTTGTGCTTAGTTATATTTTAAAATATGAAACTGAATGGTTTACCTTGATTCCATTCAAGTTTTTAGTGTATTAGATAAATTGAATGGTATTGTATTGCTTGTTGCACATGACAGTTTAAGTCAGATTTGCTGAGAATGGTACAGGTATTGCTTGTCTCTAGTGCAGTATACCTTGACTATCTGCAAGTATTCTTTACATGTTGATTTTTAATTAATTTATTCTCTTTGTTTCCTGTTGTTAGCATCATCAGCATATTTATTTTAATTTAAAATCGGCTTTTATTTTGTTTACTGAATCTGTTGCATTTATTTTGTATCTAAATCTTTTCTTCCTTTTCCAAATTATGGAAAACATGTTTGTAGGTCTTTTCATGGGAAAATAATTCAGACTTGCCCTGGAAAGAATTTCATTCCTGCAGTGTATTTTCAGCAAACCACTATGAAATGATGCAAATACTATGCGATGCAGCAGTCACCCGTTTGCATTATTAGTTCGGTGGTTCTGATGGCAAAAGCATGACAAATACAGGCTCACATAGTGACTTAGATTGCTTTAAGTGTACTGTATTTATCTGTATCAGAAAAACTGAAGTAGCTAAATTTTTAAAGAGCAAATGTGGAATCTTGTGGCTGAAAACTGTTAAAAATCCACGGACGTACTCTGTCAGAGCTTTTTGAAAGATATTTGTACTTGCCGCATGTGCCCAAAGGCACTGCTCCAGATTCAAGTGGATTGTGACAACCCGTTGTTTCTGGAGAAAAACAATTCCATCAGTCTTGCTTTGTTGCATTATTTTTGAAGTGCTTGATGGAGTTTGGGGAATGCTTGTGTGCATTTGTAAAAGAACAATGCTTCAAATATTGGTTTTTTGGGCCTTCCAGTTTCTGGTTTGGATTCAGTTTATGTTTGCTGTATCAATTAACATTTCTCACAGGCCTAGACTGTTTTCCAAATGTAGGAAGCTTGTAGAAATGTGGAATGATTCCTTACTTTTCTTTCAAACATTCAGTTTCAGTGTTTTATATGTTGTGCATCTGGGAACTACAGTGTTGTCTCAGGGGCAGCAAACCTGATCTAATAGATCTTTACAATTTCTAACTGATACAAATGGCATCAAACCCAGTTAGTAAACAGTTTCTAAAACTGATGTTAAATTTTGAACCACTACTGCTTAGGACTTCTGGACTGATTTCAAGGCATTGCCTCCAATGAGGGATACCTGTCTTCCACTAATTCTTCCCTTTTTGTTGAAGCATTAAATTTTTGTGTTTTGGAGCTGGAGTAATTCCTCTTATGTCTAGTGAATTGACTGGATTAAATGCCACATTAATGGAGGTGTAAAAGTGGATGCATGCAAGCTTTTTTCCAAGTATATATTAGTTGCTGGCATGAAGAACTAAAAAGACCAAAGGCCTTTAAGATAATTTTCCTTATGTTGACATATGAGGTTTCCTTCTTTCTCACAAGTGGAATGATTGTTACACCTTAAGTTCCTTTTAAAAAAGAATGCACTTGTGCAGTTTGGGAACAGAGCAAGGTTAGTAGCATTCAGTATGGCATAGATAGATCTGCCATACAGTTTAAATGACCACTGGATGTAATTTAGTGTAACAACATATAAGGTAATGAGGTTTAAGGATTATAAATCTAAGTAGAAACACCATGTGGGACACTTGCACCATCTGGACTATTTGTCCAGAACTATTTATTGCTATTAAAAAGGAGCAAAAAAATAGCACATTACAGTGATGTGTTCAGGAGCATAATGTGTGTTTCACATGTCCCAGACATGTTTCACATGTCCCAAACTCCTTTTTGCTCAGTTTATACAGTCGAGAGCATAACTACACTTGGCTGTTGGGGTGAGTGGGGGCTGTACTCTTGCAGTTCCTCATCTCTGATAAGGCTGTGCCTATGGCATGTGTTCCCCAGCAGCCGCAGGCTTTGTCCCTCTCTCTGCACCACAGATGGTACAGGTAAGATCTTCTCTACCCTGGCTAGTCTCAGTCTAAACCTTCTTTAGAAATGGGGTTGAACTGTGCTCACAAAGGGAGAGGTCTGAGTAGAGGAGTTGGAGTGAGCTTTCAAATGACCCCATAAAATCATCAGTGTAAGCCATGGAGACAAGCACAGCCTTGAGGTACATGTGCTTTTAATTAAAACCATGGGTTTGTGACTCAGGCAAGTGGAGCTAATGGAGCTTGGAGAAAACTTTGTTTTATGTGCAGGTTTTATCAATGTCTCAGCATCAGGTGATAAACACCCTTCTCCTTTAAGAAGTATGTGCCTTTGTGCTAAGTATGGAGAGAAATTTTGATACTGTTACTGTAGCTGTGACCTATGCATAATTTCTAGTTAATGAATACAGAAAAAATTCCCTGACTCCCAAATTTAGGTCTGAGTCAGCCACCTACTGCATGCAGCACTTTATTCTCATGAGCAAAACTTGTCCCAGTACAATCTTTTTATAAACATCTTTTAGGGCAGTGGTATGTGTGTCTGACAGGCCCTTTCTACCAGCTTGCAGGTTGATCACCTGTCAAGTAAAACACATAAGCTGATTTCAATTTTGATGCATTTTTGCACATTCTTGTCATTGGGCTTGGCCTGCTTATCTGGATTAGTGCACTGAAATTTTGGTTTCAGTTGAAGAATATTTAGAGGGTCCGCTTCCTGAATACACTGTTTAATTGGAAATATGGATAAGTCTTTCCAGAAATTAAGAACATCTGACCACTTTCTTATCTAACAATAAAATCATCAGAGGCCCAGGAAGAAGAGAATAATATTATGAATGCTTTTTAAAGGCTAAGTGCACCTAAGGTTTTTAAAAAGAACAGGAATCAGCACAAATCAGATTTTGTTTGGCCCTTTTTTCCATCCTCTTCAAGGAGGATTGCTCTACTGCACAAGCTTAGCATGGGTGTCTCTCTTTATTAGTTTAATTATAATCACTGGAGATTATGCTTTAAAAAATTAGAAATATCTTTATTTCAGGTCACTGAAACTTGTGTGAAATGTGGCTTTGTGCTTTCAATTTTTTTTTCCAGCTCTTTCTGTCCTCTCTCTCTCTCTCTCTCTCTTTCTCTTTTTCCTGTTGCTCTTTCGTGGTGATTTTATTTTAGAGTATTAAATTTTTTTAGATATTTGTCTGTTGTTTTGATATTTGATTTATTGAATTCCAAAAATCTTAATTTACTAGTAATATAATTGCTCTGTTTGCAAGTCCCATTTACACTACTGTAGTTTTCAGACTTTAAACTTTACTACAGTAAAGCAGTTGTACGTGTGACACATTTTGGATTTAAGCAAGAGAGTCCAAAATGTCTCAAGTGGAGTTAATATTTTCTTTTTGTTATCCCTCTGCTTTTCTAAGAGCTGAATCATTTTCTTTTTTTGTTGTGTTTGTTTCTTTTTTTACAGCAATACGGCCACTTAGCATGTCTTACAGTTTTGACTTGTCAGGTAAAATGTGCTGCACCACCTGACGTGGTTGTTGTGCTTATTGTGAAATTTGTTCCATCTGTTTGTTGAATTCCCATCTAAGAAAGAAACTTGAAGGGATTCTTCCAAGATATGGTCAGTGAAAATAAAAAAGTTAGATAAATTAGTTATTAATACTTACATTTCCCTTGCCATAAAAGGATGCCTAGGTACAGGAAACATCTGCATTTCACCTGAAATACAGAGTGTATTCACCAGAATGCTGCAATTCTGCTTAAATTAATAAACAAAATAAGGTTATTTTGAGAGCTATTCCAGACTCTTAAAATGATTGCAGAGTTCAGCATCACCTTCAAGTCTGATTTATTTCTTGATAAATCTGACTTCTGTGTCTTTGCACTCACTTTTTTGACTAGATCATCTTTTGCAGTACTTCATTTCTCACCAGGATCCGAAAACTAGCTTTGAACTCATCTACCTTTCTAGATTAAATGAAATACGTATATTGATCTAGAAAGAAACTGTCAGTTTTACAGTGTCTTTATGGTAAAAGCTTTGTGAGGTATGAAATCAAAGACTTTCACCAACAAAAAGGCTAAACCTTCCTTCTTTACTTGTTAGAAAAATAAGGTTTGCTGGTAATAGCTGGTACAGAGGATCCAAAAGGTGACCCTTCATCAACTATCTAATATAAATTTTCGGGTTTCCTCTGGTGAGCCATTAGTTAGGACATGCAGCAGCTGTATGAACCCGTTGCCCTTTGGATACTGCGATGTCAGATAGTTTAGTAGCCAGAAAATAATTCATTCTGTCCTCATTATACACTAACATTCCAGGATGATCAGGCCCAGAATTTCCGTCATTGATGTTGGAAATATTCAACATCAGCCTCAAAGGTTTGTTGGCAGAGGAAATATCTAGCTCTTAGATAATTTCCCCTAGGTGACTCTCAAAAAAGTCTCCAAATAAATCCATGCTCTTTGTACCACCTCCCCTCCTTCCTCTGAGTTACAGATAGAAACATCTCATCTAGGACTTCAGCACAGTTCACATCCTCAGTTTTTCCATGCATCCCTTGGCCTCATCTGGTTATTTTCCCCACAGAAAGGCATCATCTGACTGAAATGCTGGCATATTGTGAACTAGAAAGACCACATAGAAGTTTTTTTATTACTATAACCTAAAAAATACCGCATTTATGTAATATGGAACCACAGTTCACAAGTGCCATATCTGTGAACATGGCTCCCTGTTCTGACTGTGCCAAGGAAACAGCTTGCCACTGTTGAGAGGGGAGGAGGGACTCTCACTGCTCCCTTCCTCCCCAGGCTCCCCTCTAAGCATGTGATTCTGCCCCTTCTCTGTGTCAGTCCTGCTCGTTTATTCACAGGAGAACTGTATTAAACTCCTGTAACCCAGGCACAAATACTTTTAATATTCTTTACCAGGTTGTTCTTCTGCTCTTTGTAGTGATTGAAAGCTGCCTACTATCTGATCAGATGATCAGAGAGCTGGCTGAGGAGGGCAGCTGATGAGCGGGGTGGAAGGGAGGAAGGAACAGGCTCTGCTGTCTGAGGTGGTGACAAGCTGTTAATGCAGCTCGAGCCTTTTTGTGAAACCTTACACTCGTGGTGTTGGTGCAGCTACTACAGCTGTCTGCTGGGATTCAGATTACATATGTACATGGCATCATATTTTACTCCCCTGAAAGCTGCAGGGTTCCCAGGGCCTCAGATAGAAGCATAAACAGGCAAACTTATGTTTTCAAAAAGTATTGCTACTTTCAGATGTGCCAAAAGTTCTAGTTTTAAGAAGATGAAACTGAATATGCCAGTGACCAGCTAAAAGGAATTGTTCAGATCTGTCTTTCTATGTGTGTCTGTCTGCTTCTTCTTTTGCCTTTCATTTCTAAGAATTCCAAGACATCCTCATTTGTTTAAATCCAAACAATGTTTTGTAATCCATTAATTCATAACCAAAATATTTTTATTTTGAAGAAGTAGCTTTAAAAATCTGTACTGTACTTGGATTTGCTGGTTTTGACTGACCACTGAAGAACTCTTCCTGGTTTCTTTATCCATCTCCCAAATGTGATTGGTTTTGTTTTTGCAAGTCATGTGGTTCTCAGCAAGTAGCATCATATGGCGTGACTGAGTGATCTGATAAAGTGTCCTTAGAAGTAAATTCAGGATGATTAAAACATTCCAGTTAGGTAGATGTGAGACACCAGATGAGCAGTACAAGTGAACTAGATGGGTTGGGATATTGATAGTAAGCAGATAAGCAGTAATTTTGGATGCTATTGCTTTGCATGCTTTTACTTTTTAATTCTTTTAGAGGCAGAGAGGCTGTACTGTGCTTTCATCACTGCTTGCACACACTTGCTTTTTCACTGCTCTCATTGCACTCTGCTTGATGGAATTGCTGTCACAAAAACCCACAAACCAGCTGAAAAAGAGAAGTGTTTCCTGCTAAGTGCTAAAGGAAGGGTGCAGGTTTCTATTATTCATGCTGCCTGCGATGGGGAGGATGCAGAATCCTGAAAAGAATTTTGCTGGCCCCAAGCCAGTGTAGTTGGTGTGTCACAGTGCCCAGCTCCACACATCTGCCTGCTGTTCTCCTGAAGAGAAGAGGAGGGGCTCCTGGGGTCTCCTTTTACACTGCTTTTTCCTTCTGGTGGAATAGAAGGAGCAAGTGGTAGCCACCTGTAGTGAGTTACCTGAGAGGTACTCGGATAACAACTGGGGACCAGGGCAGTCATTGCCACTTCCTTAATAGAAAAATAGCTGAAAAGCAGCCTCATTTCAATGCCGTACTGAATGCAGCTCAAAAGATCAGTCATTGCCACTCTTTAACACTCGAGTTCTTAATTGCTGCTTTGAAGTTGTTATTTCAGAAACAGTTTGTACATTTTGGGGGAAGGGGGGAAATGGGAGGTGGGCAGGGAGAGAAGAGGAAACTGAAGCATTTAACATAGAATTTAATGGGGATTATTATTTTTAGATTATGTCTGTCTCAGACCAGTGCAAGGCAGGAGCTCCACCAGGTCTTTGTAAACTCTTTAGTTTACATAACACAGTGACACATGGGATGCAAAGACAGCAAAAGACTGATTTATTAGTTCTCAGGTTTGAATTCAACATCTGAAGTCCAGTGAAATGAGCACATCTCTGTTACTTTTACTCATTTTGTGGTATGTCCCACCATATTATTGACATAATAGCCAGCAAAAAGCAAACATATAATGATTCTGCAAATCCATCTTAGCCTTCTTTTAAACTCAGTGTAAAAAATTATAATCCCAAGGAGTACATTTCCTTTATAGAAGAAAATTCAGGTTTCTGCCATCACTCTTGGCCGAGGAGAGCTGGTTAGGAAGCAGACAGCATATGGTTACATGGCTGCTGAGGTTTGCATGTAATTTGTGGTCTGCTTAATTCCTTGTTTCATGAGACACAATCTTACATGTAAATAAAGGCACATTTCATATTATCTTACAGTGGGGTTTTTTTTGTCTCCCCCTTCCTAAGGGTGGTCAGGGAAGCCCAACACAAAGATCAAGTAATCAAATCATGACCTTGCCTTCTTTCATTTGCCTGTTCTAATGAAAGCTTAGAGAAAATCTCAAAAGAAACCAAACACAATCATCCAATTTTCAGGTACTGTTCACTGTACTTGCTGCCTGAATACACAGAGAAATGACACTCCCCCAGCGTGTCTGGTCTGACTCTCTAATAAATCCTTAACCCCAGGCTATAACTCACACAAGCCTTTTTAAATATCATTGAAATCATCTTCAAAATGTTTAAGTGTTCTGTGAACCTAGAGATTGTAAAATACTATCCATTTAAAAAAAATATATCTAAGTTTTGTTTCAAAGAATTGTCCATTGATTTCTTCTGCCATGTTCATATTTATAAGATTTAGTCTCTTTGTTGCTTCTGACTTGTTTATCCTAAATAATTTTATCTTGTTTCTGACAGTGTACGATTATTCGTCACCTGCAAACGTTTCTGTTGTCCAAACAGATCACTAAAACAGCTTAAACAAACTAATCATTTTTTGGTCTATGTCTGCTAACAGATTCTGCTTTTAATTTTAGAAGAAGGTTTTTTTCTTGAAATCTGTTTGTTGAAACTCAAATGTTTAAAAATTTGAGTTGAAACATTTCAGTGTTTCATGATCTTTTCCTTAAATTATGATAATCCATTTATATTCACATGGATCCAGTACTGTAAGTGCAAGAATGACAAATTGAAATTGATTGATCAAATGGATTTTATAGATTGGACTGGTTTTTAATTTTATTCTTTTTTATTATTATTCTTTAGCCCTTGCAAGTTGCAAAAACTCCCTGTTGTTTTTTTTTTTTTTTTCTCTAGAGGAAAGAATGGTGATAGGTCACATTTCCTACTGAAGAAACCTTGAAAACAAGTACTATGATGGATTGTCTTCTTGATTCACCTAAAATTTCTTTGGTGTTTCAAGAAGACTTGAATCAACATATGAGCAATTCAGCAATATGTATGAACAACTCACATGTAACTGACTTTAAATAACAGCTGGTTTAGGCTTTCTAGATCGTGATTGGCTACATAAATTACTTTCAAAATGGAACAGAGAGTTCCATTTCTGAAGCCTAAAGAAATTGGGTCTGTATTCCTAGGGGAGAAAAAAAAAGCAAGCAAACAAACAAAAACCACCAGAAAACAATTTTTGATGTGAAAACATGTTCCATCCCCTGCCATAGGGAGTGCCTGGTGGTGTCCCCCCATTTTCCTTTCCCCATTTGTGCCTGTTGTGTGTTTTGCTTTTTGGCAGAAGGGCAGTGCTGCTGGCCTTGCCATCATTTATCTCCCAGTGAGTCCAGCAGTGCTTACAGAGCATTCTTCACTCTCCCAACCACCAGGCAGGGGAGTTCCCACCCAGGAGGTTTAGGGGAGAAGGGGCACCACCTTTGGCTGTTGTGTGGGTGGTGCTGGAGCTGCTTCCTTGGATGGTCTGTTCAGGAACCGCCCTGTGCCATCCAAAAACAAATCAAAGGCTTTTCTTGCTCAGAACTTCTTCAATCAGCTACATGCCAGCTAGTTATGAGGTCTCCTAAGTGTCACTGGCAGCAGGGAGGGGAGGCAGTTTGGGTTTTGTTTTCCTGCTGTCCCTTTCTGGAATTGCATTGAACTGCTGGCAGAGCAGGAATGTATTTGATGTGGGGGACGCCCATGCTGTACCCACAGCAATCCAGGAGGAAGAAAACCCATGACCTATAAGCCATTGTGGTAGTCAGGCCAGCCATTAGCAAAGCCTTTGAAGATAGGAAGTAAGGGTTAGGGAGTCTAAGTCTTTGATTGCAGCTCTTTGTAGGAAGGACCTGAAGGCAGTAATAACACTGTAGTACACAGATTCATAGGCCTGGAATGTCACCATGACTTTATTAGCCCAAATAATTGCCTTTTCTTATATCCCAGTTGAAGATATGATTTATATAGCAACTATAATGCACCCCCTCTCCTTTTTAGATCTGTTTCCAGCATTTAACAATAACCTGGATAATTCTTTTAAAAAATCTATATTGATTTAACTTACTCATTTTCTTAGTTTATTTCAATAGGTGCTGTGGTAAGAATGTTGTTAAACAGACCTACTTCTGTAGCTGTGCTTTGTGTGGTCTGTAGCTTTGTGTTACCTGGTGCAAGGATGGCTTTATCCATGCAAATGGTGTTGTAGCAGGAGTGACTGTCTGTTTATACCAGGGCAACTGTGTCAGTGTAACTCCAAGTGGTGTGTGAGTACTTGAATTGTTGGCGCTGTGAATATCTGGGTGATATCATTTCCCTGTCACAGTCCTCCCAGTAACCTAAGGTACAAGTCACTTGACCCTCTGTGCCTCTTTTCACCCTGTATAAAAATGGGAATAATTACTCATCATTACCCTAGCCTTATAATACCTGGAGGTAGCTTGTTATTACAAGACTGGGGAAGGAGTCCTGTAATTACATGAGTAGAAAAACACATTTGCAGAAAGACCAGCTGCTTAGACATACATGCAGATGGGAGATTAAAAGCTTCTCTTCCTTGTCCCTCCAACATAATTTTCTTCAGATTGGAATACTGTACTTTGTACTTTTATAGGGATAAAACTGATTTATCAGACCAAACTCTAAGCTGTCCTATAATATCAAAGGCTAGGTCATTATCTTAATGTCTAAAGCTAAGCTAGGCTAAGCACAGCAAACCCAAAGCTTACATTATCCAAGATGCATCTTCATTGCACATTGACAAAAATCCTGAGTAATTTACTCAGTGGAGTTTCATCCTTGTAAAAGTTATGTAGATGAAAATAGAGCTGGAGCCTCATGTTTTTGCTGTTCCATGAAGGTCTGACCTCTCAGACCTGTTTTTAATACAAACGGCCAAGCAAGCCCAAGAGTTGTGCATGTGTTTGATGAACACTCATTATTTACCTCATTTTCATTCCTTCTCTGTATCCTGCAGAGTAAAGTGCAATTCTGTCCTCACAGGAAAAACTGGGTTTACTCCATGCTGAACCTCCTAATTTCTGTGTGCTGTTGCCTTCAGATTCACTGGAAACCCACTTGCCCAGATATGGTTGTGCGTTCTTACATAGTTAATTACAGACTGTACCTTGAAGGAAGAATATTTTCGGGTTTAACACAGGCAATTTTTTCAAAGCTGATTGGTGTTGGTGTGAGGTTGGGTTTTAGCATTATGCAATGCTGCTTTTTGCACTGCTTTCATTCTTTCATACTGCTTCTGTACTGCAAGCCATTGCCCGTAATTGTCTGAGCAGTGAATCACTAAAAGTAAAATAATTACACAGATACAACGATCACAATAATTTATTTTTTTTCCTTTTGAGTGTATTGCCTTAACAGTAAGATTTGAGAAGGCAAAATGCATTTCAGGTGCAAACACCAATTGTTCTGTTTCTTTTGGTAGATGTACCAACGCCAGAGGCTGGCAGAAAATTAGCGGATGCCTCTGTAGTGAACGGCAGCCCGGCGCCCCAAGGAAAGCAGAACGGGGCCACGCAGGTGACAGTGCAACGCAAGAGACTCCTTAAGGCTCCCACATTGGCTGAGCTTGACAGCTCAGATTCAGAGGTAAAAAATCAGGACACAACTTGATTCTCGATTTGTCAGATCCGAGTCTTGCTTCTTAGTTTGCTGAACTGATCAGATGAGAAGTGACTGTGCAAATTATAATCCGAATTTTCCATGGCTGCTTTGTCAGCCCACAGAACTTCAAAAATACTAGATCAGACCCAAAAAAGGAGAATACTCTTTTGAAAGATTAAATGGTAATTTTGGCCTTAAACCCACATTTACTTACTTTCCTAAATGCCCAGTATCTGTCCACAGTGTGTTTGTAGCAATTATGCTTTTGGGAATTTAGGAAAGTACATAGCACCCTTCTGGCACTCATGCAGTAGCTGTTAAAGGACTCAGATGTGGGGCTAGCCTCACCATAAAAGCTGTTAATAAAGAGCAGCGGCTGTGCCAGAGGGGTTCCAGTTTGGTGCAAATGTCAGTGCATTAATTTGCTATATAAGATTGGGAAGGAACACCCCAAAAATGTTTCACGGAATAGGGACAAGCAAATACCACTCAGATGGAGAAATAATTTTGAATTCATCCACTCTAAATGAAGAGTTAAAGATTTAAAAAAGCATTAGAAGGAGAAAAGCTTAAAAAGCTTTTTGCTTCAAAGCTGCATTATATATGATCCTCAGGAAGCACCAACATTACATCCTCAAGAATGAGCTTTGTCTTCTGGACCAGTAGTGTTATTAATTGAGTTTGGACCTTTCTGAAAGTTAAGCTGTCTGGAAGGCACATGCAGGCAGGCTTTATTCACAGAGGATAATTTTAGCCTGGGGAAAGCAGTCTTCCCTGACTCTTTTTCTCTCTTGTAAATGGGAAAGGAGGGGTTTCCTGACAGGGTGCTTACAAAGGCATCTATGCTGAAAGATAGGAGGCTGGGAAGAAATATATGTGGGGAGAAATTTATCTCTTTGCATAGTTTCTGATCTGTGAAAGGTTGGCCCTCTTTGGGGTTATCCTGTGGGTGACTTGTGTGGGTGCATAATTTGGTGCATCTGTTCTGAAAGCAGAAGAGATTTGCATTCTGAGATCACTCATCAGTCTTTAAAATTACAATAGAGGCTATATGTGGTTTGTTAATATGAATGAAGCTGGGCAGGATGCAGGAATACTAAGATCTGTCAGTGAGAGGTGGGTCTTAGAGCCTGTACCTCTGTGTATCCTGAAGCATCATGCTATTTCACACAGGAAAAATGAGCAGAAGTCGGTAAAAGAAAATTGTGTTATGGGAAATGTGAAATGCTTCTTGTAGAAGGGGAAAGTAAAACATCTAAACATGACTACTGATTAGGGAATACTGTGTAGGCAAGCAAAGTGGTATGGAACAAGCTCTGAAACATACAGCAAAAGATAAATTGAAAATAAATCAACCACATTGAGCTGTCACAGAGAACAGATGCTGGACTAGTTTGGGTCAATAGAAATAGCTAGTGAAGCAACTGAGATGATAAAAGATGCTCAGCAGAACACTGGTTGGGTTCAGGAAGAGTGCTAAGGTAGTGAAAATAAACTGAAGGGAGTTCGGGTGAAGTTTTCAAGGCGGTGAAGGACATAGAACACTGGAAGAGAGTGAAAAATGCTCTATCCAAATGTTTTATTTCTTCCCTGACTTTTACTTTGTATGTAACACAGAGAAGAGTCTGTGTGTTGTTCTGATTGCCTGTAAATGACTCGGCCACCTCTTTGTCTGCAGTTTGAATTGGGCTTAACCTATTTGGAGTTACTCACTGGGAGTGAAATTATTACTGTGTTGTGCCCTAAATTACAGGCTGGAAATACCTGCACTGCTGAGCTGTGGACCTCCAAATGAGCTGTAATGCAGATGCATTTTCTTCCCCATGTGTCCCCTTTGTTCTTTCATCAGTGTTGCAATGCAGGCTGTGTCCCAATACTTAGTGTAGCCAGGCAGAGGTGAAAGGCAAGGTCCGATACAGCCCTATGGCCATTCTCTATCAAGGATGAATATTATATAAATTCTTCCTTCTTTCTGTCCTTGCTTTTTCTGCATCACCACTAAAATCACACATTCCAGGGGCATGGAACAGGAAGTGTCATTTTGCTTTGTGTAGCTAAGAGAAGTTGTAATCTAATAGTCACTTTTGATATAGATTTAAAAATTGTCTCTTCCTAGTGAAGCTACAGATATCTGGCCAAAAATTTTGTCTGTAATAGATTTAGATGTTTTAAGCTGCAGCTTTCTCAGTAACTGTAAAATTTGCATTGTTTGACACTCTGGAGAAGTACAGAGTCCTGGATGTTTGGTTTGATCCAACGTCAAATGTAAAATGTCAGATAGTCTAAAATAATAATCAACAGTTGCTGTATAGATATGGAGGAATTAATGAAGTGGTTCATCAGGACTTCCTACACAAGATTTCATTCTCAAAAGAAAGCCCTCTATGTTTGAGAAATTGTAGGACAGAAATAGCATTGTCAGTGCATGTGTTTGTGCACAGAAGTAGTAATTTGAAATTACTAACCTTGAGTACCTGTTGTCTAAGTAGGATTTTATGTCCAATTTAATTTCCTCCTGGCTTCTATTTTCCATGTCTTGGTTTATACTTATATTTTATACTTAGCCACTGGCTCCAACAGTTCATTCTTTAGAACAGCAGAAGAGCTTACTTAGTTCTTCATCTTAGCTCATTAGCTTCTCCAGCAATGGTAGACTTGTCGTCCACTCAGAACAATCTGACTTCTACAAAGTGAAAAGTTAAGTAGTTTCCTTTGTTCAGGGCTGTTCTCTTTCTCAAAATGTAAATATTTTACTCTAGGCTTGTGAACACGCTTGCACCCCTTCTAAAGAACAGTGCATCCAATTGTTATGGAGGTTCTCCACTGGTCTTTTAAGGCAACCATGCAGCAATATGGAGAGGTGTCTTAGCCAGCTCTGTAGCTGAACTGTACTGGTTTCTGCAAGTAAAGCAGCTGATGTAGCTCAATGTGCCTCTCAAGCTTCCTTACAAGTTCCCCATCACAAGTGTTTTGTGTCCCAACTGAAATGTTAAAGTGAACATACTGTTTTGGGATGTCAGCTGGTGTAAGACCCCTTGCAGAGTACTGTGTTGTGGCAAAGAGGTGGGAACAGTGTCCTCAAATACAGCAGCTACCCATGGGCTAAGCCTAAAGGACAGATCACCTGATGGGAATTTGTGGAGGCCTGTGCCCTGTGATGCATGGTGCTCATTGAGGTGATCCTGCCAGCTTTTCTTTCTGACTTGCTGTGTTACCAAAGAAGGCAATCTTTCAGCCAGTGGAGATTTTCAGCTAAGGAAATCTGTGAGAGAGAAGCTTAGCCACTTGCTGGATTTTAGGGCAGGTCACTTGTTTGATCTGTAAATCTTGACAGCCTAAATGAAGTTAAGTCTTTTTTAGTTGAAAGCATTCACGTTAGAGGCAAAGAGCATTCAAGCTCAGTCCTTCAGCACTCTTCATTTGGGAGGCTTCTGTGGCCATCTCTTTCTTTGCTGGTAGCAGGTGGCTGAAGACAGGCTTTAGGTGACAGCAAAGGATTTAATAATTTGGGTGGCATAAAGCTTTAGATAGCTGAGAGGTGTTAAGTCAAAGCCCATTTCACTTTCCTTCACCTTACAGGAGTTGCCCTTGGCTGTTGAGAAGAAGCATGCAGATACAGTGAATAAGATTTCTTTTAAATACAGAAGAAAGGAAAAACACACCAGGATTTAGGGAACAGTGCAGTCAAATTCACTTTAATTTCTCTTCACCTGAGTCACTTGTGTGAGTAGCTTTCTTTCTTTTGGAGGCCAGAGAAATCTAAGTGCTAATTCATTGTTAACGTGAGATATAAAGCTGTGTTAACATATCTTTTCTAGCTGCAAATCCCTAGGGGTCTTTAAATACAACAAGGAAAATTAACAGTGTACAGTGGATTCATGCACCTCTCTCCTGATCTTGTTCTTTCATGCAGTAGTTAAACACACTGAATTCAAATAATGTACCATTTATTTCACTTTCTAAAAAACCAGAGCACTGAAATTCTGTTTGCTCAGTACTTCACAGAGTCAATGTTTTTCTCAAGACTTCTAGGACTTTAAGAGACTGAATGGTCCAAAATATCTTTGATAGCTTGTGTTTTCTGTGTGCTAAAAAGCAGTAGAAGAACTAAAACAGTACCTGAGGATTTCTGTTTCTTTCCCTCTTGCCACACAGGAGGAATCAGTGCACCAGTCAGGAAGCAGCAGCAGCATCTCCCCCTCACAAGTGGAAGACCCCTCTCAAGAAGGCACCAGCAGCAGAAAGAGTGAGTTATGAGATAGCCCAGTGGCTGCTTTTACTCACCTCTGTTGTCTTCTGTGCAATGAACTTTGTCTCACACTTATATGGAATGCTGAAGCTGAGTGTTGTTAATGGAATAAACTTCTAAAGCTGAACCCTGCTGAATGGGTCAAGTGTGATAAACAGATGGGAGGCATTAGGCTCCACTCTGGGTGGATATTTTTGTGAAACAGTTTTCATCCCTGAAGTTTCTGTAGGACTGTAGAGGAAGTCACAAGTGAATAGAGGGGATAGCATAGCTATGCTCATCCTATAAAATATTTTTTGCTATGGAAGCATGTTCTAACCTAAGACCAATTTAAAAGTTTCCTCCATCTCTGCCACTGTGGCAGTGTTTGAACGACACTTAGCAATCACCAGTATTTCCCTAAAATAGTTACTGGGAAAAGGACAAGATCTGGCCTTTTTTTTCAGGCACAGTTATTGCAGGTTTTACTGTGTAGCAGTATTTTTAATTTGTTTGAAGTGTTTCAGTTTCATTTGGAAGGTTTTGTAATGAGCTGTGTAATCTGTGCATGTGTTTTCTGTGTATGATGGTGAAATAATGAGAACAATATCCTGAAACACCTCAGTATGGATATGTAACTTCAGCCACCAGTAGTAGGAATTCTGTAGCAATCAGTGGCTGGATTAACTACTGAGCAATGTTATCCAATAGTTTCTTGTAGAAGAACTAACTTTTTTGTACTGATTGAATTCTCCTTAGTGCCTCCAAAGTTCTTGCCCATATCGTCCACGCCGCAGCCCGAGAGACGGCAGCCACCTCAGAGACGACACTCCATTGAAAAGGAAACACCAACCAATGTGAGACAGTTCCTACCCCCTTCAAAACAGAGCTCCAGGTCACTTGTAAGTGGAGTGGGTGGTAGGAGAGAGAAAAAGAGGAATGCTAAGAGTATAATGAAAATTAAAACTTGGCTTCAGTGTGATTAGAACATGACCCAAAGAAAACTCCTCAATTCAGAAACAGCTCTTGGCTACTAAAGGTGTTTTGAAATCAAGATTTGAACTTTGTCTCTCTAACACATTTATCCAAAATCCCAGGTACAGGTGCCTCAGAAAACATTTGCACTGTGATTAGGACTCCGGGTAAACCACGTGTCTTGATTTTTGTTTCAGAATGTTACCAAAACAGATGAACTTCACCTTACAGATATTCCACTTGAATAGAGACAATTCCAAAACAGTGGATCTATTTTGGGATTTGGGGGAATTTTTTTACTTGTTGGAAGTATTGCAGCTAATAACTGGATGAATTGAATGATTTCTTTTCTTCCCACCTTAAGAACTTGCCTGGTAATGTTTATATATACGAAAGCTCTTTCAGTAATTCAAATCAAGGTTTGTCTGTGTTGCTTTGTTGAAGTTACTGAGGCAAAAACCTGTTTTACTGCTTGAAAAGAAAGTACAGTGCATTTGATCAATTAGCTTTAATTGAGAACTGTTTTCCAGCAGAGTACAAACAGCAGAGGGTATGAAATCCTGGTTCGTTTATGCTGACATACTGATTAGTGCATTGTAACTTCATGCAGGGTATGTTCCTTGTCTCTTTTCCTACCAGCAGGGTTTCGGAGTGTGCCCCATGAGGTGCTGATGAACAGAGAAATTGATAAACACATCCGAGTTTTGAAAGGAAGGGAATGTTCACTTGCCCTGTCTTGCAGTGCAGTGGTATTAAAGGGCTTTGAAGAGCATTTTTGTCAGCCCAAGAGATGACAGCCAGGATCCAAACCTATTAGAAGATGAAGCTGATCAGTTATAGGGAAAATACCTCCAAATATTCCCACAATGGGTTTTTCCTTTTCAGAGGTCTGCTGGATTTTGTTACATCCTTCCAAGTAGAATGTAGTTTCTCATTCCATGTGCAGGTCAGGTAGTAACATGTTGATAAATGCACAGCCCAGGTGGACATCTCCTGCCAAAGTGAACTTGGAGCAGGATGTATTGCAGCAGACCCCTACTGGAGAGCTCCTTCAGCATGTGTTTGAAGTCACTGTCACATAAAATGGGTTGCTCTGGCACCTCCTGCTGTAGGAGGTGGAAACCTGTGGAAACCCAAACTTTATTTCCTGGTAAGCCCAGTGTCCTTCACAGGCAAATAGTTCAAAGGGAGGATGGGAGAAAGCATCCTGTGTTATACTGAGACATTTGCTCCGTCACACTTTTAGTGTATCTGAGTGTGCTACATTGTATTATTAATCTTGTGTATTTCAGAGGATCATGCAACTTAAAATCTTACATGAGGCTGTTGTTTTAAATAGGTCAACCAAGTTCTTACCAGGATCTTCTTGACCACATACATACTCTCACTCTGTCAGTTTGTTCATTGACATACACCTAGAAAAATACATTTAAAATAAAACCATTGCAGAGAAACTAATTCAATTATTCCATTCCCCCTGAAAAATACTAAAGGAAAAGGGAGAAAAAGCCATTAGATAAGTCAGGCTAATTTGGGAACAGATGGGAAGGGTTTTACTAGTTTCTTTTGTGCTTAGGGGAATTTTTTTAATTTGTTTTGGGTTTTTGTTTTGTTTTGGTTTTTTTTTTTTTCCTCTGGAGAACTGTCACTTAGCTTGGTTTTGACTTTGAAGTGAAAAAGAAGGAAGCTGGTAGTGAAATGATGTTCTGTTAATAAGAACCTATTTTATTTGATGCCTTGAGAGATAATTCTTTAACTTGGCAATAGTGCCCTCTAGGGTGTAACAGACACCTCCCTCAACACTCTTGTTTTTCATTTTGGGAGATGAGTTCTGGTATGCTGGCACTGGCCCAGTTCCACACTTTGGCTTTCTGCAACTCTCTCCTTCCCAGAGGGATGCCAGCCTCTTCCAGTGGCTGCTCCAGATGTTGCAGCTGTGAAATTTCCATTCCCAGAGTGAATGCTTCTCAATAAGTGCAGAGCATTATTTATTTTTTATTTGACTTCACACTTCTTTATCCCTTCCTCCAGGACTGATGGAGTTTCATTTCTTATCACCAGCTCCTGTGACCCTGGTTTCTCTCCAAGGTGAAAGAGGCCTTGTCAGCAAATAGCTGTGAATGCCAGTGAAACCAGGCAGGGGTTTGCTACAGTGTCTTAGCAGGATTAGCAGGAAACTGCTCTGTCTTGCATACTAACGATGGTTTTGTGAACTGGCATCTCATCAGACAGAGGTAGTTAGGCCTAAGTAGGTGGGGAAGGGAAATAAACTTGGAAAAGTGCCAAACACAGTCCTTTTGACGTGTCACCCTGCCAGTGGTACATGGAAAGGCAGGGTACATGGAAAGGCAGGGTGGCTCAGTGATTTTGGGGGCGTCAGCCCTGGTGGTTGCTGTAGTGAGCTAATTTGGTGCTTAATCAGTGAGGGCAATTCAGTGTCCTGAGATTTACCTGTGGGTGCCTTTGCAGTCTGTTTGCTTTTTTAATTATTATTTTTATTATCTTTTTTTTTCATGACCCAGAGGACCAAAGCTAATGGTTTCATTTATATACAGCATTCGCTTCTCTGCTTCCTATCTATTGTTCAGGTTCCTAGGATAACCAGTTTATTTCCAAGGATGACTTTCAGACCACTTTTTTCAACTATGCAAACAGCTTCTCTGCTCAGCTCTCATCCCATTGAAGCAGCCATGTGTGGGGTGGCAGGGGCTATGTACTATCTCTGTGAGAGAGCTTTTGCCAGCAGGTGGAAACCCGCAAAGGTTTGCCTCTTTTTGCTGGCTTTGGAAATCACCTTCACCAGCATGTTCCCTACTAGGGGAGCACTTCCTCAGCTGTGGCAAGAATTACAGCTTAGGCTGGGACATTGCACCTGATTGACTTTGATTTCAATGTGTGTAGGATAATTGTGTGTCTTCAATCACCTCACGGGGAAAAGAAATCAGTTCTGAAAGGACAGCAAACTAAAAATGCAACATCAGCAGATTATCAATGGGACAGACCTTAAATATTACAGCACGTGAAGATCCTGCAGCAAAAATCCAGCAAAACTATTGTGATCCTTGGACTATGTTTAAAAGAATAAGGTTTTATATTTCTCCCAAGGTACACTATGTAGAATGGGAGGGCATTTGCAATCTGTTTTACTTGAAAACCCATATATTGTTTTGGTCCTCAGCACACTTGTGTATCAGAACTTGCAGAATAGCTCATATCCATCTATCAGGGAAGGCAAATCCACTGAAAATAAAAAGTAATTCATTTACCCCTATGCTAACTGAACATGAATTATTTAATTATTCCTTCATTTTGTCATCCCAACCAATAAGTGGAAGGGTGAAAGCTCTTGTAGGAGAGTTTATAGTTGAGATACACTGAGCTGACCTTTTAGAAACTTTTAGTCTGCAAAAGGAGCAAGAGTTTAGAGTGCCTGACTAATTGTGAATTGCAGAATTTAGAGGCCACTCTGGCGCTCATTCATTTTGCAATTTACTAATGCAACTCATTTGAATGTCTAGTGACATCCTTTAATGAGAAGAAGGAATACATTAGAGTAAAAATGTATTAGTCATAAGAACCTATTAGGTGTGTGTACACTCAGAATGACCTACAAAGCACATTATGAGTATGCAATTCTTACTACCTGCTTTTCCTGCATAAAAAAATTATATGTACACACTTTAAGGTATAGTGTTTATGAAATGATTGCAGAGTCAGAGTTAAGCCAGTCCCCAAGAGGATCACGGACACTTCAAGTTCAAAACAGTATTTGCAAATAATATTTTTCCCCTTTAAAACTAAGCATATTGGCTTGTGTTTAATATTAAAAAGAGTATTGAGTGTAATTCTGGAAAGTTAAGACTATTCAAACCACATTTTGTCTTTACCATATTCTGTCATATGCGAGTATTGCAGAGAGTACTCTGACTTGGAGCTGCTGAATTTGGGTGCAGGTTTGAAGTTTGACCAGTAACTCCAAAGCATCATTGTTCAATGAAGTTTAGCCAGTGCTTAGCAAAATTTAATTATTTCAATGCCTTAGAGGTAGTGTAGAAAAAAAAAATTTCTTGTGTACTTATTTATATTCTGAAAAGGGAAAAAAAAAACCCAAGCAGTTTTCTGAAAACTGATTATTTATCTTTCATTTAATGTTGCATTAACATTTTGTTGTCCTTGTGTAACCACTGGAATTAAAACATTAGCATTTAAACATGTGAATATTTTCTATGTTTCCCCTGCTGCCTGCTGGCTATTTCTATTTTAATGGTATTCATTTTGATTGGTACGACAACAGGCCCACACTATTCCCCTAGTACGTGTTCTACACCTATAGCAGATCTGCAGAATTTCTTCAAAGGAGCAATATTCCCCGACGTCATCGTTCTGTAAATTAAAGGAATGGGCGTTCATGAGGGGGAAGGAAGAGCTTCAAGTAAGAAATGTCTTTCTAAAGGACTTAAAGCTCTGGTTGATTGCAAGCATTCAGTCAGCCTCATTCACCTCGGATAGTTTCCCTCAGTCTCCCAGGATGCAGACTGGGGGTTTGCTGGCATTGTGTGCATCCCGCTTTCCCACCCACTTCCTCTCCCGAGCCGCCCCAGCCTTCAGCCGTGCCTCCCCATAACAAGGCAGTTGCTATGGGAAGAACCCAGAACGAAATGCTGAGAGCTGCTGGTTAGATGTAAAGTTGCTCATAAGGAACAGAAGATACTTTGTTTTGGCTGTGCAGTTTTACACCTCAGAGCAAATTGCCACTGCTTTTGATATAGTTTGTTTTCTCCAGAAAACTAGTTTTCCATATCCCAAAGGTTTAGCTGGCAAATCTAACAAAGTTAACTCAATTCTAGTCTTTTGTGGGGTACCCTAAACAGAGTGAAGTTTCTTTGTGTTCCCTTTCTAGATAGGTAAGACAACAGTTTTTAAAAATGTGGTGGTTCCTAAATGCTAATGTTTGCCAGGTCTGCAATGTAGAAGGATTTTCTTTTTAATCTGATGGAAAGACAGAACTCTGAGTACATGGAAATGGAGCATTTCCGTACTAATCCGATTCATCACTTCAATTTGTAAACGAGATCTCCAAACTGTCAGCCATGTCTTTGTGTATGCAGGAGAAATTTCCTTCGTTTATTCAGAGAGCAGTGCCTGTCATTGTCATTACTGCACAGTAGCCCCTCTGGGCTGACTGAAAAGGTTCACTAAGCATTAAGCAATGGGAGTTCCCACAGAGGTTTCTGTCTTTCTTTTGGAAATGTATAATCAACTACTGGGCTGAATTACAAATTGGGTTGGTGCTTTTTATTCCCTGGTACCAAATTCAGGAGTTCTGCACTCAATATTCTCCTAAATGCTGCAACACAGAACAAATTCAAAATTTTGTAAGTGGAAAGTTGTGCTGTTAATTCTCTGTTTGAGTCTCTACTCTTTATAATGCCAAACTGGCTAACCAGTTTACCTGCTTGATACTGGAGCATTATTCTGTAAAGCTTAAATTGCTGCTGTTACTTTCTGGGGCAGAAAGGACAACTTTTCTGCCTGAGCTGACGTAACTTTTTGTAGTCTTGGTGTGATTCTGATCATGTGAGCACTAAGATGTGGTACCACTGAATAAAAATTTTTGCTAGAATGGGCTACTAACAACTTTCCTTGGCCACTCTGGGCATCACAAAGTCTGAGAGAAATTGTTTGATGTATACCTCAAACAGTATACATAAAATAACGCCATCTACCATATTTCATTTTCCCTTTCAATTTATAAATCTGAATGTTGATTGGCTTGAAACAAATGCTCACAATAAAAGACAAATGGAGAGAAGGGTCAAGTGATTTGAGGAGGAAAGATGAAGAAAACTGTCATCATTGTGAAGGCTGAACATAAGATCATTTACATTACATTTATGCAGCTTCCAATGGTTTGAGTCTCATGTGATGCCCATGAATGAGCCAGTGCTATTCCAGTTTGATGGGAGATACCCCCTGTTTCTGGAATTACTAACCAGGTGGCTGGTTGTCTAAGTTGAACTCTGTAAGAAGCCATTTGTCTTTGAAATAATATGGGGATTTTGGCTTCCAGGAGGAGTTCTGTTACCCCGTGGAATGTCTGGCTCTGACAGTGGAGGAGGTCATGCACATCCGTCAGGTGCTTGTGAAGGCGGAGCTGGAGAAGTACCAGCAATATAAAGATGTCTACACTGCTCTCAAGAAAGGAAAGGTAGGGCTCAGTCTGGGAAGGCTCTGAAGGGTACTGAGAGAGGCCAGTTGCACAAGCCTCCCATTTACACATTTGTTTCTTACCCTCTATTGGAGAGAAAGAAGAGTTATCCATCAAACATCCCCCTAAATGAGTGACACATAGGTCAACTTCCTTGAGTCATGTCCAGAAACATCAAAACTTTTCATGGAAACA
Source organism: Calcarius lapponicus (assembly GCA_039654755.1). Lineage (NCBI taxonomy): Eukaryota > Metazoa > Chordata > Aves > Passeriformes > Fringillidae > Calcarius > Calcarius lapponicus. Next base: position 102,371,315 of record CM077464.1, read on the forward strand.
CCTTGTTTGTTCAGATTGCCTATAAAAATTCACTATCATTTGCAATTATCAGGGTGTATCTGTATGTGTCTGGTTTAAACTTCATTGACTGAGGTGATTTCTGTCTCCATGCCTTCTGCAGGTTTGGTTACCTTTTCTGGTCCAGAAAATAGAATTACAGATAGCAACAGAAAACTACAAGTTCTTCATATATGAACCCTTGCTATCTAGCACAGAGGGAATTAAAGCCTTTAGAGAAGTGATGCAAGCAGAAGGAGGTTTAATTTTAGAGACCCCTTAACTAATGCATTTTTCTGTAAACTGCAGATTGGAGATTGGTACTTCCCAGTAGAAACAGCATCCTTTTCTCCCACTTTTAATTTGTGCTTCTTGGACACTTCCAGAAAGCCTATTTTGACTTCACTGTGTATTTTATCTACAGGCCTACCTGTGTCTAATGTGCAGATTTATTTTAAAGGTTTAATACATTTAAGGCAGAGGAACAATAATCTTATAATGTCCCTCATTAGATTCAGCTGTTGCCTGTTGTCATGACATATAAAGCTTAGTAATGAGCTTTTCTCAAATCTCAAAGTAGGTTGAGGATTTAATTAATTTACCCCACTATTAAAATTGTTTGCTTTTATTTTTAACCAAAGTTATTTAGTTAATGAGCAAGTATTTAATTTAGGCAAAACAATTAAAGGCTTAATTCTAAGTATATGAAGATACAGTTCTGCACCTTGTTCTCAATATCATCTTAGAAGTACAAACCCCAGAACTGGATGTAGCCCTGCCACTGTGACCTTGCCAACAGCAACTGGTCAGTGAAGTCATCAGTGTGTGGGACTGTGCTTAACACTCTGCATTCCTCTGTTCTTCCTCTAGCTCTGCTTTTGCTGTCGAACAAGGAGGTTTTCTTTCTTTACCTGGTCTTACACTTGTCAGTTCTGCAAGAGGTAAATATTTTATTTCTGTTAATAAACGAGTACAATTTAATAGGAAAAATTATTGATTTATACATTAGAAACCCTTGAAAATTTTTGCTGCATACTGTTGCTTTGGTTTATTTCTGTAACAATTGGTGTTAAAAAAGTAAGAGAAACTAAAAGTGAGAGAAACTTTTTTTTTAATGTTTATGAGAAAGCAACATGGAATTTACTCAGGCTCCCCACTCAACAGTTCTACAACCTCTGTGTTTGGGGAAAACATTTCAAGGCAATTTATTTTTTGGGTAATTTTTTGAGTATTGGGGCAGGGGAAATGCAAGAAGGAATATTTGCAGGCAAAATGATAAATTTTAAGTTAACAGTGAGACAATAAGTCAGAAGATCTATGTAATCACTGAGTTTTGGTCTCATTTACCAGAAGAAGTTTCTTTAGAGGAAAACCAGGGTTTTTTTCCGCCTGTTTTTTTTTTATTTAGGTGATATTCTTGTTCAGCATTTCTCCTTGCTTCTGGTTTCATGTTCTGATTGAAGTTACTATGTTGAAGAAGCTTTAAAAATAAAAATGTTTGTTTAAGGGGACATCACCCGTTCGTTGGGACGGATCGCGACAGGGGGCGGGTTTCTATCTCCTGAAATCCCTTACTCTTGATTTAAACATAATTTTTCCCAATGGACTGATTGATGCTCTTGTTTTTTTTACGCAGGCCTGTATGCTCACAGTGTTGCAAAAAAGTAAGTAAGGAGACTTAGGTTTATGTTTCAAGCCTTTCTAAAAAGCTGCAGCCTTTGTAATGATGCTGCATGTGCCTTGTGCTTTCCCAACAGATGCGGCTGCCATCGAAGCCATACTCCACCCTCCCCATCTTCTCCCTGGGACCCTCAACTTTGCAAAGGGGAGAAAGCTTCATGAGGCCAGAGAAACCCTCTACCAGTCACCACCATTCCCTGCGGAGCAGGTGAGAGACAGCCCAGCCTCACTTGTGTCTGTTGCAAATGTTCCCCAAATGTTTCATGCTGGCTTATCAATCATGAACGTGTTGCTCACCTGCTTTGTAGTTGGCCATGCTTCTAATGCCTGTAGTAACTTTTCTGGTACCTGAAAAGTCAGGTCTCTTCTAGTCATTGCTTTGTTTTACAGAAATAGCAACCTAACAGTGTCTTAAACCTTTTTCATATTACAGCTAAAAAATAATGAGAGTCTGGGATGACTGTATTTCTGTAAGACCTCTGAGAAAATATCCTTAACATGTCTTTTTTTTCTAGTGTGAATGGACTCCTTGGAGATAAATTTTACAGGCTGAAATCACCCACTGAATGAGAATTCAATGATGTCTAGTGCACAGATTTATCTTCTTTTCTCCTAATTTTTCTTACTCCAATTTTCATAATTTTTTCATTTTAATATTAGGAAGTTATTTTTTGGCTTTATATCTTATACATAAATGGTTGTAAAGCTAATCAAATATAAAAGAAATTCTCCTTTTTGAGGGAATCTGCTGTATAAACCCTCTGCACAGATCACCATTGCTATGGTGCTGAGTAGATTAGCCAAAAACACCAGCTATTTTTAGTTACTAGGAAGGTTGTTTTTGCCAGGATGTAAATGTTACACACGCCCTCAGTCAGTGACCCTGCAATCTTGCCAATCCAGGCAGAAGCTGTCCTCTCCAGTGTTTGGAGTAATTTGGGACAGGAGGAAGAAAAATTTAAATCCAGACCATTCTGATGAGATTTTTTCTGGAGCCTGAAGCCAAGCTGACAAATAACGTGACAAATCCTGCTCTTTTGCCTTTCAGGTTGACCTCAAGGTCCAAGTCTGTGGATAAGTCGCATGAAGAGTTTCCCAAAGAATTAATGGAGGACTGGAGCACAATGGAGGTTTGCGTGGACTGCAAGAAGTTCATCTCAGAAATCATCAACTCAAGCCGGCGCAGCCTGTCCCTGGCCAACAAGCGAGCCAGGTTAAAAAGGAAAACGCAGTCCTTCTACATGTCCTCAGCAGGAACCTCGGAGTACTGCCCCTCGGAAAGGACGATCAATGAGATCTGAGCCTGTGCCTTCTGCTTTGCTTCAGCTCCACCAGGTCATCATGCATCAGCCAGGTCACTGGGTCTGGATCGTCACCCCCTTGCTTTGTTCCACCTGACTGGCTTGGGTTTGCCTTCAGTCACAGGATTTCCTGCTCCAGCAGCTCCCAGAGACATAGAGCTGTGGTGGGATCTGTGCAGGGCGATACAGGACGGGGCAGCTGCTCGCACTGGGAGAGATCAACAGTTGGAAATTGTTGCCTCTTTTGCACGTGTGCGTCGAAATGAGAAAGCCTTTTCTCACTTTCAGTCTTTTTTTAACCATGCTTTGAATCATTTTTCAGGAGATGAGCTGAGAGCAGGTGCCTGGTGGAGAACCAGTTCTAGTACAGTGTCAGCGTTAGCACACTAGCAAATGGTAGGTCCTGCTGCATTCCCACCTCGGAATGCTCACGCCCTTGTTGAGGCAGCCAAGGGCTGCATCGCACAGCAGGCACTCAATGTGAGCAGCTCCAGTCCGATCCATCTTCCTTTGACTCCTTTTGGTTGCTCTGAGATCAGGGTTCAGCACAGGACTCTGCAGTGTCAGTGTCCTGGGGCAAAGCAGGTGACAAAGCTCTTGGCCCGTGTGATCGGTCATACCCCTGAGCTGCTGTACTTCTTAAGCCTTAGTGTCCTTCTGAGTGACTCCTGAGCAGGTTTTAGTAGTTCACTTTCTATCTTGAATGTATGATAATGACTACAAGTAGCAGTGAATTTTAGTAGTAGACAAAGTTGTACAGTTTATGGGGAGGACGGGAAATAAGGGAGGCTTCTAATTTTAACTGAATACCTGTAAAATTGTTCTCGTGGTTACTCAGAGAAAGCAGTGAGTAAGGTGTAAATTTGTATTATAATGGAGCACACAGATACTGCTAGAGTTCTGTCTGACAGCATATCCACTAGTAACCCCATTTTTTCTGGGGTTTATAACTTGGCTGTAAAAATTCATGTTTGGCTGAAATTTGGGACAGTGCTCTCTCAGATTGGGAGTGATCTCTTTTTTTTCTTTAATCTTTTTTTCATTCTTTCCCCCTTTTTAATTCACCCACAAGGGAGTGGTAGACTAATTGTTTAGAAGTTCCAACAATTTTACAACATTAACTGACTTCTCATGCTTTTTTGCACTTTTTTTTATATTCAAAATACTTTTTTTTTAAATTCAGTCATAGCCAGAGTTTAGTCAATAATTTGGGGCCAGATCTTTTTGGTATTTAAAAACAAGCTAACATAGCCAAGTTATTAATACTTGAAATCAACTACTGTAACTTTTTTCATAAATTTTTTAATACCCTGAGGCATATTTAATATCTATATAGCAGTGTATTATAGAATGACATAGCAGAAAAGTTTCAGATCTATTTATTAACATTTCTATTCTTCGAGTTAATGAGAGATACCTCAGAACTGCTCCAAAGTAGCTGGAACTGGACTTCCATAACATAATTTTAAAGGTGTATTAAACAAAACAGCTTCCTCTGTCTGAAAAGCCCAAGAGGCAGATTGCCCCTCTGGCCCTGGCAAGGCACAGTGCCCAGGCTGGGAGGCACCAGGGCCGCTTGGCTCCCATTTGGCAGCCTTTGGAGCAGCCATCCATATCGTCTCTTTTAGGCTGATTTGAAAAGCACATGCAAAAGTCTCTGTAAACCTTCCCAGGGAGTCAGCCATCCTTATTTTTTTTCTTAAAAGCCCCCTTGGAAAATGAGAATTTTCACATACGTAGGGCTTATTGAAATAGTTTCTATTTTTTTCTGAACCAATGCAAACAGGAAAAGCAGGGCTCAGTGCTAACTCTCCCTCCTTGCTGTCCCATTTAAGGTCAGGTGTCACAGCCCTCTCCTCGTGGTACCTCTGGAAAAGCATCTTGCATGTTAAGGCACCTGGAGTACTGGCATGGGATAGGGATGTAGGATTGCAGGGGAGCAGCACAGGCTGGCTGGTGGGAAAGGTTCTGCTGTTGCTGGAAGGGTTGCCTGACCTCAGTCACATCAGCACTTTGTCTTGTTTCTGTGCCAAAACCAGGCCGTGTGTTTGCTGCACAGTGGGGAACCAGACAGAAACAAATGCAGGAAATCTCACTTTGCATCTGCCCTGTTGTTGTCAGGATTTTTTTCATGGAGATGCCCCAGCCATGTTTCAGTTGCACAGTCCTCTTCTCACAGTCTGCTTCCCTGGTGTCCTCAAGCCACCAAGGTGCAGGGCATCCAGCACATTAATCTTCCTCTTGGAGAGGAACTTGGGATGTTGTAGAGCAGGCAGGATGAAGGACTAAGTAGCTCCTGAGCATGTGAAGGCAAACAAGTCTTTCATGCCTGTGCCCTGCTCCACTCTGGCAGTGTCTGGGGATGGCTCTGGGGCAGTGGCAAAGCCTTGTGATCCAGCCTGTGCCTTCCCTGAAGTCCCACAAGTCCCTGGCTCAGGGCAGGCTCTGCTGTGCTGAGCAGGGCACAAACACTGAAAAACAACGCAGTGGTTGTACAGATGGCTCCCCGTTGCTCACACAGAGCTGCCATGGGCCAGGGCCTGGATAACCTCCCTTTTTCCTTGGAAAAAACCCTCCAAGCTGCTGTGGCAGGCTCCAGAAGACACGGTGTGGAGGGCTGCCTCTCCCTTGCCTCCATCCCTTCCTCCCTGGCACAGTTGCTCCGCATTATCCCAGCATTTCATTCTGCGAGCGGAGAAGCAGCGGGTTGGTTGGTCGTGGGAAGCCTGAAGGAGCTCAGCTCGCTGGTTGCCTGGCTCTGCAGAGGGGGCTATTTTTAGCTTTCCATCTCCTCCCTGCCTGCACCAGCATCCCAAATGCACTGCAGCCATTGGCCCAGCAGCCTGTGGTGCTGCCCAGCATGTCCTAGTTACGGGCTGAACTTCACGTCAGCGTCGGAGGGGGAAATCAGAAGCTTGTAAATATCTGTAATATATTTATTAATATTTAGGAAGTCTCCATCAATCATGCAATGGGAATTGAATTTCCCATGAAGTTTTAAAAAGGAAACAAGTCTTATTTATATGTGTGTTGGCTGTTATCTTTTATTAGAGTTAACGCTTTCAGCCCCCTAATACAGTTTGCACATCTTAGAGCGAATTACTGCTGAAAAGAACACAGCACTAGCACAGAGAACTCTGTTCCACGAATTTTAAAATTATTTTCTTTGGTTTTTTTTAGCTTTACTAGTATGCCCAAGGTCTGTTAAAATATATCATAGGAGACCCAAGGAGCTAAAAATGCCTCTGGCAGCATCAGTCTTGTTTTGTATGTGAACCTGGTTGTGGGGAATGCAAAACCAGCTCTGCCTCATGGCGGTGATGGAAGATGTGAGCAGGCTTTTGCTGCAGCTCTCAGACCTGACCTTTCAAGTGTTCATGGTGACAGTAGTGTTTTGAGGGGTTGTTGGGTTGGTTTTTTTTTCCCTTTCTCCATTAATTCCTTTATACAGGGAGGGGTGTTACCTGGTAAAAATAAAATGTCTTTCCATTATAAACTTTGTCTGTGTTAATTATTCATGGGGAAGCTGATTTAAAGGTTCTGTTTCTCTCTTTTTCATGCTTTTATAGTTTTGTAAGATCAGTCAGATATTTTTTTGGCAAGGAATTGTTAACAAAAATGATTGCATAACAGCTGAACACTGGCTGGGCTGCATGAAGGGATGAAAACCTGTTGAAGTACCTTTAGAATAGCAATAAAAACTGCTTGTGTAACCCCAGTGATGTGATTAACTCCTTGTCATCATCTGCAGCCAACTCCCTCTGTTACCTGTGTGCTGCTTCTTCCAACGCTGGTGGGCTGTACCTGAGGCAGCACATTTGTCCTGCATGTAATACAGGCTTTGGGAAATCTCCATCCCTCCCTCATCATTGGGAGAGAAATGCTGACAGTCTTTTGGAGAGGTTTTTGATGGATTTGGTTTTGTTTTTAAACCAGAAGTGGAGAGAACTTCTGAATTATCACAGCTCTTACATTGTTCTCCCTTCTCTCCTGAGCATCCCTTTTTCCCCAGTCAAGTTCAGCATCAGCTTCCCTGGTTCGTTACTGGCTGCATGCTCTATAGGTTAAAACTTATTTAGAACCTCCAACTTTAAACTCCTGATTGCTACCTTCCTGCTTTACTTCATCCAGCAGCTCTGCACAACTCTTAGGAATGTATGTCTTACAGCTCAGTCTCATCTGTGAAACAGTGACAGCACACAGGCATGAGAGAAAGGTGCTGCAACTCTACACTCTGGTGCTACAGCACATGGATTATGTTCATGTTACCAGAAAACTTTATACTGTTGCCATGTTGATAACTTGGAGCTGCTGTGGTTTATTTCTTCTTTTGTATATGTGTATCTCAAGGCCAGTCTGAGAATGTTTATGAATACCAATTCCAGCTATAGAAACCTCTTTTCATTGTTTCTGTCTGATTTTTACTACTGTGTTTTAGACTTTTTGGGTACCTGTAATTACTCTTCCCCAGAACTTCCTTGTAGGAGGGCCATGACAGAGAGCATTAGCTCAGCCTGATGTGACACACAAAGCACAGAACCCCCATGCTGAGTGGCACCTGTGAGCTCCTGCAGCCCAGAGCAGAGGCAACCTGGGGCCTTCCCTGTTCCCTCACCTTGACATTGAAAAATCCCAGAGCTGCCCATGTTGCTCAGCTGCCCTGGCACACGGTTGGGGTGCTTTGTGTGCCAGAGTCCTCAGCTGCAGAAAGACACTTCAAAATGGTTACAAACTGTTTAAAGAATTTTGAGAGCTCTACTGACGAGCTGAGTGCTCAGTGTCAGAGCTGAAAAGATCCTGCAGTGCAAGTTTCCATCTGCTTTCAGTACTGGAAAACAATTAGCCCTACTTCCAGGTGAAACAAATTCCAGAGAGGTGAAACTTGACAATACGCTGACAAGCACAGACTTGTGAATGAATTTTTCTATGGTAGGTCTGCACTCAACAAATGTCACAGAGTGTAATCAGGAGAAGCAGCTAAACAGGCATCAAATTTTATGCAGTCGTAGCTTGGTTTGTTTATTTGCAATAAATCAATTCAGTAACCTTCCAGTTTCTTCCCTGGTCAGGCTGTTTTGCAGGGGCAGTGCCTGGCTGAACTGAGTGTCAGATGTGAGGCAGCCCAGGCTCTGTGTCCTGAGGTAACAGGAGCTGCTGCTGTCTGCACAGGGCAGCGAGATGGGTTCTGTAGAACATTTCTAGATCTTTGGAACAGACCCTTCAGAACAGGCCTTACTGTAGCTAATTTAAAAATACATTTGTAAGCAGATAGTTTTTCAGTGTGCAAGACTGCTACTGTAATCTCACAGCTAAAAAGGACCTGTTGGATTATTGATATATTTGATTTTTTAAAAAACCAACCCATAAGAGCACTCAATATGAAAAAAACATATTATTCTTGATCCCTCCAATGAAGCTGAAGGTGTTACCACTAAGCTTCAGGTCCTCTCTGCATTTCTCTAACCAGTGACACCAGCGCTTAGAGCTTTTGCAGGACGGGCCCTGGGCCAGACAGTGCAGTGTGGGATTTTTTAAACTGGATTTCAGAAATCTGAGTTCAGAAATCTGCTAAATCTAGAATTAAAGGACATGGGCATGAGTTGATATAAGTCCTGCAGGAGATGGGCTTCCAAAGTTTGGTGGAAATAAGCACCAGTTCAGCTGGCACAGATCTATAGAGAAGCAGCACTCTCAGGGCCCAGCTTTCAGGAGAGACAGAGCCCAAGGCCCAGCTTCAGCTGAGACATTTAAGTTAGGCATGTTCCTATTGAAGGGCTGGTGGTTACACTACCTGTGACTCAAAAGCAAAATGAAGCTAATGAGAAGGGCTTTTGAGTTGTATTTCTGTTAAAGCTGGTTCCATCTTCCTCACCCCAAGCTTCTTTAATAAAAAAAAAAAAATCCCAAACAAGAGGTGCACTTTTTGGACATGAACAGGCTAAAGCACAAACCCTTCCCCTTCGAGCTCCCCCTGCTTCTGTGCTGTCACTGTGCATGTACCGTCTGCGCATCTTCAGGGACACCAGGGGCATCAGCTCTAACAGCAAAAGGCCACAGAACTGTCTCCTGCTTGTTTCCATGTTATGTGGTACTGAAATGCAATTTCTTGTTCATGCATTACTAATTAAAACTCTTTAAAATTACTGCATTGCTCTCACTTTCTTGAGGGAACTGTAAAGACCATGGGCACCCTTTCCTACAGAGCACATGTGGCAAGGCCGTGTTCACATTTATTTGGCCAGTCAGTCTCTGAGCTTTAGCAAGGTGAAAACCAAAATTACAGCAAAGTAAAAGAGAAGGTATTGTACCAGCAGGGACCCACATGAGGAGCCCTTACTGATCATTTCACTTGCAGGTGCCTTCCAGTAAAATGAGAATCATACCTCAATCACCTCAGTTGCGGAAAAATTAAAAGGACAGGACTTGCGTTTCACAGAAATGCCTTCTCACTGAACAAATCCATAGTGAAAGCATGACCTGCTCCCTGGAGCTGCGATTAAAAGGCTTAGCCCATAACCTGCATGATACTCATAGGTGGCAGGTAGTGTTGGTGGGGTGATGGGCTAACCCCCTAAGTTTAGCAAAAGCTCCCTGGAGAATTTAACATTAGAAATGCTGACATAGCAACTGATAAGTTCCTGTTTTCCTCACCCTCTGACTCAAAAAACCTAGCTTTGTACCCTTGTAAGGAAAAATCATGTTAACCCCTAGCTATTGGCCATTTAGGCATAACTTAACCTTTGTCCATTGGTCAGTTCTTGGATCCCTGACAAGGCTATATAAGTAGCATACTGTACTCTATTAGTGGGTGAAGAAGAAGGGCTGAGACCCTTCGCGGACCCCCGAATAAAGCTACCTCTGTGGAACAGCTTGTGCTTTCTTCCTCCTCTCTCTCATCTGCTGAAGCCTCGAGCCAAAGGCATACTGACCCAGCAAGCTAGAGCTGAACTCTGAAAGAGCTGTTTTCACTTGCTGATAATCACTAAACTTACTATGGGTTTTGCCTGCGGCCTGGCCGGAGCTAGCCAGCTCCTGGGCTCTCTGTTCCCCTGGGGACAGAGCTCCCAGGCTATATACCTCTGCTCTATTGTAAGGCCAATAAAAGAGTCTTTAGGGTGAGAAGGTAGTTTATTAGATAAATAAGGTCTTATTTACAAGTCAAGGCTAGTGATTTTAGATGAGTCTTTCCTGTTCTAATGCAAAACGAAGCAGCTGCCAGTCCCAAATGCAGTTACCAGCCCAGGCCCAGAGGATCCCTGCAGAGCTTTTGAGCAGTGTGTGGCTTACAGCAAGCTCCAGGGAGACTGGTACTGGATCCTGCTGCCTACCCAGCACAGACTAATGGAAATAGTTTCTCTGCAGCTTTCTCAGAAAACCAACAGCATGTTAGATATTACCACAGTCACACCCAGAAGTGTTTTTTTAAACTGCACATGGCATTTATTTTGGATAGCAGCACAGGGTACATGGACACTAGACAGCTCTCAGACTAGGGAGGTGCAGCAGCAGGAATGGTGTTGCCTACCCACCACTGCTCCACCTGAGGATTTGAATGAAAAGGTCTCATCAAGGAACATGGCTGGTCATTTACTCAATGCTAGGTTATTACATTGTCACTACAGCAGTGCCCAGTTTGTGCTCTGCAGCAGTTCCTGACACCACCTGCTGCAGCTCAATGCCTTTACTTACTTTAAGCAAAATTTTAAAGAATATGGGAGCTTTCACTAGGATTGCCTGCTGTCCCAACAAATATAACCCTTCCTTCAGCATGCCTGCTGACGTGATGGAGGAGAAGAAATAAGAAGCATGGGAGAGCATGGAAGACTCACACTGGCACAAGGCCAAATTAAGAAAAAGAAAAGGTAGTCTAAACAAACAAAATTAATTACACACCAGACCATTTGACTACACTGTTTTAAGTCAATACTTTTGTTGCTAGCATGAGCCTGCACCAGCACAAAAACTAGACATCAACCAGAAGCCAGTCTATTTCGAGTGTGGGATCTTCAACATCTTAAAATCCTTCAGGGCCAAAAACCACCGTGCCCAGTTTGCCCCGCTCTGGGAACCACTGCTGCTGTCTCCCCTCGCTGCTCCCCCTGCAGTCAGGAACCAGCTCTTCCCAGCTCCTGCCCTCCACAGCAGGCATGTGTGACACAGCTGTAGGGACAGGGAGAGCAGCCACACTTCTATCCAGCGTGGAGACCTGATGTTCTGGCACCAAATTCTTAAAATCTGACCACTTCCCTACATCACACCCTTGAATTGCAACCCAGCAGCTGAAAAACACCAAACTGCAGCTTGAACAACTGCTGTACACAGCTTCCCCCTCACAGCTCACAAAACCCAACTTCGGTTCCACTTTCAACTCTTCAAGTGCAGAATTCTTACTCAAGATGGCACTTGCTGCCTATTAATCAACACAGTTACAAACTCTGAGCTTTCTTCTGCTTGGCCACCAGCACTTCAAGATCCCTCCAAGTAAATCAGCACTGACTTAACACCATTTCTGCTTTACACATCTTTTTCCTCCTACACATCCCTTTTCTTCCTTCTGCTGCAATCCAAAAAGTGGCACTGCTGCTCCCACAAGCAGCCTAACACTTTCCCTCACATGCAGCTTTCTGTCTTTGAGAAACCTCAGCCAATGCATGTGACATAAAACCAATTTCAGAATTATTCTTTAGCCATTTCCAGTAAAGAAAGAGACGATAGAGGAATTACTCTAGGGAGCTATGAAAATAAACACTTCCAAAGGCAGTTTTTTTTTGCTTCAAGGGCCAATTAAGTCTATAACAGCTTAAGAACTGGAATGAGAATTGAGATGCTTCAAAATCAGTGTTATGCACAGCACAGACAGCTAGAGATCCCACCAGATCCCACTGACCTGACCAGTCACGTGGCCAAGGGAGAAGGGTTGAAGCCCCATATGCCAAAAATAAGGACAGAGAGCAGGGTAAAAACTGCCCAGGAAGGTTGTGGGAAATTAGGAACTTCTTCATCTGCTGAACATTGGAGCCTACCTGTAGCCATGATATTTTCTGAAAAATCCTTTCCTTAGGATTTTTTCTCCTGAGAAGCTGAGAGGCCTCAGGATCACAATGCAAACAATGATTATCTGCTGCTGTGGAATGCAACAGGTGGATCTGTGATCGGTCTCATGTGGTTGTTTCTAATTAATGGCCAATCACAGTCCAGCTGTCCAGACTGTCTTGGTCACTCACAAGCCTTTGTTATCATTCCTTTTCTATTCTTAGCTAGCCTTCTGATGAAATCCTTTATTCTATTCTTTTAGTATAGTTTTAATATAATATATATCATAAAATAATAAATCAAGCCTTCTGAAACATGGAGTCAGATCCTCGTCTCTTCCATCATCCTAAGACGCCTGTGAACACCATCACACCTACCTGGTTCCAGTGTGACCCACTGCAAGGCTTCGTACACACTGGCAAAATGAGCAGCCACAGGAAGACCAACAATCCCATGGATGCACAACAGGCACCTACGTCTAAGGTGAGAGGGAGCCAAGTGATGGAACCAGCCTACAGAAGAAATTTGTCTTTTTCCGAACCAGAGTCCCTGCTCTCCTTTAGCCTAGAGAAAAGCAGGAGAGGACTGAGCACAAGTAGGACTGAGCACCTGATGCCTGGCAGGTGGAGCAGCAGACAGATTGGAAAACCAAGCATTTAGCCACATACTTCCTAAGTAGGAGGAAATGGTGGAATGAAAGCAGCCCAAAACCAGGGAGGAACAAAACAGAAAGGAGCTAGGGAAAGAAGCAGATAGGGATAAATTCCTGCAAAAGGAAACAAAGTGTCAAGAAAGTAATCTGGGAACCTGACGTGTAAATGGCACTGAGCCGAGGGTGTGGCAGAGGAGCTGGCTCCAGAGAGCCCATGGTGACTTCGGTGGAAGTCATTCAGTGCTCTGGGACCTGGAAGTGCCATGCCCCAGTCAGCCAGCCCTAAGACAACACTAAGTAAATATTTCATTTCTGATGCAAGGAGCAGCTTTAGACAACTCTTTCCCATACCAAAGCAATATATGAACCTCTCCAAAGGCTTTCCCATCCCTGCTGACAGTCATGTTTCCATCCCTCCAGCAGGCATGCATGGAAATGCTGCAGCACAGGTTTCCAAATGGACACACACCACCCAACTTTTCCCTCTTTTTGTGCAGAGCTCTGCCATAGCTGCACTCCCCTGCCTAGGAGAACAACACCAGGAGCTAGAACATCTTCTGTGCTCCTCACCCAGGAAGTGACATCACTCCTGAAAAGGGGACAACTGACCAGCACCAAAGCCATCCATCTTATTTTCCAGACATGGCTGCTTTAAGCTCTGTCTGTTCCAAAATAGGAAAGGCTTTAGTCCACATAAAAAAGCAATGTCAATATCTGCTATTCATTTAATTGCTTTTAACTAATAGACATATTTTTTAAAGTAGGTTTATTCATTAGTATCATGTAATTTAGTTACACCCAGATCAAAGTTTACTTTCAAACCAACCAGAATATGACTGCTGAAGACTCCCTTAAGCTACAAACACTTTAAAATTATCAGATCAAAACAGTGACCAACATTTTACTTTTCAATTTTTTCAGAAGTTACTCATGCTCTTTAACAGCTTCCTGAGCACATGCTTGCCACTTGAACAAGTAAACATCCTTGCAACATTTGTTTCACTTTGTGTGCACACCAAGAAATAAATTAAAATGCCCTAACAGAGGGTTCTGTCAGAGAAACACATATTACATCTGGACCAAACATGACAATTCTGTAAACATCAGACAAGGCTAGTCATCACCAATATATATTTATGCATATTTAATAGGAAAGTTTCTGCAGTTATTGGAGTATTTTTCCAGATAATGAGAAGCATTTCAAAGGATTTTAAAACCATTTTGTACCCACGTGGAAAAGAGTTGAAAAGGTTCAGCTACACTGGTAGTCAGCAGTTAACAGAAAGCATTTAGAAATGAGAGTCCATTTGTGGTTTTTGTACTCTTGTTTTCTCCACTCAGGAAATTAAAAGTTTCTCTTTATGAAACCTTATCATTTAGATTTAAAATTTTCTGCTCATTTCTCATTTCAACTCTTCTGGTTGTGGCATCAATTTCTCCCTCAGTTAAGATGTGATATGAAGAGCAAGGACCAGTAGATCAGCATGGTCTCTTCATTCCAGCAGCCTACAAATACCCTTCTTAGAGACAAGTATTTTCCAGCACCTTCAAGTAATCCCTGTCCCCACAGGGAGGGGAGGAAAGAGGAAAAATTAATAAATAAGAAAATAAATTATACCCTTCTTCCCACCAGAAAAACTATTTTAGGCTATTAACATCAATAGAAACTTTATCTTTGTTTGGATACAAACATCAAAGAGGTAAAGTATCTGTGTCATGTTCAGGCAGCACCTAAGAAGAGTTAGTTCCACACAAGATGTAGCCTTTCAAAATGATCCTCTAGATAAATATCAGATTCTACAGTATCATGTTCTGACTCATGTAGTTCCCTTTAACTGGTCATAAGACATTATCAGATTACAAACCAGACAAAATTCAGTGCTCTAGGACCTATCAGCCCTTCACAGAACAAAAGTTTACACAGAAAACCCTCAATTCCACATATGCTTTTTTTCCAAGCTTTTCCGTTTGAGATGGTGTAAATATAACATGTCCTCTACCTTTGTTTGAAAAGGTACATTTAGGCTGCTTTGAATGTGCTAAACATTTTGTTTCCAGTGTTAAAACATAAATTGTTCAAATGAAAAGAGCATCTGCAGGAGTTCAGTTTAAACTTCAGTAGGCAACAAGAGCTGCGTGGAGATGATGGATGAAGTTACTTTTCCGCCGATCCAGTATTCTTATAAATGGACGAAATCTCTGCAGATCAGCCTTGGGAGGGAGCTCTACAGAGCAGTCTGCAGAATAAGACTTTTCTGTCAGTTACTTGGTTTTATTTGGTGAACCCAAATATTTGGCTTTATTTTTCCGTGGACGCTGCTGCCATGGCTGGTTTGACCCCCTCTCGTGTGGACTTCAGCTCTTCCAGTTCTGTGTTTAGTTTGCTGATCACCCACTCCAGGGCATCCCGGCCCTGCCAGAAAAACACCAGGATTTAGGATCAGAACAGACACACCACCACTGCTCATGCTTCTATAGCTCTTCCTCTGTCAGACATGAAACTTGCTTTAAAATCAATGCCATGCTCTGCATAGTTTGATACCAGATTATATTGATCATTTCTTAGCATCTTCTTATGGAAACTTCACTTCAGAGGCATTTGCTTCACCCCTAAGCCAGAAGCAAATGCAGGGCTGGTGTGAGCTCCCAGTAGCACAAGGCTGAATTCAGCAGTCAAGTTTCCTTATCTAAGAGAATTGCTGGTTTTGCTCTTTGCTGCTCCCACCACCCAAAGAATATTATTGCAAAATCCAAAAGCTGTTCTCAGCTTTATTAGCCAGGCTACATAGAAAGTTTTTGAGAAGATCCAGGACAATGAAAGTCTTCCAGTGCTCTTTGAAATAGCAGCTAAGTGATCTGATACCTATCAAGAGCTCAGAAGTGGACTCACACTGAATGCTACATTTGTACACAGCAACTTTTCAGCAGCTAAATCAGACTAGTTGAGAGTTGCACATTTTATATCAAGGTATGGAAATGTCTGAAACTCAGAACTGACAGCAAGTACTTCAGTAACAGCTGGAGAACCCAGGGCAATACGCCTGGCAAAAACCTTTCACCTGAAGAAGACTCTAGCAGCTGCACCCCAATGACCACAAGATGCAGCCAGCAGCACAATGAAGCCAAGAAAGAGAAAGACTTGAACTAAACAAAAGTCAAGATTTTAGAACTCTGCAAGCTCAGAATAGCAGCTTTTGTCAAAGCAAGCAGATGGGATCAGACCAGGAAAACACTGGCCTTTTTTCACTTAGAGAGAAGTCAAGAGACATTCACCTCTATTACTCCACTATGAGTAAGAAATACAAAGAGTGGAGAGCAGTAAGTGGGAGCCACATGGCTCTGGCCAAGTTTAGAATTCTGGAGATAAAGGTTTGAGCCCAAGAAGTCATAAATGTTCAGGAGAGCCACTGTCAGTGTTCAAGCCTTCTGTAGACACTGACAGAAAAGACAAGCACAGCCTCCTCTGCAGAGTGTTGTGTTCCAAGCTATGATGTGCTAATTTTGTTGTATTCATTAAAGATGGTAAAGTGCACAGAAACATCACAGTGTCCTGAACTTGCTGCTGTCCTTTATAGACTACTAAGCATGAACAAGAATCTGCATAAGCAGCATTGAAAACATAAGGAAAAAAGAATGTCAGAAGGAAGCTCACACACTCTTCAAGGATTTTTTTGCCAGCCTAGAAACATCAGTCTGGATATGAAAAGCCCAGATCCAGAGTGCAAAGTGTAATCTATTAAAAGAAATAAAGTTTTACTGTGAATAGAAGCACAGTTATCTCAAGATTCCTTTGATATGACTCACTAAGGTCAGTGAAGGGCTGACTTGGTTTCTCTTTGGGTTTTCCATATTCCAGGGACTCACAGAATAAACACTAATTGCTACTTCTGCACTGGCAGGCCATCCTTAAACTGAGAAAAGTCATCCAGGTATCACAATAAAGTGTTCAGCTCTTGGTCAAGGCTCAGAAAGAGAGATTAAGCTCCACCCAAATTACCTCAAGAACTAGGATGTCTAAGTTAATTAGTTCCAGAGATGTCTTTAAAAGACACTAATAATATTCAAGAACGCACGATTGAAATTGTCCACCTCAAGTACAGGCTGCTGATAGAATGGATGATTTAACTTCTGAGCTCCTTTCATTTGAGCACCGTGACTGTTCTTCAGCAGGGAGTAATTTCCAACTTCTCCACAGGCTGTGCAAGACCTGGGAATGCCAGCAGATCACAAATAAAAGCACCCAGACATGGGCAAGCTACTGCACAGCAACAAGTTGTATCCAGCTGTGAATTAACTGAGATGAGTGCTCACTAAGGAAGAAGTGGGGGGCAGGGAGGGGGAATCATCTTTCAGTAAGCAGGCATTTGGACCTTTAAAAGTCAGGTTTAAATATCCTCTCTGAGGTGACACAGGCACACAGAACTGAGACAGCAACAGCTTGGATGTTACATTTGTTATACTGCTCAAAGAAGACTTGCCAGAAGGTAGAACACCCTGGCCATAGAAAACAATCAGTAGAAAAACACTGAGATTCTTTTCAGGCCCTGACTTGAAACAACCACATCATTGTCTCTATCTTGATATCTTTGTGGATGAGATAAATTAATTTTAAAAATCCATGGCATTCAACTGGAGGACCAAGATATTTCCTCCAATTTTTGAGAGTACATAGGTTTGTGTATATCTCCTTAGACTTGCATATACTATATACCAAATTTGCAGCTAAGAATAAACTCATGATTTTGGCAAGGAAGACTTCAGGAACATTCTGCACAGGAAATGAAGTTACAAATCTCAACCAGATCCAAAGCCTCCAAGTGCCACGAAACTACTTAGTTATGAGAAAAAATCTGACAGAGGACTGTCTATAAAGTGTCATACTGTACAACAAGTTCTGCAGTCAGTCATTAAGCAAGCACACTCATCCCCAGGCATGCACGGTGTGTTATTCATTACTGCAGGTGTCAGCAGCATGACGTGGCTGGCAGGACAAGCGCTGCATATGAAGATTTGTTGGTAGAGCTTAATGACTGATAAGTGCTGAGCCTTTGTACTTGATGTTTTCCAGAAAACAGCCATAAAAGCTTAGTGGAATGAGAATGTAAAAGCAAACACTCATGGCATACATGGATCTCAAAGTAAGCAGTGTAAAAAGCCCAACTTTCTTAACTAGGGGAAGCAGCAAAATGCATTTTTTTCTTCTTAGGAAATTTTATTGGTTGAAGCAGAAGCCAATACAGGAATGACAGGGACAGGCTACACTGACTAGTGGAAGAAAAATAATCTGCACAGAGGTCTCACAGAGGAAAATACACTCAGTTCTCTAACCCTGAACTCGGATTTGTTCATAGTTATATAACTACAGGGACATGTCACTACCAAAATTAATATAACTACAAGACAAATGAAAAATAGGAACAGTGTGGCATCCTGACAGCTTCAAGCTTTGCACAGATTTCCTCAGAAGGGCAACACTACTCTTCAGGCAGAAGAAAAGCAAATTCAATTCCGCTATGCAAAACATTACCCCTGCTAGGCAACCAGTTTCAAGAAATCAATTTTATATCCTAAGAACACAGTTCAGTTTCATTTTTATAAAGCCAATTCCACTCACTAGCCAATTTATTAATTTCTTTAGGTACCAGCTTTATGTACTGAAATCACAGAAACTAGGACCAGATCAAACACTCAGAGGAGGGACTCCCCACATCCCTAGCTGTCTGCAGTCTTCACGCCATGAGCAAGGCTGTGTGGCACATGGCTGCAGCACGCTGGCTGCCCAGTGGCACAAGCACTGGTTCACGGATCCAGCCTGGACTGGGGCTATGCTCACCCTCCACAGCTGCAGGGCAAGGAGCAGCTCTGCCATTCCTGTATGCAAGGTGTGTGAAACAGACATGCAGGGTCATTTATGGAATCCACGTGACAACAGTCCATGCAGATATTGGCTAGAAAGCTGAAATGCTGTACCAAGAAGGAGAATGCTGGCATTACCACTAGTTAGTACAAACTGCAGGTGTGGAGAACTGCTAGCTTAGAGCACTCTCAGAATTTTGAATTATCCACTCAATAGCATCCCACCCCTAGAGTAACACAAAAATATTTACAACAAACAGCAAATTATTTTTTTCATCGTCATTAAAAATAACAATGCATCACCTGCCACTGCTACCTCAGAGCAAAGTCTCAATAATTCCTATTTCTTGAGAACAACAAAACATTTTTCAGTAACTGTCATGAAGTTTAAGAGGGGTGTTGAGAGCACAGAGGCACAGCAGAGCATGCAAGAAGAGCTAGTAGTAGCACAGTAGGTACTGGATAGCAAGGAAAGGGCTAGTAACAGCAATTACAAATTCCTGCCAAGTTCAAAATCTGTAGAGACTTTTCAGTGAAATACACAGGACAAGAAGATCTTTCTGATTTGCAAGAAGCTTGTAAGCCAGTACGCTCCTTGAAAATGGCAGAATGGAACAACCTTTAAAAGAAATTGAGCTCTCTTACAGGCAACACCTCAGCAGGTACCAAGAAATATTTACAGTTTCTCTGATTTCAAAAGAGATAATGTAAATGTAGCCAATGCCTCTAGAGGAATTTTGCCAGCATTTTTAACTGTGCCTAACTTGATCTGGCACATGAGCCAACTAGACAATGCTTTGCTACCTCTGGGTCAGCCTGAAATTTGGTTGTGAGCCAGGGTTTGTTCCTCTTTCAAGAATATATACTCCACCCAGACTTTTAAATGGAAACCGGATCAGAACAGAACTGGAATTTAACAGAAATACCTTCCATAAAACAGAGAGCACCCAGCTAGTTAAAGGTACTCTTCAGTGTCTAGAAATGATCCATCACTCCTTCCCCATGCCATGATTTTAACAAATTTTCCTCTCACCTTAGGAGAAGCACAGAGAAGGGTGGAAAAGGAGGCTTTCTCCTCTCTGATCTAGTTGGTCCTACCAAGTTGGCTTACACTGGCTTGGTCAAGGAGCATCCCTCACAAGGGATGCTCAGGATTTCTGGCATAGCAGGAGTTACCTGGGCCAGATTCCCACTGCGCTGAACCCCTCCAGCAATGCAGAACACAATCTCAAACTCCTAACAGCACTCATCCAGCTGTTAGTCAGCAAGGCCTATGCTTCTCAGCAATTCCATTTTTTCCCCAAAAAACTGTAGGACAAAGTGCCCAAGAATAAGCCCTCCCATAACTCTGCCTGTGCTGAAGAGCAGCTCCAGGGCTGCAGGCAAAATAGAAAAAGCAAGCACAGGGCAGAGCAGTCAGTGCAGTGTTACCCAGGTGAGCCACACCTCCTCAAAGAATATGCTTCTGCTAACACTAAATTACTCTTAGCCAAAGGCAAGGAGACAGCTCAATGATGGATATGAACTGGAACAACTGACAAAAGCAGCATAGAAAATATGCTGGTATTAACTGATAAATCCACATTATAAAGGCTGAATGTGAAGTTACATTTTCTACTAGCACTAGCTCCTATAAATAGGTTGCTGAGGTTCTATTAAAAAATCTATTGAAACACTGTGCACGAAATCTGGAGAAATTAAATATAACATTCAACACCATTGACAATCACTATTTCAAAAGAAAGAGTGATTGGGTGGGGAAGAGAGGGAAAAGGCAGAAAAAAGATGTACCTTTCTGGCATTAGAAGATATTGTGTTTGCCATCAAGCTTTCCAGATAACTGCTCAAGCTAATGCCTTTAACAGTAATAATTGCTTCTTGGGTTAGCACAGTCCTGTAAGGGAATAAGGAAAGGTTAACACCTCAGCTGGACTGGACTAACAAATAGTCTCCTAGATACAAAGACACGCACAAATTCCCCTACTTACTTTTCCGGGTTTTCTGGATGAGGTGTGTAAACCAGTCTCTCGTCAACAGACACCAAGTTTGTGAGTGTAATCTTAAGAACAAAAACAGAGCTGAAATCCTCACTCCCCACCTTTCATTTTTCTGCCATCAGCAGCACTCAATACTCAATAGCAGAGCACTCAATTTAACGTCAAAATACTGTACACAGAATATTAAACCCAGAACACAGTCAATAAAAAGACCTATAAAGGATGACACATCTTCTCCTATCCTTGATCTAATTATATCAAAGTTCCTGTTCACAGGACAGAGCACCAACAGCTTTTTCTGGATGTCGAGTCTGATTTATGGACAGTGGTTAAGAGAGGCTCTTCCAGAACCCCATAGCACCACCTGGATTAGACAGAAAATTAATACTCAAGAAGGACAAGGCCTCTTGTACAGAGACAAGGCTCTCCTACAGATAATCCCACATTAAATCTGAGATCTATGAGTTACCAGGATACCAAAATATAGCACAATGCTTCATTCACATTCTATGAAAAGAGGCATTTCACATTAAAACTGTTGTTGGAAATGACAGAACTCATTCATCTAAAAGTCAAACTATTTTACATGCATTCTGAGAAATAATCTTACATTAAAAGCAGAATCACAAATTTTTGATGACGAAGTATCTAAATTAGAAGAAGAAAACGGGAAGAGAAAAACAATCATCTAAAATACTGATTAAGACCTCTGAATTGTTGCCTCCAATGAAAGACACAGCTACACTTCTAATCTAAATGTTAAGAGCAAAACATCCAACTTCCAGAACTAATTACCAGAAACTTCTTAAGCCACCACTCACATTAGTTGAGCAAAGCTCCATCTTCTTTTCCACTGGATCTACCACAGAATGCTCCTCTATGTAAGTTAGAGTTCTACTTGTTCCTAATATCTGAAGGGGAAAAAAATGTTAAGTACCAAAATCCAACAAACAAACTGAACCTTAAAACATAAGTGCCAAGTTCTCAGTGACCCCAAATAAATAGAAATCCATGGATATCAGAGGATTGTGATCAGTGGTGAGACTTCATTGTGTAGATTTCATCAGCCACAGAGCATGGCACAGACCAGCCTGGAAGGCATTGACAGACACACACAAATTTCAGCTTTTACTTCCAAGTCAGCTCCAATTCACAGGATGACATAAAAGGGATCCCACCCTTCATAAAGAATGAAGGCTGCAAAAATGTACCGCTTTGACAATACTGGGCAATCCCCACTCCGTGCTGAGCAGACGGTGACTGTGCAGCCTCCCCTGGTTATCCAGGCTCCTGTCGAGGACATCTACTCCTACCACACAGGGGTTCATGGGGTTGGGGTACTTCCTCATAGCAGCTTTGATCACGGTATCCCAGGGATGCCTGAGAAAGGAAGAGGTGAGAGTATCTGTAAGTATTTTATATTGAATTGCAAATAATCACACGGTACTAAATCAAGATATAGGTTGTGCAATATGGTACAGGCTGTGCAGCTTCACAGCTCACAGAAGTCCCTTTGGAATACAGTTATGCTTGGAAAGGGAATACTGATACAAGAAGGGAAGAAAAATAAATTCTTCTCTCCAGACTGAAGCAAGGAATTATTAACACAAGGCTAAGAAAAACGAAGGCAAGGGGCAACAGTCACTGCTACAAGTGACATTCCAAGTGGTGCCCACAGAGATGTGGGAATCTCAGCTCATTCCAGAACTCCACCAGGAAAACAACCTCACCTAACACTTAAGTTTGCCCTCTTTGGAGAAGAGGGCTAGACTACATGATCTCCAGAAGTCCACTCCACCACAAATTTTTCTGTAATTCTAAGCATACCAAATAAACTAAAGAGGACATCACTAGCTTTTGCTCCTTCCTATAGCAAAGAAAAAAAAAAGCAAAGTGAAATTAAATTCTACTAAAAAAAGGACGGTTGGGAAGTTCAAAATAAAGAAACAGATTTTTAGAAAGCCCACCAGCTCACAGCCTGATGTCTGCACCTACACTACTGCTTCCAGCAGTTTGTTAGCATGAATTCCACTTATGGATACTCTTCTCAGAACTGTTTTTACAAAACAAATTTTGATAACCTCAAATTCCTAGGATTAGAGCAGTCTTGCTACTCAAGGCCAGACTGTCCACACAGCTCTTGAGGTACTTCAGATATTTCCTTCGGAGGCTACAGAAGGAAATATCTGAAGTATATGGACTTGATCCAACAGAGAAATTCTGTCCCTAATTATTTCTATATTCAGAATAACTGACTGTCCTGACATAATAGCCTTAAAGCCTTTAAAGGTATGTTTAAAAATTCAACAATTGGCATCTAACTTAAGAAGGCTTAGGGGTGCCAACTTGTACTTAAGAGTTGCACTCGGGCCCTAAATGGATTTTATTTTAGTCTTAAAATAGACTGGTACAGAAAGGCACTGACAGTACAGCACTACAAGAACAAACAGAAAGTTGGGAAAGTAAGTTATTTTTCTAACAAGAAAAGTGTCAGAAAGCTTTACTGGTGCAAGCAGGAGAAATAAGAGCCCTCAATTCCTGCAGCAGAAGGAGAGCTGGAGGATTGCTCCTTTTTCCATCTTTGGTGACTTTACACCTCCATCAACAGAAGATACACAAACTGAAAATGACAAAATTCTGTTAAATGTCCTTAAGGGGACTGAGTCAGAGAGCTGATAAGGCACAACAACATTTTATTAACCATTCAAATGAACTACCTACACCCACACACATTACGCCATAAGATGTGGATGTTCTAATACAGAACTTGATGAGAAAATGTCAAATAAAAATAGCTTTTGCATTCCCTAGATGACAGATACTCATCTCAAACTCGGGAGTTGTGTCATGCTCGAGCAGCCTCTGCCTGATATTTCCTGCTAGAAACCACAGTTTGCTTACACCAGACAATGCTGGAGCGGAGCGCCGAGTACCTGCACCAGTGCAAGGAATTCAGCTGTGCTGAGCTAATTAAAGAAATTCAGAGCAACACATCTGGCATATTTTGTAAATACGTTAAGAACTATCACCCCCGGTGCTCTTCGGGCCTCAAGACTTTGGGAACACCTGTAGCAGAGGAATGATCGGCGGGTGGCATTCCCAGAGCTGCACGGGCACTGCCAGGAATCACCGGCGGCGGCATTCCCCGAGCTGCACGGGCCCTGCGGAGCCAGCTCCCCGGGGACAGCTTCCTACAACCTCCCGATACTTTTCCCTGTCGCTTCCTCGTCAGGCAGAGCTGGAAGCGGACGGCCAGAGCCGCGTTCCATGCAGAAAAGCGCGCATGGAAAGAACACTTACTCAGAGCTGGCTGCTGGGCACACAGCGGCACACCTAGGCTGAGGGACACCGTCACTCTGTCCACGCTTCTTGGAACATATCATAGGCTCTACATCGGTAGTTCGGGATTTATTTTTATGGCACGAAAGTTATTTTTCCTAAACACCCAGCCCTTCACCAAGCCACCGCGCTGTGGAGCCAGCTCTACCACTCCATCCTGTCGGAATGCTGTTCCCGAGACAGGAGAAGCCCAGGCGCGGGGTCCGGCCGCGCAGGAAGCAGCTCGAGACGATGCAGGACCGGCACCACCGGAGCCCGTTCCCGGCCTCCCTCCTCCTCCCCCGGCCGCGCCTCAGCATTCCCATTTCCGCCGTCACCCCGGCGGGACCCGGCTCGCCCCGCACGGCCCGGCTCGGTGAAGCGCCGGGGTCGCTCCGAGCCCTCCCCTCCCGGCCCCTCACCCGAACACGTGCTCCGAGCTCCAGATCTTCATGGCCGCTCCCGGTGCGTCCCTCAGAGCCCGGCGCCAGGGACGGCGCGCGGCGGCGGGGCCCGGCTGACTGACAGCCTCGCGCCGGCCCGGCGAGCGCGAGCGGCCGCCGGGAGGGGCGCGGGGGGCGTGCCCGGGCCGGCGCGCGCGTCACCGCCTGCGTCACCGCCCCGCCTCTCCCGCGCCCGCGGAAGAGACGACAGAGCGCACATGCGCAGGAGGGCGCACCGGCCCGGCCCGGTGTCAGTGTCTTGGGCTGGAAGCGACACACGGGGATCATCCAAGTCCGGTTCGTGGCCCGGCACTGGACAGCCCCAGGAATGACCGTGTGCCCCACAGCGTTATCCGAACGCTTCTCGAACTCTGTCAGGCGTGGTGCGTTGACCATTTTCCTAGGGGCCTGTTGCAGTGCTCAGCCAGCCTCTATGTAAAGAACCTTTCCCTGATATCCAGCCTAAACCTCCCCTGATACAGTTCGCGCTGGAAAGGCCCATCCTGGGGAAGCAGTTCTGTATTACCATTGACAGGCTGTTCCCCAGGTCCTCACAAACCAACCCTCAGCAACAACTCAAAGGAGACGTGGAGCTCCCGGAGCAGCTCTGGTGGAGAGCTGCAAATGATGAAGGAGTTGGAGCACCTCTCTCACGAGGGAGGAAGGGCTGAGGGACCCAGGCCTGTTCAGCCTCCAGAAGAGATGGCTGAGAGAGAACCCCATCAATGTTTATATGTATTTAGAGCGGGGGGTGCCCAGAGGGGGGATCCAAGCTCTGCTCGGTGGTGCCAAACATTAGGGCAAGAGGCAACAGGCCGAAACTGATGCACAGGAAGCTCTGTCCAACTGAATATGAGGAAGAACTTGTTTATTGTGTGGGTGACCGAGCACTGGAACAGATTGCCCAGAGAGGCTGTGGAGTCTCCCTTACTGGAGATATTCAAGAACATCTGGATGCAGCTCTGTGCCATGTGCTCTGGGATGACCCTGGTTGAGCAGGGAGGTTGAACCCAATGAGCCACTGTGGTCCCTTCCTCTCCCATTTTGTGATTCTGGGGTTCTGTGAGCTACCAGCGTTTTGGTTTAATCAAACCAGGAGTTTTGATTAAATACCCTAATAACAGCCGTGGGGGTGACACGCATCCAGGGACATCATGTGCAGGGCTGTGCCCAGGGATGAAGTGACTGTTGAGGGATACACATGGGGCAGTAGCTCTGTTTGCAAGCTGCAGATGGAGATGTAGGTGGAGCCCTCGGTGGGAACCTGAGACAAGAGGCCATGAACTGCCAACCCTTTGGTGGTGCCAGCCAGGTGAATGGACACTGGGGGACATGGCAGGAGCAAAGACTTATGAGTAAGAGTGAGATTTGTATGTGGCTTGGACTGTGCGGGTATAAAAGCTAGGGGTTCCTTTGTCGGGGTCCATTCTCAGAGGCACGAGCTGGGGCTGTTTCTGTGTTACTGCACCATGAATAAATTGCTTTATGGAATGAGAGATTTGACACTCTGCCATGAGGAACGTGGGGTGGATCCAGTAAGGAAACCTGGCCTGACTGTGTGAGGGGCGTCAAGTGGGCCACCTGTGGGTGCACTGAAGCTGCCTGCTGGAAAGGGGCTCTGGTCCCAGCAGTGAAAGTGTCTGGCCTTGGGAACGTGAGTGACAGAGAGTCTTGTGAATGGTCAGATTGGGATGTTTCCTTAACAGTGATAATGCCAAATGCCTGAGATCACCTATAGGACTTTGCACAGACTCATTCTACAGCAAACACATTGATATGAAATGCCTTACATAATGCGAGAAAACCAGGAGACAGGTTTCCTTATTTTCTACCTCCAGGCTTTGCAGAACATTGCTGCAGGCTAAACCAGCCCTGGCAGCAGGGAGACCCACCTTTCTCAGTGAGGCTGGCCAGCCTAGGATGGCTGGGCTGGGCTGGGCTGGTCTGGTCTGGGCTGAGCCTGCCCTGCTGACTCACCCACACCCTTGAGTCAGCAAAGGGACTGGGACAAGCTGGAAAGATGGGCTGGGACCAATGTCCTGAAAAACAATGTTGGGTCCTGCACTTTGGCCAAAATAACCCCTTGCAGCACTACAGGCTGCAGTCAAGAGTGCAGAGAAAGTGGCCCAGTGGAAAAGGACCTGGGGGTGCTGGTCAACCAGAGCTGAACGTGAGCCAGCATGTGCCCAGGTGGCCAAGGAGGTCAGTGGAACCCTGGCCTGTATCAGACACAGTGCGGTCAGCAGGACCAGGGCAGGGATTTCCTCCCTGTATTCAGCACTGGTGAGGCCACACCTTAAATATTGGGTTCAGTTCTGGGCCCTCAGCTCAGAAGGACATTGAGGTGCTGGAGCGTGCCCAGAGCAGGGCAATGAAGCTGGTGAAGGGTCTGGAGCCCATGTCCTGTGAGGAGCAGCTGAGGGAGCTGAGGGTGTTCAGCCTGGAGAAGAGGTGGCTCAGGGACAACCCCATCGCCCTCTACAGCTGCCTGAAAGGAGGTTTTGGCCAGGTGGGGTCGGTCTCTTCTCCAGAGCAAGCAGGACGAGAGCACATAACTTCATACTGCGCCAGGAGAGGTTCAGGTTGGACATTAGGGAGAAATTCCTCACAGAAAGGGTGATTAAATATCGGAACGGGCTGCTCAGGGAGGCGGTGCTGTCACTGTCCCTGGAGGTGTTCAGAGAGAGCTCGGACGTGGCACTTGGTGCCATGGTCTAGCTGACGTGGTGGTGCCGGGTCACAGACTGCACTCGATGATCCCAGAGATCTTTTCCGACCCGATGGATTCCGGGATCCTGAGAAACAGAGGGCGGGCGGGCTCCGCTGGTGACGGCGGTGGGCGTGGTCAGAAGGCGGAGCGTGACCCCCCAGGGGGCGTGGCCTCCTCAGGGGGCGGGGCCAGGTGTGCCCTTCGGCCGTAGGGGAAATGCACGCGGCGGCGCGGTGACGTCAGGCGGCGCGGGCCGGCGGTGACGGCGGGTCCGGGCGGCCATGGCGCACCGGTACCTGCTGCTGGCGCGGGGCGGCGGCGGCCGCCGGGGGCTGCCCGGGGCCCCGCTGCAGCAGCTGCTCTGCGGCAGGGGCCTGCTCGGCGGGGCGAGGCCCTGCCTGGCGCAGGTGAGCGGCGAGCGGGCCGGGGGTCGAGGGAGGGCGGTGGGGCGGCCCCGGGGCGGGGAAAGGCGCCCCGCTGCTCGGAGCCGGGCGCGTCTCTGCTGCCCGCGGCCTTCCCCGGCTCGTCCTCAGCTCGTCCGGAGGAGGCAGTCCCGGCCTGCTCGGTACCGGCCCTTCCGGGCGGCGGCGAACGAGGGCCCGAGGGTGGGTGAGCGAGAGGGCTGGAGTGCCGCGCTCCCGGCCTGGAAGTGGCAGCCGGCTCCGTGCGGGAGAACCTCGGGCTCCTTGGGCCGCAGCAGAGTCCTCCTGCAGAGGGAGGCGACACCCCAGAGCTGCTGCTGGTGCTGCATCCCGCCGCTATTCGTAGAAACTTAGAATGTTAGGAGGGTGAAGGGACCTTAAGGATTTTCTCTTCCCAACTCCTCTGCCATGGACAGGGACACCTCCCACTACACCAGGTTGCCTGGCCTTGAACGCTACATCTGCAGCTTCTCTGAGCAGCATGTTCCAGTGTCTCACCACCCTCACAGTAAATAATTTCTTCCTAATATCTAACTTAATTTCTCCTCTTAGAATTTGTACCCGTTTCTTCCTGTCTTATCACTACAGTTCCTGATAAAGGGTCCCTCTCTGGCTTCTCTGTAGACCCACTTCAGATACTGTAAGGTAACTGTGAGCTCTCCATGCGACTTTCCTCCAGGCTGAGCAGCCCCAGCTTTCTCAGCTTCTCTTCATAGAGGAGGATTCCCAGGTTCCTACTGGTTTCCCAGGTGCTGTGTCCCACCTGATTCCAAAGTCCTTCCATTGCTTTCTCAGGGTGATGAGTTGTGTTAGATGGGATTGGGGCTGGGTAAGAGACTGAAATGTTAAAGATTAGTGACTGAGCAGCTTGTTTTTGGTGTCAGTGTTCTGGAAAAGAGGAACCAGGTTGTTTGCATCCTGGGATTGCACAGTGCAATGATGCCATGAACCTGCAGTTGTGGTACTAACTGGTAAAGCATGATGTCTGTGTGTTCATTCTTAGTAGAATGGCCTTTGCTGTCAGCTGTTACAAGATGTGTATTACCCTTGTTGACAGCTCTAACACAGTGGGGGGAATGACAGGCCTGTGGGAAAAGGAAGATGCTTCATTCCTCTCCCTTTCATGGCATCTTGCTTTTCTTTGTTTTCCTGTAGCATAGAGTGGTGAACAGCCACACCTTTATAGCTGTGAAGGTTATCTCTTAGACAGTGAAAATTGTGAGGGGAATACACACAGAAGGATGTTGGTAGCTTTGTTGTCAGCATGAATATGTGACTTGTTTTTAATGGTGAATTTGGTTTTGTTTGATCAGAGCTGAACGTCATTTCAACAATAAATATAACATTGTCAGCAGTGCTGCTAATCTCCCAGGAAGCTAATTCTTGTTACTTTCAACAAAATTTAAAGAGTTCCTGTTTGGAATCAATCTTAGGAAGGGGACTCTTTATTCATTCTAGCATCTGGCTTTGCGTGCAGACAGAAAAATAAGGATCTTTGTTCCATAAAAGCCATTATTTTTTAAAATTGATCTTTCTGTAAGAAAAAGTGAATAGCTTGGAATCATATCATTTCAGAAGGGCCTGGGTTGGAAAGAACCTTAAAGATCCTCTAGTCACAGCCCCCCTTGCCATGGACAGGGGCACCTCCCACCAGACCAGGTTGTTCTGGGCATCATCCAGTCTGACCCTGAATCTCTCCAGGCATCCACAACTTCTCTGAGCAACCTGTTCCAGTTGCTCACCACCCTCTAGGAGTAAAGACTTTTCTCCTAATTTCTAATCCAAATATCTACTCTTTTAGTGTAAAAACATTTCCCTTGTCCTATCACTATTTGCCCGTGTAGAAAGTAACTTGCATTAAGGTAGATTTCTTTACCAGCTTTCTGTTGTGTGTTGTCCCCTCTTCCCATTATGTTCTTATGTAATGTTTTGATGGCTGTTAGATAATTAAGACTTTTGGTTTAATTTTGCTTTGATTTGGCACTTCATAATGGGTAAAGCGGTAACTTCCAGCTTTCTAGAATTAACGGATTCTCTATCCTATTTGTACAGCTATGCAAATGGATTTTCTGTTCCTGCTTTGTGTAGCCTCAGTTTTGTAAACTTTTAAAGTAGTTCTGCTTGTGGTCTTGGGTGTATGTAGCACTCTGGACTAGTAACATTTTATTGGTTATTTTAACTCTAAAACTGACCTTTGTGTGTTTTGCTTATCTAGAACTTACATTTTAAAAAATCTTGATTTTTAAGATGGTGTCACAAGGTTTCCCTGAAAGAAAAAAAGCAGATATTTGTTTTGGTTGTTTTGGGGGTTTTTTGGTTGTTGTTTTTTTTTAACATGCAGTGAAAGTTTTTAACATGCCTCTGACTGGGAGATACTTGGCAAGAGTTTCCTGGTATACAGCCTGAAACAGCATCCAGTCAAAATGTGCTCTGTCTGCTTTCTCTCTGTTTAGGCATTGGGTGTGCTTGTATCAGCTAAGCTTGCTGTGGCATTCCCATTGCCAGACAGACCCTGTATCAGAATGATCAGTTTTGGTGCTGGTGTTTTAGAGAATTCTTGAATATCTCCAGTGAAGGAGACTCTACAGCCTCTCTGGGCAGCCTCTCCAGTGCTTAGTCACCCACACAGTAAAGACGTTCTTCCTCCCATTCAGGTGGAGTTTCCTGTGCATCAGTTTCTGCCCATTGCCTCTTGTCCTGTTGCTCAGCACCACTGAGAAGAGCCTGGATCAACCTTCCTGGCACCTTCCCCTCAGATACTTAAAGCCAATAATGAGGTCCCCTCTCAGCCATCTCTTCTCCAGGCAGTCAGGTGACACTGAAGGTGCCATGAAGTCACTTGTTCCTTTTTCTCACAAAGCAGCTTCAAAGCACTCAGCTCTGCATATTAACTTGTCAGGTGACTGTGTGTGTTCATGGAATTTAGGATCTGTAGAGACAATCAAACAAGAAGCAATCCCATTATTCAGGTCTGCCCCAAAGCTCTTGTCTGCTTACCCTTCTCTCTCCTTCACTTAAACTGTAACTTAATTCTGTAGTGAACCTGTGCTAGTCTGGCTGAGCCAGGCAATTGATTTGACTTACTTAAATTTTTCTTTTAAACATGAGCAGTTGTTTCTTCTTAGTTGGAGTAAAGCTTTCAGAATATTTCAGTCTCTTTGCAAATAAAAAGTAATCTGAGTTTGCAGAAGAACTAAGTCCCTAATTTTGTGTGTTAGGGGGACCACTGACAGGAGAAAACCCCGCTGTTTCTTTGAGTTTCGTCAGTTGCTGCAGCATTCGCTCCCTGTCCGTATTTGAACTGTACATGATCTGTGGCAAGCTCTTTTTATTTTATTGCCTACATGGCTGCATCCCACTTGTCCTAAAACCTCTTCTAGGAGCACAGATGGAATTGCTCATGTTGGAGGTCATAATGTATTTGACTTAGTAGCTGTTCTCTGCATTAGCTTCTCTCTAAACTATCTGCACTGCACGTGCTTCTGAGAATCAGTGAAATCCCCTCTTGGATTTTCAGTATCAAATTTTATTCAGAGATATGCAGTGGCACAAAACTAATCTTGATCAAGCAGCCCAAGAATTCTTAGCTCAGTCCACAGCAAAAGCAAGCAATGAGAACATTTTGGTGTTCTTCTTTGTTCCAGCAGGTGGAACTACAGGGATGCTTGAAATAAGTCTAATGTATTTCATCATTTAATAAGGGGTGGAAGGGGAAGCTCCAGACAGAAGATTTCAGCAGAGTTACAGCAGTCAGTTAATGAATGACAGCGTGCCTAGGGTAGTTCTAGTGTGCAACCAAGTAATCAAAAGTTTCTTTAATATGCAAAAATGGATTTTGTTTACAGCCACTGTATTTTGACTATAGCACTGAGCTTCCCTTCACTGATATAGTCCTAGAGGTGTTAGTCCCAGATGGATGTTTGCTGTCTTGCAAGGATACTTGGAGTCATGTTTTCAGGACCTGTTGCTTTTTAGTTAGTGTTGGTTTTTGCATTTTACTATTTCTGTGACTCTTAAGGTAAATAGCTTCCAATCAAAAAGAACAGGAGGCTCAGTGCCTTTATGTGGTGGAAGGGAGTGGAGGCAGAAGGAAAATCAGTCTGTGGGGAAATCTTGGCATGGATAATATTTTGTTTCTCAGAAGTGTTGGAAAAGCTTATGAAGGGGATTTTATCTAAAATATGTCCTTCTTGAAGAAATCAGATATGATTTCTCTTGAATAAAATTGTAGTTTACACTTTTTTAAAAGTATTCAGCTCTAGTAGCAAAATTTTGTTAAGAATTAGTGAGTTTAAATATTTAATTTTCCCTCATTGCACTTCAATGATGAATAACAGTGCACAGCCTTAGAAAAAAGAAGATACCATGTTGAGGCTTCGATTTGTTGTGGTTTTATAACTGGATGTTTACCCACATAGGGCTTTAGATTTTTTTTTTGGACTGAGATTCCTTGTCTCTTTTAGTTTCTTAGCTGGATGTAAGCATTGTCTGCCACATCCCTTTCTTTTGGGTTCAAGGAGATCCCTCATATTCAGAAGCTACAACTTCTTAACTATTTGTAAAAAGGTTGCAGACAAAACATGATTCAGTACTGTGTGCATCATGCTTGTACAGGCACAGTTAATGTTGCACTTTAATGTCATTTGGCTGGTATCATTAAACGTGTCCCATAGAAATCAATGTGTATTTAATGTTCATAGCTTGTAGTGTTTTCTGCTTGATTTTTCTCTTTTAATGAACAATGTTTTGTTTGTGTGTAAGATGAAACTCAGTTCTTAACAACAAGGATAAAAATCTCCTTGCTGTAGAAATTACTCAATTGATGAACTTTTCTTTTCCCATTGTTTTCTTACTTTCTGGCACACAGCAGTTACTACAATATCTGTTGTAAAGTTCCAGTTATAAAGTATTGTCTGACTACCTGCAAGGCTCTACCAGAGAGCTTGCAGATTTTTGTGGCGTGTTCTTGTTGCTTTATATTTCTTTTTCATCTTTCAGCTCTGTGACCAAGTTACCCCCGGAGTTACTGCTGATAGAAGCACTGTTTTGGCAAGTGTAATCGCTGCTTGCAGAAGGCTTTTCTCGCAGCCTCCCAAAGGTGACTCTAACTTTGATTTGTGAAACAAAGCAGACTGCTTGCATACCTTGCTGAGGACTGCACTTGTGCTATTTAGCTTTATTGTCTGTGGGGAAGTCAGTTCTTGTACTAACCTGCCTATAATCTTGAGATAGAACATTTGATTTATGGGATTTTTAGGAGCTATTAAAGAATAGTGTAGTTTGCTCAGCCCTGTGCAGTGGAGCTTTCTGTTGACCTAAATTTCTCTATCTCTGGTTAAAACATAGCTTTACTTCAGGTTATTAAATAGATGTGATTTTCTCTTGTCAACACAGCAGATTTATTTATGGAGACCATGTAGAGCTTTTCAACAAAAAAACAAGAACAAAGCTAATTTTGCAGTCTGTATGTTCCTAGCTTCTTTGCTGGTGTATACATTCAGTGTGTGATGAAAGAATTGTAAAATAAAAACCAATTGTGAGCTCCTTTCCTCTTTCTCAATAGGATTTGAAAAGTATTTTCCCAATGGGAAGAAATCTAATGGAACTAAAAGTACACCTGGAGAAACAAAAGGTACACAAAGCTGCTTTACTTCAGTTCTTGTGGAATGTGTATTCATTAAATTAGATTTTGGCATAACAATTATGAGTTTGGGTTTTAGGTTTTTTCTTTATTTTTCAGGGAAGATGTATTTGTACCAGATTAATTTAGAAGTGCAAATTTATATAGTTTTATTACACGTGAACATTAGTTTGCTTTTATATAATCTTCTGGAATAGTATTTATTTTTATGCTTCTGTTGGAGTGCTGTCCCTCAATTATAAGTTAACAGACCTCTCTTCTGGTCATATCTGTCTCTCTGCCATTTAATAGACTACATATCTGTTTTTTTCATGGAAGATGCTTTTTTTCACGTCATCTAATTATTGTAGTATTGCAGACTAGTATATTTTTCAAAACGTCTCCTTAATATAACTAATAAAGGATAATGTGAGATTAGCATAAGATGTAATTTTTTTTTTTTTAGAAACAAAGCAAGCTACGTCCAGACAACCCAGTGGAACTAGTAGTGGAGGAGGTGGGAGTGGTGGAAAAAAAGGAGGCAAGAAAGAAGAAACTAACTGGTGGACCAGATTACAGAAGGTTTTGACTTTAAAATATCTTTATGTCACTGTCTTGTCTTCATGAGATAACCTTGCATGATTTTGCTTTTTAAGGCCATATTCTGATTGCCCAAATCTTGCTCAAGCCTCCCGTGGCAGGCCTTTCATGGCAACTGGCTCTAGATGGCTCCCCACTCAGTGCCTTTAATGAATAACTATTTTGTGCTTAACTTCAGAGGCACCTACCTCTGTTCAGGAATGTTAATGAAGTTTAAGCTGTGTGGTTGCTAGTAGTCAGTATTCTTAGAGGGAAGTCTCAGACCTTTAGGGCCCTCGTGTTTTGTTTCAGTGGCAATTTGGAGAATTTTCTGACCACACAATGATCGTTAAATGTAGTTTGCTCGTACATGTCCTGACCTTGATGGAATACTTATATGAGTTTTCCTTTGAAATTTATTGCCATTTACTGCCAGGTGTAACACAAAGAAGATGGCACCTGACAGTACAGGAATATATAAAATATTCCTGTATGTATATAAAGAATGTTTTTGGTGCATGTTTTTCATTCTTCTTGTGTTGGTTTTTTTCTTCTGTTAGTTTTTCCCTTTATTTTTGTTGGTCTTGCATGCACTCCTGGAGACCAAGAATAATTGTTTAGAATGGAGGCAGAAAGGTCATGTGATTTTTTTTTTTTCCTTTCTAAAAACAGTAGTTCATGGATCAAAACTCTTCAATTACTGTTTGTAAAACACTTCAATAGAAAGAATGTCTATTGCTTTAATTCCTCAGTTCTATGTGAAATTTCTCAAGCGTGTTCATACAACAAAACAG
Organism: Calcarius lapponicus; assembly: GCA_039654755.1. Classification (NCBI taxonomy): domain Eukaryota; kingdom Metazoa; phylum Chordata; class Aves; order Passeriformes; family Fringillidae; genus Calcarius; species Calcarius lapponicus. The sequence goes on from CM077464.1 coordinate 102,405,717, forward strand.
ACTTTTGTTTAACATTCTCTGTGGCAGGGAATAGAAGCTACAAAGAAATACCAGAACCTCTTTCCTATGTGCTTACTGTATTACAGACTCTAATTTTTTTCTTTTCCCTTCTCCATTTCCTAGGGTGACATTCCATGGGATGTCAGGGAGTTTCGGATGTATGTGGTGGGAAGTTCTTTTTTCTGGACAATGGTTGTGTACTACTTCTTCTTCAGGGTCCCTGGGAGAGAAATCACCTGGAAAGATTTTGTCAACAACTACCTTTCTAAAGGATTGGTGAGTGGGGAGGGGAATCATGTGAAACATCAGAGTGCTGAAGATGCTCATTGCTGCCTCCCCAGTTAGGCTTGTGTTTGTGTGTCTGTAGAGTGAGAACTGGCTCAGTGCAATTTTCAAGGGAGAAAGGAATTAGCTTTCATTTAAATCAGTTCCTAGATCTGATGTTCTGGATGGATGTGGAAAGATTTATGTCATTTCAAGAGAGGGGAGGGAATAGCAACTCAGGACAAAGCTTTGGTTGGATAGCTCATGTGGGTGCTGGAGCAGTTTAGCCACACTCTCTGGGTATGGCTTTGCAGTAAGGTAAGCTGACATAATGGCTTAAAGAGACATGCCAGCTGCCTTTGGAAGAAGTTTGCTCCTAACCTTATCACTTGCGTGAGCCCATCCCTCTGAAAAGAAAAGGTTTTCTGCTTATTTCATGTCTAAAATCAGTTCCTTGGGGAATCTAAGAAGCAGCAGTGAGAACAGAAAGGGATGGGTGGGGAATGGAAGAATCCTTTCAAGGACAGTACATTGGCATCCCTTCACCAGCCTGACTGTGTTGTAAAGTAGCCTCCTCTCTTTGTTTTCTCCTCTCATTTTTTCTTACCTGGAGCCACTACTGGAGCAATCAATTTTATCATCAATATCCTATCTCTCTGTAGAACTTGGCAGCTTCCCATACTTGGAGTAATAGGTTGGTGATGCCCTGAAGTTCAGGAGATTGTCTTGCACAGGCTTTTTCCACTTCAGGAGCCATGAGGTCTTTGCTCTGCTCCCTCCCTGCTTGTAGCTTCGCCCTACAGATTAGGAAAGCATTGGTTTGCTTTGTCCTCTAGGTTTCAGACCTAGAGGGATTTTCTGTTAACACAAAATTAACCTTCCATTACCTTACTTTGGTAAGCTGCTGAACAGGGTGTCTCTTACCTTTCTTTTCTAACTGATCTCTGCAGAGCTGCTCTGTATGCTTCTGCCCAGACTATCTTACAATCGGTCCTGTTCTAAATTGGTGGTTTCGTACATCTTGTGAAAAAACCCATACTGATTCAATTTCTGAAGCAGTAAGACACTTAAATATGTAAAAATATTCGTTTAGCTGTTACAGCAAACAAAGCCTGAAGCCTCCTTGCAGAAAGGCATTGTGAAAGGAGGCTGTTGCACAAAATCAAGTTTCTTGTGACTTTGTAAGATGTAATGTGGCTATTCAGACAGACTAACTGTGTAGCTATTAAGTGCTGTTGGCTGCCTTAGTGGTGGGGAGAAGACAGCAATACTGGAGTCATGTGCTTTTCGAAACAAAGGTGTTCAGGTAGTGTTGTGTGAAATCAGATTAGTTCTAGAGTGACTTCTTAGCTCATGTTTCCTTCAATTCTACCAGAAATGGCCACATGTAGTGAGTTCAGGGAACAACCATACTAACCTGTGCAGTTCGGGCCCAACTGCTAAAGCTAGATTGCAAGTTTTAAATGCTTTAAAAGTGTTAAAACCAGTTATTTTATGGGAAGGAGAGGAAAAATTTTTAGTTGACTTCTAAAAAGGTCCTGTCAGATCCAAGAAACTAACCATTGGAGGAGATGTGCAAAAAAGATCTTAATGGTATATATCTGCTAAACCTGTAGCACAATTCCTAGGTTTATATGGTATCTGTTAGCCCAGCTAAATACTTTTTTATGTAATTGATGTTACTGTATTTGATATTGTAGCACAGGAAGCCCTTTCTAGTAGAGAAAACAGTTGTAAGAACAAAGTTCAGATTTCCCTCAATTTGCTCAGTTTGGTTTGTTTTGGAAGCTGCTCTAAGAGTTTGGAATCGTATAACTTACTGGTTTTGGTGTTTGACCACTGAGACAATTAACTATTGTTTAACTATTTTACTGTAACTGATTTTTGCTGATGCATGCATTGAGTTTTTCATTGGAAGACTGACATTTCTTTTTTTCAATCTAAATTTCTACGTGCCAGTATTATTTTTTTCCTGATTACATACATGATTCCTAATGGCAAACTGTAGACTGTGGAGCTCTCCTGATGTACATGATTAATTGTACATCCTAAGGGGAAAACGGAAAGATTCACATTTGTTATCTGAAGCTGTGGTGGAAGCACAGTGACTGTACACTCTTCACTCAGGTTTTGTTCTTTTCTCCTCCTACAGGTGGACAGACTTGAAGTGGTGAACAAGCGCTTTGTTAGAGTCATCTTTGTTCCTGGAAAGTCTCCTCATGAATGGGTAAATGCTTTTAATACATGTACATGAGATATTAGAAGTATCAAAACAGTCTTTTTATGTCAAGTTTGAGACAAAAATTTGGTCTGGATCGTTAATCATTTCTTAATCGAAAACATCTTCTCTTGTTACATTATCCTACATTGTGTGTTTTTCACTTTACTGTATCAGTTGTTTTGCAATAGATACCTTTAAACTATGACAAGTAGTTCCTTTCCAGCACTGTGCTCTTTAATACAGATACTTAAACTGGAAGAGAAGAAATTGCTGAAGGTTCTGTATTTTTAACTGCCGTTTTCCATCTGCTCAAGAAAATCCCAGACTTAAGTCCACATACTTAGGAATCTTTTCTGTTCCAGACTGCTTTTAGCTGGTTACTTGAGAAAACAAAGAGAAGTGTTTGTTTGCAAAGTATTTATTTAATGGAGTTGCTCTTCTAGTAGCACAGTGAGGAATAGGCTGATGCAGGTGAAAGTTTTCCAAAGAATGATACCCAGTGGTAGAGACCTATTAAAAATACATAAAATTTTCATAGAAGACTCAAAGAAGTGTTAGAAAAGCTTTATCAGGTTACCTCTTCTTAGGTGGTGGAGCTTTTCTTAACCGTCTTGCTGAAACAAGGTCTGCAAGGCCCTCCTGGGTAAAGTGAAATCTGCAGCAATTACTTAATCAGTGGGTTTCATTGTGGCTTATTTATACACCTACTCTTTAGCCCACATACAAGCAGTTGCCTTTGTTTCCCAATCAGTTAACTGCTCTGGTTTTTCTTTTTCAATGTTAGGGTGAGGAGGGACAAGTCAGGCAGGTCATGGTGCAAAAGGGGAGATTTTCTTGACCAGATCTCAACACATTTTGAAAGTAATGGCTGGATTTTTCTTTCTGGTCTGTGATAAATTTGTGCTGTTTTTGTTGGTTTTTTTTATTTATTATTTTTTTGTGAAGACAGCTGACTTTAAAGCTAGTATAAACTGCAGAAGCTTTTCTTAAGAAAAGCAAAAGCTTTTCTTAATCATAAGGGCTAAGACCTTCAAATGAAACAGTAAGTTGTATGAGTGCTGTGTTTCCAGGTTCAGTGCTCTGTGTTATTCTGTCTCTATAGGTCCCTTATAAAGATCTGTTTATTACGCCCTTCTGGTTTTTTCTGGAGAAAATGCCAGGATTTCCATCTATTTAAAGTGCCCTAAAACTACTGGGATTTATCATCTCTGCAGAAGCAGTGATAGATACAAGTGTGTTCAGGTTGGGAGCTTCAGATTTGTTGTGTACCTCTTACACCAGTAAAACACTTGGCAAGGCAACTTAACCTTGGTCCAAATCTAACACAAGGAATTACCAGACTAGAAGAAGCTGGCTTGTAGTGAGGGTGAAATAAGAGCGGGCACTTGGTCATCTCTGCTTTTTTCCTTGCAGTATGTCTGGTTTAATATCGGCAGTGTGGACACTTTTGAACGGAATCTGGAGACTGTGCAGCAAGATCTGGGAATAGAAGTAGAGAACAGATTGCCTGTAGTCTACTCAACAGAGAGTGATGGGTAAGAAGTTGCTTTAAAAAGTCTCTGGTAAAAAAAAAAGGTTGTGTTTACAGTAGACAAGTAGGTTTGTAATATGCATAACTTATGCTTTACTAGGTGGCAGTATTATCAGAATAACAATCAGCTTGGGTTTGTTTCTGAGTGTTATGTGTAAGAGAAGCTGTTCAGTACTTTGTCTATGAAGAAATCCATATCCTCTTACTCTAAATATAGCTTCTTATTATATAAACGTTTTACTGTAACTCCTTTCTTCATTTAAGCCCTTCCTCCCTGTGACTTTTACTAGAGCAAGAGTTAGCCAGGCACAGCAGCAGAGCTCCAGAGATGATGCTCATGTAGATTTTTGAGCAGACAGATTATATCACAGAACCACGGTATATTGGCTGAGATATTCTGGGCATCAATTTTTGGCCAAAAACTAAGCATAAGTTAAATTTTGGGGCCTTGGAAAAAAGCAAGAAATAGGTGATTAAGTAGATCACATTAATCTGACGGTTAACAGAAACTGGAAGATGGATCATGCTCTTAATTTTTAAGAAAAATAGTACTGATGTTAGATTTACAGCATTGTTGCTTCCCATTAGGGAATAATGGCTCTGATACTAGATTTGTGTTCTTTGTATTAGCCTTATGTAGCTGAATTTCATTAATCTTATTTAGATGACAGTAAAAGTGCTTCTGTGATGTATTTTTCCAAATGGCTTAGATGACAAACGTAATCTTGTAACCCAAAGGCTAGTTTCTTTTTGGGTCTAAGTGAGCAGTTTAGAAGTTACTCCTGCTGATGTCTATCAAATAGGTTTTTTGTCATCAGGAAGTTCGACTTTGGGTGGAGTAGCTGATGTGACTAATGAAAATGGCTCATTTACTGCCTCTCTTGTGTTTACATACTTGGTACTTGAGGGTATTTGTTTTGAATTGAAGGGGATGGAGGGGAATATCTTGGTTTTACTGCAGTGTATGTTACCAAGCTGCTGCTGCCTGGTGGTCTTGGTGGCAACATGAAGAATGGTGGCCTTAACTCTGGGCAATCCTGCAACTTCAGACAGAGGTTTTTATTTCCCTATTCTACACATTGCTTGCCTCATTTTTCTGTTTCTTTATAATGGAGCATGATCTTAAGGATGGGCCATAAATAAATCTGTTGAGCCCTTATTTAAACAAACCTGGGGAAAAGTGATGGTCAGGGCAATGCAGCACTTGTGTGAAAAGGCTGCGTGTTGGCCTGAAGCTTTTCACCACAGACTGGGGAAAGTAGATCAGTTTCTATGCCTTTTTCAGCCTTGTACAGACTTTTACTTCCTGAATCCCTCGTCCTGACACAGCTCTGATCCTTTCCTCCTCAGTGTCTGTTTTTCATAGAGATATTGATATATATTGCTCTGCCCCAGGAATGCCACAGAAAACAGGAGAGAGCAGCTATATATAGTCAAAGTACTGCTCTTCCTGTTGGATCAGAATCTGCTGAATAGCACAGTAGAGGGGAAAAAATCCTTCTTTTCCTCTTTATCCCAGGAATGTGGGTTATCTGTAAAGCCTGGAAATCCTGTGCTCTATGATTGTCCTTCTTTTCTGCATCTTGTTTTTGCCGAGTGTGGATGGAACATCTTGTGAGCTGTTTGTTGAAGCTGTTCCTTTTCATAGAAAAATCTATGCAGTGCTCAGATACTATGATAAAGAGGACTGTGTTAGGGTTTTGGGCTTTTACAGAGCTGTGCTAGAAAGCTGGAGGACAATGGACAATGAATAATAATTAAAAAAAAAGCAAAACCACAAAATAGAAACAAAAAACTCCACCCCAAGAAACCACTCCCTCCCCCCTGCAAATCTGTATCCTTGAAAATGAAAATGGAAACATAGAAAGGAGAAAAAAATGTAAAAAGCTGAAAGACCTAAGGGAAGAAGAGCATATGTTTTGGAGAGAAATTTCTGCTTGAAGTAATAGGATACACTGTCTATATGCTACCTAATGCAACTTACTTTGAGAATATAACCTTTTACATAACTAGTCCTGTAAATTTACCTTTGAAAAACAAGCTACTCCTGTTTCTTAGGTAATGCACATTTTCCTCTGCAAAACTCAGCAATGTTACTTGATGCACTTGTTTTAAAACAAACAACTATAACAGTTTGTTCTCAAATTTATTTTGATGGTTTCCCAGTATGAACAACCTGCAGAAATACAAACATTAGAAGTTAATAGAGTATTAGTCCTGAATTTGCTTATAATGGAACCAACATCTTATATGTGTTATTTGCAGTAATGGATTTTTGTGATAGGTTTCTCTTTTTTTGTTTGTTGTTCTCCACAGATCATTTCTCCTCAGTTTGCTGCCTACAATTCTGATTATTGGTTCATTGCTGTACACATTAAGAAGAGGTCCTGCAGGCTTGGGTCGGGCAGGGCGTGGAATGGGTGGACTTTTCAGTGTTGGTGAAACTACAGCCAAAGTCCTTAAGGATGAGATAGATGTTAAATTCAAAGATGTAGCTGGCTGTGAGGAGGCCAAATTAGAGATAATGGAGTTTGTTAACTTCCTGAAAAATCCCAAACAATATGAGGATCTGGGAGCAAAAATTCCAAAGGTAAGGGATCGATGACTTAGACTTTATTCTTCTAGTAGTCCTCAGTACTAGGATTGTTTACATATGCAATGCTTTCCAGCTTCTGTTTTCCAATCAGAAAAAGAAATAAGTAAGCATTGAGTGCCAGCAGTGTAACTGTGGTGCAGCAGACTTGCTTTGTGGAATACATTATCTGTTCATGTGGACCAGAAGTGATACACATATAGGTATAACAGCAATCTTGCAAGTGGTTATTACAGAATTGCCTTTTGGCTGTGCTGGCAGGGGAGTCCACCTGATGACATGCCTTTCTTTTTCTTACTTAGTATGTCAGTCAAAGAAAACACTGTTCCTGCAACTCTTAAGACAGCATGGTGTTGGATCAAATTTGTTTTTCCTTTTGCTCCTTTAAATAAGGGATTAATCATAAATTATTTCCTTGCATGATTTTCACTGTAGTGAAAGAAAAGCCAAAGGGCTCAATATCACTGACATGTTATTTCATAGGCTTAATGTTATGTTTTCTTCATGAGGAAAATATACCTGTTTGTCTTGCAGGGGGCAATTCTGACAGGTCCTCCAGGTACTGGGAAAACCCTTCTGGCTAAAGCTACAGCTGGAGAAGCCAATGTGCCATTTATCACCGTCAATGGCTCAGAGTTCTTAGAGATGTTTGTTGGTGTGGGTCCAGCGCGAGTAAGTCCTTGGCCTTGCTCTTTTCTTTCAGTATTGGCTGTTGAGAGGATGTTTTCAGGTTTGGGAGACAAATGGTTTGATTGCAGCTGAAGTTGTTTCTTCTATGCAGATTTCTTACAAGTGATGCCAGATGCATGTCTAAACACAAAAATCACCAGTGTACCTTTAATAAAAGTTACTAAGGCAGTTCATTAGCTAGTTTCACTAGCCTGAAACAGTTCACTGTTAAGGATGTGTCTCTTTTCAGGTGCTTGAGAACACAAAACAGCACTCTTTAAGCTCTGATCTGAAGTAAATTTACTAGCTGGATCAGAAATCTGTAGCTCATTCGACTACTGCTATGGGAATGCCTCCTCCTGCTCTAAATCCTGCTTCTTTGAAAAACTTTATTCTCTTTGTAGTTTGAAACTTTTAGTTGTAAAGAGTTGCCTAAGACACAGATAAGCTTCTAATTGAAATATGAGTCCAATGACTGATTTCTGATGATCAGGTGTTTAAAATAACGAGATGTATGTCTGATTTTTTTTGTGCTTTTCTGCCTTAACTGTCTTAAGAAAGCTCTCTAAAAACATGTGAAGTGGTATAAACAAGTTACTGATGGTATTTTATGGAAATTAAAATTTGGGAAAGTATTAGGTATCCTAAAATAATAGTGATACTTAGACTTCTGTTGTCAATAGGTACCTGAAATCCCCCAAAGCAAAATGACTTAACTTTTCTGGTCTATGAAAATAATTTTACTATCCAGTGAGAACTGTTGATATAACTTTGGCTGGGAATTGAGGTTTCAACACAGTTGATAATTTCTGGTGCCTATAGAAAACAATATGAAAGAGTTTTACTTTTGGTTCCTATTAATTTATTAAATAAGACAGTTGTTAGTGATGCTAAATTGATCATTTGTAAATTGAATGTGCTAGAACTAAAACTACTTACAAGCCTTGGTTTCTTTGGTGACTTCTTAGTGTATATGCATATGGAAACCTTTAATTCCCATAGTGCATATACACTAAAAACAGTTGTGTGATTCTGGGTTTCTGCTTATTCCAGTGAAAAGAGAATTCACTTCAAGCATCTGACACATGTTTATCTTGCTCCTTCATTGTACTTTTACAAAAAAAAAATTAGGTGACTTTCTGTTGTACGGCCTACTGTCCAAAATTTGCATCTCTTCATGTATGCTGTACATTTTTTGTCATCAGAGAAGTGTTCTGTAATTGCATCACTAATGTATAAAGTAGTAAAGCTCTGAGCTGCATCTAATTCTCATTCAGGTCAAAATTCTTCCATTAATTTTTCATTTCCTGTTTGCTCCAGTTGGATTCCTCGGTTGTAGATCTGTTGACTCACTGAACTGGTTTTAATGAGGTCCTTCTGATAGGTTTGCAAGCAGAGCAACATTGCAATGTTGCATCTAAAATTCAAATCAAATTCACTGCAACTACCGCAGTAGTTAGGTAATACCTTGCTTAAAACATGGAAGTCTAAAAAAATATTCGGCTATCTACTCATGCCCTGGATGTTTTTTCTAGACTTCTAGCAGTTAATTTAACTTGCAAATGAGTATTTGGAGGGGAATAAAGTAATTTATCATTGCCTTGGAGGCAGGCTGACGGCTTTGGAGTGAATGCTTGCTCAGAGCCATGCTCAGTTATAGGGATACTGTTACTGATGTGCCTCTTCCCACCCCTCCTCACCCCCCAGCTCAAAAGAGTTACAAACCAGTCTGATACATTCTCTGCTCTTTTGTTAAGGTTAGAGACTTGTTTGCTCTGGCTCGTAAGAATGCCCCGTGCATTCTCTTCATTGATGAAATAGATGCAGTAGGGAGGAAGAGAGGAAGGGGCAACTTTGGAGGACAAAGCGAGCAAGAGAACACACTCAATCAGCTTTTAGTAGAAATGGATGGTGAGTATTTAATGCCTAATACTATGTTATAATAACAAGGATATTGGAAAGAATATGCTTGTTCAGACCTGTTAACCAAGATTTGTATTCTAGCTTAAATTAAAATTGTCTCTGTTTCTTTGTTTCCTAAAATAAAGCATGGTGACTCACTTTGCTGCAGCCTGATGTTTTAGTAAAAATTCATTCAGAGAAAAAGAACCTTCATTCTGGATCTCCTAACTCTTTGTCATAGTTGAATAATCAGAAAAATTCCTCTGAGACCAGTCTGTCTGTAAAAAAATACAGCTGGCCATGCTGGTTCTGTGATTTCCTGAGCAGTTAATCTATTATTGTATTTTGAAGATAAAACAGGATTTGATATAGTACTTTACAAAGCAGAGCCCAAGGCCATTTTCTTGCTTGTTATGAGAAGCTGGACAATGCAGTAATAAATAGAAATATTTTCAACTTTAAGATAATTTGTTTGAACTGTCAGTTCTTACATGACCCTGTAAAGTGGGCAGTCTTTATTTCTGTTTTTGTGGGGTTTTCCCCTCAGAAATTATATTTATGCAGCTTTTCTCTATCACTTTTCTTTAACAGGATTTAATACAACCACAAATGTAGTCATTTTGGCAGGTACTAACAGGCCAGATATTTTAGACCCTGCTCTGATGAGACCAGGACGCTTTGACAGGCAGATTTACATTGGTAAGTTTTACCTGGGTGCCTGCAGTCACTGCAACTATTTATACATGTAGCTTCCTTCCACACACTCAATTTGAATATATATGTGTGTGAAAAGTAAAACCATATGTCTTCTATTTTAAAGGACCCCCAGATATAAAAGGAAGAGCGTCCATTTTCAAAGTTCACCTTAGGCCTCTGAAATTAGACACTGTCTTAAATAAAGACAACCTAGCAAGAAAGCTTGCATCACTAACACCTGGGTTTTCTGGTAAGTGACTCCTAATGCCACTATTATTCTCCAAGCTTTAGATATTTGATTTCCCTACTAATTCTGGTTTTCTTGCACCTGATCTTCTGGATGGCATTTGATTTCATTGTATTTACTGGCACAGCCTGAAATTCTTTTTGCCTGTTAGAGCAAGTAGGAGATTTCTGAGGGTCTCAAGTTTTGTCAGCTTCAGTCAGGGTGACATGAAGAGGGAGTTTCTTCTGTCTTCAGTACAAGCAATTAAAAGGTTTCTGATTGTTATCACTCGTGTGTGTTCTTCCTTTGTTTGTCCTTTCCTTTGTTTGTTTCATTCTTGAACATTTCTGTGGAGTTTGTGTGCATATTCTGTAGGGGAGTTTGTTTCTGGATGTAAAAACCAAAAAAACAGTGCAGAATTCAACTATTGGTCAATACAGATTTGAAATTAATTAGATTATAAGCCAGTAATGAGAGTTCTCACATATATTCTGAATTCAACACTGGTGAATTCTTCACTGGATTTTGGTCTATATAAAACTGGTTTTCTGTGGTTTGACTATCAGTGTTTCTGGTAGCTACAGTGATGTTTGTAACCGCAATAGCACTACTGCAAATAGTTTTAACAGAAAGTGGAGGGCTTGAAATCAGTAATGTGAACGGATATCTTCTAAAGATATGCTAATATCTAAGCTATACAGAATTCACATGTAGGAAATGTGTGCAGCTAAATATATACTAGTTTAAGTATAATCTGCTGCAGATTATACTTAAAAAGAAAAGGAAGGTGGGGTGTATCAAACAAGGACTTCACTGGTAATAAACTTTATTTGCTGGCTGTCTACCTGTGGGAAAAATCCTAAAGCCTATAACTATAGTACATATATTTAAATATATCTTAAGTAATTAAGCTATTTCAGAACACATTACCTTTAATTTTCAAGCTCAGTGAGAGTTTATAGCAAACCAGTTGTAGGTAAGATTGTTTATGCTAAACTCAGAGAAAAGTGTTGAAAAGGATCAGTAATTCTTGCCTTCTCTTTTAGGTGCTGATATTGCTAATGTTTGTAATGAAGCTGCTTTAATTGCTGCAAGGCATCTCTCAGATGCTATAAACCAAAAGCATTTTGAGCAAGCAATTGAAAGAGTTATTGGAGGTAAGTGAATAGCACCAATTGTTTCTCGGAAATTGTAGTAGGCAACGTCCTTTTTTATATGTGTAGGAAGCCATGCTTTTGAATCTTTGTCCTGCTCTTCAAGGTTGTTTTCTTTCTCTCCTAAACACGCTTGAGATCTAGAAAAGAAGTATCCCGTCTGTATTACTAACTTCTGTAATAGAGGAAGGGGTACAAAGACAAATTTCATCAGGACACATCTCTAATTTCTTCTTCAAAATGGCAAGAAGAAAAACTGTTTGGATTTAGGGATGCTTTTAACTGCTGCTAGCCTGAAATAGTCTAGAAAATATTTTTAAAGTTCAAATGTTTTATTTAAATATTTGAATATTCTTAACAACTTCCATTGAAACTAGAAAGTCTTGAGGAAGGACAAGGTTACAGTGATACCTGAGAGATATGAATTTCTAAAACTTGCAGGTTTTGGGGAAGTGTTTAAACTTTTTCAATGGATCACATGTATGGCCTCTAAGTATTGCTCACCATGTTTGCAGATGAGGTAAAGGATTTCAGAGGAGAAAGTTTTGTCTGAAACTATTAATCAAATTTATTTATTTTACAAAGGTTTGGAAAAGAAAACTCAAGTACTCCAGCCAGAGGAGAAAAAGACAGTAGCATATCACGAGGCAGGGCATGCAGTTGCAGGGTGGTTTTTGGAACATGCTGACCCCCTGTTAAAGGTAAGAAGGCTAATTTGGACTTCTAATTTTAACAGTACCATGGACATCTTTTTCTTTGTGGTCCCCTGCCTCCCCCCTCAATATTAAGAAGATATTAAAATATATTAAAAAGCAGTGTAAGTGTGTCAATTTTAGAGTACATTTTGGTTCATTTCTTGTAACTTTCTTAACTGTTTTCTGACTTAGCTGTTACATAGTTTGTAGTATAAATGTCCTTTGAAAGTGAGATACCTGTTCTTCTTATGAGTCTGCTGGCCTTGACGGCTGCTTTTTCTCTGAGGCTTTCCGTACTGATCAGTGGTTTAGTTACTCTTACCAGGTTACACAGATATACTTCAGAATATAGAAAGCTAAATCTTAGTTTCAGTTTGCTTTCTATTAGCTTCACAGCGTGACAAATTGAACGTAGAAGGAAAAGCACCCCAATCTCCCAAACTTGCTTTAACTGTGTTTTTCATCTCATCTCAGGCTTAAAAATATTGTATAATTTACTTCTGGAAGGAGGGTCATTAGTAAATGAGGAGATTCCTTAAACTGTTCAGAATGCTAAAGGTGGAAAAATGCTATATCTGTTACAGAGTACATAATGCCCAATACATAACATTCAAGGAATTGTGGTTTTTAATTAAAATGGTATTTTAAAAATATGATACAGTTTTTAGAGAAGATATGACAGTGGTCTTACCTTTCTTTTCCAGATATTCTAGTAGTTGTTATCCCAGTTTAGAGCTAGCCAGGGCTTTTAAGGATAAAACACAATGGGGGCAAAACTGTAAACGGAAATAATGTCTGAATTAAACCTCAAGGGTGAGTATGGTGTAGGTTGTGGTATTAAAAACAAGTCAAACTGAAGAATGCTTTATGGTTTTAACACTGTTTAGTTGTAGCACTGTTACTTTTGTTTGTAGGTATCTATTATTCCACGTGGTAAAGGACTGGGTTATGCTCAGTATTTGCCCAAAGAACAGTATCTGTATACCAAAGAGCAGCTACTGGACAGAATGTGCATGACTCTGGGAGGACGTGTGTCTGAGCAGATCTTCTTTGGAAGAATTACAACTGGTGCCCAAGATGACTTGAAGAAGGTGACCCAGAGTGCATATGCTCAGGTATGGGCTTCAGTGAGACTTCTTTTTTTCCTTTACTGTTTTCTTTATCTCTGACCTAACTAATATTTTGCTATGATGCAATTTCATCAGGTGCATCCCTCAGAAGCCTTGTTTCAGAAAACACTGTATGAATAAGCATCATGGTGTTGTTTAGAGATGCTGATGACTAAATATTTTATTTCATATCACAACAGCAGTCTGTGCATTAGGCTTCAATTACTGCCCTACATCTGCCCACAGGAACATACACATTGATCCCATTGGATCGTATGTGGGAGGAGTTATACTTATTTTAAAATGGAATTTAGTGCTCAGATTTGATCATATCATCCTACATTTACAATTACCCAGTGTGAAGATTCAATTTGGATTCACACTTGAAATCCAGAAACCTTGTTTGAAAGCACTATTTGATGTCAGTTAAGGGTATGGGAATTAAGACATTGGTTTGTGTTTGTATCATATTAACTAATGTAGATGAGTAATTTAAAATCTTATCAATGCAATGACTCACCTAAGTGTAGCTGTGGGCTACACACAGGTGTGTTACTACATTTCCTGCATCAGGACAAAGGGTGTCATCTCATAAGACACAAGGAGCAAGAGACATTTTGGAGTGCACTTATCTTCCCCTGCACGCTTATCCCCAAACCCCACCTACTTCCTGGTCTCAAGCATGCTTTTTGTTGCCTCAGTTCTGGAAGGCAATGTGTAATGATATCCTGTTAATTCTATGAGATCTTCAGTGACTCTTGCTCAATTTTAAATTTATAAAATAAGTTTACTTACAGACTTTTGTACGTGTCAACCAAAATTAAGAAAGCAGGTTAAGATGCTTGGTTCTAATGGTAAGATCTCTTTGAATTCTGAATATTCGTTGTCATACCTGTGTGGATCTTGCTAGACTGAGAAGTGCTGCTTTAGTAACCATAAATTGATAGTAGCCATGGAGTGAATAAATAAATAGCAGTTTGAACTTGCTTCTGCCTCTGCTGGAGCAAAATGCAACTTAAAACATCCACATTTGGCAACTGGACAAGTCAGTATTCGGTACTGAGTGAAGCAAGATAAGAATTGTTTGACATTTGTAGAGGAGTGTCTTGGGATGAGGGATAGCATGTGATTTTTGGGCTTGATAGAAAAAACCTTCAAGACCCTCTACTTTAGTACTTAAGTCAGCTTATCTTTATGGGTGAGTAGAATATGCTAAATTTTGGAAGTATTTTGAATTGGCAAAACACTTCTATTTCTGGTAAAGAAGGGTTTTACTGCTTAAGGAAGGCTGAAGTGTTTTTTGTGTAATATCTTAGAATTTGAACAGCAAAGCACTATGCATACCACTAGCAACCACTTTAAAATGGTGTTATTTGTGTCCTCCACTTAATCAGTAAAAAGAAGTAAGTGGAAGTCAATGCACGTGTGTTAACTTCAGGAGACTTGAGTTTTCAGGGAATGGTTGATGTTACAGGAAAAGATTAGGTTATAGCAAAATTCTTCCTCTCCTTTTTGTTGGCCATATTTTACTTCAACATACCTTAAATTCTTGCTGTCTCTCCTGTGTTTATTTGGATTTTTTTTCCCTTCAGATTGTTCAGTTTGGTATGAATGAAAAAGTGGGGCAGATTTCCTTTGATCTCCCTCGCCAAGGAGACATGGTCTTAGAGAAACCTTACAGCGAGGCAACTGCCAGGTTGATAGACGAAGAAGTGCGGTCGCTAATTAATATTGCCTATGAAAGGACATTAAATCTGCTGACTGAGAAGAAAGCAGAAGTGGAAAAGGTGAGCATTACAGTGTTTTTAGCCACTAAGTTCCAGCTGGTAAGCCAAAATCTGAATTGAACTGAATTAGATTTAAAATAGAGACTATATAAGTATATGAGGAAGTTTGCTCAAAACCCATTTGATGTAATCTTGACAGTGTGTCGCAAGACTTAACAGAAATCTCCTTTTGTGTTGGAACACCTCTGAGCATCTCACAAGCATGATTTAACATCCCTCCCTGCTTATGTGGTCAATATTCATTTGGAAAGTTGGAGGGAAGAGACTGCCTGCAAACATAGGGTTTAGTAGATGTGATAGGCAAACTTAAAAACCAAAAGATTAAATACCAGGATCCCAATTTTTTTGGGCAGAAGAAGCTCTTGTAACCAGGGAAGTACATATGACTTCCTTTCTCTGAATTCCTTTTTTGTGTTAATAAAAATATCTTTGTCTTCTTCCGTGCTGTCCCTTGGCCGCTTGTGGTCTGCCTCACTGCAGCCAAGATTCAGCCTGTGCATATTCTCTTTCTTCATGCCACAAAACCTGATACAGAAAAAGGATAATTTTCTAGGACAGGGATCCAGTAGGCTTACTGACAAGGAGCCGAGTTTGTATGGGCTCCATAAATCCTGTTGTAGCTGGTCAGCATCCCAAACGAGATCACTGAATGTGGTTTGTGCTGAACAATGAGCTCACTGACCCAAGGCTGCAAACTCCCCTGGTGCTGTGTTCACACATTGGTATTTTATGGTGCTCTTGAGCTTGTAACACAGCAGCAGCCCGATTGAACCATCCCCACTGACTGGAAGGGAACTTGTTTTCATGTACCACTTAATGCCTTGCATCAGGAGCCTTTTGGCAGAAGCAAAAAGCTGCTGTTCTGAAGCAACAATAAAAGCAACAGTGACCCACACTGAGGGTGCTTTGCTTAGTCTTAAAAGCAGGATTAAAAATAAAATTGTGTTTGTGCTCCCTAAAAATCCTCAAGGAGGAGAAGAATCTTGTATCTGATGAACTCTGAACAACCTGTTTTTTCTATCAAAATTAATCAGTGCCAAACTAACTGCCTTAAGAAACCCTTCCAAACAGGGCAGCCATCTCAGGTGTTTGATATGTATGACACAACTTGTTGTGCTATTCCAGGTTGCCCTGCGGCTGCTGGAGAAGGAAGTGCTTGATAAAAGCGACATGGTAGAGTTGCTTGGCCCAAGACCATTTGCAGAAAAGTCTACTTATGAAGAATTTGTGGAAGGCACAGGAAGTTTGGATGAGGATACTTCACTACCAGAAGGCCTTAAAGACTGGAACAAAGAGCGTGAAAAAGAAAAAGAGGAGACAACAGATGAACAGGTTTCTAGGCAGATCAGAGGAGGGATGCCATTTTAACTGTGAAGTGTGTGCCCATGGTGACTTGCACTCTGGAAGAGAAACAAACTCACCTAGTTTGTACTTCAAAACAAAAAATATTTATTCAACCAAACTGTATTAGGGATGGGTGGAAGAGTGATCTCTTGGGATGAGATAAGGATGTTCTGCTTCTGATGTACGTGTGTGAGATCATCAGTTCACTGGTAAAAGGTGATCATCTTTTGTTTGCCAGCTGGAGAAGCATACAAGGGATTGGAGCTGCAGTGGAATGCCAGAACTGAGCCTCTCAAGCATTGGAACAGTTCAGATTCATGCACAGATTTTGTGGCACTGTTTTGGTTTTTTTTTCCAAACATCTGTAAGCTTACAAAAATCAAAGGGTTTTTTTGATTATTTATCTAAACTATACCTGGATGTGACCTGTTTCCAAAAAGAAAAAGAATCATACAAAGTGCATTGTCAAATGTGGAAGTCTGGTTGTACAAAGTACTAGCTCTGCAAAACTATCAGCTCTTTCATCTGACCCTTTCCCCTTCACCTCATTTTGATTTTAGAGTTTGTCTACAGAGTACTGCCATGTAAGTTGACAGTGAAAACTGAACACTTGCTTAAATATCTTAAAATGTACTCATGGTTCAGTGTCTTAAATTAAGTCTGAAACTGTTTGGCTCCTGCAGTTTTACCAGTCAGTTTTTTACAGAGTTCTGTAAACTATTGAACATATGAATGTGATGTGTAAATACAGTTTGAGTCAATAAAAACAGTACTTTTCTGAACAAAGCTGTCCCTTTTTTTTCCCTTGCTGGTTTCTGGGTATAGAATTCATAACAATGCAAAACTCTGTTAAAATAGGGTAAAATGGTTGTGTTCCCAAATACAAGCAGCAACCAAAGCCAAAAGTGTTTTTGTGTTCCCAAATACAAAGCAACCAAAGCAGATTGTCAGAGTTTCATATTCATTTGCTTAACAAAAAGCTATGGGGGGAAAGCTATGTTAGCAGTTGTCTGCTGCTAGCAAGTCATTCATTGGAGAATTTAGCTGTTCAAAAATTAATGGCCTTTCTCCTCATCCCAGCAGAAGACAGGAAAGCATGGGTGGAGTGGTGGTTAAGGGGGGGGAAGGAAAATGAACCAGTCTTCTCTGCTGGACCAAAAATCCTTTAGGGTTAATGAGTCAGAGGGCAGCTTAAAAGGATAACTAGTGACTGATTCCATCTGTATGCAGCAACATACTGGAAACCAGTAGGATGACAAAGGAAAAGGTTTATCTGAAAGTTTAGACCCTTGGTTCTAAATGTATTTGAGTTAAATTATTTATGGAAATTATTCTTTTGGATTTTCTTTTTCTTCATGACAGAACTTTTCCTGTGATGTTACCTGGCTTTACAGTGAAGAGGAATGAGGAAAACAGAGCAAATACAGCTATTTTGGGCATATTTACTGGGAATTTTTAGTTGTTAAACACTTCTATTTATCCTTATTGCATTTGTTAAAGAATGGATGATAAACAGGAAAGCAGCCTGAAAAAAACTAACCTTAATTTCCTGAATTTTTGGAGTCAAAGTTTAGAATGATTTATTGCAATAGCGAAATTCTTGTATAAACCTCAAATCTTGCACACATGATAAAGCAGTGCTTGATTTCTGTGCCTATGCCCTAGTGTTGTAGCTTATGTATTCTCCATTAATGCCTTGTTTGTTCTTTTCTCATCCTCCAGTTTAGCTGAACACTTCTTGTCTGGGATATTCAGTTTGTAGCCAGTGCTGAGGACTAGCTGTGCATGTGCAGTAAAGGTCAGAGTCCTGCATTTCTTCATTCCTTGCTAAATAAAACCAACAGAAAACTCAGCAATCAACCACCCAACCCCCAAACCCTTAACCTGACTCTTCACAATGGCACTAGCAGCCTCTGAAAAAAAATCATCTCCAGGAGATGGTTTCTCTTACTCTCTGTTTGTGTCTATTAATAAATTCCACTCCTGTTCAGTTGCAGCATGTAATTAATAGATGTATGAAAGTGGCCTTACCTCTCATTTACCTTTGCCTTTGTTTTAGAACATGAACTTGCTTGCTCAGCCTTACATTAGCAGGTCTTAGTCTTTTGTGCCAAAAATGGCAGAATTTGACAATGTTGGGATTTTAGAATCAAAGATATGGAAAAACAACCAAAAAAGCTGTTTATCCAACCTGCTTCTTTGAAGAGGATTGCTAGCCTCCTTCAACTCCCAAATTTAGGATGTCAGGTGCTTGAACATGCATCAAGAAAATCAAGTTTAGTCTGTGCTGTGGCTGCCAATAATGCCAGATTAATTTTTGCAAGCACAGTGAGCAGTGCTGCTTCAGCTACCAGAGGCTTGTGCAGCACCAAGGGAGGAGTTGAGTTCCCTGCTCCTCCCAAGGCCAGGAGAAGGAGCAGGTCTAGACCCTCTTTCCCAGCATGACTCTGTTCCCAAGGGCTGACCACATTTTCCTGAGGGATACAAGAGCAAGAGAAGGAATGGAGAGCATAATCTGAGCAGCAATCATGGGATGCAGGGAGGGCAAGAGCCTGACATGGTTAAGGCAGCATGTGCAAGGACTCTCCTGACTGTGAGCTGAGGGCCTGCCCCATTCCTTGCTGGCTTTGACCAGATGGCTTTGCAAAGTTGCTGCCCCATGGACTTAGATTCCAATTTCTGTCCTGATGCCACACCCTCTTCCCAGGCAGCAGCTCGCCCAGTCCCAGTTTCCAAGTGGTGTCAGTGGTGTAGGTTGCCATCTTTTCTCCCCAGCCTAGCGTTGACACGTATGGTTGTGTCTGAGCAGTGGGAGCTGCACTTCTAGGACTCCTGGGGTCTGGCTTGTCCTGGCAGCCTGCTGCTAGATACTGCTCTGGGGCCAGGTGCAAAGCAGTTAAAAAAGAGAAAAATATGATGGGCCAGGCACAGAAATAAAAGGTTTCAGCCAAAGACTAGACTGAAAAATTAAAGGGGAAATGAAAAACAGACAGGTGAGGACCTTGAGAAGAGTAACAAAGCCAGGTGGGACTCACCATGGAGATTGCAAAATAAGAGAGAATTTTACAAGGAAAAGGTGAAAAATTATTTGAAAGGAAGTACAACTGAAGGAATTGCTCACTAAATTTGCTACTAAAACAATTTTCAGTTGTTTCTCAGGAAAGGAAAGTGATTACAGTTGGCTGACTGAAGAGAAACAGGAAGTGTTTGTTCTTCCCATGGCTCTGTTACTGCTTATGCGCAAACTGGGCCTCTGATGATCCTCCAGCTCCAGGGTCCTGTGTTCATTATGGTGGGAGGGGTTTTTTCCCCCTGGGATCCGATGGGAGAGCTGTCTCTTTTTTCTAAAAAGAGCATTAGTTTGCCTCTTCCACCTCCACACATTCTAGAAATTCACATCAAACAGTTGCAAGTAAACACATGTGCAAGAATGGGTGAGTCAAAGCAGGATCATTGTGAGGGCTGAATTCCACAGCCTCAGAGTCTGCATTCTGCACTTTGAGTGAAGTGTATGAAATGCAAAAAGGAACAGGCTGGTTCACCAAGTTAACAATTCCATTATTTAGCAATGCCAAGATTTCTGGCATTTTTAAAGTATTAACTTTTTTTTTCCCACAGAAAACCCAGAATTTATGACTTGGACTTAGTTATGAAATCTGTGTTACAACAAAATGCAGTTTCACACACAATAAGATGGTTAATTCTGTTTCATTCAGAGAAACTATACTAGTGCTTTAATTGGAAAGTCTGTGCCACAGATGTGTGATGGCAGGCTCTGAGCCTGTAAGGCATCCTCCTCCCTTTCAAAGCAAATAGTCAACCATTTACAAAGAATCAACTTCACTTTGTTTAATGGCTTTACTCCCAATGGATTTTGCTTTGTATTGTCCTGCACAGTTACTTCTCTTCAATGTATGTTAAAACTTTATCTTGTGCTGTAATTAATATATAGCTATGTCTCACATTTATAAAATACGTATTTAAAGATGCTCTATGGCTATTCATAAATCCTTTAGACACCACTAGACATAGTAAAGAGCATGGCCCTGTGACTTTGCTGTCTCCTCTATGATTCTTCTAAAAACAATCAGCTGGGCCCTCCCAAGCTCTGCCTCTGTGCCAAGTTCCAGCAGCTGTCTCAACCTCTGAAGTCACTTTCTGTTAAAAACTTAAAGCTAGTTTAGTTCCATTTCTGTGTGGAATAGCATTGGGCAGAGAGCTTCAGGTTATGTGATTAACAGTTGCCTGGTTTATATACTTCCTAAAATACCGCCTCGTTCCCTCGGATCCCAAACTAACAAAGCATCATCTTGTCAGGAGAAGCAGGCCTTTGCAAATTTCACTGTGTTTGTAAAGTGCCTTTTTAAGTATTGAGCAACAGTTTTGCTTGGGAAGTGCTTCTGAAAGCAAGAAGAAAAAGTAAGAGTTCTTGAAACATTTAAAGTTTGGATTTCCAGAGGTTTTCTCCTTTGTTTGCTTGCTTTGTTGCCTAGGAACTGGCCTAAATAAGAGACTCCAAGTAGACAGAGTGTTCTCTGGTAGAGGCTCTCTAATGGAGAAGGGCTGTTTAATTGATATGAGCAGAAACATAAAGCATGCACAGAGGGCAAATGCCCAGCAGTCGCTTTGTCAGCTGGCTTAGGCAGAGACCTTTCTGACTTGGCTCTAGTTGGGGCAGATAAGCCTGTTGATCATCTTTCATTTTGCCAACTACTTTGAGTATCGTGGATAAATGCTCTTGTACTTTAACCTTTACCTGCCCAGTTGTTTTAATCTATCTTAATCTATCCAGATTAAGACATGCACAGCATCGGTAGGTGTGGTGAATTTACAAACCCGGGTAGTGAGACCTGTTGGCACACAGCCTATGTCCCCTGTCCCACCATGATCTGTGGAATATCTGGATTTCAGCTACATGGTCTGGGTCAAATAGAGTTAGGAATAGCATTAGCAGCCGGTGATAGCCAGGAAGACCAGTAAGATATTGGCATGCCACCTTAAAGCCCAGGGATTTATGATGAACACATCACAAATGGAGGGATTTAATTTATACATCAGATACATCTATCAGATTCGTCTATATATCACAGATATCATCTGTGATTATTTAGCAGCAGCAAGAGAGAAGTCACATCACACAAATCCAGCCTCTAGCCTGCAGCTCACTGGGTATTTAGGTAGCATTGACTGCCCAGAACACTTCTGCTTGAGAGAGTACTATTAATTTTTATTTTATTTTTAGAGGACTGGAATCAAATATCACTGTTAACAGTTACTGTACAGAATATCTAAAAACTTTTTCTTTTATTGTGAATAAATTTTGTTTCTGGCAGTTTAGTATTGTACATTTGGTACAGAATACTTCAAGCTCACAAGATTTTCTTACTCATAATTGGATGAAAATAGTGCAGCCCTAATTTGTAGATTTTCATGCCTATTTTACATCTTCTCTTCTGCAGCTTTAGGGATGACAACCCTAAAGAAAAAAGATCCCAAACCAGCAATCTCCAAGTTCAGACTCTTAGGCCAAAGTCTTCACCGAATGCCTTACATTTGTCTCATGAATAGAAATGGCCCAATTTCCAGCAATGCTGAGTGTCCTCAGTGATCCAAATGGACTCTGAAGAGCCCTTCTAACCCCTGAAATTCATGCTCCCTTTTTTATTACTTTTTAAACGTAAATATGGATTTACAAGCCTAATTATCAGAAATCCAGATTCGAGAATTTGGCCTGGGAAAAATCTCGCACCTAATTTTTTTATTCATTGATCTCTTCTTCATCATCTTCAAACGCTTCCTCTCCATCATTTGCTGTTGCTTCTTGGTATTGCTGATACTCTGAAACCAGGTCATTCATGTTGCTTTCTGCTTCCGTAAATTCCATTTCATCCATCCCCTCTCCCGTGAACCAGTGGAGGAAGGCCTTTCTCCTGAACATGGCGGAAAACTGCTCCGAGATCCTTTTGAAGAGCTCCTGGATAGCAGTGCTGTTGCCAATGAAGGTGGAGGCCATCTTGAGGCCACGGGGAGGGATGTCACACACCGCCACCTTGACATTGTTGGGGATCCACTCCACAAAGTAGCTGCTGTTCTTGTTCTGGATGGCCAACATCTGCTCGTCCACCTCCTTCATGGACATGGGGCCGCGGAATACGGTGGCCACCGTCAGGTACCGGCCGTGCCTCGGGTCACAGGCTGCCATCATGTTCTTGGCATCAAACATCTGCTGGGTGAGCTCTGGCACCGTGAGTGCCCGGTACTGCTGGCTGCCCCGTGCTGTCAGAGGAGCAAAGCCCGGCATGAAAAAGTGAAGGCGCGGGAAGGGGACCATGTTTACTGCCAGCTTCCGGAGGTCGGCATTGAGCTGGCCCGGAAAACGCAGGGATGTGGTCACCCCGCTCATGGTGGCAGAGACCAGGTGGTTTAAATCTCCGTAGGTGGGGGTGGTGAGCTTCAGGGTGCGGAAGCAAATGTCATACAGAGCTTCGTTGTCGATGCAGTAGGTTTCATCCGTGTTCTCCACAAGCTGGTGGACCGAAAGCGTGGCGTTGTACGGCTCCACCACCGTGTCAGAAACCTTAGGAGAAGGCATGACACTGAAGGTATTCATTATCCTGTCTGGATACTCCTCTCGGATCTTGCTGATGAGCAGGGTTCCCATGCCAGACCCTGTCCCTCCTCCCAGGGAGTGAGTGAGCTGGAATCCTTGCAAGCAATCGCAGTGTTCACTCTCTTTTCTCACTACGTCAAGCACAGAGTCAACCAGCTCTGCCCCTTCTGTATAGTGTCCTTTAGCCCAGTTGTTTCCTGCACCAGTTTGTCCTAAAGTGAGATACAACAGGGAAAGAAAATACACAAAATTATTAGCAAGGTTTGGTATTTGCACTCTAAATCGACTTACATCTGTAACAAAAGTTGCTAAAAATCTGTCAGGTAGATAACTGTGCTCTTCAGTTTTACCTACAAATATCTCTGTAAGTATCAACATAACCTTTTTATATAAAGTCTCTGCCAGTTTTCATCAATGCCTTTGGGTGTGTGGAGTTTTTTGCTGTTTTTGTGTTTTGATGGTTTTTTTTTGTGGGGGCTTTTTTTTTGTTGGTTTTTGTTGTTGTTGGTGGTGTTTTTTTTTTTTTTTTCTTTTTTTTTTCTCTTTTTCTTTTTGTCATTTTACCTTACATAAATGCAAAGATAGGCTTAACTCCTTGTTTTGGAAACTTTCACACTCCCAGTCCTGATGATTCTGTAAACACAAAATGACTATTTGATATTTGAATGTTTTCTGTCTGTAAGGACCACGATGCATGCAAAGCTAAATCACAGATACATGTATCTCAATGAAAGTGAGAGGTTCTTGGACTGTTCTTGTGAGTCAAAAGGAAAACATTGTCATTCAAGAATAAAGCTGGGCTTCAAAATCCTATTTAACTTGTTATATCAGGAGAAATAGCTTTTTAAATTCATGGTTACCTAGCCTGAATAGTGATCAAGAGAAGCTTCAGGGACATTATTCAAAAAACTTAGAAGTTAAGTGCCTTTTAGGTTTTACTAATTTCCTTACAAACTCACTATTCTTCAGGATATGCAGAATGACTTGGAAAATTGGATTACTGATATTTCAGAAAAGTGATGAGTCCATTCTTTTCTTCCCAAGGCTTCCCTTCTTGTCTTATGTGCCACTCAGATAAGATAAACAGTGTGGATCATTTGCTATTATCATTGTTTTGTTATTTGTTAGATAACAAGGAGGATTAAATTGGGCAATCAATTTTTTAGTACTCCTCTTCCTCAGTGTCTACTATACACATACATAGTGCCGCTGAACTCACTTAGGGTACTCCTGGGAGTGGCATTCAGACAGAGCAATGGTTTCAGAATTAATTATAGAGCTGGCAAATTCTGTGCTGTTCCCCAAGACTTTCCCCTCCCTTCCTATTACCATTTCTCATTTAAATTCCCACAGCACTATGTTGGTGCCAAACATATGAACCAGGGAAACTACTGGCTGGGACACTTCTGAAATCCTATGTACTTTTTTGCACTGCATAAATGCTTGGTTTCCTCATGGTGTATTTGGTTATCTAATGCATTGTTCTGTATGTTGCTATATTTTTCTCTCTTTGAGCCTAGGGAGCTCAGCACTTCCTGTCCAGCTGGGCAAAGCACAAAGTAATATCCTTCCAGAATTAAATATGTTTGTAACACCTGCAGCCTGCTTGAGCAGATCCCCTGCTATGGATAGGGAAGCGCATCAGGATGCACACAAACAAGCAGACATCTCTCCAAAATGCAGAAGGCATTTGTCTCCTAATGGACTGATAAATTCTGATTTTAGGACAACTGTCAGCCCCTCCTGTGGCAACACTACACTCTATCCACTAGTTAGCCACGTGCCTGGGGTCTCCAGCATTTTCCCTGGTGATTTCCTGCTTCTACACCCTGTTATCTAATACTTCCAGAACCACTGGCTCTACAGCACTGTAAGGCTACCACAACACAGAGCATGTAAACATGCCCTGGAAGCTCCAGCCTTCTTACCCCATGACAATACAGTCTGCAGGTGCCATGGCCCTGACAAGGCTGCCATAAACCTGGAAATCCTGATCACAATCCTGTGCAACTCTACCGGATGCCCTCCACTTATCTGGTACCTAGCTGCCTGACCTCTGAAAATCTAATGCAAACACATAGAAATTATCAAATTTCACCAGGGCTAAACTCTCTGGGTGGAAAATGAGCCTGTGCCCACAAAGCTCAGGACCTGGCAAATTTTCTGCCCATCTTGGAAGCCCAGCTCCAGCATCTGTCATCTGCCAGGATGCCTATGTGAAGCAATCCCACAATTTATCTGCATTTCTGGAACCTCCGGGTCCTTCTATGAATATTTCTTACTCCAACACGCTTTAGAGTTATCACACATGTTCAGGTTGAGTTGCACATGCAGAGAAGCCATTTGTCTAACAGTCTATTTATTTTTTAATCCCTAAAATGGCACTTGTTTCCTACAATCTTTTTTCACTCCTCTACTCTCTTCACTGCTCAAAATTAAGACAAATTGGTAAAATAGCTCAGTAGCTTGCACATTAACACTTGGGAGCCTGATGTGAACAGCCCTGATGCAGAACTTGCCTTTGACTGCTGGACAGCTATTTTTTGGTTGCTACCATCAGTTGATACAAATTAAATTGGAGTGGTGTCTCTGTAGCAAGTCTAACAAGGCCGTACACAAGAAAAGAACAACAAATGCAAAAATGTACAAATGTACAAACTGGTTAACAGGAGGAGACACATCAGAGTTCACAGCAGCGCCTGGTGGGCAATTGTGTGCAGTCAGAAGGCCAGGAGGCCTACTGCTCTCATACAGCAAGGTTGTTCCACCTGCAGTTCTTCACCTTTTAAATCACTACCTTGTCAACACAGGCTTTAAAGAATAAGGATTATTTTGTGTCCATCTCAAATTTCTTGCTGGTTTGATATAAAATTCCTGTATCTGGAGTGTGTGACCATGTACTCAATACACCTGCATGAAATCCTGATTGATGATCCATGGCTACTCGCTATGGAGATGTGGGCACATGCGGGTTTATCCGAGCAGAGGTGGAAAACATCCCCATCAGAACAAGCCCATACAGCCTGGGCTACAGCAAGTATGGGACCGCCAGCTCCTGCCACAAAATCCTTTGTGGGCCCAGGCCAGATTTTTAAAAGAGAAAACAAAATGCTTTGTTGGCTTTTGACACAGAAGTTCATTACTTCAGCGCTCAGCCATTCTACATTATTCAGCAGGTTGAGAGGACAGTGCCTGATGCTGGCAGGGGCCTCTGACAGATACAAGTCAATCACATGCTGTTGGTTCTTTGTTATCTTGGCAGGAAGGGAGCACAGCAAACTGGGCTATTGTTGAAGACATTCTGAATTGTTTTTGCTCTGGTTTTACTGGTATTGTGCCAAACTGTAAAGCTCCAGTTCAGGCATTTCCATAGGTCAGGTGAATTCACTTTCAGAGGGATTGTGTGGTTCATGCAGGTGAAAGGGAATGAAAGGAAAAACCTGAACATAGAAACAGACTTCATAAACTTGCCTATGTCTATGGCTTTCCTCCCTAAGCTTACTCCTAAAGCTACATGTTGTAATTTACAGCTCCTTTGGAAGAGAGCCTTACCATCACTGCCATGGAGTTTACAGGAGAACAACATGGATGGCATAAAAGTTTTAAGTTCCTCTTAAAGGAACTCTGTATGGCTTTTTCACTCCCCTCTCCAACCCAACAACTCAGATTTGTTTTATACTGCTCAAACTATGTTTATCTTTCCTCTGTCTGTCCCTGGCACTGTTCCTTCCTTATGTTAACACAACGTACCAAACCAAGTTCCAACCTAAGCTTGCCTTGTCAGGGGGAAATGTGTTTGTGGCTAGTGCAGACTTGGAAACCAAAAGCACATGAAAGTTCTCAGGGTAGCTTTCATTCAGACTTCCCGTTTCAGCAAGTGGCTCACAACTTCCACATGCTGCTCCTCTTTTAGTGCAAAGGGACTGACAATACTTCTGTGCTTCATAAGGATGCTCTAAAAGGTAATGTGCACTTTTAGGCTTAGATGCAAAGTACTGCAGAAGTCCAAAGTAAAGCAGTAAATGTAAAAACAACCCTCTACAAGAACACTGCAAAACCAGAACATCCCCACATACTTTCAGACTGCTCCTCATTATGCTAGAAACTAACCCAGTAACTGTGGCTACATCTGTGTTTTCTATATTACAGATTATCTTCTTCCATTCTTACTGCAAGGATATACTGAAAAAGTTTAATTACACAGCCTAAAACCAATTCTGTACTCAAGCATTTAATGTGAATTTAAGTGAAGGGTAGTCTGGTTGGTTTGTGGTTGAGGCTTTTCCCTCCCCCCTCCATTTTCTGCAGAATTTTTGTGCATTTTGTTGTGAAGAACTGGCCTCAGGATTTCTCTGGAGTTCATATATGTGGAAAGCAAATGTACTTTTTCTGAATATTATAGGAAACTTCCAGCAGTTTGCTAACTGAAGGAATGATCAACAAAAGAATGACTTTTCCACTTAACAGGATGTTTTGACTGGCTTACATAATAATTGCAATTCCATTGTTAGCTATTAGGATTTTTCAGTAGGATCACTTTGGAACAGGGAGATTCAATGCTTTTTGACCATTCACTTGGTAATCAAACAGTTGTTGCAGAAGTCTGGTTTTTACAGAGAAACATCCACATACCAAAGATGAAATTATCGGGCCGGAAGAGCTGACCAAAAAGACCAGAGCGCACACTATCCATGGTTCCCGGCTCCAAGTCCAGCAAGACTGCTCTTGGTACAAATTTGTGGGCTACAACACAAAGTAAGCATGCCCTTAGTGCTCAGAAATAAGCTAGCACAGTTACAGGTTTTAATACACAAATATATTACATCTTGTATTGTTAGTCGAACACGGAGTTCATACATATGTAAGTACTTCCTATACAGAAAGTCATGGTGGTGAAAAACCCACCTCCACAGGAATAAATCAATTCAACTTGGAAAACAAGCCTGACATAGTTTGGACTCTACAAATTCTACATTTTGTAAGCTCTTTATTAGCAAGAGATATTACGGAGTTTCTGATCAGAAAAAAATGGTTTACTTGTTCTTTTTAAGAAAGTAGGTAATCTTTTCTGTAAATACAAGGGTGAGTGAAGTGCTTATGTTCAAGCTATCCACAAGCTTTTGTGTTTGAGGGATTCTCCTCCACTGAAAAGCTACTTGGTGTACATGGCAAACAGTAGTAGTCAGCACATCTACCGCAAAGCACAAAACAAACAATCTGTGTCAAGTTGAATTTGTTCAAGGAAACTCAGGTAAATAATATGAATTAACCCCAGCTGGACAAAGGATGAAACATTCACACATGCAGGTTCATGACTCCAGATCCCCATTTTACACTGCTAACAACTTCCAACAGCAGAGGACTCTGAGGACTTGGACGCCTTTTGCCATCTCATTGATGAAACAGTTCTCTATTACCTGTGGCCCAACCCTCTCATTCATGAAAATTAAAGAGAGAGTACTACACATGCGGGCTTATGTAACCAACAGTTTAATTTGGAGTAATTGAAGAAATGCATTTGGTGAAGTAATCACACATTTGAAGAACAAACTCCTACTGTAATGTTAAATAATAAAAAAACCTCCACCTCCAGGCCCTAAGGACAGCCCCTTGCGCCACTTCTCTGTGTCTGGGGAGATAGCACCCAGCCATCTTAATGCTTTGTAAGAAAGTAGATAACATTTTCTGTTGAGCTGGGCGCAGCTGGCATGTGAGGAGTGTGGCCAGATGTGCAATACGGCTTTATGAGCCCGTCGTCTTCTGATTCCTGTGCCCCTTCCCAGGGAGCCCCCTGTCCAGCACCCCTCCCGGTCCCCATCCCACACTTACAAGATGATTCATTGTAGTAGACATTGATCCTTTCCAGCTGCAGCGCTGAGTCACCGACATAGCCTCCGGCTGGGTCAATGCCATGCTCATCACTTATCACTTCCCAAAACTAAGGGAGGAAAAGCGAGAAGTGGGTTGGGAACTTCCCTGCCGAGCCCGGGTCGGCGTGGGCGGCGGTGGGACAGCAGCTGCCGGATTCCAGGCGTGCCCGCCGCCCCTCCCGGCCCGCGAGCCCCGGGAGCCGGGCGGGCACCGGGATTCAAACCCCACGGGCGGCGCCGGCTCCGCGCCCCAGGGCCCGCCCGGGCTCGGCCGCCCTCCCCCGCTTCTCAGCCGCGGCACGGCCGGCTCAAACAGAAAAGCAGTTTTTACAACAGTTTTTTAAAAGTTGTCCCGTTTGGTTTCGGTGCTTCCCAAGGCCTTTTATGGTCACGGGGAGCAGAGCGACGCGCGGTGCCCCGGGCGCGCCCGGCGCCGCTCGGCAGCGGCATCCAAGCACGGGCTATGGGAGCGGGGGCGGCTGGCCCGGCTCGGCCCGGCCCGGTCCGGCCCGGCCCAGCTCCCGGTGTGCAGCAGCCCCGGGGGTTCCAGCAGCCGCGGGGAACCACCGGGCGCGTCCCCCAGGCGCTCAGAGGCTCCGCAAGCGGCGGGCGGGCGGCGGCTCCCCTTCAGGCTCACCTTGGTCCCGATCTGGTTTCCGCACTGTCCCGCCTGGATGTGCACGATCTCCCTCATGGCTGCAGCCGCTGTCCCGCCGTGCGCCCGCTGTCCCGCCGCCCAGCCCGGCTGTGCGCGGCGCCGTCCCACCGGGCGGTGCTTTATGGGCTCCGCACCCCCGCCCGCCCGCGGCCGCCCCCGCCCGGCACCGCCCTCGGCACCGGGGCGCGACACCGGCCCGCTGGGTGACACCGGCCCGCTGGGTGACACCGGCCCGCTGTGTGATACCGGCCCCGCTGGGTGACCCCGGCCCGTTGTGTGACACCGGCCCCGCTGGGTGACACCGGCCCCGCTGGGTGACACCGGCCCGCTGGGTGACACCGGCCCGTTGTGTGACACCGGCCCCGCTGGGTGACACCGGCCCCGCTGGGTGACACCAGCCCGCTGGGTGACGCCGGCCCCGCATTGTCCCCGACGGCAGCGGGGGTCCCTGGGCGTCCTCCTGCCCCAGCGGCAGCTCCGGTCCCTGGTGCGCTGCTGCTCAGCGCAAAGCCAGGTCCGCAAACGTGGCTGCGGCATCCTCACCCCCGTGCGGGGGCCGGGCATCGCCGCCTCTCCGTCCCCTGTTCCTGTGCCCCCGGCCCGACGGGCACAGCTCTGCTTAGGTAGAATTTCTTCAGAGAAAAGGCGATGAGACATTGGGACAGGCTGCCCAGGGACGCAGTGGAGATGTTTAAGGGAAGACTGGATGTGGCACTTAGTGCCATGGTCTAGGTGACACGGTAGTATTTAGTCATGGGTTAGATTCAACAATCTCAGAAGTCTTTTCCGACCTAACTGATCGTGTGGTTCTGTGATTCTGTGAAGGGACATGCAAAAGGAGGGGTAGCCCTTCTCTGTGCCTTGCCATCTTCCTCAGACAGCTCTTTCCTGATGGGTTTTTGGTTTTAGTTTTTTGGAGTGGTTTTCTTTGTGGTTTGTTTGTTTGGTTGGGGGTTGTTCTTGTTTGTTTGTTTGTTGATGGTGGTTATTTTGTTTGGTAGTTTTTGTTTGTTTGTATTTATTTTTTTGCTTGTTTTTGGTTTTGTTTTCTTTTTCTTTTGCCAGTAAGACAAGATTCTGCCTGAAAATTGCAACTGGGATATCAAGCAGTCTGTGAAGAAACTTTCCTGACAGCTCATGTCACCACCATACTGAGTATGCCCTGGGATATGCATGGTTTGAAATGGCTTCATTTTTAATGAAAAAGGAGATTTTCTTTCCCCTCCAGACAGGAAGCCACTTTCCCACAGCTGCTGAATCTGTCTTATGACCCCTTTGGGTAACTGCTGCAGAGTTTCCCAAGTAGAGGGTTCCTGCTGTCACACCAGCATGACTCTTCCACGGGATGCCATTGTCTGTATAGCCTATTCCAGTATTTAGCCCTGGTGGGAGACATTCATCTGTCCATGCACATCTGTGCTGCCCAGCCCAGTCTCTGCTGTTGTGCAAGAGCAGCCCTGAGGCCAGAACCTCCTCATCCACTTGCTGAAAGGTGGCTCAGCTGGGGCTCTTCTGGAGAACAATCTCAGGTGCTTTCTACAGCTTGAACACAGTCAAGGCAGCCCCCACCAATCAATACATAACCTCCAAATAACCCAAAATCTGCGTATTGGGAGGCCACCTGCTATCTGTCTGCCCTCAGGTTGCTGTGACATGGCCGATGTCAGCTCGACTCCGTGCTCTCAGCCCCAGCCTTGCCTTTCCACAAATGTTTGTCAGCAGGGCCTGCAGCATCTTGCAAATCACCTCCAAGTAGCCCACATGCATCATGCCAGGCTGAGTCAATTCTCTTTCTGACATCAGGGAAGCAGCTGGAGGATCAGGATCAGCACGTTTGCCTCGCAAGCAGCCATTAGCAGGGGACTGGATACTATGTGCCTTTTTCTCTGCCGAAGGACTCAGAGTAAGTGTCCTTCTGTGTGTGAGCTGCATTTTTGGAAGAGATCCATGAACAAGGCATTATTCAGCAGCTTGATTAGTGAGGTTGGCTTGGACATTGTCTGACTCTATATGTCCTTGACTGTGCCTTCCAGGCCTGGCTTTCCCCACACTTTGCAAACCCTCCCTTTTACTGCTCATATTGACCATCCTCTTGCCTGTTGCTGGTGTGCCAGTTCTTAAAATCCAGTAGGTTCCCAGATCCAGGTAGTGGCAAAGCTGGGTGTGTGTTCCCAATAGGCTCACACAGATGCAGATACAGACATGGCTGGCCATGCTGACTGACCCAGGCAGAAAACACAGCACTCATACAAAAACAAACAGCATTAATGGCCCCATCCTGTTCCCCTCTCTGGCTGATCAGGACAGAAGCCCATTAATGGAAAATAAACATGTATTTGCATACCTCTATACAATATGAATCCCTCTATAGCTGGTCTGAGACACTAATCTTATTCTGTTGTTAACACCAGGATCCCAAGTCTTTCCAGTTTTTGGCATGTGGAATTGTTATCCCAGAGGCCTGTAGTTCCACTCTAGTTGCAAGTAACCAGATCTACAGCTATGAATGGTGGCTCTCTTGTCCAGTGCTGGCTTTAGGACGCTCAGCCTGTTAGTGGATGCCCTCTGGATCCCCAGTTGCTTCACACTGGGATACAAACAGGCAAACAAGTTCCTCTGGTAGCTAGTCCAGAGTTGTGGCCTCACCAGCAGCTGACGGCATCGCAGTCCTCTCAGAAGGTGACTTAGAACACCTTGTCTCTCCAGTAGCCAACTCAGAAATCCTCTGGTCTCAACTTTCTTTCCTGGACTTATGGCTACTCCTAAACTTGACTCCCACCTGCTCTGGCTTTAGCTGTTTGCTAAAGACCACACACAGACATGCAGATTCACATAAAGTGTGTGCTCTTGTCTCTCCAGTTGCTGCATCTAAGACACATAAGCCCCTGTGACTTGTGGCCCCCACAACTTGTAGCCCCTGCCTCTAATTGGTGGCACTCAGGCCTCCATACACATATATACACATGGAATATTGATGCTGCTCTCACCCCCCCAAAAAAAAATTAAAATACAGTCTACAAAGACAAGACAGACTGAGATGACCAGGCACAAGGCATAGCCAGACAAGTGTATTCATCAACAGCCCGTTTACACCCAGTCAGGTCACTTTAGCCCCGTATCCTTTTATTTTTCTATATCAAACTATATCCCCTCTTACCCCCACCTTTGGTTCCTCCTCTGAACATCCCAAAAGTTGTCTTGTACAATCCCAAAGATGTTTTTCCCCTGCATCCCCTAGAGATTCCCAGCCCCTCACAGGCAGTACTCCTCTCTACAGAGTGACCCAGGGAGCCTCTCCAAAGGCTGGTGGAGATGGTGGCACACCAGACCGCAGGCTGAGCCCTCACTGACAGGAGCCAGGGCAGAGGCTCCTTTCCTCTGGGTGTGCCATTGGATTTCTGCCCTGCCTCTGCTCCTTTGTGCTCCTTTCCATTTGTGGAGATAAGCCTTGAATCACATAACCCAGCAGTAGGTCAAACCCATATATTCATCTGAATCAAATGATATTTTAAGAATAAAAGTAAGAAGGAGCAAATGGACATAGGTAGGCAGTAAGGGGGAAAAAGAAGCAATGAGAGTGTGTTGTAATAGAGCCTTTAGTCCACGTGCCTTCTGAAGAGCTGTATTGGTTGCACTGCCAACATCTGTAACCTTTGAAAGGTTTGTCTGCTCTTTGTGAGCAGCAGTCGGTCAAACAACATTTAGAGGCCAAAGCTTCAGCCAGTTTCCCACACATACAAAGCAACCCACTGAGGTACACAGAAAGTTGTAGAGTTTTCTGCCTGATGGAGGTCAGCAACAGCTTACCCAATGAGTTTCCATGTACAAGTTTTATAGTTACATAAATAACTTTTAATTTTCAGTCAGACCTGAATCAACTTGCAGCTCCTCCATGTTTTACTGCTTGTAATCTGAAAGAAGACACTTCTGTTGGTCACTGAATGTAGATGTACCTTCAAATCCTTTTCATCCATGCTTGTGTTTACTTAATAGTTCAGTAATTTAAGAAGTGAAGGTGCCATTATGACTTCTATGTGTCCATAGAAGCCTGCATATCCTTCTTAGGTCTTCACAGACTTGGTCTGGGATTTTAAAGGTACTTAGGTGTTTCACAATCCTCCTAGCTACTTAACTGTTACGGCTTACTTATGGCTGTATTTGAGAACCCCACTAAACACCTCTTGGAAATTTAAGGGATCTAAATTTCTCCCTGGGTCTTTCATCTGACTAAGTTCATGAGATTCATCATATATTTAGGTTAACATAGAAACACACTGTAAATTCTGTACAATGGATCCTCACTTGTTATATTTGGCTCTCTCAGATATCTCTTTCTCACATACTTATAATATAGATTGACCTCTAACCTTCATAACTCATAGTCTTTTTTTAAATTTCCCATTCACTCCATAGGTTAATTTAATACTTAGAGTATGGCTTTCTTTTTCCCACCATGCACAAAAAAACCAACCAACCAACCAAAAAAAAAAAAAACAAAAAACCCCACAAAAAAACAACAAAAAAAAAAAAAAAACCCACACCAAAAACCAGAGAAAACCCAACAAAAAACTGGGAGAAGACCTTTAAGATTTCCTTTTCAGATTTATTCCCTTAGTTGCTGTTCCTTATTTATTTCCTTTTGCAATTTTAATTTCATTTCTGCTGTTAAAAAGAATTAATTAATATATTTAACCTGAAAAATTAGTAAAGTGTTACAACAGCTACAAACCACCAGCTCAAGTTTGCAGATTCATGCTCCAGGCAGCCTTTTGAACAATGTTTGACTTACCTGCTCAAGGTATCTCTTGCTCCCAAGTGTCAAAGCAAAAGAGGAAATTCTAGAAGACGTCAAAACTTGTGTTTTAGGGAATGGCATGACCATTTATGATAGAGAGGATATGGATTGAGGAAGATCTGGCTGCTAGGCCATATCTGGATTAGTCTGACAATGTTAGCTGGTAAAAACCGAAGACAGTTTATTTTTACTGGACAACTCTCTGGTGCTCCAATGTGATGGGCTTCAGTGCGATGTGATTCTTTATTCCTGTTGGTCGGAACTGACAAGGTATCAGGCAGTAGCAGCAAATTAAATACTCACACTGATCTTGTGTGAGATCCAGCTGCTTTGAAACAGCTGCACACAGTCACAGGATGGGGCCATGGGGGGTTGTGGAGCATTCTGTGTTCTGTCTTCAGGTTTTCTCATGTTCTCCTTGCTCGTGCACAGGCTAAATAGAAATGGATTTCTACAAGATGATGAATTTCACAGGCAGGACAAAATGTGTGAAGTGCCCATGCTGCAGAGCAAAACGATTTTCCAGTAATAGCAGCTGAAGCAACAGTCATGTCCCACAAAGTCACATGGAAATTTGCTTTAATACCTTGGAAAAAAACCAGCAAAGTTCTTCTGTATTTAACTAGTCATGTGATATGATTGTTAAGCTGCTTCCTGCTTTTCAGGAAACACATTTGAGTTTATATTAGGGCTGTTGCTAAGACTATTTCTATTTACTGAAGTTTTTAAAGACTTGAGAGAAATTCATGCCATAAGAGAACACTTAACAAGTTAGCTACTATTTTCTTTTTTCAGAATGATAAATTTGCTGTATTCTGATATTTAAGAATATGTGTTATAAAGCTTGTTAACACTTACATTAAATACCAAAGCAATAAATATAATCCACATAGTGGATTTACTCTGACAGCTTCCAGCAGGCTAGTAAATGCTACTAAGTCAAAGGTGACTTTTAGGAGAAAAGTCCAGTCTAGTTCCTCTTTCCTCTTTAGTCTGAAGAGTTTCATGCAAGTTAAAAAAGGGGGAAAAAAATCTAAAATAATTTTCTTTTACCTGACATCCTGAGAAAAACAAGCATGGGAAGTCATGCTCCTGTTCAAGTGTGTACCTGGGTATCTCCACCACTACATCTTTTTCCATCAGCTTCTTGTGACAAAATCTGCAAGAAGCACATGAGTTACAGACACCCTGCAGCTGCAGATGAGTCTAGAAACAGCTCAAGAACCCCACAAAAATATTCCAAAGGGGAAGTGAGACAGCAAGACACGCACACACACACACACACACACACACACACACACACAGAAGTGTACGGTCTATTATGACAAACACCAGACGGCACATTTAGCTCATGTTTTGGAGTTTGTATTCTGCCCAGAAAATCCATTATATTTCATATGGTTCTCAAACATAGAACCATATTTCATATGGTTCTCAAACAGTTTCTTGCTTTGTCACCCCCCTACCCATTAAACTCCTTGCTGTGGCAGCTGTGGTTTCACGAATTGCCACCTAAGCTCAAGCACAGCACTTAGGGTTGTTTTAATGCCACTCATCTGGCTGCTGGCTGTGGCTGTCAATGGAGATACTGCTGATGTTTGTTTTAGCCTGCAAGATGTGGTCAGAACTTTGTGATGTTAAAGCAAAAGTCACTAAGTCAAATTAGGAGAAAATACCTTAAGGTGCGAAGTCCAAGAGGCTGTGAAGAGACATTGGAGGAATTCCACATCTGGTCCAAAGGAGTTTCTAGCTGCATTTTCATACACTTCTATCACTATTTGACAAAATGGATGGAAAACTTTAACTCCAACCCTGAATATTCATGTGCTTGAGTACAGGTGCTTTTGCACTTTCCAGCACTTAACGTCTTTTGATTTGTAACATATTTTCTGTCCTTTGGGAATGAGTATTTTCTTTCAGCCCTTTGTTTCTCCCCTTGCTTAGCCTCAATGCTAACAATTACTCATACCGGACTTTTTGCACAGTTGGTCATAGTGATTTTTATGCAATAGCTGTAGCACCTGGAATAGAGGGAAGCATGTACCTGCCTGTTTTGTCAGACAGAGATGTGTGTTTGGTGTGGCTGCGTTTTTAACCTCCATTTTAATCGGTCACTTAGCTACACAAACAAACAGAGCCAGAGAATGGGCTGCACTCTGTGTTCAGCAGAGTCAGTAAAGGAGCCAGTCTAATGTTTCCTTACAGCTATAACCAAGACTATGGAATACAAAATTAAGGCAGGCATTTATCTGTGTTCAACTCTCTGGCCTCTCTACACATAAAAGATTTTGGGGAACCAATCTGTTTGGAGGATGGAGTGAAAGCATAATTGAGCTGGAATGTATACCAGCCATTATCTGTACCATGTGGTGAGTGAGTGGTACAGCTGTAAGAGGGAAACGAATATGAGATATTGACAGCTTGCTCTTGGAGTTTAGTCAGCTCTGAATAGATGGCAATACAATGCAGAGCTTATCAATGAAGTCCTGGTATTCTGAGTGTGGGAGACATCAGAACAAGGACAAAACGGTCTCTTAACCAAAAGTCATGCTAAAGACTATCAGGGAAAAAAGCATGTTTTCACCAGATGAGTGTATTGGTGGCAGCTGGTCCTGATTAGATGGAAGATCTGTCTAACCTAGAATTCCACCTCTGACAGCAGTCAGTGATGGATGCTAGGGAAAGAATATGGTAATGCTCCCCCCAAAATGCCCTCCTGCATCTGGCAGTCAGTGATTCAGCCTTTGGAGAACCACAGGAAGGACCTGGACCCCACATTTAATAGTTTGTTTCAAGTATCCCTGAAGTGATATGATTGCTTTTAAACACAGTTACACTTTCAGCCTCTAAAGCCTCCTATGGCATTGCCTTCCATGCACAACTGTATCCCATTCTGTGAGGGAGTAGTTCTTTTTGTTGTAAAGCTGACAGCTGAAATTGGTGCCCCATAACTCTTCTGTTTTGAGGAACAGTGATTACCAGTTCCTAATGACCATTGTAGCTGTGCGTAAGGTGAAAGTTTAGTGGGTTTGTTCTTCATTTTGCCTATCTGACCAAAATTTTCTGAGCTGAAAGTATTACACTAAATAATCTCCCCATGTCTGAGGGTGACCCTGCACCCCTATGATAGTCCTTGCTTATCAGCCTCCTTTACCAGCTCGACTGCAGTGTCTGTGAAATGGGAGAAAGAGTATTTAAATCATGGCCATCGTTTTATGCAGTGTTATAGGACGCTTCTTGCCATTGTATTTATTTTCTAATATATAATTTCTAATAATATATAATTTCTTCTTGTGTTTGCCCTCTTGGTTGCTGCTGAGCTTTTTCCTTTACTGAGCTGTTCACACTACCTCCAGCTAAACTAAATCCTGTCACTGGAAACACAGGGATTGTTTTTCCTATGTAATGCAGTTATCGATGTTACATTTCATCAGGTGTTGCTTATTCAAAGTAGTATCATGGAATACTTCTGAAGCTCAGTCCACCTAACAGCCTGATTAACTGTCTAATTAAAATATTTTTGTACAATCACAGAGATTTACCAGTTCAGTACTTTTTTTTTCCTAGATGATTTATAATTGAGCAGATCAAGTCCAAGCACAATCTGTGGATTTAATCTGGAGTTTTCTTGTCTTTTGTTGCTAAAGCATCTTATCCCATCCAGCTCAGTCTCCTTAACACTCTTGAGTAAAACCCTTTGCAGCAGAGATCTGCACTGCAACCTGCAGGAGGGGAAGGGGGAAAGACTGGTTTAAGTCTTATTGCACAACCTTAACTTTTCATGGTTTTATTCTCTGAGAAAAAAAAAAATAGACTTCTAAGATGAAGGGCTGGCATCCTATTTAGATTGTCACTTATTTAACACTTACCAAGCAAAGCATGTATTTGAGATGAAATGTGTAGCTCTCCAGGTAAAAGTGATTCATCTCACTGTGGGAAACACTTCTTCTATAAGAGCAGGTTTGCAGCTAAAATTGACTATGAATTGCTCCAGCGAGGTCTTGGGTTTCTCAGGTGAGTCACAGTTTTCCTCCTCACCTGTTTTCTCAGGTGGTGAGTGGCTCCTGGCTGCCACCCTCCCCTCACCAGCACAGATCCCACTCATCTGTCACACATGTCCGACCAGAGCAGCATACCACTCCTCTCCTGGTGCACAGATGATCCTCTCAGATTACATTTATGAGAAGAGCACCATTCCTCACAAGTGCACAAGCCCCAGGACAAACAGCACAGCACAAGCTCTGACTGGACAAAGCCTGGCTTATTTTTAACAGCACAGTCCTCAGCACTGTCGGGGCTGGGTGGGTGCAGCCACTGAAGGAACGTGCCCTAAAAGTGAATGCACAAAAGCAGCTGAGCCGTCCCCCTGCGAGCAGGGCACTCCAAGAGTCACCTAGGGGAATGAGGAGAGCAGCCAACACTGAGACACAGAGGGAACTGAACATTATTTTTCTTAGGAAAGCGCTGCAGCGGCGGCGCTGAGGGTGTTCCCCCTTGCCTGGGCCTGCAGCCATGAGCAGCATTGCCATATTCGTGATCTAAAGGCTGTTGAATGCCAGGAATGTACGAGGTCAGTCTGGCGCAGGGCCAGGACTCAGCCCACTGCTGGCCCTGTGAATAACACACTTCACGGTCGGTTTGTTGAACAGAGAACCAGAATGGGGGAGGATATGGGGCTGCAATAGGCACTGGCTGCACAATTGAATGCCACTGCTTTGTGGGAAGGGTGTGGAGACACAGTGGTTGCCTGTGCACGGAAGATTTGCAGAGAGATACATCTCTGTTGTGCAAATTTATTTCATTGTGGTGTTCTGACTCTGTTAATGAACAGGGACTTTATGTCACATGTGGCCTGTATGATCTGTCGTAGGAATAGGGCACAGCTCCAAGTAATCAGCAGTGTCTTAGGACACCACCTTGGTTAGCATGGAAGACAGTTATGCTTAAAGTGCTCCAGAAACAGGGAGGCTGATCATTTCTATATGAAAAGGCTTAGAACTAGAGCAAGAAATATAAATGTCTTTTTTTCTTAATTAGTATTTGCTTAAACACCTGCCCACCCTCCAGTCCCACCCCACCCCCTTCTCCCCTCAGGCATGAAGTATTTTTAGTTTGAATGTGGCCAGAGGAGGTCTAGAATAGGTGAAGGAAGGGCACAAGAGAAACAGCATAACCGGTCTCACGTGTAAAGGGGCTATCAGGGCAAGGTATAAAAAAATAGCCAAAGGTATAAAATAATAG
This sequence comes from Calcarius lapponicus, assembly GCA_039654755.1. Taxonomy (NCBI): domain Eukaryota; kingdom Metazoa; phylum Chordata; class Aves; order Passeriformes; family Fringillidae; genus Calcarius; species Calcarius lapponicus. Next base: position 102,445,082 of record CM077464.1, read on the forward strand.
CTTGAAGCTGGTGACATCAGGCACAGAGAAAAACAAGAACAGAATGTAGCAGCTGGAATTTTTCCAGTGAAAGAAAACCAAAATGTCAAAACCAACCAACCAACCAAACCCACCCCCAACTCCAATAAAACCCCCAACCCCAAACTCCACAACCTTTGGAGAGAGACAAGTTAGAGAAAGAAAAGTGACTTCTATCTGTTAGATTGCTGCTGCTTTTAGCCATAGCTGGTGCTGCAAGTGACATAACCTGCTTTGTTTTCACTGATCACAACTCTTGTGAAATCAGAACATGGTACCATGGCAGGGCCAGCTAAGACTAGCAGGAATTGAGAGGACTGCTTACTAAACTCAGTGGTCACAAAGGTGGAACTATGGGAGACAGTACTCATCAAGATGAAATATTGATCCTAAGGTAGTATGCAGAAAGTGCTTGTAAGAATGAGGAAAAACAGCTTGATCATCCCATCCAAAGATTAAATGTTTTTTCTGGGAGACTGGAATATTTGCAGCAGGTGTCTAATACTTTATGATTCCTGGTAAAATGGATTTATTTTTGAATAACCAATCATCTCTGAAAACACACAGGTTATTCTGGAAGGTAGTGGCTTTTGTTTGGAATGCAAGATCACTTGGGTGGAAACTAGGACAATATTCTGCAACTGCTCAAGACAGCTTTTCTAAGCAACCTCCCTAAGCAGTCAAGAAGCTGCAGCTGGGAGAGCACCTGCATTGAGCACATTTTGCACAGGAATCACTGAAATGATGGCATTTGCAATTTAGCTTCTCAGGAATAAAATAGAGTTTACCATAGACTTCAGTTTGTCTAGCTCAGTAATCAATCTGCAGTCCTTCTACTTAAATTAGATTATTTCTAGTTTTCTTGTACATTCTCTTCCAATTTTTTGAGACGGGAGAAGATTATTTGAAAACAGTCTTAATAAAGAGCAGCAGCAAACCAAGCTATGAACCTATGCAAGGGAAGACGCTTTGTTAATTAGAAGTGTTTTAAACATAAAAGATTATTATGGACTTCATGGTGTAATTAAAAATGTGTCATAAGAAATTACCTTTAGGACTTTACAGGACTTCTTAGATGTCTGAGATTTCTCTGGGTGTATAATAGCCTGACTACACACATCATTAAGCTACTGTTTTCTTAAATAGAGTTGTTGTCTGAGGATCTAAGCTTTTTCTTTTTTTTTTTTTAATGCATGACAATCACAAATAACCTGTTATAATAATTACATTACATAAACTCCCCCCCAATCTATGCATAATGTATGCTAATTACTGAAGCAGACTTTTTAGAAAACTGTTGGTCAATCTATTTTTTATATTGAAGATGCATAAAATACATTATCCTGATTCTGGAGTCTATTAAGATATACTTTATTTCTAGTGTTTCATCTTATTAGCTGTTTTGTTTTATGAAACTACTAACAGTACTATTTTAAAGTTCTTTTTCCAGTGATAATTGCTATTTATTAATAAATATTCCTAATCAAGAACACATTAGGAGTGACACCTACTATGAGCTATTCAGACTGATGGGTGAGCTTAGAAAAAACATGCCTGAGACTGAGCTTAGTGCACTGAAAATATTAACTTTGTCTTGCATATGACTGCATTCTGTCCCTCCAAACATTGCTGTGAAAAGCCATTCAGAAATCACTCCAAAAGATTTGTTTCCACTTTGGCCACCATCAGCACCAACACCCTGGGGATTTTGCTTATTTTTTCTTTCAGTGTTTTGTGCTTGTGGTATGTTAAATTTTGCTGTCTGCTAGGCAACCACCAGTTGATCTCTCACTTCATCCCCATAGCAAACGTGGGGGGAAAATAAGATGAAATAGTCTGTGGGTCAAGATAAAGACAGGGGGGGCCACTCACCAATTTCTGACATCAGCAAAACAGACAGAACCCAGGGAAGATCAATTTAATTTCAGAAAAAAATAGAATAAGATGGTGAGAAACAAAGACAAAACAAAACCACCTTCCCCAAACTCTGCTTTCTTCCAAAGCTGAACTTCACTCCTTCATTCCCAGCTCGTCAACTTCCTCTCCCTGTCCCCAAGCAGTGCAGAGGAGCGGGGGCCATGGTCACTGCCCATCCATTCTTTGGTGCTGTTCCTTCCCTCTCCCCCTTGCCCCTGCTCCTCCCTGGGCCCTTCCCACAGGGTACAATCCTTCACACTCTGCTGCTGTGGTTCCCTTCCATAGCCTGTGGGACAGGCTGCTCCAGAGTGGCTCCCTCCCTGGCCACAGCTCCTGCCAGAACAATTCCTCATCCATGGGCTCCCCGTGGCTGAGCTCCTCCAAGGCATGACCACTGCTCTGGGAGGAGAAGGGCTCCATGGGTGGCTGTTTTCTCCAGCATGTTCCTGCACAGGAACATGCTGGAGAAAAAAGTTCAGTCTGGCACATGTAGCACTTCCTCACACTCCTTTTCTGACCTTGATGTCTGCAGGCTATCTCACACACTTTTTTCAGTCCTTTCTCACAGCTGCTGCCCAGCATGTTTTCCCTTTTCTAAAATGATGTTTCCACAGAGACACCAACAGCTTGTCTGAAGGTCTCAGCTTTGGGCAATGGTGGGCTCCTTTCAGAGCCAAGTGGAAGGAGCTCTGTATGACACAGGGGCCACCCCCACAGCATCCCTCTAATTCCCAGTGCCAAAGTAGAGCAAATAGAGCTCTATTCTGTGCTTTCCCACAGACCATGAGTCCATCACAAGAGGGGAACTGCTCCTCTAGTCAAGCTCTGCAAAACTGTCCCTTAAGCTAAATACAAGATGTACTTGTTAGACAGAAGAGCAACAGACAAATCACACCTGCATGCTAACCCCCCTCAAGCTTAAACTAATCCTGAACTAGACAAATACAATATTTCACTAAGCTAAATTAATTTTTTCCCTGCAGTCAAATGTCTACTACTCTGTCTTTAGGTAAATGACTGCAGAGAGGTTTGGTGAGGCAAAATAAAGAGGTCCTTGATCCTAAGAGTGTTTAATGAACTCCAGAGATCACTGAACCCTTCTATCTCCTCTACTCAGTATTTTGCAGTCTTTTGCAACTTTTGTAAAAGATGGAGGAAGGCAAACCTTTTGTATGAAAGGAAACACAGTTTGCACAGTTTCTCTGAGGCCAGAAAGTGAGTCAGCAGTAGGGAGTTGGGAGCTCAGAGCCACAAAATAGTATCCAGTTACTTCACTGCCACAGTCCAGCATTTGGAAACAGTTTGTGCCAGACCATAGATTCATTAACATTAATGATTATTTCAGGAATAAGTTATTCTGGAAATGAATAGAGACAACATCCAAAGCCACTAAATGATTTTATTTATTAATGAACAATGTCCCTTAAAATTGGCACCACACAGTAGAAAATATTGACAACACTGAATGCAATTTTCACCCATCTCAGTTTTCACAGCAAGCTAAACTACTGAGATTAAAAATTGTGAAGTAGGAAAACACTATATTTTCCCTTAGCAAAACAACAATCCTTACACTTAAAAATACCTTAGCTACATATATGACAATGAGAAAGCAGCAACAAACTCTAAGCCCCGCAAGGATACTTGCTGATACATAACTGAAGTGGGATGTTAATCACAATATGACCTCTAATAAACCTTGGGGCATCAAGTCAAAAACATGATTTGTACTTGGGTTTCAAACATTTTTAAACTTTTAATTAGGTATCTTGTGCCTTAATTTCAACTGTGATTTCAGGAAAGAAGCACACTGAAATGTTTGAGAATTATATTTCTGCCAGTTAGGAATTATCATATGGGGTTTTCTTCACATTTCATATTCAGAAATACCAACATTTCTGAAACTGTGAATACCTATCTCTCTGCACGCTTCACTGAAAAAAAATTGCAGTTCAAATTCCCATATTCCTGCTTTTATCTTCCCTCCTCTGTAGGGAAGGGATTCATAATGTTTCCTACAGCATAGTTCAAATGATCCAAGGAATTTAGACCCTGGCTTTTCCTCTCTCCCTGGACAGAAAGGCTTTCTTCTGAAAGAATTGGAAGGTGCAAGAAGACTTCCAGGGGTATATGAAAGGAAGGAAATGAGGTAATGATCAACTGCACACAGATGAAAGCTACTAGATTCTTCATTCTGGTAGAGAAGAAAGCAACTTTGCTCTGTTTGCAGAACATGAGCAGTGCCTGAGTCAACAAGGTCTCTTACTTCAGTGAAAATTCCTTTTTTGGTCACCAGAGAGTAGGACTTGGTGCATTGTCAGTAAGTGATGCAAAGCAACAGGCAAAAAGGGTCAGTGCAAACAAGGAGGCAGCAAACACATTCCACACCTCCTGCACATCACTGCTCCCAGCCTTGTCTGCAGCAGCAACAGGTGAAGGTTAACTGATCTGTGGGAAATAAAACTAAAGCTAAAAATGCCAAGTGGAAAAATCTAGCTGCTTCTCCACATTCCTGCAGTAAAAAGCCCGTGTTTTCAGTTTTTCCTGTGTCTTGCTAGATAATGTACTGCACTTGTATATAGTTTTCTAAAAGGTAGATAATGCCAAAGTTTTTCTGTGTTGTATACAATATACAGCTAAAGTAAAAGCCATTCTTCTTAAGCATGCTGGGGGGGAAAAAAAAAAATCAAACTGGTTACAACTCACAGAGTGACAAACTCCTCCAGTTTGGCTCAAAGCCAAAATTTTATTTCCAGAAAGAAGCTGGTACAGTAGAAAACATCACCTCCAAATACTAAGCCTGTGAAAGATCCAGATTCAGAAGCAATGAAACAATTTTAGATACAACTTCCAGGACACTTCTCCAATTTTGAGAAAATAACAAAGCTGAGCTACTTTAATTCAAAATGCAAACAGCTGAACAGAGGGAATTGCTCCAAGATGGAGACTGCTGCACACAGGAACTTCAGCAGCTCAAGTTTTAAGTGTTAAGCTGTTGAAGGAGCAGCTGCTTTAAAACATTGCCCATTCATAGCAGGTTAGCTTTTCAGAGCACTGCTGGATTCCCAGATAGTGCCACTGTAAACTGTGGTGTGTTAGTCCTATAACAATTGCCTCTGGCTAGAGGAGGCTGGAATTTGGGAACTGCACTGTTCAGACATGCACAAGCTTTTGTACTACAGATGTTGAAGAAGCAATTCAAACAAAGCAACAATGAGCTGTTCCGGTGGCTTTACCTTCTTTTAATGCTGGTGCTCCCACCACAGGCAACATAAATACTCATAGAAGCATTTAAGAGAATTTGCTTTCAAGAGGTGTGCTTGTTTTAATAGAATAAGTGGTCCTTAAAAGCTGAAAAAATTAATTACTGTGTCCTTGTAAAGTCAGTTAAATGCAATTCCTTGACAGGGAAAGACAGACTTTGGCCAACTATTAGCATGGCAACAATCATTTATTCAGGGGACATCAAGAAAAATACAGATAAAACATAAAGAGGTTATATCAAAATGGAAGCTTTCTCATTACTCCCAGAATAGTTTGTTTTCTTCTGAAGGACACCTGACAGTGCTGCAAGCTCCAGGCATTTTCTCCTGTGAGAAATTAGGAAAGAACAAGTCCTCCCCTTATCTGAAGCAGTATGCCCTCTGCCTCCTCCAGCAAATGCTCAGAAGTAGATGGGAAACAACAGGGATTAGGGAAAAAGACAAAGCTCTTTCTTAGCTGTCTATTTATTTGTAATACCATCACTTAAGAGATGGGCAGAGACTGACCAAAAATTGTATCCATCAGTCCCTTTAGCTCGTGGGTTTAGGCTGCCTTTCCTCTCAACAGTGATCTGAAAGATGCGGCTCCAACTGGCATAGCCACACTCATAGTGGGAAGGAAAAACTAAGCACGTGAAGGTGAGATTTGCAGCTAAAAGCAAGAGCAATTTCCCATAAATCAGTGCCCTGTGAACAGACCCAGCTAAGAGGTCAGAATAGACACCACCAACCATGATACTTCATCTTTTGCACCTTTCTGCTTCTCTTTTAGCAGATCAGGTCAGTGCATTTTGTGCACAGAGTTAATGGATCCCTGTCTCAGAGGCATGGCAACAACTGTGGGGTCCACAGTGGTCTTTTCCCTTTCACTGCCGCTGATTTCTGTGCCCCCCTTGTTCTCTCTGCTCCAGAGCTTCTTTTACTAGGTGGCACCTACTGTCAGGACAGACACATTTCCTGCATCTGATATCACCTTAACAGCTTTCAGCCTCCCTAAAGTTCTTCATGTGCAAGCAAACAGCAGCCTCAAAAGCTACACCTGTGAACAGCCAAAATTGGCCTTTTTTTTCCTTCACCAACGTGAGTCTGCATTTTGACACAAGATGCCCAAGGGTACTTGTTCTCCAATTTTTCACACTGTTGAGGAAAAGCTTACTGAAAGCTGGGCATAGCAACAGTTCAATAAACTGCAGGAAGCATTACTTTGTCCTCTAATGCAGCTTGTTTTGGGAGATCATAATACCACAAATTCTCACTTTAGAGCATACACGTATGTTATGCAAGACTAGACAGAGTCCCGCTGCTCTCCCCTGACCCAAGGGCAACAAAATATCCAGCATCTCTTAAATGTACCTCAAGCCCAAGTTGACACCTAGTGTCGTCTTGTAACAGTAAAAACTGCAGAAGTGGTGGTTTAACCCCTGAAAAAAAAGCTTCAGCAGGTTGTTTATAAGCCATATTCACAAAACCACGGCAGATTATTCAATGCTCAGGCAGAACTGGGCATCAGATTCATTAAGAAAATGTATCAGGTTCTTTCACTGTGTGAGCTGTAATAACCTGAACATCCTGAAGATTTGAAAAAAAAAATAAAGAACTATAATGAAAAGGTTTTATTTGTTTCAAGGGAAGTAAGGCTAAATCTTAACCTTCTCCTTAGTGGTTGCACAATCTCCAATTAGACTTCATGAGAAGAGTCAGTCCCTGAAGTAAGACTGAGGTTGCACTAAGTAGTTCCATTGTCAGCAGGAATAAATAGGTACACTTCACCTCAATGTCAGCCTCACACTAATGCCAGCACTGTTAAGGATTAAAACTAACAAATAAACAGACCCCACAGTCCCCCCCAGTCTGTTCAGAATGCATGTAGATAGCCATGAAAAAGAAACAAGCAAACAAACAAAAAAATACCACACAAAAACCCCAATGTCCTGATTGGTGAAAAAAAAAATCCCATTGCTTACAAAGCATTAAAATTTCCAAGTATACTTATTCTTAATTTTGAATTTCTGGAACAAAAACCTGCCCTCTCTCTCCTTTTGCCAGATTAGGCAATTAGACTTCATGAGAAATCTTTAACTTCAAGGAAATCTTTTTGTGGTGTTAGGAGCCTGTGAACATCCAACACTTCATGACTAAGGCCTACAAGCACTCCCAAACGGGAAAAATGTTAGTTCACATCAGTGCACACCCCCTGCTATAACATTGTTACACTCGGAGCTGGGCAGGAGAATGCGAGCAAAGGATTCGACGCCAGGAGCGCGGCTGCAGTCACTGCTCCCGCCTGGATCTCATGCACATTTCTTCTTCATCATATTCACCCATCAACTGCAGCATGTATGTTCCAGTATAGAGCAGAAACTGTCCAGTTATTTGTGCTGCATGGGATATTAGCTGAAGCACTTTCCTGGAAGAAAAGTAATTTGTTTAAGAAAAAAAAAATCACCAGCAAGATTACATTACCCCTTTCTACCCCCACTATGATGAGTAAAGTCAATATATTTAAAAACCCCTCTTATTCCTTCTCAGTTCTGAGGAGATGGTAATTTTTGTATCTTCTTTAGAGAAGACACTTGATGGACAAAAAAACGATTGACATGTTGGCAGGACCAGAAATCACATTCAACAAAGCAGACTGACATCCTGGTAGAGGCTTACAGGCCTTCTGCAGAGCCATCACTCAAACCATCACACAGTACCACAGAAAACAACTTTGATTGTTGTTTGATTTGTTGTCTGGAAGCAGCATTCCTGCAGCATAAACTCACCTCATGTCTCACCTTTGTCATTCACTAATACAACCCTGTATGTATCTGCAAGCCACAGATCAAACCTGATTAGATCTGAAGCTGAACAGTCACATTACAGTGGGCACTCAAAAACAAAACAGGTGAAGCAGGGAAATTACTGCTGGCCAAGCAGTAAGAATTCTCAGTTTACAACTACTTTGTTTTCTACAAATTTGATAAAATTAGCGTTCAAGTATATAGGGCTGTGTAAGAATCTGTACAAATCCATAAGATAACACCAGGCAAGCATCAGAGGTTGACAATGTAAACTGTGGATCTTCACAGGGAAAGAAATAATCATATTTGAATGGTCATTTATTCAACTTAGTTGTAACTGCATCTTCCATTCTGCAAGAAACAACAGGGACACAAGTACTGAGGGCTACATTTCAGTCTCATCCCCCAGAAGTTAGGAGGGCACTGAAGTATGATGCTGAGGCATTGGGAAGCAGTACAAAAAAACTGGAACCATTCCAAAACTGGAATGGGATCAATTTCTGAAGATTCAGAAACCAGATCAGTCTCTCTTCTGAAGAAAAAAAAGAAAAAAAAAAAAGATTTTCTGAATTCTTATCTAAGAAAACATGCAGCTGTGAACCCTCTGCTTCTATTCACTTGCCCTTTGAGCTTAAGCAGAGAAGGAACAATCTTCTTCCAACAAATTAATTTTTAACCCCACTGTCATGAAAGCTTTGAAGCTGAAATCCAATATCTCAACATAGCAGAATACCCCGTACTTAGAGCCTGTGAAGCTTTTTCAGAACACTGTACCCTTATTCATGCTTCCCACACGTGCCACTGCAGCCGGTTCTTCCTCCAGCACACAGAAGAGGGCAAGGAGCTTTGCAGTGGCAGGGAAAGCTGCACCTGGTGCTGGGCTTTGAGCAGCTGCAGTGTGTCACTGGCACACAGGGGCAGTTGCCACTTAAGCCACGGAGCAAGTGATTTGTTGACCCGGACATTTGATCCTTCAGTGGGACAGTGCAGGGAAACACCACCAGGGGAAATGCACTAATCAGACCTGGCAGGCTTCCAGCCCCTCCCATCTGAACAGCTGCAGCATTTTTCAGTCCTTTCCCTCCACACTCAGCATGAGGGCTCGGGCAGAGGGCATCAGAGTTAGCAATCTGGAGCTCATTAGCAGAGGGACTGCACCAGGATCCTGACACCCTCTGTCTCTGATTTCCACAGCAAGTTGAGACAGGCCATGTCACTGTTGTGTCCAAGGGTACCCAAGGTTGTGTCTTGTGTCACCCTGTTCTTTGCTAGCAGACTGCCACCCCACCCTGACAGTGACGCTTCCCTTACAGCTCCACTCTGCAACATAACAGAGCTTCCAGAAGAACTCCACAGCTACTTCAGCTGCTTGCCAGCACTGCTGCTTTCTCACCAGCTGTCCTGTCTTGGCAGGGAGGCACAATTGTCACTTCAAACTCTCCTTAGCAGCACAAGTCCCAGGGCTGATACTCAGTTCCATAGCAGGCAGGCAGAGATCAGAGTTTGTTTTGGCTCCAGAGAGTTTGACAAACATAAGAACCAGAGGAATGCAGCTGTCCAAGGGCAAACCTCTGCTTTGAAGAAACCCTAATGAAATGTGTTACAGGTGGGTGTAGCATGTAGCTGGATAATCACTCCATCCTGACCAGAGAGGGTGCTGTCTCCAGCCACACCAGCTGTAGCCTGAAAGATTAAGGACCCCCCCAAGCAGAGTGGGAGAGGTCAGTGAGACTGAAGGACAGGGAAGAAGATCAGCATTACAGTGTTATCAGCACACCTGCATCAGGAGAGGAAGGACTGCTTAAAGACTTCATCTAGAGGCCACATGTCACTCAGAAGAAGTCAAAACATCACTGATGACATACTCATCTGTCTGTCAGGTCTGGTCCTCAAGTAATGAGATGCAGCACACCATTGTGTAGCAACCAGAACTCTAAAAGTCAGGTAGAAAAACTTGGGGTTGCAGCTTAAACAGATGTCAAAGCACAGCACCTCTGGGGAGGGGTCTGAATCAGGGGTCTCCTTGAGCCAGGGCAGCTGATCTTGACAAGGCACCAACTTTCAACTCATTGCTGGAAACAGTGAACTCTACAGGTATTATTTTGCCCTGAATAAGACAGCTTTTCCCAACAGCCAGTAATACCAAACTCACAGCCCACAGCAGATCAGTCCTGCAGGAGACAGAAGTTCTTGACAGGTTCCCTTAGCAAGCCCAGAGACCACATGAGCTGGCTTAAGAACAGGGATATCAGAGTCTTAGTACAGATGACAAATCCACATTAGGAGCATAAAGTGTCATCTCTCTTCCATCTTCCTTTGCCTCCCTGTAGCTCTAGTGGTGAATCTGGCAAACAGGAGCTGCAATGTCTGAACAAGCTTTAAGACCCCTGACTTAGATCTCAAATTCCTTTCATTTCATCCCCTTGAAGTCTCCTCTTCAAAGAGCTTCTTTCCCCAGCCTCCTGCATTCTTCAGACAAACAAGTCAAGGAAATGTGAGGAAATTCTCTCAGTAGAACAAAGAAACCCTACTTACACCCTTTCAGTAAATACAATAAATTGACCAGTAGGTAAGAAATAACAAAAACCCTGATTTTATAAACAGAACCACTGCTCCACAGAACCAATAGCAAACACAGATTTTTACATTAGCATGTACACTTGCCCACTAGTGGAAACACACTCACCGTAATACACTCTTAGCTCCCATGCATTTGATGTCATATGAGATAGAGTAGATCTCATAGAAGGTTGCCTTGATGTTTAAGCAGCCAATAAAATCCTTAGGGTTCAGTTTGTACAGGTCAAATGTGATGTTAGCTACTCCCATTTTCTTCCTTTTTCTCACAGCCACAACTCCATTTTTTGTCTGATTTAAAAAGAGAGAGACAGTTTGCACCATGACACAGGAAACTACAGCCAGACAATTGTTAACAGTGCAGCCCTTCAGAAGCACCTTTGCTTACTCCTGTCTTGGGGCTGGTTCTTGGTCAATTCTAAACTAGAATTAAAAGCATTAGCACACAGAAAAGGAGATTTGTAGCTCATGTATTGTTTTTCAAGTCCTGAACAGGCTTCTGGAGTTTTTCAAACAGACACTACAATTCTAGAATGACAGAGCCCCTCCTGAATATTTATTTTCTGTAGTAGGGCTTCTTCAGAGTACACTGAAGCCACAGATAATACCACTGGACAATCTTCCTGCCATTTTTTTATCCTGGCCCATTCTGGTTTCTCTCTGAGGCAGCGAGGTTAGGCCACCAAATAACCAGGATGACATCAGGTCCTTCTGCTTAGGAACACAATACTGATGAGCACTCTTGCAGACAGCTACAAATACGACATCTGTGAAAAGTCAGGGGACTCATTTCAAGACCTGGCTCATAACATCTTTCTTCCTACTAAAAAGAGACATGGGGGGACCACTGCTGATTAGGCCAAGGGTTTAATTATGAGATTTTAAGAGGAAAAGCAAAGGAGAGAGAGCGTAGAAAAAGTCATCTTCCACCTTAAATGCACCCTCCTTTATTGAAAGCAGCCTTTGTCTGCTGCAGGGTGTGTGCTTCAAGAAAGGAAAACCAAAAAGAAAATACAAAGAGAACCCATATTCACAGAGACATCTAGTGGATACACGGGATCCTCTGCTCAGCACATTCCTCTCAAGGTTACCGACCTGGCAGCTGCCGGGCTGTTTTCTGCGGGCTAAATGAAGCAATGGAGTTGTGTAAGACTGGGCCTTTCTGTACTTGACACCCCAGCCCTCAGACAGTGTCACGATAAGTCAGACAAAGTTAAACACAGCAGTACATCATTAGCCAGCAATGTTATGCCTGTTTTACTTTGATAACCTCCAAGCTCCAGCACCAGGGTCCCCTATCAACAACAGCTCTGGACACGTCCAAGCAGTTGGTGTGCTTGGAAGCATCTCCCCACACCCCCCCTCCATTAGCACCCAGAATATTTGGATAAAGCAGGACAGGACTGGTGCTACACTCCAGGTGACCGGTGAAGCTGTGACAATCCCTCTGTTGTCACTCAGAACATTCTGAAACTGCAATGCCAGACAGGAGACAGGGGGAAGGAGCCAGGTGGAGTCACACCCTGGCTGCAACTCCTTTCCTGCCCCTGGAGTTCGTGCCCCAGGGGCAGAGCTTGAAAAAACAGTGAGGTATTTGAGGGAAAAATGTAGAGGCTGCCCTCACTGCAACAGGAGACTGGGAAAACAGGGCTACATGATTGAGCTGTGTGTGTGCAGGCACAAAAATGGTGTCCCTGCTTACAACTCCACAGTCAGCTCTGCACTTGGTAGAAAAAATTCTGATGCCAGCTTTTTAGCAACAACCATCTAATGGAAAAATATAAATTATGAGTTTGACTCTATGTTATTAATGTACAGATGACTATTTCCCCATAAAATAACTAATTAATATTGAATATTAATTAATGTTGAATACTGAATTCATATGATTAAAAGGCTAAAGCAAGCTAGTTTTAATAGTTCTTAAAATCTTGAAGCATGCAGACTAACATTAGGTTCTGATGCCAACTTCTTGCTATTTACAAAAGGCAAGGCATTTTTCTAACTATCATTAACTATTACTGCCTGCAGATGGCAGAACTTGCTTTATATTACTTTGTTTGAGCATTTTACAGTCTAAATCTAATCTTTAAAGACACTGTAATTTTTTGTACTTCATGGAGTCAAAGTCCTCATTTTCTTTATGTTACGAAAAGTCTCAAGAACAAATATTTCTGAGCTTCTCCAGAAGCAGGGTATTTTCCCTGTAAGTCTTTTCAGTTGTAATGTTTTACTTCAATTTCTGATGGATTTTGCCAACAGATCTATGTCCAAACAAGGGACAATAAGAAATAGGAGCTTGACTTTTCATCCATGAAGGCTCAGCAAGGAGTTTACACCATGCCTCTTCAGAGGAATTTTTTTCTTTTCTCCCCTCTTTCCAACAGTTTTAGCAGCCACAAACATTCCTCCATCCATTTCTACTCAAATGAGAGAAAAGCAGTCAACACTTACTGGAGTCCATTTCTGTCCATTTTCTAGAACCATGAAGTGTGTATTATCATCCAGGGACTTGAAGAACTCTTCTGTGTCCACAACTGTGCCATCTTCCTCCAAAACCAGAGTAACTATTCCAGCAGTTATAACAAAGGCATCCAAAGTCTGAAAAAAATCCCAGGAGATTTTAGCATTTAAAGAATCATTTCGTATTGAGACTCACTTATCTGAAATACTTCCCTAGTGATGTTTTTGTTTTAGAAGAACAAGAGTCTGTGGGCTGTCTTTCTGGGATGCTCACAGGTATTTCCCTGCGAGCTTCAGTCAGAGTGGGGCTGTTTGCTGTACCTTGCTGAGGAGCTCCTGCAGGCTGCTGGCAACGATGCCCTTCCTGCTGCTGCGGGAGGCGTTGGACACACGGAAAGGGCGCCCTGCAGGCATGAGAGGAGGGAACAGGGTCTGTTTGGTTGCTGCTCCTACTGATGCTCCCATGGATATGAAAGATCTAAGACAAATAAAAATTCAACAGAGTTACAAAAAGAGTCATGGCAAGTGCTGCAAGAAGGAGGAAGACTGTTGACATAATCACATTATACAAGTAATCCACAGATCACATTAAGACTCTTGGAGCTTAATTACAAAACTAAATGCTGCACTGCCCTACAGATATGTTCTCTCTGAACTCTCTCCTGCCCGTGACATTTGGAAGGACTTTTAAAATTAGTACAATTTCAAGCAGACACCTCCAGCTCGGCTGACGTCAAGGTCACAATCACAGTGAAGCTGATGGGTTGCAAAACTGAATTTATAAGGCAGCAGTTCTTACTGCATTCAGTTACCTAGCTCATTCTCTTCATTTACAAGATAAGCACTCAGTGGGATACATAATTAGTTGAAAGGAATCTTGTGTGTTAAGATATGGGTTTGTTTTAGGAAGACATATTACCCATATTCAAAACAACCAGCAGCAGAATGCAAGAAGAGCTTTGGGATACAGTTACACCTGACTTGGAAGAGTCAAGGCATTTGTTTGTAAATTATATCTGCAGCCTATAAAACTCCATCTGGTTTTGAAAAACACAAAATAAGAGACTTGTATCAGGAGTTAAATGCAAACAAAGTTAATATCCAAGTACATAAATACATAGTCTGGGAGCAGGCTGCCAGCAAACCTGGAAGAATTAAATCACTTTTAGAAATAGATTTAAAATTTTTCTGGGCAACTGCATATTTACCTTTGGTAAACCAAGCACATAACACCAGTAACAGCCTACTCCCACACCAATCTACAGATCTGCTCTCATCCACACCTAGTGACAATTTTTTCTGCCAAATGATAATGGCTAAGTCAATACTCAGCTTGCCAGAAATGGAATTCTGCCCGACACCTGGGAAGGACTGATTGCTAAGTCTTTTAAAAGGAGGCAAAATTTTGTCTCACACATTCCTGGACTTTATCCTCTGTATGTACCTGTGGCTCCTTCATACTGAGTTACTCAGGGATGGGAAAGGGATGTGTCCCCATTTTGTTCTCCCACATAGGTGTAAAAAGTCAGCTTAATGTGGTAAAATCTATTCTCTTTCAGTGAGGGCAGAGTGAACTGCCAGCCCTTATCTGCAGTCAGAGAGTAAATACAGGACTTCCTAGAACAACATACAATGAGATGGTACAAAGTTACTCGACTTATGATGTCCATTTTATGCAAATTCACACCAAGCATGCAGAATAAATATCCTTTCCACACCTCTTATGTGGTGTATAAGCATATTTTTGTAAAGCACAGAATGTCATTTTTGTGCCTGACCAGATTCAGACTTCAGCAAATAATTCATTTGCTGATCCAATTCTGAACCACTCTTCTGGGCTATCACCTTTCCCCTAAGCAACAAGTTTATACCTTCCACAAAAACTCCTTGGCATTATTGGAACTTTAATTCTTTTAAAGGAGGAGAACATTCAGCAGTTTTGTTCCAGCTTATGCTGTTACTTTGTTGCTAGTCCTGGCCATACAGTGGCTATACATTTGGCATTTACACACACATGGCTGATGGAAACCTCTATCCTTCCTGTGACAAAGCTGGAGAGGATGAGCAGCCAGCCTGGCTTTCAGGAAACAAGCACTGTTTCATATTAAAGAGCTAATAAGCATTATTCCTCCTGTAAAAGGGAGAAGGCCAGGGAGGAGGACATGGAGACAGCAGCCCTGACAAGGGCATTGAAGCTCCACAGAAGGGAAGGCTGCTAAGGCAGGCCCTGTTTGCCAATCTCTCTGCTGACTCATTAATGGGCCCCCAGTCACCCCACTGCTTGTGGGCAGCTCACATTCTGTATCACTGAGTCTCTCCCTCAGGAAGGAAGGAAGCCTGCTCATCTGCTTTGGGGCTGGTGACATCACTTCACAGGGCACCCTGATGGCAAAATTGCAGCACTGGGCTTTCAAGAGCTTTCACAGCTGATTACACCTCATTGCCTCTCACAAATTTGAAAACTTGCATGTAGAATAGTAACCTGAGTGATATACGTGTGAGTACTCCAATTTTTTTTTTTTTTTTTTTTTTTGTGAGGACAGTCAATATTAGTCCCATTGAAAAGTTTTCTTTCCCACTACTTAAGCCAAGCTGTCATTCACAAAAGACAAAGCAAAAGGGTAACAGCCAAAACATACACACTGACAAAGAATGGGAAATGTGAGGGACACAGCCCGTGGGCAGCTTTTGAGCCAACAGGGTTCACCCCAGCCAACTCTACAAGCTGTACTTCAAAGATCTGAACAGAAGTTTCTCAAGGAGTCAGGATCAGCCACCCCACACTGCTGCCCAGTTCTATCTAAAGTCAGAGCAACAAAAACAAACATTAATAAACCAGGGCTTACATTATCGCCACCAGACAGTCACTGAACAGGAAAGATCTTAAGAAGTCATTTAACCGTGATGAAATTTCACCTACATATTGATAAAACCTGTCAATATCATCTTTAAACTAAGCCTGCCTATGAAGAAGTGAGTCTGGGCTCCAGGGCAGGCTGAGCTTTCAGCTAATGAGGAGACAAAAGGCAGGATGATGAAAAGCAGCAAGATAAACAGAATGTGAACCCTTCCATTTCTGGGCCTATTGCTGAAAGCTTGTTTTTATTTTGTGTGCCACTCTCTTTCCTAGATCATAGGATTAAACAGACCAGACTACATTCACAGCTCTTAGAAAGAGCCATTCTTGTTGTTGCTGTCCTCAAAACATAGACAAATCAATTCCTGATACAGGAAATTCCTCTGTTAGACTGGAGTTACCAAAAATAATTTCCTATTAAAAGCTAATCAAGCTAAGTCATGAAACAAGTGGTGGAAAGGCGCTAAGGTGCAGTCAGTCTTACTAGAAAGCTGAGTGACAGGTTAAATACAGACAAATCCACTATTGTTTTATTAATCTTTAAAGGATCAAGTCCTAGCTCTTCTCTAAAGGAAGAAGGAATCCCACATCTGTGGAAAACACAAAAATATTTTATAATTGAAAGATTAAATACCTTCAAACCCTAGCATCTCATGCAGTTTGTTTTAGATAACTACAATCTGCTAGAGAGGGCTTCACCAGCGCTGCCACAAGCACTCACTCCAGTGTCAAATCTGGTGGGAGAGATGAATTAATTCTTTGTGAGGACACGGGGATTAAAAGCCTGCCTTGAGCCCTGCACACATATTTCACTCTTTATCTCTGTTTGCAATGTGCCCCATATGTTTGTCTAAGAATGTGGTGCAATGGTCTTCAGCCTCACTCAGAAAAACCAACGTTGCACAACACGCTCCAGGATACGGCACGGATTGATTTTCAGGTTAGGGTTCACTGGCAACCACAGCAGCACGAACAGCCAGGCAAAACAACAGAAAACAAAAATCCCAAAACAAAATAGACGAAGGTTGGAAGTTAGTCAGGAGACTCGGGGTTCAAGTCGCAGCGTGGTTCTCCGGCTCAAACACGAGCTGCGGAGCCGCCACAAGCGCAGCGGATGGGTGTTCGAGCGCTGTGCCGCCCCGGCTGGCTCGGTGACAGCATCACTGGCCTGGGGTCAGCAGCCTCGGGCGCCGAGAGGCCGCTACGCCTCAGAGGCAGGTAGGGCTCCTGCCTGTGCTTCCCTCAGCAGGGCTTCAGCCGGCTCCAGGGCTGCGACGGCGTCCTGACCTGCTTCTCCCACGCAGCGTCCATCGGGGTTAATCCCGCACAGCCCCGCCCGCCCCGGCTGCCCTCGCACCGCGCCCTCCGCTCCGCAGCGCCGCGGCCACCGGGGGCAGCCCGGCCCCGGGCACCGGGGACATCCCGAGCCCGCCGGGGGCAGCCGGCCGGCATGGAGAGCGGCGCGGAGAAGGGGATGGAGAAGGGGCGGGAGCGTGCCCGCACTCACCGCAGCAGCGATCCCACGCAATCCCGTGCCAGCTCCATGGCCCGCCCGAGCGCGGGGCAGCGCCGGTCACGGCCCTTAAGTGCGGCGGGCGCGGCTCCTCCTCCGGCCCCTCCCTGCCCGCCTGCCCCCGGTGACACCGGGAACCGTGCCCCGGGACAGGGAGCGCGGCCAGGACAGCGCCGCTGCCCCAGGATGCAGCAGCAGGTGCCAGGGAGCGCGTTTGGGAAGGGATGTTTCTTCAGGAAGCGCCTTGTGGTTTACCTGGGAAAGGAGAGGAAAGGTTTTGTTCAGCGTGCGGGGGACGCGCTCTGCGCGTTGGCTGCTCGCAGGTCATGGAACAGGGCAAGCCAATCTCATTTGCGGCCGCCCGGCATTAGGGCAAATCAGCCGATTAAGTGTCTCAGCTGCTGATTTTAGGGCCTGTGAATAAGCTTAGAGCTCGGATTAATGCGTACAGTAGTGGTGTATTTACTGCTACTCCTACGGGCGGGGGAGAAGTGGCTTCTGTTCACTACATAGGAACAAAGGCAGCGTTTTCTGTTCGCATGGACACAAGTCCTCCACAGTCCTTTTGGGCTCTGGAACCAGGTTCTGTTGCTTACAGCTGTCCAGCAATTATTGTACAGGAAAAATAGAGCCAGGAGTGTCAGAACCTGCCTCAGGCAACAGCCTGACCTAGGGCTAGGATCTGCACCAGGAAACCTTGTCAATGCTGATCAGGGAATGACTCCAGAAGCCCTTGCCACCAGCACTCAGGGTCAGGAATAATCGATTACTTGGTTGCCTGAATTGCTTTTCCTGTTTAGGGTAGAAAGGACCACTCAAGATACCTCTTACAGTCCAGGTTTCTTTAGCAGGCACTCTGACACCTGCTAAATGTCTTCTTCTTCAGTCCTCAGCATTTGGAGCCTTTACCAACTTTTTTGGTCCAGGGCAAATTGTTTTCTTGGATGGCATCTCCTCTCCAGCCTGATGAAACAAATAGCTTCTCTCCTCAGAGCACACTCTGACCAAGCAACTTGCCCCTGGGAAGCTAAGGCCAGACTTTTATCTCTTACTCCTCAGGCTGCTTAGGTCTTGCAGGTGTTGTAGGGATCCTTCTCATATGTTAACCCCTTCCCCTCCCGTTTCCTGTGGCATTTAGTTTTATTACTCTTCTGCAATTAGACCCTGACAACAGGTCATAGAGAGCAGGCAGTGAAGGGCAGTATATAACTCTTGAGCACTGCACTCCAAACAGCCAGTTTTCCCCTGGATCTATCTTGTGGTGGGTTGTGGGGCACAGCTGATGTTGATTCTGAAAAGTGATACATTTTTAAGGAGTTCTTGACAACAGTTTGTCCACTGTCACAAACTTGTGTGTATATACTGCAGCTTTTCCTGCTGTGGAGGGAGAAAAGGAAGAAGGTATTTTGTCAGGTGGTCTGTCTCCTCCTCTGTGTGTGGAAAGAAAGGGAGAGTGCCCCTTAGAAATCTTATGGAAATTGCAGTAACTTTAGGGATTTTGCTGAACAGGCTGGGATACAGATGTCTGGAGGAGGTGGAAATTTTGGTCTTGCAGAAGCTCAGTTTTTTCTCTGATCACCTGGTTGTCCCCGAAGTTCTCTGCAGAGATGTCCAACCAGCACAGCCACTGCTCAGCAGCCCCCCAGGGGACATGGCAGGCCTGCCACAGCTGTGTGCTTTGCAAGGACAAGCTCCTCCAGCAGCATTAGCGCTTCAATTTGCATTAGTTGCTGTAACTAATGCAAACACAGATGCCTAACTAATGCAAACATAGATGTACAAGAGTAACAGGAAAAACATGTCCTTTTAAAGGCTGTCCTCATCTGAAAAGGAGAGAAGGGCAATAGCCTGTAGTTTTACAAGCTGCACAAATACTCCTTACTCCTTTTTTTTCCTCTCTTTTTCCCTTTTACTGCGAGGAGCAGTAAAACCATCAGAGCGGTAAAATCACTGACCTAGCAGCTGGGCTCCTGAGAAAGAAGCACCTTTGAACAGTAGCAAGACAGGACACAGTTGGGATTTGCATAAAACCTACCGAGGAAGAATACAAACCAGGAGCAGGTGCCAAAACTGGCAGGCCATGGCAATCAAGTGAGATGTCATTAAAAACTGATGTGACAAGACAACACCCAATATAAAGACAGTAGCTGTAAGAGGTGGACTCTTTCCACTCTTTTACAGGGAGAGAAAACAAACTGCAGGCTGAGATGAGGAGGCCAGAACACTTAACAACATTTGCTTCAGTCACATCACTGAAAATATTAATCGTGCAGGGGACAAAGTACATGGCTGATACTGAAGGGAGTGAATACTACAGGTGGAGTTAAATAAGGATGCTAATCCCTCTTGCTAAATGACTCTCTTACTGTCCCCTTGTGAGTGCAGTGACTGCCTCCACAGGTGCTACTTTTCCACTGCAGTTCAAGTCAAACAAGTTTGGTTAAGTAACTCCTCACAGGGGTCATATTGCTACGGAAGAAGGTTTGCATCTGGCATGTTTAACAGGGAGGAGGAGGCACTTGAAATAGTTCTGCGTGCAACTTCACATGGATGAGCTTGCAGTATCAGGCCAGGTTTTCCTTATTGCCCTTTGTGAAAGTAGTGTCAGATTGGAACAAACTCAGAGGAAAGTAGGAATGATCTGACACGCAGAAAAACATGGTATATGGGCTATGTAGTTTGGGAATTGAGAAGATTGGGTGGAGATACCAATCATGGACTTCAATGATTTTAGAGAAGTCTCTGAAGAGGAATGGAATAACATTTTTTTGTGCCTACAGGGGCTTAACCTGTAGGAAAGGAGAATTAGGTTGTCCATTAAGAAACTTTTCACCTCTAAGGTGAGTGGCAAGTGCTGGGCTCAATTGCTGACTGAAGATGTGAAGTCAATTAGACAATGGTGTTTCTTGGGCCAGTGGTACAATAACACAAAGGACAAGTCCAGACACTAAGAATCAATTTGGACATTCCTTCTGTTTCTCAAGGCTCTGACAAATAATATGAATGAGATTAATGCAGAATAAAGTGCATTAATGATGCAAATTAATGAGGTGCCACCTCACCTTCCTTGGCCCAAGAGGGGAGGGGAAAGAAGTGAGCAGACACATTTACAGCAGTGTTAACAACAAAGTTAGCAAGATTAGAAAGGTTGGCTTAAATTTGTAAAAGCTGACCTTCTATTCAGCTTTCTGGCCTTTCCTGCTTTCAGTTAAGTCTGATCCTGATTTCTGTTAGAAGCACTCTTGTGATCACCCCTAATAATAATCTCAAATTTGTTTCGTCTCCCTTCCATAGAGAACCAACTTTCTATTCTTCACTGTGTCCTCAAAATAACAATATTTGTTTCTGAACTGCTCTTACTATTCAGCGGATTTCTATCTCCACTGCCTCTGGTTCTGTTTTATTTCCGTCAGGCTGTTTATGTTAAAGATTTGCTTATTCATTCTTAATATTTGTGCCAACCAATACTGCACCATCCTTTAAAGTTTTAAAGAACAAATTAGACAAGGATCCATCGCAAGAAGTTAATATACAGCAGATTATTTTGAGAAAAGATTATGGAATAGATTTCATTAAGTTGCTTTTTGTTATTTTCCATCTTTTTCAGAATCTTTGCTAGTGAAACCATGTTTTGTGAGGTAGAGTTCTAACAGCTTTGCAGGAGCCACTGAGAGTTTTTGTTAGCTGTTCAGAGGGGATGAGGCTCCTCCTAAAGGTGATCTCGCTGCTCTGCATGGCTGTGTAGAAGAAGATGGGAACGTTTTTTTGGCACTGATTAAAATCCTCTGAAATTTGCTGGAAATGGTTCTGTGGCCAGCAAAGATCCCGATGTTGAAATTATCTGGACCAGAAAAAAACGCTGTTCTTTATTCTGAGATTTCATGGGTGGGTATTTTGGTTTATTTTGTTCCCTTTGGTTTTCAATAATTTTAACAGTGGAATCAAGAGAGTGTTGGTAGGTGGGCAGAACTTAGGAACACTTAGGAAAAATTGCCCTGTCAAGAGTGTCTCAGTGGTGTGAAATACTTTGACACACAAATTTAAATTTGGAGGCTGGAAGGAGTATTAAAATCCCAATGTCAGGCATTGCCCTCCTTTACTCCCTTTGCAATAATGCATGTGTGAATGAAATGCACCTATTTGTGGGCAGCATTTAGCTGAAACCTGACTTATGGAGGGCATCAGTGTGACAGCAGTAAATGAAAAGCAGAAATATTGCCCAGGAGGTTTTTAAAGACAATGAACTGGAAACTTATTATTTTATTCTGATCATGCCAAGAATAATCTCAAATATTTTATTTTCTATTTCAAAAGTTGGGACTCCAAAGATGTATAAGTTCTAAATAAAAGGAAATAACTTTTTTATTCATTAATTTCTAATATCTTTACAATTTCTTATTGCTTAGTGATACTTCTGACGGGAGGAAAAATATTCAAGAAGAAATATGAATTTTTATTTTACAAACATTGACATTTTCTTTTACGAGGCTTTTCATCACAAAATGAGAGGCTGTCAGCTGTGGAATTGTCCCATAGCTGCACAGCCATGTTATGGTTTCTATAGCAGGGCTTGAAGAGCTTCAGACTCCAGGCAGCGCTCCAGAACTACTGGGCCTCAGACTGAACTGTGAGCTCATGCTTCTTTGGTAGCTGCACTAATGAATCAAAAAACTAGATTAAAAACTTTTCTTGGACAAGGATCATCTTTATGTCTTAGATGGCATTCTTTCAGTGTTTAAAAATAACAATTGTTGTATTTCGGTGTTGCCCAAAACAAAGACTAAGGCAGTAATAGTCAGACAGGTTAGTGGGTGACTTTCCTGGGGGTCCCACTGGATTGGAATCCATGTGTTTCTGCCTATTAGGGGTTCACCTGAGAGCTTGAGCAGTCATTTTTAAGGCATGCAAGAACAGGAACTAGATTCATAGATGCTACACAGTAATTTATGTGCATATGAAATTTCCAAAGCAGCTCCACTAGGAAAATTTTAAGGACCACAGATTGAAACAGGCTGAGAAAAATATTGCTGTGACTTTAGATTCTGCTCAGGCACTTTGCTCTCCAGACAAAAACATTCTAGGGAAGCTGCAAGCCTCAAGTCAAGTCCCTGTCACACCTGATTTGGTGTCTAAGCCTGATTTAGGAGCTAAATGCTTTCTGACAAGAGCTGGCCTGCCTCTGTACCCCTCCCTGTAAAATATCCAGTCAGCCCTCAGACTCCAGGAGGTGTTTGCACTGCCTTGAGGTGGGTCAGACTGCAGGAGGAGAATGGGTTTGTGCTGTGAGGCCAATAGCTCCCAGACATGAATAATCTCACTCTACCACTGCAGCTTCCTGCCCCTGGCCACCTCAGCTCCAAAGTCCTCATCACCTCACACCCTCAGGTCTGCTTGTGCCTCCCCCACCAGCCCCAGCCCACAGAGATGTGGCTCTGTTGGGTTTGATTCTGGCCATTGGATGATCTGGATTATTACAAACCCAATTAGTATGGGTCACAACACCTTGGAGCATGAAGTTACTACAGCCTTCCAGTTATGGTGAAGCTAGAGCACTGATAGTAAGTCTGGGTGATTCCTGAGAAATTAGGCTGTTCATCACTTTGGAACACGTTGAGGAGGTGACAGGGCTGCCAGCCTTATCTCATGGTCACTGTTGAACCATTCCTCCTAACAGATACAACAGGAATCTTGCAGCAGCTCTTTGAGATTGAAGAAATCAACTTTTTTTATAGCTTGCCTGACACACACATGTATGTGACAGCCATAGGCTCAGTGCCATGGTGGTTTGCTGTAATCATGCAGGGAAATCTCCCACATGGTCAGTGGGGATAAATCTTGCAGAAGGTGAGAAATGCAAAGGGATCACTCTTTCAATAATTAGTTCTTTTTTCAGCTGATGGGTTTTCTGTTTAGGCCCAGCTGAGTGGTTTAGCAAAACAAAGACAGATGGCAGCAGATTATATCAAACACGTCTCTGTTAGTGGATAATCAGCAGAGATTCTACCACCTTCCCACCCCGTTCACTCAGAGCTCAGCCAAAGCCCATTAAGTAAATAGAAAGACTCCTATTGATTTTGGTGGGCACTCGGCCAAGGCCTCTGTCTCAACAGTTTTCTCAGCTTAACTTTGGCCTAATCATAATTGTTGAATGTTTTGGGGTTCGGCTTTTTTTGTTTGTTTATAAAAAAAGAATGTAATGCTGATGTAGTCACCCTTGGGAACTACTGGGGGAGAGATCAGAGGAGAGATTATATGCACAATATGCTGCCATTAGCATATCCAAGGTAAAAGTTCAGCCTGTTTCAACTCTGGGTTTTATGCCAGTTAAGTTCAATTTTTAGGGAAAGTGTAGAGGGGAGGGATACAGATGAAATATGTGCTCTGTCTGCCTTCTGAGCTGCGTCTCCTGGAAAAGGTCCTTGGAGTAAGCTATGTATGGGACAGACCTGGGAGCTCGGATGTGCTCAGAGTGGATTCTACGGCTCTTGGCTGCAGGTGCCTTGTGAAGACTTTGTCCCTTTCTGCTGAGGTCTGCCAGACACTGCCTACTTGTTTCTCCTTTTAGAAACACTTTATCAGGCCAATCTGACATTTTGTTCTGAAACTCGTTGCTGTCCCTGGCACGGCCTTGTAGAGATTGGTTGTATTTCATGTTATTTCCGCAAATATAAGTGAAGCACTTTACCCAGTTAACTATATTGATATCTAATGGGCTTTTCTGCATGGCACATGCCTTTCTGTGATGCTGGCTCTCCCTGTCAGTGCAAAAAAAGTGCATTTTGCTCCTTGCAGTGGGTACATGTAGACCCACAATCCTTCATAATAAATCCTCCCTGTCTCAGATGCTGTGTTTAGTCTTTCCCTCCTGACACACATTCTCCTACAAGAGCAGAAGCATGAAGTGTGCAGTGCCCGTGTGTTGCTGGACAAGCCTTAACCAAAGAGATGCACCATCATCAATGCTCTCCTCTCCCAGAGCTCCAGGGGAGATGTAGGGCAAGGCTTTGAGGGGCTCCTGCTGTGCTTCCACATTGCAGCACATCAGCAATGCCAGAGGTGTAGGGCCGGCCTGCTTCTCTCTCTGGCCGGCTGACAGGGATGGATGGGGGAGCTCCTGGCAGTGCGCATCCAGGAGGCATCACGGATGGGGGGATCCTGGGAACAGAAACCCATCCCAGCCTAGAGCTGCCCTCTCTTGGCAAGCCAGGCTGGCTGAGTCAGTCTCCAGGAAAGGTTTTTTGTGTGTATGGGAAGGAGTCGATTTAGGGCAAGTTACAGCTCCACTGAGCCTCAAGGTGGTGAAGGAAGGCAAGACAGCCTGATGCAGCCACCAGAGACATTTCAGGATGACTGGAACAGAAAGGGATCGAATGCTGCTGGATCAATAATTGCATCAGGTTTTGTCAGACTTCTTCCCTACAGCTCTGAGAAGGAAATAAACACAGAGACAGAACTGTCCTGTTCTTGCATCTCTCTCATTTCTTCATACAGTTCCAAGCAGAAATAAACACTGCTCTCCAATCTCTGCTGATTTACAAATGTTTAAGAATTCAACAGGGCTTCTGCATAGACATCTTTGTTTTTAATGACCTGCTTTTTAACTTCTGTCCCTCAAAGCCCTTTGATATAAAGGGGGGAAAAATGCCAAGAAATATTGTTTTCCCGGAAACAGAGACACTTCAAACTTAATGTGTGAATATACTTGGCTGTCAGCAGGTGGCTCTGTGTTAAGAGTGAGCTCTTGTTCTTGATGGATGCACAGAACTGAAACTGTTAAAAACAATTTTATTTTTTCAGGCCAACAGGGAGACAATAAAGGCCAATAATTTGTCAGTAGTGGTCAGAGGAAAGATAATCAGTGCAAGAATCTTGCTTGAAGGAAACTGGCAATGATAACAGTCTGCTGCTAGAGGAAATGTCTGGTCTTTTCAACTAAAGCCCTGCCAGTTTTGCTAGATATGCAGGTTTTCAGGTATGGCATCAAGCATTTTATTTCTGTTTGAGGGTTTGGATTTTTGTTTTCTTTTTAAAGGTCCTATTTTCAAGGTGTGATGTTGCTGAATGGAAGCACTGGAGCACAGGATCTTACCTATTTGATTGCAGTAAGTGGGAATGTTCCCATTTCATTCAGTGGGGGTAGGACTGGCTCCTGATTGCCTCACAGTGTCAGGCTGAGGACTGTACCAGTGCCTCTCTGGCAGGGTTACAGATCAGAGGGTGTCTGAAAATGCTACAGCAGCAGCTTCATGAATATATGAAAAGATATCCTTATTTGAAATGATAGTTTATTAGATAAACAATACCATGTGATTTAAACAAGAGGAATGTGCTTTTCCAGTATTTCAGTTGCCTTCTAGTTTTAATGGTGGGGAGCAGTTGTCTGTCGTAAGCAGGTGAGAGGATTTTGTGTGAAAGTGTATTTAAGAGCTTTTATGAGAATGGTGAATCTGTGTAAGGTTTTGAGAAAGAAAACTGGCTTGCACTGGATGAGAGGGCTGTGGAGAGATTTCAGTGTGTAAGGAAGGAGAAAAAAGGAACAATATGTTAGCTACAGTTCAATAGTACTGGCCATTTCCATAGCTTAGGATAGATTAAATGTTCTTTCAGCACTTATGTTGAAGATGTTTCAATGTTTTCATGATTCAGGAAGAAATTACCACCTTTTTAAAAATTCAGCTCTGACCTTTCAGTCTTACCTATGCTGTTCTGTGACATTCTGCTTGGCAATGAATTATTTCTCTGCAAGGTCCTGCATGTGGGCTGGGGCAATCCCAAGCACAGATCACACCACAGAAGGCCACTGGATCAGTCAAGCATGATTCTCCTTTCATAAATCCATGCTGATTATTCCAAGCCACCTCCTTGTCCTTAATGTGCCTTGAAATGGTTTCCAGCAGTATTTACTCCGGAAATCTTCCAGGGGCTGAGGTGAGGTTGGCTGGCCTGTGTTCCCAAGGCCCTTCTCCTTGTCCTCCTTGAAGACAGGAGTGACATTTGCCTTTTCCCAATGCTTAAGAACGTCCTCAGATTCAAAGACAATCAAAAGTGGCTGACTGACTTTCAGACTGACATCAGCCAGTTCCCACTGCACTTGTAGGTGCTCTCCATCAGGTTCCATGGACCTGTAGTGCCTGGTTTGAGAGGGAGAGCTTCAACTTTCAAGCAGCTCCCACGGGGAGAAGCCTCATTGCAGCTTTTTCCAGACCTTTCTTCAAAACAGATCAAATCACCTTTGCCTTGGATGTGGCCAGCTAAACCCCTGGGAGTGTACTCAAAGTCCTGACAGTGAATTTGTGAGGCTGGCTAATAGGATAAACTGCCTGATTTACAGGAATAAAGGGGAAGTGGAATTCAAAGGAGGCATAACCATAATGAAACTCTGGGTTTTGCGCTTGTGTCAGTGGGGAAGAAGGGAGGAACTGTGCACAATTTGCAGGTTTTAATGAAATTCTACTCTTCTATGGCTAGCATGAGTCATTTTGTGTTTATATCATCTGAGCATCCTTTTTGGGTGTGAAGTTTGAGTACTCTGCCTCCTGGATTTACTCCTTCTCAGTCTCTTCAGGAACTGGCAGACTCAGAGCAGAAATAGCTTCATTTGAGCTTGTGTGCTCACAGAATCTGTTTAGACTGAGAGGTGTGTCCAGTGTGAAGGTTATTTACACAGAGACCCACACAGATTTTCTTTCTTTCTTTATTACTATGGTAATATTGCTAATGCATGTTTTTTCTTCTAAAAATGAAAGCTTGAGAATGTTTCTAACATGCACACTGGTCTAATGATTTCTGTGATCATTGATTTGTAGCATTCACCAAAAAATAACCAGAAACTCTTTAACTTGTATAAGATACAGGATGAAATCATAGTTTCCAAAGAATGAAGCATAGCATTGCAATTGATAAACAAGACTGCAACATGGATAGTTTTGCTTTTTAAAATTATACTTCCATGATGAAATCTCTGTATGATGGAGATGAACTTAAATTCAGCTGATATCAGTGGGTGGAGAGCGTCCTTTGAAATTGCACATGCCTATATGATGAGTTAATAAGGTCTTTGATTTCTTGATTTAGAGTAGGTTGTTAGTTGTAAAATTCACCTTTCCCTTGCTTGTGTAATACATTTAAAAGTAATGCTTCTTAGCTTCCCATATAATAACTACAGAAGGATGTCTTAGGTAAGAAAATTTTATAGAAATTATTAGGAGGTCTACATTAATTATAATGACTTTTATGTTTTGTTGTCCATTTCCAGATGTACACTTAGGTACTGATTTACTACAGACTTAGCAAATCAGTAGGGGATATCCTGGTGTAATTAAGTAGCCTTAATCTCTTTTGAAGTCAAGTTGCATCTTGTAAGACTAATTCTTCCTCCCACTGCTCTTTTATGTATAGATTAAATGGTGCAGGATGGAGCGCATCTGAAAAAAATCTCCAGTGCTTTTCTCCTAAACTTTGGAACTGGTGAGTGAGCCCTTGTATATTTATTTCTATGTTTGAAAAGTGAATGTAAAGTATTTATATTCTGTTAATTTTGCATGTCTTGTCCATTTTACAAATAGTAAACATCAGGTGCAAAGCAGAGACAAACCAACATCACATTTCTAAATTTCTACATGTGTGTATAATAACGACTGTATTTTACATTAAAAGAGTTCTTAAAATATTTGCTGTCTCAAATGTTAAGTGGAGCCCTGAAGCATGCTGACCATGACCACCTGAAGCAGGACTTCAGAATCACTTGGTGTCTCCTGAAATCCTGGCTGTGCATTATCTGATGGATGTATGTGTTTATATAAAGAATAAACCAGTATTTCCACCATGAATATAGCAAATTCTGGGTCCTGTGAGTGACCACTAATGTCACAGTATTTCCAAGTCCTGCTGCATCCCTCATACAGCAACAGTGCACTTTCATATTCAGTTCTGCTTTCTCAAATATCTTCAAATTCAAATACCACCATTGCGTATTTTTGGCTAAAAGAAAAGCACTGCTGAAGGACACAGACCTTTCACACTTTAAGAGGTTTCCAGCTTAATGTGATAAAGATTATCCCTTCCCTACTGACCTCTTTAATACCTAACATAATCTTTTCTGTGCAAAGAATGTGTCTGCAATTTTTTTTATCTTAGAAAACATCTCTGAATAAATGCTTTTCTTTCCACAGATTAACACTTTGAATTTGATTGTGACAGGTTGCTGGAGACACAAACACTGAGAAATTTTAAGACTATTTTTGTGAGCCTTTGTATTAATAATTTGTATAAAACAACTTATTCCAGACTCAATTTTTATCTATCTATACATTAATATGCATATATAAATAAAATAGCATTGTTCTAGCATTAAATTAATATTGAAATATAAGACTGTGTTAAGTATATGAATAGTAATTTTTTGCAAATTGTATTGTCACATATCCATTAGCACTGATTTTGATAGTAAGTGCTTTGAGGAGGAAAACACTCCTGTTTGGAGGTGACTCATATTCCATGTTGCAAACCAGCCATTGCTGAATGAAAGGAGGCTTTCCCCCTCTGTGACCAGATAGAAAATTCTGCCTGCATGAGAAAATGTTGGCTATTTTATTTCTCCTGAAAAGAGGTGCAACTCCACCAAGTTATCCAATTCATCCTGGTAAGTGTCGGCAGGAAGACTCAGACCTCAATTTTGAATCAGTTTCTTTCAGTGAATTGGGAAACAATAGCTTGTTTCCCAATTCACTGAAACAAACTGATGGCAATATTATAAAAACCCTGAGCATCCACTAAAAAAATACTAGCTTTTAGCAAAACTAAAAGTCAGTAGCTAACTGAAGAAGCATAGTGCAGTAGGCAGCATGAAGCAGCAGTGTGCATAAAAGGGTGCAGAGGATAAAAAAATGTATAAATGCTGTTTATAAAGGTGTGTACTGAAGTATTCAGTATGATATAATGGATTTCAGTAATGGCATAGAAGTGACTGCAATTAAAGAGCCTTCTGATCATTGATAATTCCCACACCACCTGTGTGAAGTGGGTCTCTCTGGCTGCCTTGTTACCAGGCTGCACTGTGGTACCTTTGTGGATATGCATGGACTTCACAGCTGTACACAAGGGAAATTGCACATGATTTTTTTTTTTGTCATTGAAATAGTAACATTCACTATGCTGATAAAGGAATTCATCTTCTTCATGTGGTGAAACATGCACCTTCCTGTTCTGTGACAATAAAGGTCACACTTATGTCCATTTTACTCTAAAATTCACTGTACAAATATAATGGGATGAAAAGGACAGAAGTACAAACCCACCGTTGTAATGCATTTTAAAATTAAAACTTTAGGACCAAACCCCATGGAAATCCAGAGTCAGTGTCAACAGTTATTCCTCTCTGGAATAGAATTAGTTCCTCTGCTGTGTGAACACAGTGTGCATATTAAATGCAGCATCCTATAGTGCTATTGTCGTGCCTGGTGGATGGATTAAAAGAAAATGGAAATTCCTCCTTCCACTGCTGGTGAATGATTTGTTGCACTCCTTGGTGTTGGGGAGATGTTTTATGAAAGACTTGACCTTGACATGCTGTAAAATAGAAACTGCTGGAGGAACAATAATTTTGACTTCTCTGTGTTTTCAGTCTTGACAATACAGTCCTGAAGCAGAGCACATGTGTACACAGCTTCCCTACTAGCATTAAAAAATAATAATTTAAACAGTCTTGGCAGCTCTAGGAAGGTACCAGGAAAAAAGGTGTGGTCTGTGTTAACTTGATATAGTGGCTTAAGTCTTATTTCATTATTCAGAGATCCCCCTTGCACATCTCCTGTGCAGACATTGAACAGACCCAGCCCTGCTGGGGGAACAGCAAAACTCTAATTCTGACACCAGAATGACTACTGGTAAGTGATATTTTTATTCCTTTAATTGAAGCTGTGGCCAACAAGAACCAAATTCTAGATGAAGCATGGAGAATGCTGCTGCCTGTGGGCCCCTAGGTAAGTGCTCCAATACATGCATATTTTCTTCAATACTGGGAGATTAACTAGTATAATCAAGGGGAAAATATCAGCCCTTCAGCACCTGAAAGATGCTGGGACTTGTTCTGCAAAATCTGACGAGTTCAACAAGACACACATTGCAGAGAGATCAGCCACTGACCATTTCCCTGGAGTTTACAGATATTTTCACTTTTTATTCTACCAGAAAGCACCCTTTGAGACCAGACCAGCAGACTGGAGGTTGTTCTCTGCCAGTGAGCTGCTCAGTGAGGCAGGCATGAACTGGAACAGCTCTGGGAGGCTGAGCACCGTTTGCTTACAGAGGAAGCACTCACTTTTCAGAGCACAGGCATCTTTGTTGTGCTGGTGTTCAGGGAGAAAATCTTCATCCATCTTGGATACATTATGCACTCCATAATGTATGCACTGGAAAACAGTTGAAGCATTTTACGGCAGCTGGCAGGAAAGAGTCCACGTGTTTGAACGTTTTGGGGATTTAAGTTTTTGGCTAATGTGCTGCACTATGAATGCTTGCACTCACAGGACGAGCTGCTGGGCACATGCTGAGCGAAGTTTCACTTGGCTACCAAGAAATCAGGGAGGACAAACTCCATACAGTTTATTGTAGTCAAATAACTTTAAGGTTGCAATTTGATGCAAACTCTGAACAGGGATACTGTGACACCATCTGTGAAGGGAGCTGTCCTGCTTGCCCCTTGCTACCCCTTTGGTGCCTAAAGTCAGCCACTCATGGTGGGCAGGGACTGGATTGGCTTGGGAAAACAGTGTGCCTTGAGAATAATCCCTTTGTTGTTCACTGGGGTACTTTGCAGGCAGATCACTTCACTCATCTGCTCCCCTGGAAGGATTCAGAAATGTTTGTCCTGGCACACAGGCAGCAGAGGAGGTGGGGGAGGCAGGATTGTTGCTCCCCACACACAGGGCCAGTTTAACATACTTGGACTACAGTCCAAATAAAAACCCAGACTGCATCCTGGGCACAAATGAGAACTTGGGATTGGGTTTCTGCACTTCTCCCTCCCTGCCTCGCTTGGCTCCCAGCTCTGTGAATCGCTGCTGTGTGCCATTGAAGTGGATGCACAGAGTTCCCTGCTTTGCCGAGCTCTGGGAGTGCCAGGGCACACCAGCCCTAACTGGGTCAGAGCCTCTCTTTGTGCAAGGGAGCTGAGCTGCGGGGAAACCTCACAGAGCCACGAAGCAGCCTCTCACACAGGCAGCGGGGGGACGGGGTGAGGGGGGAGCAGATGAAGTGGGGCTGAGCTCCCCCCACACTTGGTTCCCTGCCAGCATAAGCTTCCTTCCAGGGCTTACAGGCACGGCACAAGCCTGAGCAAAGCCCCAGCTGCTCCCAGGCTGCCAGGGCTAAGCAGCCTGGAATCAGAGCGGTGCCACCAAGCCCTGCATCTGTCACTGCCATCTCCTCCGTGCTCGGTACGTGGCGGGAGAGTGAACAAGAGACAAGCGAGCCCATTAGCATTTATTATTTGTATTATTATAGCACCTCAGTGCCTAGTTGTGGACCAGAATCTCATCCTATTAGCACTGTGAAAACCCAGAGCCAAACTACTGTAGCTCCTGCCCCAGAGGGCTTACAATCTCCTTTTCCAAACAGGGGTACAAAGAGATGGAGGGGGTAAAAGGGAGCAGTGACAAAACGTTCATCACTGTTATGGAAAGTGTTGATTTTCTGCAAAGAACCATCACATTTTAAATGCTTAGCTGGAGTTAGATGTTCTTCACACAGTAAATATTTTGTATTTCTCATGAAAAAATATCAAGAAATCACACAGAACTTCATGTTATATTCAGTGAAAAACATTTTTCATTGCAAGAAACACACACAAGGTTATTTTTAAAAATATTGTTTAGTTGGTATCTTCTAAGCAGATATCTGAACACATTTTAAAAGTCTACACATGCAGTGTACAAAAAAAAGTTAGATTTTTAACCGACTCTTTTGGCTCATTCCTTTATTCAATTTGCACTCTTGCAAAAAAGAGATACCTTTTAATTAAATTTTTGATGAAAAAAAGAAGTGATTTCATATCAACTGCTTTTCTCGACACACTTGTGTTTTCCCTGTGCTCATGATTTAAAACACAATCTAAATAGAAATTATGGGCTAGGTACAGGGATAGAGAACAACTGTGTATTTAGGAAATCTATGTAACTGATTTTACAGGCTTTTCTGTTCAAAAAGTGTGATTACAATGTTGTGCAAGAAGGGCATGTGATTTACAATTTTTCCAAGCATATCTTACGTGCATATTTTTAATAACTTGCCTGTCAGGGGCCAAATCCTGCTGTTCTGCTTGAAGTTTCTCTAAAATCAACAGCTCTTTGACACTGTGCTCTATTCTGCTGGCCTCCTACTGCTGCATGTCATAGATAATACTGTGAATAACTCAGCTTGAGTTCAATATTCCTGGTTTTAACTATAAGTACTCTATGGTAGTAATTGTTTGCAGGTTTGAGTATCTTACAGAGGCCTACAGGACAGTATGATTTATGCCCACACAGAGGGATGAAGGGAAACAAAACTAGCTGGGCAGTTTGTAAAACAATTACGCATTTTCCATGGTCAGCTCTGCTATTTGCCATTTGGATAGCCCTGACTGGAACCACCTAAGTAACCTAAAAAAACTATTACCTGAAAACAGCTTCCAATATTAGCTTTCTTCTCTCTATGCATCCTCTAAGTTTCTGTAAACATCCAGGGTATCCATATATATACACATACACCCCTGGGGATGTGTGT
This sequence comes from Calcarius lapponicus, assembly GCA_039654755.1. Taxonomy (NCBI): domain Eukaryota; kingdom Metazoa; phylum Chordata; class Aves; order Passeriformes; family Fringillidae; genus Calcarius; species Calcarius lapponicus. The sequence goes on from CM077464.1 coordinate 102,478,238, forward strand.
GTATGCATGCATGGACACGTGTAGGTGCATATATACACATATATACACACACACACAGACACACAGACATGTACATACATGGATACAGACCTATGACCTCATTAGGAAATAACAATGCCATTTTTATTGCATTCTTAAGCATCGTGGAACAGGGGTATTATTATAGGCACACATCTCAACTACTCCTCCTTCACTACAGTCCTAAAGCTCATTTACCTGAGATCTGCATCTGTAAAAATAAAGTTCCATTTTTTAGCTGCGTGTTACAAAAGACTAAATATCAGCCCCACAGATATGAAATTACAACTTAATTTTGAGACTAATTTGCTACAAGTAAAATATTCTATCTTATAAAAAAGATACTGCTGAAAGAGATACATATTAAAAAGGAAACACGATTCTTAGGAGGTCTAAAAATCTCCCCTATGCCTTTCCACGTGGTAATAAATTTATAAAAAATATTTGACACATAAAATCTCCCCAGGAATCATCCTGCTGAAGTCACGTACCCTTTCAGGACACCCATCTCGCAAAAGTTACGCGGTTCAGAGGGCGAGCTCCGCCCAAGGAGCGTTTAATTCTCATCGTCCCGCCGGTAGTGAATGGTTTGTATTTCCTGAGCTATGAACATGGCCATCTCTCTCGTGCCTGCAGCAATCACCCGGCAGGACATAAGGTCCAGAGGTCCCCCTGAGGACAAGAGGATTAACGAGAAGTGTCTTAAATATAAGCCATGCTGTAATTAGATTGGGTCAGAAACACAGAAACAACTTCATACGTAGCTCCTTTTGGGGTGGGAAGGACAACCTAACTCAACAACTCCTACAGGGAAATCTCCAGTGAAAAATTATTTTATAAAATTCTAGATACAGAGCCAAAGTACGCAAGAGGAGCAGCGAATGCCTGGATTTGTTCAGTAGCCAACAATGAAAGTAATATTCTCCTTTTCAAGCGATGGGACAGAAATTAGTTCATTCAGTTCATTAGTTCAATCAGTTCATTCATTACCCTTCTTCATTGACCACATCTTTCCACAGTATCCAGGTACTGGTCACCAGTAAACCACTACTCTGAGATGTGCACCATCTAAATTAATTAAGCAATAATCTGGAGACTGTGCTGCCCTTTACTCTCTCTGAGCAGTTTCTAGTCATAGATGTCCAAAGTGGTACCTCAGAGTCCTCCTTTCTCGGGAGGATGTCCCTGTTGAAATCTACTTGGAATGTCTGAGCGTACCTGCCAGTTTCGTGGGCTGGTTCCTTACTGTGAATACGAGGCTTTAAGGAAATTACTCAAAGTAATGGAAATACAGTTTGACTCATAAGACCTTTGATGTGCTGAAAGCCCATGCTGGAATTACATCAGTGGGTTCTAATAACCAGCCCGAGCCTAGTGGAGGGTACAGACCTTTCCACAGGATGTTGCTAGAAATGAGCTAGAGCCACAGGGGTGACACTCCCCCAGTCCCCCAACAGTCAGTGGGAAAGCAAGGGCATTTTGCTCACCTGAAGTGTCTATCACCGTGCCACCTGCCTCTCTGATGATGACAGTGGCTGCTGCCAGGTCCCAGCAGTGCAAGCCAAACTGGTAGTAGGCGTCTGCAGCGCCGGACGCCAAGTGGCACAGGGCCAGCGTGGAGCTCCCGATGACACGGACCCTGCACCCCACAGCAACACAAAGAAGAAAACACTTTTGACTTCAACCTATGTGCACAACACACTTGTTTCAATCCTTTTTTTTTTTTATTACTTTTTAAAAAGACTTTCTGGTCACAAAGGTGAGACACACGCTGTAAAACATCTTACCCATGTGCTTGGGCCTTGAGCAGTCTCTCAATGTTACCAAGGAACAATTTCAAAGTTGCAGGGTCACGTTTTGGACCAATTTCTGTTAAAATTAAGGCCTTCGAGATATCTGCAATGGTAGAGAGATGTTTCCATTAATTCAGTAGCTTCCAGGTAGGTTCCATAAATTTGTTTTTAAATTAAACAGTAATGGACTTTTCACAAAAAAATAATCTTCACGCCCCTTTTTCTAACCCAAACTTTTTCTTAAAGTGACAACTTTGCATAGAAATTCAAGCAAGACTAGGTTTCTCCTATCAAATGGTCTGTTTTAAACACACTTAAAAAAACCCCAAACCCAAAACGGGAGGATTAAAATCAAGAATGCATTCTTACATTACTTCTCTTTCCATATATTGTTTTACTTAATTGACCAGTCACCTTTTGACAAATTCACTAATATTAGCAGTCAACTAAAACTAATCCAGTAATCTAGTAACTTTTAATGTTGTTAATCTATTAATATTTGAAAACACGATGGCTCTTGAATAGGGAATTCTACTGTAATTTGTTAACCAATTATAAACATTTGCGAACCCAGTAAGAGGAAAGAAAAGTTTCTCCCTAAATCACCAGTCACCTAGAAATAGCCCATTCTGGCATTTCATGACACCTTATGACAGGAAAAAAACCCCTTCTTATGACAAATTAAAGCAGTATTTTTAATAATAATAATCTGTGAAAGTTCTATTTGTCTTGTGTTCAGCAAAGGCAATGCTGTCCTAGAGCAGATGGAGATACCAGCCTTGTGCACAGTCAAAGGACAGACTCACAGTGACTTGAGAGGTGTTGAAGCAGTCCTCACGTGAGATCTGAATACTTCCAGGCTACAATAAGAGTGTGCCAGTGTAGGTGGGGATGGCTGATCAAATGCCAAGTGCTCCTGCTCCTGCTGTGCCAGCTGAACTCAGAGGCATTAAAGGGATGGCAAAACTCAAAGGTTTAGTGGTTGAGAACTCACTGACTGGGCTGTGCCCCATGCCAGGCGTCACCTCCTACCCTGGGCTGAAGGTGAGGCATTCCTTCAGGTAGGCAGCCTCTGCCTGGTTCTTACAGCTACTGCATGAGCTGAAAGTTCTCTGCACAAGGAGGTTTTTGAGAACAAATTAGCTTGGAGTGGGGCACCATTTAATTAAACAGGCTGCCAAAGAATTTACTACTGCAGACGACCCTTATGGATTCGAGCAGTGTGGTAAAATGGTTGATAAGTAACAGGTATGTAATTAGATTAAAAGTTATAGGGTGTCACAAATATTAACTGTAGGAACATAGATTCAACTGCTGCTTTTTAAATTACTGCGTTAAAACAGAAAAACACCAATCCAGGCACGCTCTAGAGTATTTGTTGTTTAGCCACTACTAAAAATTCTGGATGGTGAAAGGAATCTGCCTTAGATTATTTTGCATAAGAGACCCAGTTTGTAGCAGAGAACATTTAATGTCCATCTCATTGCTGAAATGCACCAAGCATTCACACCATGCTAGTCAGACTTAGGTTGTAACTGAGACAGTTATTCTTATGTTATTAAAAAATGCATAGACAGATCTCTTCAATTTTCCTCAAGGCTACAGCTGGAAATTGGATGAATAGACTAAGGCAACTAAAAGGAAGGTCTCTGCTTAGGAAAAGGAGCTGACTGATCACAAGACACCAGGAGATTTCAGGAATTCAAGATATGGGCTTGGTAGAAAAGATTAAACAGTGATAAGGATAAATTTATGAGGAAAATATCAGTTCTGTTGACCCGAGAAGATTAAAAAAGGAAATACATTTACAGTATTAGCAGATGTAAGGCCTGACATGAATCTAAGCATGAGAAGAAAGTATAGCTCAAGATAACAGGGAAGATGGATCCTTCATTTAAGTGTATAATAGCTGCATGGACTCCCTACCAAACCTCTGCAAAACCGGGTGTTGACAAAGAACAATGTTTGCCCGGGCTGTGCTTTCAAATGATTAAGCCTGAACAAGGAATGTATAAGTGTAGATCAACATCATACAGCAATCACATTTCCTGAAAACAAGTGGCAGCAAGTGACATGACAGCTTAGATCTCAAAGACATCGTGGCCACTTCAATTCCAGTGGCAGGTGGAGGGAAATACAAGTCTGTCTTCCAGGGTTGGTTTATTTCACTGAAGCCACAGCCCTTGGAGAACAACTGTGATTAAAAAAAACTTATAATATCAGTAGGAGTGAGATTAAAGCAGATCCAGGTTCACTGGTGAAAATTTCCCACCACAAAATGATGTATCTCAAAACAAAAGAAAATTTCAAAGCATTTGGAAGGGCGGAAGGTCTATTTCCTTTGCTATGTTCTAGACACCCACATGGACTGGATGTCTAGAGAAAGGAAGACAGAAGTGACACGTGCCAAAATTCTTCATTGCTCAGCTGGAAACCAGAACTCTCTGCAAAAGTATGTGAGGCCATTTCCACTGTGGTTCATGCAGTCCAGCTGGGAGCACCACTGGTCTCCCTAATAGTCTCTGCCAGTATGGGCTTTTTTGGAATATGAGACATTTGAGCACTGATAAAAATGTGAAGTATAATCAGTGATTAAAATCTTAGGGATTTAAGATTTATAATGACTTTACAATCTGTCTCTCCAAATATGTAGACCCCAGATCACTATTAACTTAGATGAATAGCCAAACTTCCCAAATTTCAGGTGAAATTTTGATGCAGGGTCTGCTTCAGGCACTAAAGAAATCTGCATGTCAAAATGCTTGAATTTACTGTGTTTTAAGCTCATTAAATCTCTCTTTGGGGTGAAATTTTTACCACCTTGTGTGTACAGTGGTGCACATTTCTGGCATATGTCTGCTTCTACTTACAGCTGAGTGCTATGCTCTCCTTTGAAATTTGATTAACTAAAAGAAAACTTCTCTAAATAATACCAAATTATTATTTTCTATGATCATTAGGTAAACAAACAGGTCTATGACTTGGTTTAACTATAAATAAAAGATAAAAGAATTCCATTCAAGCGTTGGCCAAGTGTTGCTGGCTATTTGTACATGGAAACAAACCTCACACACCAGAGCAAGCTGTTAAAGAGCCCCTAATGAAGCATGCACCCTTTAATTCACTCTTAGGACATTTGCCTACAGACATCAGACACTCTGTGACATACAAGATCATTGGAAAAGAAGTGAATAGCAGCCACAATAGTACTCTGAATTTGATTCACCATTCCCATTGCATCCTGCTTATAAAAAGTAATGCCAGGGCTCAGCTGGAATGAAACTGGTGAATCTACACATTCTTCCTTCTTTTAAACAGTGGTTGTGAAACAAAATAATTTAGGATTATTTAAATAGTTCATAGTCAGATGTATATTTTAAAAAGAAAAGGAGGAAAGTGATTTTTCAGAAAAAAACAAACACAAAACAACAAAATTATCATGCAGGTGAAATACTTTCCATCAGGATAATGATGTTCATTATCCTAATGATGATTTGCAACAACTCTGAAACAAAATTAATATATTCCTTTTAGAGTTCTAACAAAATCTAGACCAACCTGTCTCTTTTGATACCTGAAGCCTTTTGTCATTACAAAATGCCCCTTGACCTCTTCTACCAGTGTATAATCGTTCTTCAGTGCAGTGGTAAATTACACCAAATTCAAGCTTTAAGATTTTGAAAAGGAAAGAAATGAATGCAACTCAAATTACTCATCATAAATATAAACAACTACTAATGGCAAAAAGATCAGCAATATTTTAATTGGTACACATAATAAAGATTACACTGATGCTAAAAACCTGGAATAATTCTACTATTACTGTGATATTGAGATATAGGTCATATAAAATTCAGTTTATAAAGAAAAGTTAATGCAATGTGTTCCTGATCCTCTAAATCCTTACTCACAGCTTGTTTCTGTTCCCATTAGAATGGATTAAACACTGAGTTGTTTTCAAATGCAATTGAAATGTTTTTACTCAAAATATGCAAGGCCTCTGAGGCAAGACTGAATGCTTTGCTTTCACTGGTGAGCAGTTACTCCTTGAAGCAACCCCACTGGCCTTGGCTGGACCACAAAGATTTACAGCCCCAGGATCAGTCAGGCATCAAAACTCAGGAGTCATGGCACTCTTTATTAACAGTGGATGCTTTTGGAGGCACCTCAGCTTTGGTGGTGCATTGAATTTCCCTGCCTTTTCAATCAAATCCTTGTTTGATTTGATTGTTCAAATCCTTCTCTGCAAAATCCAGTCACTTGTTCAAATCCTTCTCTGCAAAATCCTTTTGTGAAGATCTCTTGAAGTCACAGGACTCCAAGAGAGGGAGTTTGGACAGAAATACCCTCAATGAAAGCTTAAGAATGTGCAGCACTGGACTTTTCATGGGAGATTCTGCTTACCAATGAAAAGAGAGTCAGAATTAGACCCTTGGTATTTAAAATTTCTATTACTTTAATAGGCTCTATCAAAAGACTTTAAAGCACTTTACAAACTTCAAGGGCCAGCTCTGAAAATTGCCCCTTGGTCAGTAATATTAGCATTATTTAATTTAGTGATACACAAAAATTAAGTGACTTGCCTGAGGTGTCTGAAGTTGGCCACAAGGTCAAGAAAATATCTCAGGCGTTCAGACTTCAAATCTTTTCCTGCTGCACTTGGTGTTCATCAGAGACAATTTAAAGGGAATAGACTGTCCTGGCTCCCTACCCTGAGGTCCCATCTAAACCAAGGGGTTTTTTTGAGGGACACACTATTTATAGACTCTTTCCCTAAAGACATCTGCAGGAATTTCTTCAAGGCTTATAATCAGGCCAGTTCCCCTGTGTGTACTTTGGCTCCTTTTCAGTTTACTCTTTTTTCTGCTTGTCCTAATTGTTTAACTGAGGGAGATTTAACATCATTCTTTACTTTTGTTTCAGCTTTGTTTAGTTTACATAACCCAAAATATGCAGCATCAAAATCATGATGGTGTTCTAGAAAACATAAACATCAGCGAAAACTGTCTGGTAATAAAATGTAGTGTTCAAAAGAACCTTTGGTAATGAATAAATTTCAGAAAAGCATGGAAGCATTTCTCTGCAGTTTCCATGTTGGAAAAGTCTAACCAGAGAAGTACACAACATTATTCTGTTTAAATCTGTAAGAGGTACTAGCACATCTGAAAACTTGGTTGTTACTGCGTAGAATTCTTGCTGGCTTTGCTTAAAGCTATAAGTATATTAAAGATTGTGGAATTAGGCTGAAAGAGGCACATTCATTGGCAATTTGAGTAACTAGTTATTTCATAGATATATAGCAAATTGCAAACCAGCAACGTCTGGAGAAAAGGCACTAGCACAAATGACTATAGCTAGGAAACTCAAAATGGACGTTGGAAGGCTAGGTACCTTCCCAGCCTCACTATAATCAAGGTCTCATGAGGTAAATATAGCTATTTTACTACATTAAGAAAAAGACAAATGTAGATTGAATGAACTAGGCCCATAATTTTGCACTCTTCATAAAACCAGCTCTACATTGACTCCTAGCAGGAGTTAGCTTTCACAGATACTGCTAGCAGGAAAGAAGCAATAATAATAAGGCAGAAACACTGGGATATATGTTTAAATTATGAAGACGCAGCACTAAATTAAACTTACTATGGTTTTGTCTAAGTAAACCTTGCTCATACCAGTACTTCCTTCTTCTCCAAATAAATTCCATAATACTTTTAATAATTCATAGAATTTTTTTTTAATTGACAGTTGGTATACATAGGTTTTGCAGAACTATGATTTTAGATGAGTAGTGTGATCAGAAGCATTTAAAAAGCATAAGAAAACCTGAGTAGTGACTGATTTTTTAAATTTTTGGTTTTTAATTTAAAGTTCCCACATGGTTTTGAGACTTCTAGCCAACTCTCAGGTGCCCATCTTAAAGAACAGACTTCATACCTCTTTGTTAACAGCAAATCCAATGCTCACTGCCACTGTTGGAAATCTGTGAAAAATAAGAAATGAGGTAGTACTGATGAAAAATCTCTCAGCTTACCTACCTTATGCAACCTCCTTAGGCAATAAAACCCCACATGGAGCTCTGTGAGTTTACTTGTGAAATGCCCTTGACATTACTCTATTTCTCCTTTATCAGCCTCTTTAACTTTGTCAATTCCTTTTAAAATGTAAGTTAATATTGGAGAAGGCAAGAAATAAACTCATGAAGACATCAAAACTTTTACACTGAACATGTAGTGTACTTTAGGGTTGTTTTTGCTTTAGTGTAATTGAATTATCCAGTATAAACCACTAATATTATAACAAGTCATTGCTTTTAAACACACACTTTGTTCAAGCTTTGCATCTGAGATGGCAATTAAGTAGCATGGAGATACCTTGCTGCCCACCAACAGCAGAAAAAGAAACCAATTCCTCTATGCTGTCCTTTTTCAAATTGATGGTCACATATTTAATTCAGTCCTTTTAACTCAGTCCTTTTGACTACTGTATAATTATTACATTTTAAACAATGAAATAAATTCATTTCTTAAAAATACATTTCAAAAATTACTTTGGAAGTCAAAAAAATACTGCTAGAAAGAGGAAATGTCACTTAATTGCATGAAACATCACCACACGACACCACCCACCTCTCCTGGAATTCTGTGTAATTGCACCAAAAGTCAATGAAATTTTTTTTTTCTTTATGAAAGTTATTTTAAGCTGCTAACTATAAGGCAGGGTTTCTAAGCACAAATATTATGAATAGTAATTAGTTTACAGCTCCTAACACTCGAATGGTGAATTAAAAGTCTTAATTTTTGCAGCAAGGACCCCTAGTTTTGTGGAGGTACTTTAGAAATGTAACACCAGCATCTCTGCACAGCTCAGTTTTCAGTGCTATGCAGGGGTGGCACCTTCCTTGTTCCTGGGAAGTGCCTGGGTGTGAAGGGGCGAACTCCCGGCAGGAATGTGCAAAACCCACGGGAGGCACTGGGCCAAGCACGCTCACAGCACTGCCTTGTTCTCCCTGCATGCCAACCTGCCGTGGCTGTGGGTGAGCAGGCTGGGAGCTGGGGCTGGGAGCTGGGAGTGTGAGCTGGGCTGTGAGCTGGGAGTATGAGCTGGGGCTGTGAGCTGGGCTGTGAGCTGGGCTGTGAGCTGGGCTGTGAGCTGGGCTGTGAGCTGGGCTGTGAGCTGGGCTGTGAGCTGGGGTGTGAGCTGGGCTGTGAGCTGGGGCTGTGAGCTGGGCTGTGAGCTGGGCTGTGAGCTGGGGTGTGAGCTGGGCTGTGAGCTGAGAGCTGGGCTGTGAGCTGGGGTGTGAGCTGGGGCTGGGAGCTGGGGTGTGAGCTGGGGCTGTGAGCTGGGGCTGGGAGCTGGGGCTGGGAGCTGGGGTGTGAGCTGGGGCTGTGAGCTGGGGCTGTGAGCTGGGCTGTGAGCTGGGCTGTGAGCTGGGGCTGGGAGCTGGGGCTGGGAGCTGGGGTGTGAGCTGGGGCTGTGAGCTGGGGCTGTGAGCTGGGGCTGGGATCTGGGCTGTGAGCTGGGGCTGGGAGCTGGGCTGTGAGCTGGGAGCTGGGAGCTGGGGCTGTGAGCTGGTGCTGGGAGCTGGGGTGTGAACTGGGGCTGGGAGCTGGGGCTGGGAGCTGGGGCTGGGAGCTGGGGTGTGAGCTGGGCTGTGAGCTGGGCTGTGAGCTGGGGCTGAGAGTTAAGGGCTGTGAGCTGGGCTGTGAGCCGGGGGGCAGCAGCACAAACTCCATCTTGCCCTCAGGTACTGCTACAAACACAGCCTCCCCCCCCCACACCACACCAGGTACCAAGAGATAAAGGGATGGCTCCTATGTGTGAGTCCCCACCAGGGAAAAGCACCTTCAGGAGGACCTGTGAGAAGCTACATTTTGGGTTTTGATGGGTTTCTCAGGGCATTTACCTGTGCACAAAGTTGCACGTTCCATCAACAGGGTCAATAATCCAGGTGGGACTGTCGGTGAGGACACATTTTGAACCTGCAGCAGTGGATTCTTCTGCAATAAACCTGCATTTGGTGCAAGGGTAAAACAAGTACCCCAGAACATTAGCTTAGATACAAGACTTGGAAAGTACAACCCCATCATTCTGGTTTTTAAGAGAGAACTTCTCCCTCTCGCCATAAAACATTATTGTATAAATGTAAACACACATACTGCCTTTTAAATTTGGGAATTGGTAACTTTCATAGAGGCTTTGAGGGAGAGTTCTCAACTCTACAGCACACTATTTTACACGGCAAAAAAGAACTCTATTTATGTACACTTCCCCAATACACCATTAAGGAAGCCCTGAAAATGAATGCAGAAATGGATCTGAACTGGCATCCCTGGAACTCAAGGAGAAGATTATTTTATGCAGAATATAATTTTATGGGTTAGGTCTGTCTCTTGCAGTAACTAATATAAACTACAAACTGTATTTGCTTCTCTTCTGCAGTCAAATTCAGTCAGAAGGAAATAATACACTCTTAGAAAATCCACAATCTTGCTCCTATGTGTATTTTTTACAGTAATCTGACTCAGAAATGAAGAGGTTTACAAAGCTGGACTTTCTTTTTCCCATGACCCAGAAAAAAATCAACAAATTATTTTTGTTTGTTTGTTGTTTGGATGTACAAGGCACAAAATGAAATCTGAGATCATCTTCTCTTCTGTTGTTCTGTCCCAGTTTCTTCTAGTAGTTTTTTTTTTCCTCCTTTTTCCCTGGGAAACGAACATCCAGTTCTGGCACATTTCCTGTCAACCTTAATTATCCCTGCTTTCCCATAAACTGCCCAAGGTCTCTTTCTGTAAGAGATGTGCAGGTGCTACTCTCACAGATTTTCTCCTTTATGTACAGCAGGAGTGGAATCCAACTGCTAGTACTGAATCTTGCTGGTGGTTTCACATTTGAACAGCTGGTAGTGGTATTCAGAGTTTCTGCAAATGCTTGAACACAAAAAGGCTTCTCTCAAAGATACAAAGAGAAAAAAAATAGAATAATGTTGTTGTCGAGGCGGTCACGACATAAAGCAGAGACTACAAGCAGTCTCAGTTGGCAACAGTTTATTCTTTAACATGGCTAACTTTTATACACTTTCTAATTGTTGATACTTCTTCTACTTTAACTACTGGCCACAATAAATCAACATAATGCTATTGGTAAAAAGTTATAGTGACTCTACCTATCTTTCTAACTTTACTTCATCCAGCTACAAAATATTCTTATCTTTCTTCTCTCAATCTCTTTAATTACAACCTTAAAAAAAACTCTTTATCAACTTATTCTTACTTCTCAACTTCTTCTCACTCCTTCAGCTAACAAACCCACTGTTAACCCCTTCTACAGAATAAAATAGAGAGAAAATATCTTTTGCAAAAGAGTCTTTCCCTAGGCTTAGAGTAGCAGCTATTTTATTTTGTGTCTTCAACTTGTACCTCATGATTCCAGAGAACACTTGAAGCCATGAGTTTAAAATGTTCTGCAGACAGCACAGGAGGAGACTTCTTAAATTTTCCAAATGCTACTCTGCCTCAACCTAAGTAGAAACAGACTATTTTGATGGCATTATAGACCCCCAGCTGGTACAAAGAGGGAATTAGGAAATGTTTTGTTACTATTTTCATCTCCATTAAAAGAAACAGCTGAAGGACAAAGTGCTAATGCACAACTGAGAAACAAGAAAGACTTGAACAGGTGTTTGAAACTCTCAGTTTAACGTAACACTTTGCAGGCTCCTTGCTCTAAATATTCCACTATTTTGTCTTGTTGGTGCTGTATCACTTGACTTTTGCTTTCACAAATCCTGTAATCAGCATCCAAACCCAACCCATGCCTTGTCTGTGCTGCTGGATGCAGAGGAGGTTCATCTTGTAGCTGGAGCACCTTCCATCCCACCTCAGATTATCCATATTCCACATAAATGATACCTCTGCTTCAGCCCTGTTCCAGCTCCCCCAGCTGGAGCTTGAATTATAGCTGCTGCCTGGCCAAAGAAGGGTGAAATAAGAACCTCATTAAAGACAGGAGTATTTCTGTGTAAGATGATTTGCCCTGAAGCATCATCAGTGAGTCCCTCACCTTTCCCTCACAGTGGGGGTGTGATGCTGCAGTCCCTGAGCTCAGAAATGCTAACCTGGAGCTGGGCCACAGCGGTGCCACTGATAAAACCTTCATGCTCAAGAGCAATTTTTCCAAAATGGATGTTGACCAAATTAGGTGCACGTTTTATGAAATTTGGGCTAATGGGTAACAAAACACCCCCCTTGCTGCTATACAACACTGGGAAATGTGAGAGTCCTGCAAGGTCACCTCAGATGTCTTGCTCTGTGTCCTGTTAAAACCTGCAAATGAAGCAAAACACCCAGTGTGAAGTACTGGAGTAAATTTTAGGAGCAGCTTGAGAAGTGGGAAGGGCAACCACCTCATTAAAATAGTTAATTTAACATGCCAGCCTGCCAGCTCTGCTGACCTCTGCTCAAATCTGGATTACACTTCACTCCCACTGAAAACAAGTCTAGTAATTTTAGCCAAGCCTTAGACTACATCTGTTCATGCCACTCTGAGATTCATTGCAGGAGCAGCAGGGAAGCTGTAACATACCATAATGTGCAGCAGGAATGATACCCAGGCAAATGCGGGAGACTCAGTCTGGGCAGGAGCCTCACCTATCTCCATATGGGGATCTGAGGACAGAACGATGGGAAGCCAGAGTTGGATGTAAGCCTCCTAAACTCCTGTGTTCTGATTTTAATGTCTACAGAATTAAGGCCACAAGGAACACAAAAGATGACAGTTTGTCTAATAATAGCAAGTGTAAATGTTGGGATAGCCTTTTGCAGCCAGCAGCCCCTGGTAGTCTGGCTGTGCCTACTCACAACTCTAGGATCTGTCTGAAAAAACATCTCTGGGGCACATCAGAGTACTAAAAAGTGAGCAAAGATTAAAACTTGAGTGAAGTGTGAATGAAGTGATACATACCACTTAACCAAGAATAAAAAAGAAACATGGGACAGAATTACCTTTTGAATGGATTTTCCTAGTATTTCTCTTTACTTCTGAGCATTTCAGAATATACTATTATATACTATTTCAGTATATACTGGAAATATACTATTTCCAGTATCTCAAGACAATGGCAGATTCTAATAAGATCCCTTTTAATTTTTCTAACACCTAAAGTCCATTTTTGATTCAGAGGACATAAGAATCAAGATGATTTAGAAGAAAAGAAAATCACAGAAATCTTCAGTGCTGCTTTCAACGGCCTGGTTAGGGGAAAGACTGAATACAACACAAATGATATTTTAATATTTTCATTGTACTTCAATTTAACCCCTGACTGGTTTTGTGGACTCCTCATTGCATGTGTTTTAATCTAGTCTAGTTAAATTTAACTTTAATCTATTTTTTAATCTCAATCCATTAATTATCTAAACAAATTCTAAGCAAACCCAACAACCACTATCAACAGAATAAGACTGTCTTGAAGAAATGGCAGTTCCTTCATTTACTTAAAAAGTCAGAAGTTAACTGTGTGGAGTTGATAAAATCTGGGATTTTTCAGTTGCTAGGCCTATGTTGACCTTACAACTTTTGTTCCCATTCTGAGTAACTTGAGTGTGTCTGGTGATTTGCATTCTATGAGAAATGTGCAGGTTTTATGTTCTCTGCCAGACTGCTCAAGGGGAAAAAAAAAAAAAAAAAACTAACATAAGAGTGGAGATGAGAGAAGAGCACAGCCAGCAATAGTAGAAGGAATATTACACAAATAATACGCTTGTAAAGCCTGGCACTCTCTTGAGAATTGCAGCCAAGAACCACACATTATGCTGTACAGTACTGCTTCAGTATGCCATCACATACAGCATGTATTTAGAAAGCCATATTGAGTATAAAAATATGCTTTCTGCTCCTTCTTATGGTGTTGGTTTTTTGCCCAGCAGCATCACTGACAATCAGATTAGTAGCTGAGCCCTTCAGATTTTGCTCTTTGTTCATTTCTGCACAGCACTAGAATGCAAGGCTCATCCCCATCAGAGATGCCCCCAGTTAGAAGGGAGTCAGACACTATTTAAGGGATATACAGGCCTTGCACTGGCTCTGCAGGAAAATGAATTTTATCCACTGAAGTCAAATGTAGAAATCAATGTTAGTCTCTGCATCAAGCCAAACCTGGCAACTAATACAAACCCTCTCTGTAACCTGTACATGAGCCGAGTTGTTATTTTCAAGTTGATCACAATAAATCAAGAGGAATTGACAACCTGATCTACTTTTAAAACCTTGAGTTTGCACTCTGTGTAGTAATTTATAGCCTGTTTATGAGCAGGCATCAAATAATGATGATGATGACAAACAGCCCTGCTTCCCACTGATCTTCTCACTACAGAACACACGGTAAATTGTGTTTGGATGTACAAGGCACAAGTAATTAAATGCACTTTTACCTCTCCTGATATGGCAAATGCATATGTGTGATGGCAACAGGAAAGGTCTGCAGGGTGGGACCTTTGCTAGCATATATTTCTGCTATATTTTATAGATAGCATTAGCATAATTCTTATACAGTAGGCAACAGACCAGTATTCTGAACATCATGGAGATCCACATGAAACCTTCATCCATGATGTCCCTACAGGGGAAACATTGCTATTAAATACATATATCAAGAAACAGAGAAATGATAAAGTACTAAGTATAAGGAAATGGTACTTTTTTAAAAAAAACAGGAGTCCTACAAAAGTGTAGGAACAATAGGTTAATATATAAGAAAGATACAGAGACATAAGAAGGATACACAGACTTTTAAAGTTCCCTTTAAATACCAGTCAGAGATGCAGCACGGAAAGGACAAAAAAAGGTCATTGATAGTTTCTATAGGCACTCACCTGTGGGAAGGAAATTTCTCTTTCAGAACAGAAATAATTAAATTTTCCACAAAATGATCAGTTTCTGTCACGAGATCTGCTGCAGATGTCTTTGTGGACACTTGTTTTTCCTCTGTTAGAGCTTTCCTAATAATCTGAAACAGAAGTTATTAAATCAGATTTGTTGGGCATTCAGCCTGTGCATGCTAAAATAATATCTTCACTGAAAAAAAATACAGCTAATCCTGAAAAACAGCTGTAGGCCTAATTCTACCAGAGGCTGTTATAATTTTTTGACAAAAATCCTTCTGAGCTAATGAGTACTCTTTTGGAACATAACATTTTGAATCACTCTGCAAAAACCTCTCTTGACAGTTCAGAAAAGGATTGATTAAGGCATGCAACTAAGGGAATAAAAGGATGATGGCAGTCATCATAATTTAGAAAATTACCAAAAGCATACACAAGGTAAGAAAAAACATCAAGGCTCAGGAATTTTTCAAGGAAAGCGCTTTTTCTTTCTTCTTGTTCTTTTTCCCTTTTTTTTTTTTTTAATATACAGGGCAAATACCCCACTGTTCTCTTAATTTAAAAGGTATGCAATAAGGCAAAAGTAATTGGTTTTCATTTTGCTAACAAAGACACATAGCTTTTTGGGGGGGTTTTGTGGGTTTTTTTGAACTTTAAACGCTGACCACTCTCTGGTTCCCAAATAATTGCCATGTATTTAACAAGAACAAAAATTGAAGCTTTCCCTAGATATGAAACCAATGATTTAAACCTGGACTCTCTTCTGGAAATGTCTTTATCTGATTCTCTAGGGTATTACTGTTACAAGCTCAAGTACAAATGAACATATGGGAAAACACTTAATGAAAGCTTTTCACCATTTCTCCCATTTTCTTTCTCTTTTGGTTTTTTTTTTCCACTTCTTCATTAAAAAGAAAAATAAAGGGACAGGATGCAAAAGGAGTTCACTTACTTTTTATTCAGTGAAAAATTATTTGAAATTTTAAAAAAACAAACCAAAACAAAGCAAAAATTAAGCACCACTTATTTGTAACCCAGCAGCAACAAGATCAACATTCTAACTCCCATCCAAAATTTATACATTTAAATTGCTTAACTAAATTTCCATTGATCAAAGTATTTTAAAACCATTGAGAAATACTTGATCACCAAAGAAAACGGTTCTGCTGCATTATGCATGGGAAAGGGAATCAGAAAATCCCAAATGTCATCTCAACTCTTGATTTTCATAGTATAAAATACTGGATTTGAAGGGTGTGCTAACTGATCTGACAAATAATGGATATGGCCAACTATTGCCTTACTATAGAAGGTATCTGGACTAATGCTTCTGCTTTGTGAGCTGTAAAACATCAGCTGTGCCTATTTACTGAGCTTGTGAGGGCAGGTAGTACTTTCCAGTTTGAGGTCTTGCTAAAGTTCATTACTGTATATCAAAATATTAACCACACTTCATCTTTTTACCCCTCTCAATGCCCTGTGTGGTTGTCTTGAAGGATTTTCGATGGAAGCATAAAATTGTAACCCCAGCAATTGGGCTCCTCTTAGCCCAAAGCAAAATCCAAAACATTCCAACCACACTCAGTTGTGGATTCTAAAAAGTCCGCTATGCTGATAGATTTTATTTTATTTGCTCTTCATTACTTTTCTATTGTCTTTACTGCTTGGAACTTCACAGAGTGAAATAGATGAGGAATGTCCTCCTTTTGACAGAGAAGATTTGTATTTCTTCTTAGCAATGCCATGCTCTTGACTTCTATTCAGTTTGAATGCATAGTAGGTTGAGATTTTTGCAGCCATTTAAATCAGTGCCACTGCTCAGCAGGGCAGTGAGATCATACCTGAGCCTTACTGGGAAAGAAAAAGCAGAGATGAAACCTCTCTCCTGTGGACGTGCTCTGTAATCAGCTGATTGCACTGCATGCTCTGGCACTTGATCTCTCCCGTTTGAGCACAACACTTTGCACATGAATATTTTTTCTTTTCTGATCCTTACCCAGTTGCTCATGGCCATTTTTAACTTTAACCCTGTCTGTTTCTCTGGTGGCCAGCATGAGGCTCCAGCCCCTTTGGAGCTGGGAGCAGCCAAGGGTGTGCCTGCTCTCTGAAGTGGTGGCTGATGCCCCTCTCACCCATCTCCTCTGCGGGCCCGTGCCAAGGAGCCACGACACACCTTCAGCATTTACCAGCCCTGCAATGAGCTGCTTCCCTCCACTTCTTGTGCAAGCAGAATGTCAAGAGCAGAGGAGGAGACAAGTCATGGTGCTGGGCTGAGGTCACCAGCCACAAATGGGCACCACATCTGTTGGAGGCTCACCCACAGCACGCAGGATGGACGCCTCGGATTCTGCCAATTCTCTGCCACTTACAAAGGGCTTGACAAAACGGACCCAATGCATTTGCTCCAGCTTTATACAGGTATGCAGTCCAAGCCAGAGTAGCCCCACACAAGGATCACATTTCCTGCATAATTGATAAAAACTTGTCTTCTTTGGAAAAATTATCAAACAACTCAGAGCAATGTAGAATTCAATTTATGTTGAAAAATCCCTAAAAGTCACCTGCCTACAAAGGAGTGTTAGGGCCTGCTGCCTCAGAATACTTTGAGGGCATCACTCAACTCCTCTCCTTGCAAAAGCCTTACAATAATGTCTGTAGATACCTGCTACAATTGCCTGGTCTTTCCAGATGGACATGGGGTTCCACAGAAGTCTCACTCTAGGTTACAGGTAGCAGGCAAGAAGAAACCTGAGGAACTACAGGATGATGAAATGGAAACAGGAGGTTGCACCTTACCCCCACTGTACAATGAAATGGGCAATCAAGATGCTGTAATTTGACTTTAAATGTATTTTACTAGACTTTATTCCTGTACTAGGGCTTGTCCCTGTGTTACAGAGATTTTTCAGCAATTTCTAAGCAACTGATTTTTGGCAGCATGGTTATTTAGAGCAGAGCCATTTAACACTCTTAGCCCATGCTGCCCCTCCTCTAATGCAGATCTTATCCTAATACCCTGCTTGGGAGCATTTGGGGGGTTATGCAAAGTGAGGGGCATTTACATCAATACATGGAGACCACATCACAGAGCAAGAGCCAGGCTCTCCCTGCTCCCTTCTTCATTCCCATGGAGCAGGGGAAATGGAGACAATGGGGCTCAGTGCAGTTAGTCCTGGACTCTTCCTTTTATAATGCCTTTGTAAAATTTATTCCAACAAAGCAGAATGAAGAAGACAGAGGGTCAAGATGCCTTTTCCCCCAATACCTGCCAGAAGAGCCACCTACAGTACTGTGTTCATTTCAGATATTTCATTTCACCATACTGCTTGCACTCACCATACACTTCTGGGAGATCCAAGATGGATTTTGGATGCTTGCAATACTGTCCTGAAATATTTGTTGACTGATAAAATCACACACCTAGATAAAAAGCATGAGTACCTGCAAATAATTCAGGAAATTCCAATCTGGTTTGCTAAAACATCTGTCCATGTTACATAGAAAATAGCCTAGCAATTTCCCCTGGGACCTAACATCATGGAAAAAAAATTGGCTTTTTAGAATACCAGCAAAAGTTTTGTCTTTTCATTTTTAGTGGTATTCTGCTAGGTCTCTTATGCCTCATAAAATTATTTCCCAGAAGAAGAAGAGAGAAAAAAAGAGAAAAATAAAAAAAAGGCTTTGACTTCAGCATACTATGTGCTAGTGTTAGTTTCTTACTCTTATTTTTATCTGGATGTATGTTTACTCATTTTGGTGAAGCTTTTCCAATTCTGCAATTGGAGAGAACAGTGCAGATATTACTCAGCGCTCTTAACAGCATCAAAGATGCACAGACTAGTCATGCCTGCTTTTCTTGAGCAAAAAGTCATATCAAACCTATGGGTGTACTCTCATGAACAGAGCAAGCAGCTTACTTGCAGAAAAAGCAGAAGAGGAGCTTGAAAAAAGTGCAGTTATTTGTGGCCTTGTAGAGTGAATTTTAAAGCAGGTCAATTCCAGACATTACAAAACCATGACCATTCTCGTTATGAAACAGCCATCTATATTAAATGAGAGCCTGTGATATTTCATAAAAGTAATAAGAACTAAACAGCAGGATAAGCAATCATTTTAACCCAGTAATAGAGGTTACTCCAGCAACAACACTTTTGACACATATATGTGTATATGTACAAGTACTTATATATTCATCACTTCTTTATTGGCCTTTTAAGTTTAGAAGAAAAGTATTCCAGAGTATAGACTCCTATCTCTTGGAAAGAAGATATATTTTATCTACAGTCACAAAACACAATGCAATACAAATACAAAATAAAAACTACAAGTAGTTGTATAAGCCAAAAGGGGAGACCAGAAAACTATATTACTGGTTGACTTTTCCTAGAAATCCAAAATCTGGAAGTGCACATTTTTCTTCAGGCCAAGACTGTTGTAGACATTTCTAATGTCTAACCCTTCCTAACCTGCCACAGTTCTGACAAATGGAGCCCCTGAAAAGAAAGGCTGAAGCAGCAAAGTCCCATGCAGGGATGGAGACTGGAGCTGGATCTGGGGAGACAGAGAGCAAGCAGATTTCTGGGGATGAAGGTGAAGCTGGAAAGGTCTGAGGGATGGGAAGAGAAGCAGAAGAAAAAGAAAATGAACTTGACTAGTGGAATTGACTGCTTTTGGTGATCAAAGTAACACTCATTTTTGTCAGTCAATTTTCAACAAAATTCCAGTCCTACCAAATGCATGTTACACAGCACTAGGTGTCCTTAGCTCTAGTTTTGTTTGGGAATAGCTGGAAGCAGATTGACACTTAAATAAAATAGAGCCATACCTGCACCTTTTCTTCCAGAAGGATCTCCAGTGCCTTTTGTAGCAAAAAAGATTCCTTAGCAGTCCTACTTAAACAACATCCTTGGCTGGTTGAAATTTGGCCTGCCAAGGAATCAGCTATTTTCTGTCATTTGCTAGGTAGCAATGGCAAACTGTGATTTCAGACTCAAGGATTAGTCTTACAGAATGTTTACTTCTTCCAGGAAAAGGTGCTCAGCTGTGATTTTCTAAGCAAGTGAAATGACTGGGGAAGCTTAAAGCTGGCTTCACAAATTGGTATTTTGAGAAATAAGGTGTGGAGGCTTAAGCAAGTCATGAGTCTCTTCTTGTGAAATGGCTGGCAGAATGACTGTGCCGGAGAAACTCCTGTTTTGAGAGTCTGTGAGAGCATGACCTGTCATCCTGATTTGGATTATCCATTTAGTCCCTGTATTATTAAAACAAGTCTCCTCTCCTCTGGCATTCTGTTCATCTGGGTAGTTGTTTTTCACTAAGGAGAAATATGTTTAATAACACATCCTAAGGAAAAGTTTTGGGTCTTGTACTCAAGACAGAAAAGGGGGCTTCTTAAATCACAGTGTATAGGTACGAAGCATGTTTCAAAATAGAGCAGAATGGAAGGGAGAGAGAAATATACATTGCTGAATAAATTTGTGGTTTACCCAGTTTCTCAATCTGCTGATCCCACTTCTTGACTCTGTTAGAAGTTTTGCTGCTGCACAGAGCGGGGTCAGGATGTCTCCTGAGATGACTAACCCGCTGTGCCAAAACACGGATCTGAAATAAGCTACTACAGACCTTCCTCACACAGCTATTTGTCCCTAGCAAGTGAATTTCGGCCACTCTGAAGACTCTGCCAGATCCAACACGAGAAAACCTCCTTGACACGGTTATTTTTCTCTGCACAAGCTGCTGGAAAACAAATGCTGGCCCCGAAGGATGCAACCGCCAAGGGATGGGGCCTCCCAGGGAAGGGGCCCCTCGAGGGGATGCGGCCCCCGAGAGAAGCACCCCCAAGGGCTGGGGCCCCGAGGGAAGTGGCCCCGCGGCATGAGGTCCCCGTGGGATGGGGCCCCCAAGCTCTGGGGTCCCCCGGGATGGGGCCCCCGCTGCCGCCATCCCTCCCGCGGCCGAGGGCTCCGCGGGCGGCCGGGCTGAGCGGCTGCCGAGCCCGCCGCCCTCCTCCCCCTCCCCAGCTCTGCGTCCCAGCCAAGCGCCCTCCCGGCCCTTCCTCACAGCGGGAGAGGCTCCTCCGTCCCGGGGGCAGCCCGGCCCGGCTCTCACCTGCCCGGCGCGGCGCGCCAGCTGCACCGCCACCTCCGCGCACTCCTTCCAGGGGTCCCCGCCGCCGCCGCCCGCGGCCGCCGCCCGCCCTTCCTCCTCCTCCTCCTCGCACGGCTTCATCGCGGCGGCCGCGCTGCCCGGAGCGGGGCCGGGGGCGCGGGGGCCCGGCTCCCCGCCCAGGAGCTCCCGCCGAGGAGGATGCTCTGGGCGCTCGCACCGCCCGGCGCTGTCACTGCGCGCCCCGGCCGCGCCCCGCCCAGCGCAGCAGCGGGGCGGAGAGAGGCGGCCGCCGCGGTCAATGGGGAAGGCGGGCTGGGCGCTGGGCGCTGGCTTTAGGTGAGCCCCGGGGGCGGAGGAGGGCCGGGAGAGGCGGGGGTACCGCGGAGGACAGCGCCGGGGCCGCGCCGGGAGGGCGGGATGCCGCGGGCAGGGGGCGCAGGATGTGGGATGCGGAGGGCAGGATACGGGATGCGGGATGCGGAGGGCAGGCTGCGCCGCCATCGCCGTGGCCGTGGCCCGGCCGCCCCTCCTGACATGGCGCCGGGAGCGCAGGGCTGGGCTGGGGCGCTCCCGTTTCCCCCGGGAGGAGGAGGAGGAGCAGCCGCGCTCCCAGGCCGAGCGGCCCCTCGGGCTCCGCCGCCGCCGTGTCCGCAGAGCTATCCCGGGGAACGGCGGTACCGGGGCTGTGCGGGAAAAGCTGGCCAGGGCTGGCATTGGCCATCTCGGGAAGGAAAGGGGAAAAGTGTGGGAAAAGCGGCCTCGGGAGTTCAGCTTGTTAGCGCTTGGGAGTTGAAGTGTGTGGTAAGAAATACATGGCCCTTTCTATTTTCCCCTTGTCTTCGTGTGTCATTTTGGATTTGTCAAAGACGAGAGGAAGAGAATTCAGAACCCGCTGTTCCAGAATCGATGTAAGCCAAATTGCCATGCCGGCGGAGCAGGGAACAGAGCTGAGCGATTCTGGATCCGCCTCTTAGAAGGAGGGCAGCCCAGGATGAGTGCGTGCTTATGCAATAGAGCAGCCAGACTGTTGTGCTTAAAACACCGAGTGAGTGTTGGGAACACACACTTTATCTGTCAGAGCGAGGCTTTTCCAAATGACTTGTTCTGATGCACACTTGGCATTGAATGGGAAAAAAGAGAGCCCAGGGACTGAGTCCATCAGCACAGCTTTTTGAAAGAGGCATTAGGTACCTAGAGTACATGAAATTTGTTATTGTCTTTCAGCACCTGCTTTGTGGTTGAGAGTTTCATTTTCAGGGCTATAATAGAGATGATTTAGTAGCAAACACATGTACATGTGAAAATTGCATAACACCACCGTTTACTATCTCTGAGCACAAAATTAATTAATTTCCTAGAGACTAGGCCAAATTAAATTGACGTGGGTATTCTACTTAATGTAACAGACCCTAAATCTAGATCTATTTTCTTTTGTTGTTTATTTTATAGGACACAGATGACTTTGGGATGAGAGGGACACTCTTGCCTAGGCAGTTCACAAAAATAAAAGACACTTTTTAAAATTAAACATTTGGACCTTTTCCTTCTAAAGCAAAGGACTGAACTTCGTGGATTGTAGCACAAGAATTCAACTTCATTCTTTCAATTTCTAAGCTGCACCCTGGCAGTGGATGCCACAAAGACAGCAAGGCTGTCAGTTTACTTAATGACATATTTTTTAATCCCCATTTTGAATCATTAAAAAAAAAGGTAAGAAACTCTGAGAAAGTGAATTAACTACTACACAAAATGTAAAAGTATGGTTGAAGCATGAAATGATGAAATTTTCTTGAATAAATCCTCACCAAATGTTTGTCAATTTTTCTGCTGACTGTTCTAAGTGACTCATTTCCTCCAAATGCATATTTATTTTGTTCTTGTGTTCGATTAGTTTCCATAATTGCAATAATCCTACAGACATGCAGTGTAATTTGGACTAGTATAGAACTGAATTGATCTGGATCCTTCTTTAATCTGAGTTTCCTCTAGGTTCCGGAAACCTGGAAATCTGTGCTTTTTACTGCTGCCATAGCATGAGGCATCTTCAGGACCTTCCCTAGAGAGTTTCTGTGTAGGGCCAGATGGGTAAATGTATTTCCTGGTGAGATTTGTGGACTGCTGAGATGTAGTATAGACAGTTTTAACTTGGGTGAAAAAGAAAATGTACAGTTAATCATGGCTTTTCATTCTAGGAAGCATCTCAGACCATGATAGAAGTGTTTTCAGTGTTTTTTCCGTGAACTACAAAGTTTTAGTTACTGAATTTGCCAACAGTAAAAGTCTATACCTATTGCTGAAACAGGCTAGGTCCTATTCTGATGTAGTGCAGATGGTTTCTTCCCATATGCCTTGGGTCTGCCTCAATGCCTGGAGATTTGTTGTTGTTATTAGGCTGCCACTGGGGCATTTGGAAGGCTGTTTAAGGCACGTTTTGAAAGCAGGCAATGTGAATTACAATGCAGTACGCAGGATACACAAGTAACCCCACTGAAGGTATCTACAGAAAGTACTGTTACAAAGAGGGGGAGGTGCTCTCCTCAATATTTTTCTTACCAGGAGTATGTCCTCTTTCCAAGTGACATCTGGAAAATAAGCATTTGAACAGTAGAATTTCCCCAGCCTTCTCTTCATTCTGGTGGTAGAATAGTAATAATAGGGTCACCAGAGGCTGAACTTGGGAGGCCAAAATATCTGAATGAGACCTCGTTTTTTACAGATTTACTGCAGCTATGTGACTTGTGCAGGTAGATTTAAAACAGAACTAGAAGGCCAGTAAAGAATGCTTAGAAAATCAGTAACTGCAGCTAGTATTTTAAGACCTTCCAAAATACTTTGCAAAAAATACAGCTGTCTGTAAGGCCTTTAAATGGCAATATTTCCCTTTATCATTCTCCTAGTCCATGATTTTTCCAAACCTTCCTTAGCCTAGACCTGCCCAGGCAGTGTGAGCTTCCTCATGTGAGCTGCTGGCTGATTTTGACTATCCATTCACCTCCGAGCTGGTTGAGGCTGCTCTCTGCCTTGCTGGATCAGACTCTTGGCTCATCTTTCATAACTGCCAAGGTCTTTCATAACCTCTGATCTTTCATAACCCCAAACAGTAGCCAGTTCCTCTCACATGCCTTTCGTAACCTACACACACGCCACGTGTTTAATCTTGTCCACTTGGAAAGGGCCCATCCTGATGAACCTGAAATACAAGTGTTTCTTGGGTGTTTTGTCTGCCTCAATCCTCCTGAGCCCCAGGCAGATTCGTGTGGATGTCAGACTTCCTTCCCTGAGACAATGAATGCTCAGTGGAGGGGAAAACCTCTTCTCTCTGACCTCAGAGGAGAGAAGGGAGCCGGATTTCCTTCTCTCCGGGGTGTGAAGCCCTAATTGACTTAGGTGTGGCTCAGCTGGGGGTGGCAGTCTCCTTCCCTTCCTGCCCTAAGCCGCTGGCAGCATCCATCACGCTCTGTGTGCCTGCCACACAGGGGTCCCCACCGCGCTCTGCTCGGAATAAAAAACAGGGTCACGGGGGGGGGGGGGGAAGCTGCTGCAGCTGGAATTGGTTTAATTCTGCCTCAGCAGACAGCTTGCCATTCTCTACTCTGACAGTAATTGCAGGCTGCAGTGATGTAATAAAGAAGGTTGTGGTTTTGCAGAGAGAGGGTGACCTTGCTGTAGCTACCCGGCCGTCCACATGGAATCCTCAGATACCTTCCAGTGCGGATCTTTGTCACTTCATGGGTTTGATGGATGATCTCCTAACAGGGAATAAATTGGGAGGACAAGCGTATAACAGCTTTAATAGAAACAGAGGGGTGAAAAAAATGAAAAAGGAAGAAATCTTTTCCAATTATTAGCCTGAGTGCGAAAGAGCGTTTCCTCAGTGTGACAGCCAGAGGCTTGCTGCACTGTTATTAAAGTGCACTTCAGTGGGAATCCACGCAGATGGCTTTTTTACCCAGCATAGGATTATATTGGATTAGTCATATAAAATTGTTGTTTACCATCTCTAGTCCTTTTCCCCAGAGCTTTTATCAGGAATCTCACAAAGCATGTAGTTTGAGCCTGCTTTTACGTGGTAACCCAGCCGAGCAGCTTTTTGTTTGTGCAAACTGCCACAACGTTTTAGTTTAATGTAATCCTAATGTTGCAATGGGAGATTTTATACCTGAGGAAAGAGGCTGTTTGGCCCAGATTTTCCTTTTGCCTACAAGAAGGGAAGTTAGATTGTAAGGAGATGCTCTTTCTTCTTGCTGAACTCCCCAGAAGAGCTGTGCTGATCCCACTTCTGCTCCATCAGAGACACTTAGGAATTCCTAACACGGGCACTGTTTTTCATAATGCTCGCTAATGAGTTATTTATGGCATAATGCTTGATTAATGCACTGTTCTGAGTGGTGTATGAGATATTTCTCATGTTCCCTTTCTATCATGCAGAGCCATAATCTGACCATCTTTCTTCTTTATGTCCAGAAGGCTCAGGGATCACTGTTTAGACACAGTCCACATTTCCCCTCCTGCCATAAACTAAGAAACTGTCTTAAACATACAGTGTGAGGCTCTCCCTTTAGATCTACCCTGGGGGTAGGTTATAACAGGGAAATATTTTGTCACTTCAAGGTACAGCAGATAGCTCTACTGGTAAAATGACATCCTTCAGGTTTTTTTTCTGGAGTTTTCAGACTGGCTCTGTCATCCTGGGAAATTTTCTCTTCCAGTAGGTATGGCAGCAAGAATTTTCCTGAGGTGTGAGTGCCTTTGATTCTACAGTGAGAGATGTTTTTCTTCTCTGTAGAGGGTTCTGTGACAAAGTAATACCGTCCCAAGCTGTTACTCTTTTCCTTTGACCACGTTTGTGGGTATAAAATAAAAAGGTATTTTTCCCTGCCCTTGAAGGGAGAAGAGCAGACTGCCACATGCATGCCGGTATTGTATCTTGATCCACTGAAAACACTGAACATTATCCACTGAAAACAATCTAGTATTACAACTTGATGTTCCTGTCACTGAAGGGGATACAGAACTTCTGTCAGTGTGCTGTGACAGGGATGCCTGTAGCTTAATTTGTTTTAATAAATATTTCCTCTCAGCTTTAAGATTAAACTGACTTTCTTATATATTATGAGAAAGTATTTTTTTGTTTCCAGTTCTGCAAATGGTCACCTTTAATCCAATCATGTCTTGGTGGTTTTTCTCTTGATATGCAGGAAGTGTTCATGAACTGAACTCTGAACTTCTGCTTTTAGCCAAAGCAGTCGTTCTGAGGCTTCAGAAAGCCAGACTGCTTCTCCCTATTTCAGGACAGGTTCCTGAACACAAATGGGATCATTACTCTGTGACCAAAGATCTGAACAAGATGAGGAAAGGGCCTTTTTCCCATGTTGGCCATTTCGTTCAAGGATGTTCCATGATTTTTCAACTGGCATTTGGGTGTGAGGCTGGCAGCCCTGATTGTGCCACAGAACACACCAGGCAGAAAAATCACGTTTAGTCTTGCCATCTTCCAGCCTGAATGGACTCAGGAAGAAGTCACTGCTGACACAGTGGGTGTATGGAATAAAAGATTCATTTGGGGCAGGTGAAATTTGTACATGATTTACAAAGGCATGTAGATTTTCATAGGAAAATTTTCATTCCTGGAAAATCAGATGAGGATGCTACCTAGCTCTCTCTGGGGGTTGAAAGGATACATATTCACCTTTAATCCATGTAGAAAAAGGCTACACTTGGGAGTTACTGCAGGATTGCATCATATTGTAGGGTTGTATAATCCCATGCTTATATATTTTCTGTCAAATCAATGATTTTGGTGCACATGGAGGTGAAAAAGGGTGAAATGGGTCACATTCTTGCTGTCCGGCAGCAAGTAGGAGACTCAGCACCACTCCAATCAATGACATTTTCATTTATGTAAGCCAGCATGAAATGTCTCTTTGTTCATACCAAACTACATTAAAACAAAAATGCAAGGAAAAAAGATTGTGTTCAACAAACAAGCTGAATAATAGTGTAAGGAAATGTTTCTGCTATCATTGTTTACAGTGGAAAGTATCTTAGTGGCTCTTCACACTGAGAAGTTTTTTAAAAATAATGTATTGCTAGGATCTTTGGAAAATTAATATATTTCCCAATCAAGTACACATCAATCTTTTATCATTTCTATAACAATGGGGTATTTTGTATACACATAGGCTAATAGTAGCTATTTGATTTTCAAAATCTGATGTTCAGTGCTGCACACCAGCCTTGGGCCAATTTTACAAATTGATGGACTATCTTTCATTTGGAAGAATGGATGCTCGTTTTGAAGTGGAGCCTCTCAAAATCAATGGTGATTTTGAAGATGTTTGATCATAATATGCATCATTAAACCAAAAAGAACTTCAGCTGTAGCTTTTCCCAAAAGTTGCAAGATACAAGTAGGGGTTTTTTGGTGTCATTTGGATGGATCAATGCTTGTTTGACAGAATCTGCATCTTTCAAACTCCTGCATAGTTGAGAAACCTGGCTGTTGTCTGCTTCCTCTGTCTGTCATCAATTCCCCTGCCAGACATGGAAAACTGGGAAAGAAGGGGGCTGCATGGCTCACCTTCGAGGTCAGAAAGCAGGAATTCTTGTTTCCATTTTAGCTCTGTTGGTCTATTTCCCAACTTTTTTTG
Organism: Calcarius lapponicus; assembly: GCA_039654755.1. Lineage (NCBI taxonomy): Eukaryota > Metazoa > Chordata > Aves > Passeriformes > Fringillidae > Calcarius > Calcarius lapponicus. The sequence goes on from CM077464.1 coordinate 102,505,691, forward strand.
TGTACTACTGGTAACAGTTTCTGAGTTTTGAAAACACTTGGTCTTAAAGACTGTGCACAGCTCCATTGACAATTCCTGGGTATCAGGAGAGCAGGAGTGTGCCCAGAACTGGTTGTTGTGTTGCTGGAAGAGCTGGGGAAACTGGGCCTGCAGGTTTCACACATGAGAATCACAGAATGGGTCGGGTTGGAAGGGATCACAGTGGGTCATCTGCTCCAACCTCCCTGTTCAACCAGGGTCACCCCAGAGCACATCACACAGGATTGTGTCCAGATGGTCTCCTGTGAGGGAAACTCCCCATCTCTCTGGGATTCCACTGTGCTGATCTCTCTCCATTGCACTCTTACACTTCAGCTTCTCTTTGTCACTGGAAAAATTATTTCTGAGGTAATTTTACAAAGTTTTGCAAAAAATCAGAATCTCTATTAAAGCGTGTTTTCTTCTAAATCAATAACACAGATTCATTCAAATGGTGGCCTGGAAGGGATGTTTTTTCTACTTGCTCTATGCCACTGTGCTGTGCATGTTAGGTGTACTTGTATTCAAAGTCATGCCTGATCATTCTATGATGTGTTTATTAAAATGTATAGTGAGGAAGAACTATGTGAATTTTTCTCTTTGATGTCAAGAAATTTTCCCTCTCATCCAGTTGAAGGGATGAGAGATGTCTACTCTATTAGACAGTAACTTAATTTGTGCTCATTCTCGTCTGGAAGACACAGGAAACAATTACTGCTATCCTTTACAATAACCAAAGTCAGTTAAAATTATTCTGATTTTAACACCTCCTGATATGCTGTATTTTCTTCTGTATGTAGTTTTTATTCCGTTTTACAGTCTTCTCATCTGAGACGTTGTTTCTGTTGGATAAACCAGAATAAAACTGAGTAAGTGCATCTCAGGGTATTCCTACTTCATCTGAAAATGGGATTTCCCTTTCCCTGCAGCACCATTGCATTCCTGGCTGCTACTATCCCTCCCAAGTTTATTTTTTACTTGCTGCTACTGTAGCTAGTTACATCCAGCTGTCCTTTTACCAAGAAGTGACCTTGTGGTTTCCACAGCATGAAGTGTCCATTGCTAATTAATTCCATGTTAGTTGCTAATTGAAGTAGCAATTTTGACACCAGGCAATTGGAGTCAAGGTGATTTGTCCCAGGCTCCAGCAGTTAGCCGTGTTGGGTGGCTGATTCTACGGAACCAATGCAGAAGTCTTCCCAGGCAGGATTCCTGGCAGCAGGTAACACCACAGGAAGTCCTTCCCTCACATGGACTCTCAGGTTGCTGATAGCCTCAGAGCTGAGATCCTGTGCACATTCAGCTCAGCACAGCAAAGCCTGAACTGAATATAGACAAGGCTTTCACCTTTCACTGTGACCCCTGTGTGAAGTTCAAGAAGTTGACTGAGTGGGTGACTAGGTTGAGAGTTGAGGAGAGATGCCAGGCTGTGCCCTGGAGCCAGAGGTGTGTGACACTTCCCTTAATCTGATTACAGTTCCAGTTCCTGCTTGCAGCCCAACCTGACCTGTCTCCTGCCATGTTTCCAGTGAGCTGTTGGCTCACAAGCAGGCAGTGATGAGCTCCTGTCACATCCACACCCTCTTCCCAGGCACAGCAGGCTGAGCAAGCCGGGGCTCTTCACAGCAACCTGCCAGAATCCAGGGGGCCTACAGGGAAGCTGGAGAGGGAATCTTATCACGAACAGTAGTGACAGGACAAGGAGTAATGAGTCCAAATGGAAAAGGGAAATTCAGGCTGGGTATTAGGAAGACGTTCTTTACTGAGGGTGCTGAGGCACTGGAACAGATTATCCAGGGAGGTTGTGGGCACCCCAGCCCTGGCCGGTGCTCAAGGCCAGGTTGGATTGCAACCTGGTCTGGTGGGAGCTATTCCTGCACAGGACAGTGAGTTTGGGACTAGATGGTCTTCAAAGGTCCCTTCCAACCCTCAGCATTCCATGATTGGTTCTATGCAAAATTTGCCAGGCACTGCAGTCAGGTGGGCTACGTGGTCAAGATGGAGGGGCAGGTGGCATCTGCTAACATTTAACACACACACACAGGAAAAAAAAAAAGAAAAAAAGAAAAAAGAAAAGAAGAAAAGAAGGAAAAAAGGGAACATGATGTGCTTTAAGAAATGAGTGAGGCAAGATTGTGTACAAAGACAGGAGGTGCAGAGAACAAGAGAAGACCCAGATTTGAGACCTAGGGAGAGAGGAACAGGAAAAGTTTTAAACTGCCACCGACAAAGGCTTAGAAGACCAGCAGGCAATAATCACTGCTTTGGGTCAGTCTTCCTGTGATAGCTGCTCTTCCTGTGGCTGGTGAGTGCCTGTAGCTGGTATGGTGTCTGTAAGGTGCAGTCCTGAGGGTAGAATGCTTTTGTCCTGCCTGTGTGCCCTGCAGCCTGGTCTGCCAAAAAAAAAAAACAAACCCAGAAAAATAAAAACCCCAAATCACAGAATCACAGACTGGGTTAGGTTGGAAGGGATCATGTGGATCATCTGGTCCAACCTCCCTGCGCAGGGTGATCCCAGAGCACATGGACAGGATTGTGTCCACATGGTTCTCAAATATCTCCTGTGAGGGAGAGTCCACATCTCTCTGGGTGACCTGTTCCAGTCTGTGGTCACCCCACAGTAAAGAAGTTCTTCCTCATGCCCTAGTTGAGGGTAGTGGAGGTATCCTGCAGGTCAGTTTGTGCCCATTGCCTCTTGTCCTATTGCTTGGCACCACCGAGAAGAGCCTGACCCCATCCTCTTGGGCACCCTCCATTTAGATATTTATGCACAAAAGGCAAAGCCCAGCAAGAAGCAGCCAACAGCAAGCACCCCAGCACCGAGGACACAGTCCCTGCTCCCCGGGGGACAGCAGCATTAGCAGGCACGCTGCTATCTCCTGCCAGGGGGATGTCTCTGGGACCCGTTGTCATGGGGGGAGATGCAGAACCTGCTTTTGCAGAGATCCCTCCCTTGGCCTGTCTTGGTGTAGCCGTGCCATTTGCGGGCGGCAGAGTTCTCAGCATCTCCCCGTCGGTGCCTGTCCGCCACAAGTCACAGAACCTGCTGAGATGGAAGGGACCCAGCAGGATCATCGAGCCCAGCTCCGGGCCCTGAGCAGGCCATCCTGAGCCTGACACGCACCAACTGCACCTGGGAATAGCACTAATGACAATTGAAAAGGGACTGGGCTGTTTCCCCGGGCCCGGGGCAGGCCCGGCCGCCCCGGGCCAGGCAAGAGCTCCGCCCCGGGCCCGTAGGGAGGGCGGCGGCAGCAGCGCGCCGGGCGCTCGGCTCTGACGTCCCGGCTCGCCGCCTATCCCGGGCCCGTCCCGCCTATCCTGGGGCTCATTCCGCTCATCCCGGCCTATCCCGGGGCCTGTCCCGCCCATCCCGGCCTCTCCCGGGGCCCGTCCCTCCCACCCCCGCCTATCCCGGGGCCGTCCCGGCCTATCCTGGGGCTCATCCCGCCCATCCCGGCCTGCTCCGGCGGCCTATCCCGGCCTATCCCGGGCCCGTCCCCGTTTATCCCGCCCGCTGCCCCGGCGCTCCCCATGGCGCTGCCCGTCGTGCACAGGTGCCTCCAAGTGAGTGCGGCCCCTGCTCCCGGGAGCCCCGGCGCGGGAGGGCGCGGCAGGCTCGGCTGGGCCGGGTTTGCCTTCGGCGCCGAGCTCAGGCCGAGAGCGCAGCGCGGGGCTGGGCGCTGGCCCAGGGCGTCGGGTGTACTCAGAACCCTGTAGGATAAAGCAATATGCTTACATATATATGTATTTGTGTATATAGATAAATAATAGTTTTATATATGTACATACATATATATATACACACACGCACGCATATAAATGCTATATATATATGCATACCCTGTACTTATACATGTATTATATATATAATACAGTTATATGTATTATATATGTATAATATATTGCCTTATATATAGCTTTATATATCATGCATACAATATATCTTTTATATATACAGTAATTTATATATATATATAAATGCTATATATATGCATAACCTATAGTTATATATGTTATATATATATAACTATAAATACATGCTTATATGTATTATATATATATAATATATTGCCTTATCTATAGCTTTATATATTATATATACACACATACACACATGCACACACATAAATGCTATACATATATGTGCATATCCTGTAGTTATACATGTTGCATATATAACTATAAATAGTTATGTGTATTATATATGTATAATAAATTGCCTTATACATAGCTTTATATATTTATATATCCAATATATATCCATATATATACAGTAATATTATATATACACATATAAATGCTGTATATATGCATACCCTATAGTTATATATGTTATATATATAACTATAAATACATGGTTATATGGATTATATATATATAATATATTGCCTTATATGTAGCTTTATATATTATATATACAATATATATACACACATATATTTTATATATACATTAATTAATATATATAGCTATATATTGCCATAATATAATATAATATAATATAATATAATATAATATAATATAATATAATATAATATAATATATAATTTATATATATATGACTGTATACTGCTGGGCAAGGTCCACCAGACATGGATGCCAGAAATTCAGCCAGTGTGGCTGTCTTTTTCTCTCTGGTGAGGCTAAATCAAAAATAAACACCAGCTTAGTTGCAGAGCTGGTGTTGATAGTCTAGGAGTATAACTTGGGTGCTTTGTCCCTCTGTGATTAATTTTGAATGCAAAACCAGTTCCCTACATTCCTTAGTGAGTTAGTGAATTATGAAGTTATATTAGACACCTTTAATAGATACCTGTTAAAGGAGCTTTGTTGTAGTCAAATGTTCATAAAATTTGAAGCCAGTTGTTTTTCCTTCCATTTTCCCTTTAGATGCTTCTCTGGTTTAGGAAAAATGTAGTAAAGTTTTTGGGAGAGGGTTTCAATTTGAAGTGTTATCAGCTTAATTAACATTTGATTTGAAGGTGTTCCTTGATTTTTCGTTTTTCAATTTCTTTTCAGCTCACGGATGAAAATGAGCAGTTAGTCAAGAAAGTGAAAAAACTACACATAAAAAATAAGGAGCTAGAAAGGAATCTGGGTCAGATCCAAGAACAACTGTATCTGCAGCAGTTAATGCATGTCTGTGGCACAAGCAGAGAGTAAGAATTGTCAAACGTTTCTCTTTTGCATCAAAAGAAGTGCAGCATTTCAGGACTTCTGTTTGCATGTCCTTAAGATGAGCTAGGCATGATCTGTTCTGTGTATTTTGAGGAGCCATCTGTGAACAGGATGGTGGGGTGGAAAATGCTGGGGGTCTGTAGAGGAACAAAGGACACCTGGGACATCTTGTACAAAATTCATTGTAGTGAAAGAAACAGTTTTAATATGAAAAAGTAATACTCCTGCTTAGCCAGTACACTCTGTCTGTCAAACTACAGAGGCTTTTACACTTTTTTTTCCACCAAAAAGTAGTAAGATAATGATAAGTTGAGTAACATCAATGCTGTTTAAAAGATTTAGGACCTAAGGACCTGGAAAACTGTAGTGCTAGTGGTTTGGAGAGTGTCCTGCCAGGATTTACACACCAGTTCACAAAAATCTTCCAAGGCTTAAGTTTTGGTGTGTTTGTGATCTGCCTGGAAACCTCTACCTTAAAATCAAACTGAAAAGTAACTTGGCCTTTTTCAGTTGCTTTGTTCAATTAAATGAAATTGGTGAATTATGATTTTATGAAGCTGTTGTGTTTGTTTCAATTAAGTGTTCAGGTTCAAACAGAAACCCACTTATGGCATAAGGGTGGAGACAGCAAGGATCTGGTTCTAGAGAGTGACAGTGTCAGGTGAGTTCTTGGAGGCTGCTTCTTCACAGAATTATTCTTTGTAGTGTAGAAAATGTTAATGGTTAAGTCAGTTGATTTTTTTAAAGCTGTTATGCAAGTGGCTTTCAGCCTTTGAAACAATGGAAAACCCTTCACATTTTAAAAATAATTACAGAATCTTGGGTTAAACTTGAAAATAGCACCAAGCAAAGAGCAAACTGAATTTCTTTCTCAAGTAGTTCATTGAGAAAAAGTCAATGAGCTAGGAACCTCCTTCATGTGTCTGCGCACATATGATCTTTTTTTAGGATTTTTTAACCTAGAATTTTGTGGTTTCACTTCTGTTTTGTGGAACCTTCCTCAGCTCACTTTATATTGCTCACTGTTTTTTGCATGTGAAATTTATAGGCTGGTTTTGAAATAAGCTAGAGAAGCAGTTCTACTTTTCAGTCTAATAATTTTAGAGTTGAGCCACTACTTACTGTAGTTTGCCAATAAGTGATAGAATTAAACTCTTGCAACTGCTTTTCTGATGCAAAAGCTACAATTTTGTCTTTAAGAAAAAATATACTGGAACATTTTAACAACTAGGCAAGCTACGTAAAACATTGCTCCATCCCTTGTTGACTTGATTGTTAAATTGTAAAATTCTATGCTGCTCACCCCTTCAAAGGCTGCTTTTTGTCCACTTACATAAATGTGGATCTTACACAGATCTCTGCTGCTCTTTGGCCAAGTGCCCTGATTTTAGTGTTTTTAGGTGGCTGTACAAGACCCATTTTCTTTTTTTTTTTTTTTTTTCAATATCTTTACAGTGTGCCAGGCTCTCTTTGCAAGCTGTATAGTTACACAGGAAGGCTGGGTGACTGGCTCTGGGCTCAAATTGAGTTCCTGGTTAGGTGCTCATGTAGAAGTCCAAGTTGGTCTTTGAATTGAGTGCTGTACCTGCCTTGTGCTACATTGCATGTAAATAACCCGACCTAGCTTCTTTTCCTAGCATTTGTTTGTGTGTTCTTTCACTAAGCTGTGCTGTGCTACAGTATTGCTCATCCTGCTTGTGGTGTGCAGTCATGACTTGTTATGAATGGCAGCTCTTACTGTAATTCCTAAAAAAAATAGGAAAAATGTGTGCTCATGTCCATCAGCTAAACTGTGGGCCTTGTGTATGTTGGCTATGAAATATGGTAGGAAATTAGTACAGCAGAACACCATGCAAAATAATTTCAGAGGGAAAGCTAACAACCCTAATCTGTTTATTTGACATTTATTTTACCCACTCACTTTCACATAGATTTCATTCACTCATATCCTCACACCCACACACTTGGAAGCAATGAGATGTTTTGTGCAACACAGAGAGCTGCGACCTGCTTCATGTGTCCTCATCATGGGTTCTTGATTGGTGCTGGAAAAACTTTAAAAAATCTTTTAGGAGTGTCCTTTTGCTATTCCTGTTGTGCTAATGGGGAGAGGAATGTTGTATGTGACAGGCTGCAAAGTCACTGCCAGCCTCCTGTTGCTGCTGTCTTCCCTCAAAGAGTGGTTTGCACTGAGGTTTAATCGGAGTGTGGCCGTGTGTGCTGGACAAAAACAACGGGATCCTCAGTCTGGCTGAGTAAAAAGGGTTCTTTGCCATCCATACAGACCATTCTTTTAACTTGCTTTGCTGTTATTTTCTGGTGCTTTCTCTCTGTGTTGACAGTCACATTTCATTCACTGCCACCTTGAATATTTCTGTTACGGGTCTCTGCAGCACAGCTACAGGCCAAGTGATCTCTGTGGGGCATCTCTAAAACTTTTACCATAAATGATGCCACATTTTGTTGTCATTCATGTTTTACAGCAGTTATGCATTTCTGTTTTAGACTACTTCAGATGTATAATGAGCTACAGAAGCGTTATGTTAAAGAAACCAAAACAAACAAGGAGCAAAGCGAAGCAATTAAAAATCTCACTGTAAGTAGAATTTGTTGGAGCTGGTATCAAACAGCCAAACATAAGCTTTTAGGGAGACTGAAAAGTAATTCTTACATTTATGAAATGAGACTGTGCTTTTCTTTTTATACTTAGTTTCCCATGACAGGGATACTGGAGGGTAGCCTGTAGTTCCCTTTAAAACTGAACTCTGTCATTGGTGTGTCTGTAGCAGAAAGATGTCTTCCCTTGCCTTGGTTTTTTCTTTACTCATCCACCTACCCCTCCTTCCAATTGTATATGCACCTTGTGACCTCTTTTGCACCAGCCCTGGTGTTTTTCTGCATGTGTCATGAGCTGATTTTTCTCAGAAGTTCAGCAGAAGGCAAACCAAATGAAGACAAAGAGTGCTCTTTTGGATAGCAAGGTCTGTGGCCCTGCTGTGCAAAGAGTCTGGCATCATAACTGAAGTGAAGGTAGGGTTGTGTGGCCAGGAGCAGTTCTAGAAGCTTCAAGAGGATATTGCCTCTTCAGGCATGGACTGAGCATTGCAGCTTACCAGTCTAATTTCTTCATCTGTGCTTTGTTTTTTTTTCCTTTCAGACTCTGGGTGAATGTAGTTTTTAATTCAGCAATTGAAAGCTCTAGGTTTGCATTTGGGAAATGTTTCCAGTTGTATTCAGTTCAACTGTGCTTTTTCTATGCATTTAAAAAAGATTTTCTTGACAGATTAAAATTAAAGAGCTAGAGCATAATCTTCAAGAGCAGAGGCAAAGAATTGAGCAACTGGAATGTAAAAAGGTTTCTTGGAAAACTAGTGCTGTTTCTAGAAAACGAAGTCAAACCCCAGAGGGAGGAGTAGCTTCTCACAAGGACATTTCTGCAGAGAATGAAGCCTGTTGCAGTAGATATTTAGGTAATGGTATGGTTAATTTTGATGATGTTCCTTCCAGTATGCCCAGCAGAGAGAATACATTTTATTTCTGATCCAGAAACAGCCACTCCGGGCTATTCCTTCTCCTTCAACCAGCAGTATCTAAAATGTTTTTTCGTTTTTGAAAACTGGTTGTGTAAAAATGGCATTTCGTAACCCAGGATTCCTCCTTGCATTTGTTTGTGATAAAATGTTTGCTGTTTTCTCTTTTTCTGAAGCGGATCCGTTGTTGTAATCAGAGGTGGGAGTGCGGGCTGTATTTAGTGCTGATATTTATTCTAGTATAATGTATCTGTGCAGATCTCTTAGTAATAATGTTTGCTGCACCAGCCTTTGGCTTTCAGACACTGAGTCAGAGAATAACCTGGTTTTAGACGTAAAATGTTGGACAAGCCTGGACAGTGCTGGTTTCAGTACATTCTTCCTCTCATAAGTAAATCCAGAATTTAAGATGTGATCCTCTTCCACTTCAAAGCATAGAAAAGAGATGAATGGGATCATATAATGTAGGCATAATTTTCAGGAAATGTGTAGCAGCAAGGGCTGATGTGACCCTCTCATGAGCCAGAAAAAGGTAATCAAAGCATGTGATGCGTGTTTTGTGGATTGTAAAATTATTTGTAAAATAATCCCACATCTAAGAATCTGGCAGATCCAGATTATCCAACTGGCAGATCCTGATATCTTTCATAGTACCTGGGGATATGCTGGGCCAGTTCTTAAGAATAAATCACTGTATGAAAAAGGTACTTAAGAAGCTGAACTATAATTTTCTAATATCACAAAAGGTAGGCAGCTCTTTAGCTGTAAAATGATTCATATGAGGGGGAGGTTGACTGTAATGGTTGAACTCTACATTTTTTCATTTGAATATAGAGCTATTGTTGAAGGAGATTAAAAAGCTGAAGAAAGAAAATGGAAAGTTGTCTGCAGAAAAGAGAGCACTAAAAAATGAATTAGCTGGATTAGACAAGGTAATTTATTTTAAGACAAGCTTAACAGTAGGTGATTTTTTAAAAACTTAACTTTTCTGCCTGAGCTGAAACTTCTTTAGGCTGAACATATGTTGTTATCAAGTAGAATAGATAAAGAAACCACTGCGTAGCATTCTGAGAGAGATGGAAATGAGTGACTCCTTGAAACATTCATGTCCTGAGGGGCTACTCAGCTAAGGAAGACTATTTTCTCTTGAACTTGAGCATGTCAAAGGTATGCCTCTGACAGGACTCCAAATTTAGGGAGGGCAGAGGCTTTGAATTTTTTGTTAGATCTATAGGTGTAAAAATTGAAAATGTGAACATTTGGTAATTCTTTAAGTTATGTAACAAGATGCTGAGTTCTTACCTAACTATAGAAGACTCAGTTTAATGTAGTGACATAAGGTTTTATTTTCAGCAGTAAATTGTTTTAAGCTGATTTTTGCTTGTTCCTTAAGTCTTTTTGTTTTGTTGTTGTGGATTTTTTTTTCTAAGAATCTCTTTTCTTACCTCACAGTCCTTTCTCCCTAAACTAAATAACATTAAGGTATTAATTGCAGGGGGTAACAGTAAAAGAGGGTGATAGTTTATTGGATGTGTAACTTGCAGAACATTAAGCCAGGGTGAGTCCTAAATCCCTGTGTTTGGGAATCAGGGACAACGTGTGGCTGAGAGCTTCATCTTGCAAGAGAAATACATAAACTTGAGGTTGTGGCTTTTAGCAGTGGTCCCTTTTTAGGGTAGTTTTAAGTTGCTGTATGTTACATGTATGTAGCTGTTCATTTAAAAAATGCTGGAAGAATAGGGAAGGGAATTTCAAATATAGATGGTTACACATTGTTATTTTGGTAGATAGAACATTCAAGATAGATACATTGTTATTTTGGTAGATAGAACAGTCAAAGATTGGTGAAAAGAAGTCTTGGGTGATTATACTCTTCTGTCCATGTATTTCCCAACAATTTCTGACTTACAAAGGATCAGAATGTGGCATTATTCCCTTGTCATATTGGACCATGGTTTTGTAGCTGTCTGGTAAATCCATATTTTTTCCTTTTTAAAACTGATTTTTCCTATTACTAGTGTGTGTTCCAGCCTCTAACATAACTTGAAATCTGCTTGTTTGTTCAGGGCAGAAACTATTAAATTATTACCTAAGGTTGTAGTTGAGTGCTGTATCTCACCATAGCTGTGTTTGCATAACTCAGCCATACACTGGTAAAAATATAGAAAGTGTCTTGGAATAACTGAACTGCTGACTAGCTCTTACTGAGAATGTCTTTGAAAAAAAAGTTTAAGGTGAATATTTCTGGGTTTTTCTAGGATTTTTTTGAAGAGGTAGAAGATCTAAAACATGCTGTACAGGAATCTGTGAAACTCAACAATGAGTATGAAAAATGCTTGAAACAAATCAGTGTAATGTATGGACTTCCTTTTACAGCACATTTGTAACTACTGGGTATTTAATGCCAGGTAGAGTTTCTACATATATTTTATAATTACTGCAACATTTAAACCTACCATTGCTTAAGTGGTACCACAGTTTGATAATACAGATTCAGTAATGTGATCTCATTATGACAAGTGCTTGGAAATGTTGTATTTTGTGACCTTGAATTTGTTTGTTTGTATATATATTTAAATAAACTGTGATCTGCATAACTTCAACTAAGTTTCAAACCCATCTCTTTCACACTTGCAGAATATATTCTGGTTATGGGTGTGTATGGGAATAAAATGAAATAGTTTTATTTTTCAGAACTTCCCAATTTATCCTTTTCTGTAAGCTACATAAAATCAAAGTGTCTGTGTAGATTTGTCAGTCTTCATGAATTTCAGCCCTAAGGGTGTGCTAATGCAAACAGAAATTAATTCTATCATTAAATTATTGCAGAGAGGTTTCTTAAAGGAAAAATGCTAAATCTCTGCTTGGAATTTTTCTTCAATCCCAATAATAAGTGAAAAATTGTGGATGAAGGAAGGATTTAGTGTTCAGAATTGGAAAGTGTGTTCAGAGCATTTTGCATCGTCAAAAGAAGAATTTCTCAGAAACTCTTTTTGATTCAAGAGCTTGAAGAAGTCTGGTATTTGAAGAGCTGAAAAGGAAGGTGGGAGTGCAGAAAGTCACAGTCCACAAGGCAGAAATGTCTGTTGCTTCAGAGAGGGCGAGCAGGGAATGAAAAGGGACAACTCCCAGTAACAGGTGTAGCTTGCAGAACCTTGGGAGATTTGAATCTCAGCCTGTTTGTAATGACATGCCATGAAAATTTAACATAGTTACATTACAGAACTATGTTTTTTCTGAAAAGTGTAGATCTCTACCTTTGTGGCATTGTGGTGGTAGAGTTGAGTGAAAAGTGCTTAGGGTAGAAAGACTTAGCTTGCTAATAAACTAATACAGCTTCTTTAACTTCATAAAAATACATGGGCACAGCTGAGGGGTAGGACTAGGAGTAGGATTCAGACTCTCATGTCTCACTTGGTTTGTTAGGAGAGTTTTATGCAGTTGTAATTTAATAAAGAAATTTGCCTCAAAGCGTGTGTGGTGTTCAGAGTTGCATATTCACCAAGTGATAGGGTAAAGCCCCAGGACTCCTTGTGCCTGCTCTGGCTATGGACCACTGTGTTCCCTTGTTTCATTCTTGGCTCATTGTAAATTAAAGCTGGATAATGTTCTGAACAAGAGATGGGAAAGGGAAACAAAAGAGGAGCAATGCAAATCTGTGTTGCCAGTAAACCTCATGGAAGAAAATAAGGAGGATAGCAAGTATGACAGAAAATTATAAGTGCAAAAATGTTTGTAACATTTACTTTCACTAATGAGTTAAATAAACGTGAATGCTAGAGAAGGAAGCAGTGCCAGTTACTGGAGTCTTTTTCCCCGCAGTGTTGTGGTGTAAAGTTACACTTTCAGCATGTTTAGACTTTGGTCCCGTTGTTAAATGATGCAGTAATTGTCCTCGTCCACAGGCTGATTTTTAAAGGTCGTGCAGAACAAGAAACAGTGAGGAATCCTCCAATCTTTTCTCCTAACTAAAGTTTGCCGGCTCTGGTGGGGAAATCTGCTCTGATGAGAATAATGAGCCGTGTGCCGGGGAGCGGCAGCTGCGCCCAGCAGCGGCTGTGCAGCCCCGGCGGGGCTCAGCTGGGATGGGATATGGGATGGGATATGGGATGGGATAGGGTGTATGGGATGGGAGCAGCCGTGGGCTGGCAGGTGGCAGAGCGAGGTGGGCAGGGATTTCTCTCAGCCAGTAGTAGGAGCTGTCTTTCAGCTCGATCTGCATCGCCGACTTTCTGTGAGGTTGGGTTCGGTATTTTTTTTTTTTTCTTTTTTGGTTTCCCTTTCCGCTTTTCCTTTCACTATCAGGAAGGCTGGCGGTGTAGGGTGCAGGTGGGGCACCTCTGGCAAGCTCCACATCTGCGGCACAGCTCCCCAGGCAGGGACAATTAGCGGCAGGAGGAGCGGGCGTGGAAGTGACCGCCTCTGGGGCTCTGATTGTGTCTGTTGCTGCCCGAGACTTTCGAAAATGGCAGTTCCGCCCTTGAAGATGTTTTTATATTCTATCGATTGCAGGTTTGGTTTGTTGGTGTGGGTATCTCTGTTTTTTTTTTTTTTTTTTTTTTTGTTTGTTTGCTCTTGAAGCTGTGATTTTTATTTATTTGCTTATTTATTTGTTTTCTGGATTTATTTTCTGGCTAATGTAAGGTAAATAATCTACTGGCATTTTCTGTTCAAATTAATGCTGTTTTTGTTGGAAGAGGAGACTGTCTCAGACTACCAAAGTCCAAATAAGCACTACTTCCTACTTTGCAGGATATGGCCATATAAATTTGTGGATAATAATATTCTGTGGATAGGAATTTGCCTGTCTTTTTGTCCTTGTTGCTGTGCCAGGTAGCAGATACTTCTGCTTTGATCTTTCCTCCTTGTGAGACCTACAAGCAAGGTGTTGTTATTTTGTTTGCTAGTTAAAGTGCAGGCAAGATGAGTATTAAATAGGTTAATCAGTCTCCATGTGTAATTCCACATGTTGTGGAATTGTGACATTTAGCCAGTGGCTTTTTCCTGCTAAACCAAGTTTAGGTAGAACTGAATTCCATGCAATTAAGTATTAGTCATGCTGCTGTTTGATAATGCATATTAGAAATGTTTCATGGTGCAGGCTAATGGTTCTTTGTCTCAAATAAGTACTTTGTAGTGCTGATATGGGAAGCTTGTGTTTGAAAATAAGTGGCTATTATGAAATAGGGGTTTTGGTTGGAAAAATAATATAATAATCATGTGTCAGTATTCACTCTCCATGAGACAAATCACATGAACTAGTTCATAGGACAGTGAAGAAATTCAACTTCGTTCTGTGTTCTGCATATAACTGAGGCCAAGGTTTTAGAAACAATCCACAACAATTTTGTGTGGATTTGTAATTTTGTCCCAGTTTTCCTGATATGTGGAGTGTAAATTTTCAAAGGTACCAAATACTCACAGCTGTAGTCAGATTTAGCTAATTCAGACTTGGTCTGCTAATCACTGAATACTGTGTTGAGTAATTGCTCACATCCTGGATATTAGTCCTAAATTAGGATTTTTTCTGTTGTAGAAAGCAAAATTGCAATCCCATTGTTGGGTGGGGGACCACATTTTGTGGATTTCTCTGGAAGTTCTTCCTGAGCCTGTGAAGCAGCATCTCTATAGGTTCCCTGGAGTCCCTTTACTTTGACCATGCTACAGAGTTTACCTTTAAAGAGTGAGGCTTTCAGACCTGCAGTGCTCTTCAGACTCAGACCTTGAGAGGCTGGACCTGGAAACTGAGGGATTTCATTGGAGAGTGAGGGCTGGTGCCTCTCTACTCTCAGCTGGGCACTTTCTTGTGGGCACTTACCCTGAAAAGGTGTTCCTGCCAAAGGCTTTGGAAGAAACAGAAAGAAATACTCGAGTTTCAAAAGGAGTAAATTCCCTGTTTAGCTTGCAAGGTATCCCAGGCAGCAGAAAACAGTAAATACAGTGAATTACCTCACCAGTTTGGGCTCATTAACTGTTTCTCTACAGCTGCAGTGAAGTTTGGTTTTTCTGAGGCTTAAATGTTTCTTGTTTTCCCCTTGTCAGAAATGAAGCAGCATTAGTTAATTACCTGTGTATCTGTGCCTGTGTTCCTGGAAACGTCCTGTGAATTTGTTCTAGGCTAGTGAATTGCCCTGGGTTCTTGGAGATTACAGTGAACCATATTCAAGGTGGTAATGCTGTTGATTTGGTGTAGCCATGTCCTACACTTGTGCCAGATGTCTCTGGGAAAAGAGAAAAGGAGGCTGAGGGGAGACTTTATTGCTCTCTACAACTACTTGAAATTAGGCTGTAGCCAAGGGGGTGTTGGTCTCTTCTCCCAAATAAGTGATGGGACAAGAGGAAGTGGCCCCAAGTTTGCCAGTGGAGGTTTAGATTGGATACTAGGAAAAATTTCTTCACTGGAAGGGTTGTCCTGTATTGGAACAGGCTGCCCAGGGAAGTGGAGGAGTCACAGTCCCTGCAGGTATTTAAAAGATGTATGGATGTGGCACCTAGGGACATGGTTTACTGGTGGACTTGGCAGTGCTGGGTTAAGGCTTGGACTTAGTCTTGGGGTTCTTTTCCAACCTCAGTGACTCTATATGGATCCTAACAGATTTTTTTTTTTCTTTGTTGCAGCTGCTGTTCAAGCTAAGCTCTGTCTTTACCTACATTTGACCCTCACTCATAGTGTTTTCACTGTGAAGTTCTTAAAAAAGCCTCAAGCACCAAGATGCTGGCTGGCTGTAATCTGCTTTCCTTAGGTGCTGGTGGGGGAGCAAGTGCAGTTCTGTGCTCAGCTGGGCTGTGTGCCTGGAGGAGAACTTCATTCCTTAGGTCAATTACATATTCTCAAGCCTTTTAGGGTGACAAGAAACTAACACTGTAGGCCTTGCATGGTAGCTTTCCATAGGGAATGCAGACTCAATGAATATTTTATTTTTGTATTTTCTCCACAGGGATTTTGTGCTGACCAAAAAGCCCAATGTGATCCTTTGAGTAGCCCAAGCTGTTTTCATCTGAGATGAGAACTTGAGCCATTGTCTTATGCTGGTACTGCAATGCTGAGATCTAGCTCAAGTGATGTGAAGAATCTCCCTCTGAAGAGGAGGCTCTGTTTTCTGCTGAAGCTTGTGTGCTTTGTCAGCTCAGTGTTAATATTTTGTGAATTTTTAATTTACTACGTGGTGATATTTCAATGCCGATGGCCAGATGTGGAAGGTGGAGCTCACATGGCTGAAAAAGAGACTTCAGCTTCAGTCCTAAAGGCCATCATTTTAGCTGATACACACCTACTTGGTGAAATCAAAGGACACTGGCTGGATAAGCTAAGAAGGTAATTTAATTTTTTTTAAAAATAATCTCTAGCCAGTTTTAGAGTTTTTATTGGTAGCTAATGGGACAATAATTCACTGTTCTATTAAACAGCAATTCATTAGAATTGTAATGAAAAAATAAATAAGCTGGTATTACTTCTTGCATATCTCAGTCCTGATTGTATCACAGTGGAATTACCCACCAGGTAAGATACACCTACTGCCCTTACAGCTGATTTCTAGGTATTTCATTTGGATTTCATACTATATTTTCATATTTCAGTATGTAAGAGTCAGTTTCCCATTCCTATCAGGCTACAGGCTGTGTCTCTGTATTCAGAGCTGAGGATCCAGAGGTAAGGCAGTGATAACTGGTTCTGTATTTTCCTTTCAGGGAATGGCAAATGGAGAGATCTTTTCAAACTGCCTTATGGTTACTGCAGCCAGATATTGTTTTTATTCTGGGAGATGTTTTTGATGAAGGAAAATGGAGCTCACCTCAGGTATGACATCATCAGCTGTCTCATTTCAAAAAATGAGGATTTCTTGAAGGAAATGGAAGCAGATTAGGTATGCAAAGCTTTGTTTAATACTGCTACAGTTGTCCTGTTGGTAGAAATTTCTAGCTTTTCAGATAGGAGTTGAAATGTTGTGATTCGCCTTCGTTTTTGGAAGTACCTTGACAGTTTTGTGCCTCCTATAAAACTTATAAAATGCAAAACATCTGAGTTTGTGCTTCTGTGTTATAGGCTTGTGATGGGCTGACCCTGGCTGGGTGCCCATGCCCAACAAAGCTGCCCTGTCAGTTCCCTCCTCAGCTGGAGAGGGGAGAGAAAATACCAACAGACCTGCCTCTTTTACTGACCTTGGTGTCTGCAGGGCTCTTCCTCTCACAAATTCTCACTCCTCTCTCTGGCTGCAGTTGCAGAGTTTCCTTTTTTGCCACCTTCCTAATTCTGTTGTCCCAGAGGCACTGTCAGCCTTGGCCAGGCAGCGGTGGGTCCATCTTGGAGCTGGCTGGCATCGGCTCTGTGGGACACAGGCCATGCTCCCACAGAATCCACCCCTGCAGCCCCTCCAGTACCAAAACCTCGCCTTGCAACCCACCACAAAACCTGTGATGCTGTGGAACAGCACTAATTTCTTCTGTTGTTCTCCTGCAGGCCTGGGCAGATGATGTCAGAAGGTTCCAGAAGATGTTCAGGCATTCAGTTTTTACGGAGCTGGTGGTCATCGCTGGGAATCACGACATCGGATTTCATTACGAGTGAGTCTGGCAGTGCCAGGAGTACACAGGTGCCAAGAATGAAGTGCCAGCCTGCCCATGGTAACTGTGCTGGGTCTGAGGCACCTGTTCTGTGGTTGTACAGAAAACTTTTTGATCATGATCAAATTAGAAAGGGTCGTAATTGAGAGTAAGGCCTGTACACAGAACAGGTTTATGCTTCTCTGACCATATGAGGGTTGTTCAGAGCTGATCCTTCTGCACTGACATGGAATCCTTGAAGCTGCTTTTCCTTGTATTGGGCCTCCTCCTTAGAAAGGCACCTGAGCATATTTCCACTCCCTTTAGCACAGGAGGGTGTAAGTGCCCTCACTCTGCTGGTGCTTGCACTGTTGGGAGGGGCTG
Source organism: Calcarius lapponicus (assembly GCA_039654755.1). Taxonomy (NCBI): domain Eukaryota; kingdom Metazoa; phylum Chordata; class Aves; order Passeriformes; family Fringillidae; genus Calcarius; species Calcarius lapponicus. Next base: position 102,523,345 of record CM077464.1, read on the forward strand.
GAGGACACAAGAGGTGTCAGAGCATCCCAGTGAGTTTCCTGAATGATTGTGTGAGCTGGAAAATGGAGCAGCAAGCTGCATGAATGGTCAGCAAACTGTAAAGCAACTGTGTCATCAGCTGAGTTCCAATGGCAATTTCTTACCTCAATTGTATTTTTGTTCTGTGACACAGAATGACTACTTACAAGGTAAATCGATTTGAAAAGGTTTTCAACTTTACTTCAGGAAAGCTGATAACACGGAAAGGAATAAAGTGAGTATATTTGATTTTTTTCTAATGAAATAGTATGGGAATGCTTCACTTAGGGCCTTTTTTTTAAATCACCTACCTTATGATGTGTTAAACCCCAAACACTGTACAAAGCTGTGGTTTGATATGGACAGGAAGCTCTACTTAGAGCAATGTAAAGTGTAACAATTTCCTTTTAAATGGAAAAGTACTGTGGAGTCAGAATCCATTTCTCTGGTGTGCCTTTATACTTCCTTGCAGCTGCTAATGAGCCATGGCTGTAAACATAGCAGGATAAAGAAACATGAACCAACCCCCTCTGTGGTTACAAATCAGGAGTTTCATTAATTTTAATAACTTCTTTAGTCTGCAGAACTTAACCCTTGTTTGAGGAATTGGGGAACACAGCAGTTGTGTGTCTGCAGTTGTTCCACAAGGTGGGGTAGTAATGCTTGAGCTGGTTTTGGCTTCGAGCAGAGCTCGGTGCAGTTTGTTCTCCCAGCTGTGTCCCCGTGGCTGCACTTGGCTGCTGGACGCTCTGGTACCTCCAGACACGTGCAGGAACCCTGGGAAGAGGGAATGCAACACTGGGTTTGTGGAAAGCTCTTGAAGCCTCAGATCCAGAAAGGGAAGGCCCATTGCCACTCTGTGTTTGGCACCTGTACCCTTGGGTTGTACTCACTCATGGAAATGTGAGATTCAAAGCTTACAGGTTCACACTGGTTCCCTTAATTAAGAAAACATATAAATGTTTAATTAAAATTTCTGAACAGGTCTGGAAATGGCTATGTCTATTTTAGGAACATCTCTGAGCTTCATGAATGCTCAGTATAAAGTTGTTCCTTATCATGCAGATGTGGGGGTCCTCAAGATAGGTATTTCAGCTGTTTAAAAAAAATTATTAAGGAACATCTCCATGTCTCCTTTGATAAAACAGCAGAGCAGAATTCTCCTATGCAGTTGCAGATTGCCTGTCTGGTATCCATTAACTGCAATGAGCTGCACTATTAATATTCCTAAAATAAATATTCCTAATAAACTATTTTACAACAAATCTATAGTATAAAAGCAGCTTAATTTGCTAAAAGATAATTAATTTTTGTTTTACTATTGACTAGTATCTCTTAAGTGAAGCATTCAGCTTATTTTTGTTTTTTTAACAGACTGAATTGAACTGGGGATGTATCTCAAGCTGAATGTGTGACTGAATGGATATGAATCTTGTGGCAGAACTTAAGTTGATTTGAAATCTACAGGGAAACCTCCTATTAAGAATAAAATCCTGTTTTGTGTACCAGAGACTGCAAAGTACAAAACTAAGCTTGTTCAGGGCAGTGTTGTTCAGCTTTTCAGTTGTTCTGAAGAAATTCAGTGTCTCAAATGCTGTCTCTAGGTCTAAACTGTGTGGGGAGAGAAGCAAGTTCTCCTTTCCCTCAGAATTTAGTTTAGTTAACATTCCACTAGAATACAACTTAAGTATCTCTTAAAATATAAAAAAAATCTTTAGTGTAAGCATGAAGCATAAGGTACATTGTGCAACCTAATCAACAACTGCATAAAGGAGCCAACCAGGCAGAGATATGGCTGTGGTACAGATACTCAGAGGAGGATTTGAAACACGATTTCAGGAACTGTTACATTCTGCTCCTTTGTTGAGCTATGTCCAACTCAGGAACACTTGCATTTTATAAAATGAAGTTTATCCCACACGTGTGCATGAACAACAAATGCCTTCCTGTCCTCCCCACTTCTCTTTGCCCACACTCTGCTATTTTCCAGCTTTGTCCTAGTGAACAGTGTAGCCATGGAGGGTGATGGCTGTGCTGTCTGCCGTACCTCAGAGGCAAAACTTGTGGCACTTTCTCACAAACTGAATTGCTCCCAGCAGGTAAGAGATTATTAAAGATCTGATTACAGCCAGAGACTCCTCTGCCACAATGGGAATGCTGATACTGTAGCATGGCCAGGATACAACCAGAACTGTCCCAAAAAAATCTGCCTCCAATTCACAGTGCAACTTGTTAGCAAGTCTTACTCCCTCTCATATCCCTCTTAACCATGTTTACTTAACTATTAACAGTGTTGCTTAGCACTAATGGTGTCAACTTCCTTGTCAGTGCTGCCAACAGAGTGTCATTTCCTCTGTTCCAAGCAATGGCAGTTCTGTAAACCCTCCCTTTGACTTCAGATACATAATCGTGCATTTATATTTATGGATATTATTCTGTTTTGTAGCCTTCAAGCATGTTCTTTTAGATTCCTTATTCTACTGCAATCATTTCCTCGTACCCTAGTAGTGTTTTAATTGTATTTTTTAATCATATCAAATTGCTTCTTGTATTTTCTTCCTCTTCCCTTTTCCATAGGCTGACAGGATGCACAGTAGGCAGCATGGGTGACTGGGCTGGCAGTCAATCAGGAAACCAGCTCCCAGTGGAAAAATTACCAGACTCTGTCTCCCTTGGGCTGCCCTCAAACTCCTTTGCCTTGTTGGTGCACAGATCCTACTGCTGCTGCTTTCTGCAGTTGATGAAGCTCAAAAGCACACATTAAAGCAGCACAGAATCTAAAAAAAATATAAAAGCTAAAATTTAAGGCATCACAGTCAGAAATGGATTTACAGCATGTACAGAATGGGGAGTTTCACCAGTCCACAGTAAAACACTTAGGAGTTCATACAGTGGGTAGTATTATCTGAGCTGAACTGCTTAACAAAAAACCAAATCCAACAACAACCCCACCCTCCCTAACCCCTTAAAGCCTAGCTGTTGCTTAATTACTGTCACCCCTTCTATGGCTTGATTTTGTTCACAGAAACCAAATCACTCCAAGAAAAGATGCAGTGATACGGAAAAGCTTCCAGCTTCAGAACCCATCCTTTTACAGGTGTGTTAGAGGTGGGGTGAGGCACCATATTGACGTGTTGTTTTTGTGGATTTATTACTGTTGCAGAAAGGCTGGATCATTAACAACTAATCCTTGCTTTTAATTACTCCCAGCATTACCCTCTCTATCGGAAAAGTGATGCTGAATGCAAAGGAGAAGATTCTGCTCCTCCAGAGGAGAAAAACATCCCCTTTAAAGAGAAGTATGACGTACTGTCTCAAGAGGCATCACAAAAGGTTTGATTTCTTGGGAACTTGAGTGGCAGTGGGTGGGTGAGAGGGGGACATGACTGTAGATATAAATAGATTAAAAAATTGTGGTAAGGCTGTTGGCTGAGACAAACAGAGCACAGCTGATCCTCTCTAATGTGGCCTGGGAGAAGCTGCTTGTTAGAGCTGATCCCCTGAGGATCCTCACCATCCTGACCTTGGTCCTGCCAGGCTTCCCAGGTACAGCTCCTAAGTCTTGGCACTCTTAAATCTGCTGTGCTGCCATTACCTCCACTTCAGCATTCTGTACTGTGTAAATTATTGACACACCTGGTATGAAGCCACAGTTTTCCAACACTTTGAAAGCATCATTTCTGCTGAATTAGTAACTACAAGAAAATTTGAAGTATTCCCTTAAAACTCAATAGTCATTGTTTCTTTCCTTCTGCATGTCTTCACTCAAAGATTGTCATTACAAGGTTCTTCCTTAGACAAGAAAATAGCATTGCTTTACTAAACCCAAAGCTTTTCTCTTTGTGATATCCACAGCATGCAGTTGCCTTTGTTCTGATCTGTATAAAAAAAAAAAAAAAAAGCCCAGTACTTGGGATCAGGGGCTAAATGGGTATGATTAATATTGCAATACCAACAGATTTCTTACTGGAAAACAGAAGTTTACATCAAATACTATGTAAAGAATATGAGAATTGCCATAATGTTCAAAGGAAAAAAAGGGGGTTTTTAAGTTCAATTTCTTTTTAGCTGTGACATAATTTTTGTGCTTTACCATTTTGTGTTCTAGTTGCTATGGTGGTTTCAGCCCCGTTTGATTCTCAGTGGGCACACTCATAGTGCTTGTGAAGTGCTGCACGCAGGGAGAATTCCAGAAATCAGTGTCCCATCATTCAGTTGGAGGAATAGAAACAATCCTAGTTTCATCATGGTAAGTTTTAATTTTTTTTTTATTTTTGTCAGATAACTTTCATAGATAAATCAACATGGCAGTCAGCTATATTTTAAAACTGATTCTACCTGTAAAAACGAAAAATAATAAAAAAAAACTGCCTACCCACCCAACCCACTCAGTACACTGCATCCACTTTATAAAGTACATCTGTGGGAGCCACATGTTCTGTGTGGTACAAAGCAATGCTGCTAAAGACCTAATTAGTATCTGGGTACATTTTCTTAGAAAGAGGGTGCACTGTAAACTATTGACTTGTAAAAATAATCAGTATTGTGCACTGAACAGTAGAAAGACCAGTTTGGCTTGGCTGATTTACCAGCTATGAAAACAAGACTGTATCCACCTCAAACCCTTTTGCACTGTGATCATGGTTTTCAAACGTGTGCATTAATGCAGTGAAAGTGTTTGTGACGTGCCCACAGCCTCCTCATTGCCAGTTCACATTTTATACATTGTGTCGGTTATGCTTGTGCAGGCAGTTCCAGTGCTCGGTATATCCTTAGAGGTAAATCAATTAGTTCCCTAGTTCAAAAATAAAACAGAACTCTTAGAAACTTGGAGTAAGAAGCAAAACCTACAATCTGTTTACAGAGTAGTCTGTGACTTGGAGAGGGAAATCTTTTATGTATGTTTTACTGCTGTTGAGTTTAGGCTGCTTAATACACAGGTAACGCCAAATGTTTAAATTCATTTTATGCAACTGTTAATATTTGTTGTTGAAAGTAGTTCTGTTTATTTCATAGTCCTGAGAGTAGCTGCCTTCAAACTGCACACACACTTTGCACACGCCAGACAGCACATCTTCACTGCAAAACAAGAGGTTGGCTAATTAAAGTGGCATCCTCTTCACTACTGTTTGAACTCCTCAGCCTCAATCTGCTGTAAACTTTAATTTACACTGCAAAGTCAAGCCAAAACCCAACAAAATTCTTTGTTGCTCAAGTTCCTATTCCTAATTTGGATTAGCCAACGTGTGTTTTTGCAGCATGTACTGGGTAAGGAGGGGGGCTTGGAGAAGGAAGGGGCACATTCACAAAACCTAACTTTAGCCTGGAAAGGCTCCTTCCAGGTGGATTTGCAGCAGCTAAAGTTAGGCTTCTCTTGAAGGCAAATCAGATGAGGAGCCCAGCTCTTTGTTTATGCTAGATGGGAAGATTGGCCTCTGGGCTAATGTTGGCCTGGTGAATATTCCAGTTAGTGCCCAGCACCACAAGGTATGGACTCTTCAGCCCCCCGGAGAAGGCACTGGTACTAGGAAACTGGCCCCAACCCTTGCCACCCAACATAGGGATTTAGAAATTGGAGATCTGACAGCTGTGGTGTTCACTCCTGATTCAGAACCCACTGTAACACAGCAAAGTGACAGTCTTCATTTCTTTTCCAGGGCAGCATAACACCAACTGACTTCTCCCTCCAAAAATGCTTCCTTCCATTTGAGAGCAGAGTCTTCACTATCTACTGTGCAGCAGGTGCTCTGCTTGTGATCCTGGTACTAGCTCATGTTCAGCTTCTCACTCCACCGTTTTATTTTGCTCAGCGTTTAATCAGTAAGCATAAAGCAGTATGAAGAGCCAGACATCTGCATTCAGTCACTGAAATACCAAAGCTGAGAACAGTCAAACATCAGACTATATTCATGCCAGCAAATGACCTAATTTGATTGCTAGTCTGAAGGCAGGTTGCATTTACACATACCATAGAAGTCCTATACAGCTGATATGACTACTACAGGATAAATAATTAACTGAAATGAACGTTTCATGCTGTACAAAAATACTGTATTCGACAATCAAATGAGTCCTTTTCCTGCTATAATTTTTGTATCAAATATGTATATTAAAAGTGTAACTGTACATTATGTAAATCCTATAGCCTCATCACTTGTCTGCACTTGTGTCTTACCCTGGTGGAGGCTGAATCTTGCAAACTGGAAATGTTTCTCTGTTTTATTGCTGCGTGGCCCTTCAAATGTCATACTTGTGTTTGTTAGGGTCAGGCAGAATCTGGATGCATCAGTACTGAAAGATGCAGATTTCCGTAACCTTTTTAGTGTTGTGTATAAGGGACTGTGGTTTGGGACAAGAAGTCTTCTGGTTCCTGACACAGTAAATTGTTAGCTGACTCTAAGTTGCAGTTATCCATCTACCAGACAACACGGGGAAGAAGCTCGAGGATCCAGTTTGCTGATACACACTTGAAAACTGCTTTAAAAAAAATTAGGGTGACACCTCAAGCTGCTGCTTTCAAAAAGATGTGCTATGATGAGCTTAAAAAAGAGGGCCCTGTTGCATCCCAGAGATCTGTGGTGAGGGGCCCTCCAGTTGCTGATCTCCTGCAAGAAGGAAGGTCAAATACAGCTGCAGTAACATTATCCTATGCCTCAGCCCTCAGTCTACAGCCAGGGATAGGAATGCACCTTATTTTACATTCCACAAGTTCCGTTGACTTTAGTGTAGTGTCACATTTTGAACTGCACTAGCTCCTCTGTGGGGAAGCAGAGGCCACCAGCTGCGCCACAAAGACAAAGTCTGAGCTCAGTCTCTCCAGTGTGTGGGGGAAGGTGGGACAAGCCTACTGCTGCTCCCCACCCATCCCAGAAAAAACAGAGGGACTACTTCACACCAGGACCAGTTTTCCTGCTGATGTTCCTGCAGAGGCTGGGAGCTCTAACCTGAACTCCTGGTCTGGGGCTAGCTTAAAAACAAAGAAATACTATCTTTTGTTATTCATTCTATTACTTTCTTTGGCATGAGAAATAAAGAGAATTCTGCTTACTGTTAGTTTATTCCACCCAGCCTTTCACTTTTTGGGAAATATGAGTAAACTGAACATAGAGATTTTGGGAAGAGAAAATGGTCATATTATAGTATCTAAAATGGGGTTGTTTTATATTCAACTGGAAACAAGTTCTCAATTGGACTGTAGTCTGATTTTAAAAAGATGACTGATTGGGGTTTATAGCTAATAAAAATACAGTAAAAAGTTAATAAAACCTGCTGATTTATATGCCAGTGTGGGGACTGTGTTAGCTCTTCATCTCTCCCTAAATTTAAAATGAAGTGGGGGGAATGGTCCGAAGTGTGGTAAAATAGTCTATAAAGTAATGTAGTCTAACACTTCTCTAGGTTTCTGTTATTGCAACTGTAATTTTAGACATTTGTACAGGTTATCTTGGACACAGGAAAAGTATATAGTCACAGACATAAAACACCTATGTATAAAATATAAAGCAGTGTTATAGTTACTAAAAAGGACATGCCTTATTGCTACAGCAATTCTTGCTTTTTATATATTGTACTGTACCACAACTTGTTTTGAGAATGTCATTTGCATAAATTATTCAAGTTTGAGAAATATTCACACATTTTGATTCTACAATATTTAAAATAAAATAATTTTCTAATGTGTCTCTTTATTAAAAGAGAAATAAAAATGTCATCTTGTAATTCTCTTAGGCCAGACACAAGGGTTTGTACACCTTTTTTTTTCTTATCTTCTTTCTCGCTATTTACTTGCACAATGAAAGCCGCTGTTGGTACAAAGATTGAAGAGCTCTATATAATGGTGCTTTACACATTCACAATCGGTCTGTGCAATTGTGAAGTTCTATGAATGACCAAAGAATTACCAAACATATTTTCTAAATATAAAGGACAAAAAAAAAAAAAAAAAAAAAGAAATAAGAAAGAAAAAGAAAAGAAATCCTTGTTTCCCATTAAAACAACACCAGGTTGCAATTTGGACACTTGAATGAATTCCAATGTTTTAAAGCTGAGACTTCAAAAGAGAAAGGCATGTTTGCTGCAACATCCGGTGACTGTAATACCTTACTTGGAAAGGTAAGTGGTTAATTTGCATAATTTATAATTTTTATACTAAAGAGCATTTTCATATAAACCAGAAAAAAACCCCTAAACTCTACAGATAAAGTTCTTACCTCCAGTCACTGCTGCAGGTAAGGTTGACATCAAGCTGTACAGCGCAATCAAAAACATACTTACATCTTAGCTCATTTTACAGGTACAGCCATAATCAAGGCACAAAGATCTTCTACAAGTATTTTTCTTCAATAAAGTTGTACAAAATAATATTACATTTTACAGTCTGTACAATATAATAAACCAGCAGTAAAACAAAAAAATATATATAGGGAGAGGACTGTTGTCCAAGAATGATCGGAACTAAAAGGATCATTTGTGGACAGCACAAATAACATAAGTGAGGGTGGTAAATTTTCTGCCTAGATGCAACAGGCTGAAAAGTAGCTGTAATTCAAATGCCTGAGGTGTGCAGAGACACTTAGCTCCAAAACCCCAGAAAAATTGCTTTGTCTTCACCGTTCCTCTCATTATCTACTCTACTTCCTGTGCCAGTAACGGCTTAAAAGAGGAGGTCACTTTATCAGTTGACCTGCAACTCAGAAATGCTAAAAACTGTGACAGAGTAATAAATATTGTGGTGCTGCTACATTGTGTGTCTACTTCCTCAACAGTATTTAATAACCTGATACAAAGTGCATTAATCTTTTTTTCACCCATCAAGTACTCTTCAATGTCATGTTAAAAAGGAAACCCACACAGAGGGATAGGTATGACTTCAGTGTCATCCAGATGACATACCGGTCTGAACTGAGGTTAACCCACTGGAAAAAATTTAGCAGGTCACGTTCAGTTTAAAAAAAAACAAAAACCTAAGGGAACAGAGGTAGCCAAAGGGCTTAGTGGAATGACGAAGAAGTGGCATGTCAAAATAAAGCACAAAAATAGTCCCAAAAAGCATGAAGGGAAAATAACCCAAACTTGCTTCAAATCAGCTTTAAGGTTAAACAATTAAAAGTAAACAAAGTGAAGAGACTGACATTTCTATAGTATATTCTTCCACCCTGTGTGGGGTAGTATCAAGAGAAAGAGTAAGGAGCAAAGAATTTAAAACCACAGGTTCCACGGTGATCCCCCTCACAAGAGTTCGTACTGGCGGAGGTGCATCCTCTGGATGATGTCTCGGCAGTCGTTGAACACTCTGCGGATGTTTTCTGTGTCCACTGCGCATGTGAAGTGTGGGTAGCAGTAATGCCGGCCGTCTCCACTCGCTGTACTTATCCTCTGTGCAAACAGGGAGGCAAAAACAAAAAGCATCATGTGCCATGCCATGAGAAGTTTCCCATCTCGGCAGTCTACAGACTTGGGGGAACCAAAAGCCCTGGAAAATCTGTATATAGATCACTAAAAAGAGTAAACAAAAGGAAGGGAGGGCTGTGGTCAGCTCAGTCTGAATGACAAATCTGAAATGAAGATTACAAAACATTATGGATACTGGGGTCAGGACAGGAGTCTTTTGTGGGAGCCAGGGATGCCATCCTTAGCTGCACAGGCTGTCGCCATTTGTGTATCAGTGTGCAGCCAAATCTGTGCTGCTGACAGCTGTGCAGCCTGCCATGCACCCACCCCAGGAATTGTTTTCTCTTCTTTTTCTGGTGCCATCATGTGGCAAATTCTTGAACTCTTGTTTTACATCAGCAGCACAAAACCAAAACCCTCCCAGTTGTGGAGCCAGCAGTGGCAGAGAACAGCATTCTACTGCTTCTGCTTCTTGTGTGTGAGCCCCACAAGTTACTTTCACATAGAGCACCTATTAAGCCAGCTGAAGGATTGGTATCATCATTGAGCCCAGAATTTGGTGGAATTATCACCAGAGTGGCTGGGTTCACTTAAGGTAATAAAGCATGCAAAAATCTAGTAAACATCAGACCATGCAGATTTACATTTTCTCAAGGCTACCGCAAACCTTTTTAGGTTCTAACTTCAAGGTCTAGGATCATTTTTCCCATGGTTATCTTGTTAAACTTCCCCAAGATCTTAAAACATATATTAAAATATATCCTAATTTTTGTTCTGTATTACTATAGGACTGACAAATACAAATCCATTCTAGACCATTATCTTGCAGAATATAAATGAAATGACATGAAAACAGAAGGTCAGATTTTAGGATAATGATTTAGCTTTTAGGATAATGATTTTTATAACCGTTTTCTAAATTTTATTATAAATTACTCTAGTTAAACAACAAAAGAGTGTTCTATCTCACTCAGGCTACACCATATATTTTTAACACAGGATTTATTTTACATGTAGGTTTGACCTTTTAAATACCTGAAGCTACTGATATGCAAAACTATAGGCATTTAGAAGCCATGATTTACATAATTAGATCAACAAGCAATTGAAGACTTCTTCCAGGTAATTTAGTAATATTACACATTCAACACTGATTACACAGGGCTGTTCATACACAGTCTAAAAATTATTTTCTTACCATGCTATTTTCAATACCTAGTTTGAGGCTTAACCTCATGAAAAATACTGAGAACTGTCTGCTTGTGTTTATCATGCACTGATTTCACTCATGTCTATGGCAGTAAGCTGCCCACAGTGTCCTGGTTACATACACAGCATGCCAAAGGATGTATTTTCAAAATATTAGGGGGCTGTCTGTTTTTGTTACCTGACAGGTCTTGCAGTCCTCACATTTGAAGATAAATGCAGAATTGTCACCCCTACTCAATGCTCACTTTGGAAAGTAGTGTTACTCAGCATCAGTTCATAGGAGGGGAAAAAAGAAATCCCATGGGACACTGATTTGCTTTCCAGGCAGGAATATTTAATACTGGCATCCCTGCACTGCAGGGGTCAGGATGACATGCAGATTTGAGGAATTCTGGCCTGTGTGTTTGAACAGCAGCTCCTGCACCTCCAGATTCAGGTTTTGTAAAAAGCAGCAGGACTGGAACCAGAGGGGCCATGCCACTGTTCTAACGGGGGTGTATTCACACTGGGGATGTATTCAAACTAAACATCAGCAGCTGGAGAGCCCTGTGGGGAGCAGCCTCACCCAGGGCTGGGGAGCAGTCTCACCCAGGAGCACACATGCACACTGCCTCCAGGAAGAGTCTGGGAGAAGAAAGGATGTGCCTGAGCTGAAGGACAGAGGATGTCCCACAAGATACACTTCCAGGACAGGAAGATGCCCTCACCAGCCCAGCCCTGAGGTGCAGGCACTGGGTGGGCTTGGGCCCAGCCACCCCTCCCACACTGCTCCCTGACTGAAATCCAAGGGATCCCAGCCCTGCTGCTCAACCCTGGGGGGCCACCGCCCCCACACCAGCCCTGAAGCCATGAGCTGACATCTTTTGCCTTTCTAATCTATCCTGTGTAGCAAGTTATTGGGAATGTGATCAATTTTAACCTCCTACTAAAATTCCTCAAATTACAGGCTTTAAATTTGCCACTACCATTCCTAGAGCCAGGCAGTTTTAAGGGGTGCAGCACCATGGTACTGATTGTCACACATATCCACGGTTTATGCAGACCTACTACCATGATAAAAATCACAATAAAGCATAATGAACACAGGCTTCTCTGAACCATGCCTGAAAATTTAACAGAGTGGGGCAAGGAAAAGGTCATAAATCAAGAAACTTGGGAAAGAAAGTATAAAGCAAAGCCAAGGCAGACACAAGTAGAAAATACAGGCCTTTTCTTCCTGGCACCTGGCTAAGGCCATCAGATCCCTGCCAGTCTGTGTTTCTCCTGTGTCCCTTATCAGTCCCCCTCTGAAACATCAGCTTTTTGTGTCTGACCCCATGGAACTGGAAGTGTCCATTTCTACTTGGCCTTCTCCCACCTTGCCCTCTCCAGGCATGGCCACGTTACTCAGAGCACTGAGCCAGGAGACAGATGTGTTACAGAGGAGATGCTCGCTGCCAAACCTGCAGCGGTTGCAGGGAAATGAGGGAGAAGCTGCTCTGGCCCCATGCCTGGTGAGCCCCAAGGGGTGTCTGGCAGCTGGCAGGTGCTGGCCCCAGCACAAGAGCTTCCCTTGCCCCCAGCACCCACAGGGGTTTCCTGTGTGGCTGCAGTGCCTACGTCCCCTCCCCTCCCTGCTTCATAGGTGGCCTCCTTCTGTAATGCCAGGGAGTCATGGCAGGTGAGCGCCCCGCCCTCAATGTGTGTTCTTAAATCATGAAAGTTGATAAAGGTGGGGAGTTTCACCCTAATTTCCCTGTAACTCATCCCTCAGAGCCACTCTCCTTCCAGACTGGATATCATCACCTGCCTCACAGGATTCCAGCATCACCACAGGAGATGCTTTGAAGGGAGTTTTTTTGCTAACGCTTACGTTAACACAGCACAATCTGACATTTTTCCTCAGGATCTGGAAGGCTAAGGCAGCAACTGGAAATCCCCAAAGTGTGAATACAGTAAATTGCTTCTTTCTTGGTGCGTCAGCAGCTGTAAATCCTAACAATGCTCGTAAATGCATAATGACTTTAAAATTCCTAATTCTAATGACTCAATTTGTTGTCTCAAACACACACATATAGTTTCTACCAGTAGGGCATGAGGGATGAGCTTTCGTTCTGGTCTCTGGTACTGCTCTGCACTGTGGGAACAACTCAGAATGAGGGAAGCCACAAGTGATACTGGATTTCACTCACTGACAGCAGGGCTGGGCTGTGATTGTGTGCCTGACAACCGCTTTCACCTTCAAAATGTAAACTGCACCTCTTCACTCCAGCTGCAGAGGAAACCTTAATTGCAAGAAAAATGTGACTAGACAAGGAAACTTTATTATGATGCTTCAGTAGGGCCATGACACCAGTCCAAATGTGAGGTAAACCTCCTAAATGTCAAACCAGAAATCTTATTTAAGCATAAAATCATAAAATCTGCCTTTTTTTCTTTCTAAAATTCTTGCTGTCAGATGATCACTGCCAAACTCCTTGAAGGAACGCAGGATAAAAGTAAGAAAGCCTACTTGTTTATGCATGGATCGTACATGACCATTCCAAGCACTAGCACTGTGTGACAATTAGCATGGCAGGTGACTTTATACAAAATGGGCATAAAAAAGTGCAGCACTGAGGAAGGTTCTGCAAGATGGGCAGCTGAAAAGAAGTAGGGAATTGCCAGACGTTGTCCTCTCCTTCTAGCTTTCTGCAAAATCCCATCAGTTTTCCCTAAATAAACTATGCCATCTGTCAGTATTTCCTATGATAGAATCACACATAAGATGAAAATTACTCACTAAAAACTCATCCCGGATGAAGAACTTGGCTCTTGTGACTTTGGGGTCTTCTCCTGCATCTGGTATTGCTGTTCAATTAAAAACAAATGACATCAGAAACACAAAAACCAAATAATAATCTATTTGTAACAGAAGATTTAATAAGAAGGAAGTAGCCCTTCAGTACAGAAATTGAAATGTTAAATACTAGAGATTCCCAGTAGGTAATTCTAAAATGAAGAGTTACAGTAAAACCTGACTATGTGAACAACATATTTTAGGATCCTGAAAATTGCTGAAATCATTGTAACAATGTTATTGGTCATATCACAAAAAGGCTTACTCACATCCACAAGCTTGTTCATATAGATATAAACCAAGTGGGAGTTAGAGTTCAGCTTTTATCAGAAAATATGACTAGAAAAAGCAGCTGAGCTGTTCAGTTTCTGCAGCAGAACAGTGTCTCCTGAAAAAAGCTTCTGCAGGCAGGAATGTGAGTTTAAAAATGGTCAGTCCAAGATTACTTGGAAAAAATGATAGCTTTGAAAGACATGTATTTTAATTCCAGGCCCCAATTCAGCAGAATACTTCAGATATATTGCCCATCAAGGGATCTTGGATTAAATTCTTGTTGAGCAGGAGACTTGTTGCTCAATATTAACTGTTTGTCAGCAGATGAAGTTGTCACTATCTAGGCCATGCAATGACTGTACTTATTCTCAGTAACAATGCAGTGAAGAGATAACCTATTTATTTCCTTTCAGTGTTATCTCTCATCTAGGATACCAAAATCAAATGCTTATAAACATAACATTGTAAAGGCCAGAATTTATCAGAATATGGAAATGAAATTTTCATCCATACTGCTGGGGGTAAAAATAGAGCAGCAGCACAATCAACAGCATATTGGAATTCAGTGCTGCTGCCCTTAAATAATGTCAGCTGAAACTGAAGAATAAGTGAACAACGACAGGTTAAAAATAGAGAGCTGTTTCATGTGTGAATATTCTGGATCACTCTAGATACCCACTGTGAAATCCCTCTGAGAAATACCAAAAGCTACTTTTTCCTGACAATTGGCTTATTATAAAAAACGCTGAAAATTCACTCAATCTCTGTCTATGTGGTGCATGTTTAAGAAGGGGAAATTTGGGTGATGGAGATAAGACTTCTTCTGAAAACCCTTACCAATCCAAAAGAGATGCCAAGATGCCAGATCAACTCAGATTTTAGGATAGTTCATTTATCCTCTATACATGAAACTCAGAATCACTCATGAAGTTCCACACCTCAGTGAAGGCTGAAAATAGATAATCACCATTTTCACCTCTGTGACCAAGGCTGTTGGTGGTGGTTGGTGGAGAATGAAAGCCTTTTCCAACAGGGGGCTGCAAGCACCACGCCAGGGACATCACTTGGGTAAGGCAGGGGTGAGTGGTCAGAAAGTGAAAGTTTTACCACTTTTGCTAGACAGACCTGAGACCTTTGTGGAGATCTCTGCCTGGCACAATACCAGAGTTTGCCTCTGCAGTATGTTACTGTGGTGCAGGAACCATTGCACTTCTTGAAGATAAGAAAATGATCACTCCATCACCACAGCTCTCTTCCTATGTACTGATGTGGTTTTCCTCCATTAAAGCTCCCTTACTGGTCTGCTGGGCTTCCCATCAGAATTTAAAAAACTGAAATTTACAGTACTGGAGGATGCAGAATGGCTGCAAAATAAGTCTCATGAATCCCCAACAAAGTTCAGCACTGTGGGAGGCCCAGGCAGAAGCATCTGGGAAGGGGGGAGATGTGGGGCTGCTTTGCTGGCCTGGGACTGGTGGTTCCTCCCAAAAGGGGAGTGCAGGTGGTGTGGAGCTGGAACCCCTTCAGACCCCACCCACATGGGGTGCCTTTGAGCTCCATGCTGGCATGCTCCTTACTTGACCAGCAGCAGGAACACTGTGTGCTTGTGAATATGTGTGAGAGACAGACAGACAGAGAGGGAGAGGAGCTATGGGCTGGGCCATGCCAGCAGGTCCAATCCCAGCATGGGGAGAAACCTTACCATCCTCAGGTACAGTATAATGCGCGTATTCAGGAAAGTAATCTTCAATTTTTGATTTCCCTGCCAAGACTTTTTCAGCCAGCATGTCCTGTTTATTCAAGAATAAAATGATAGAAATGGTCCGTAACCACCTGTCAAAAACAAACCAAATGTTTGTGTTATCTCTGACATGTCACTCAACAAAAACCTATCACATTGATAGGAAACTTACTGGCTATCCCTGTGTGGACAGAGAGTGAAATAGTGTAGAACATGCTTCAACAGAAAAAAAAAAAGACTACCTACATGATTGTTTTGATTGGTCTGCACCTGTGCAGAACAATGGGTATATTTCTAAGGTCAGTAAATACATTTATAAAAACTGCAGTGGACATTGCTAAAGGGAGCAGTTTTCAAAATTTTTTTATAAATTGTCTTTTAGTTATCAAATTAGGAAAC
The DNA here is from genome assembly GCA_039654755.1 of Calcarius lapponicus. Classification (NCBI taxonomy): domain Eukaryota; kingdom Metazoa; phylum Chordata; class Aves; order Passeriformes; family Fringillidae; genus Calcarius; species Calcarius lapponicus. The sequence continues at coordinate 102,539,193 of CM077464.1, forward strand.
TGATGACATTTTCTAGAAGCACCACATTTCACAACACTGTCTGCTTTATTTGGTTGTGATAAAGGGAAAAAAAAAAAGGCTAGAAAGCTCCCTTCCCTCAGACTGCTCTAAGCTACTGTTCATCCACACAGTTATCCCATCTTTTAGGGTGGCCTGTATGACACCTGATGAATGGAAAGAAAAGAATGTCTCTTTTCTTCCCCAATTAATCCATCACTGTGACAATGTGCCTTGGGATGTGCAGTTAACATTCCTCCTTCACTCTACCTTCAATCACTTCTCAGTGCAGAGCATCCTCACAGGTATCTGCTGAAAACTTCATCACCTTATTTTGCCCATTGTTTTTACTTGATCTCTACCAGGAGCCCATTTGGGCTGCTATTTGGTTATGTACCTACAATTTACAGGCACTGTGGCAATTTAATGGCAGCTCTAGTTAGGTTAGGTGTGAAGCATCACCCCCCAAGGCAGAGGTACCTGTGCTCTCAGAGCTGACCCTTACAAGAGCATCATAAAGAACAAGCACAGAGAGCTGCTCCTGTTGCTGCTTTGGAGGGGGAGATCAAATGTTCCTCAGAGGATCTTGGTCTCAAGCCAAGCAGCAGAGTGATGCCAGGAGAGGGTCTCTCCTGCCTCCCTTGCAGCAGCCAGCCTGGGGGGGCCTTGCCCTTTCCAAGCTGTCCCCATGCCCTGCATCATTTTGGCAGGAGTGGTGAAATGCCACATGCACTTGTCCCTGTGCCACAGACCCTGCCAGGGAGGGGTGTCACTGTGGGGACACTGGACCAACCTGGGTATTTTCTGAATAAACAATCTGAGCCCACAGCAAAGGAAGTCCTATTTTGAAAGGAGCTGAACTGTAATTAAACTGGGGAGGATGGGTGGGAAATGAGGTTTGTTTTACCTATTATTCCAGATACTTTTGAAAAGGTCCAGGGATTCCCGTAGTCTGTTTGTGTTATTGTCTTCCCTTATTACCATGTTGTAGCTACTGCAAGCCACAACGAAGATGATAGCTGTGACATCTGGGCAGAACACACAAAAGAAAGAAGGAAAGAAAGGAGAGAGAATAGAACATCTCTGTTATCCCAGCACATACTCCTCAGGGTAACACCACCATTACTCACCAATCCGCCAAAAATACCAGAAAAAAGTTATCTGTAACACTGGACTTCTGTGCTAGTGAGGTATTGTGTGTGGGTACGAACACTAAGCTGCTCACACCTCAGAGAGTAAGTTTAATATAAAACACAGAATGTTTTTACTTACCATTAAAGCATTGGATCCATTTTCTTCTCTCATCTCTCTGGCCACCTACATCAAACATGCTGTTAAAAAGCCATAGGATGTTATATCACTAATGTGCACTAGGGAAAATCACACGAAGCATGCACAGCACAAGGGTTCAGTTTAAAAATCCGACAGCCCCAAGGACAGGGGCAGTACAATATCGCCTGAAGAGGAGAGAGACCTGCTGATGCTGCACTGCCTGTCAGAGACAGCCGCACTGCTCCACCTGCTCTGCTCTGCCAGGAGAAGGCTACTGAACCCATAAAATGAGAAATACACTCTTCAAGGACGAGTGTTGGCCTTTCCAGTCCACAGCAGTGCATGTGGCATGTAATATTGTACTATAAACACATACAGGTTTTGGGATATTTTGAAGGGTGGTGGGGAAAGGGCATCTCTGTATGGGGGAGGACATGAGACAGCTCAGCCTCATCGGCACTGCCACCTTTCTGGGCAAGAAGTGTCGAGAGAAGCCAGTTTGCCTGTGGGTGTTTTAGACACACAGCAAACTTTGACAAACACAAAGCTTGCAGCCCTCTGGAAGAAGGGAGGATTTTCACTGACTTCCGTGAGCTCTCATCCCCAAAGGCATTTTATGATTTTATAGTGCTACACCAATGCACCGGCTTTTACAAGAAGCCACACACAACCCTACTAAAGAGCACTGCTAATACATGTAACTAATTAAAGCTATTTTTGCAAAGTATGAGGTAATTTTACTAGGACCTCTGGAAAGAGAGCTAAAAAGCCAAATCAAACAACAGAAAACCACCCACTCCCATCCTAAGCCTGCTATACCATGCATACATGAACAGAGATATCTGAATGAAGCTATTAAAAATGAGTATGATATTCATAAATCATTACTAACAGACTTACTGGAAATTTACTTTATCTACTTGAAATCTCGTTTCAAAAATCCCTGATGTCAACACTCTGCATCTTAATAGGTCCTGGAAATGAGAACACAGAAGCTGATTAGTAAGGTTTTTTTTCTAACCTAATTTTGTTCTTAAAAGCTTGGAATATTATTTTCCATGAAAAGTCTTAAATGTTTCATTTAATGAAAATCAGACCTGTTGGTAAATCTGTATTTGTCTGTACTGACACGGTAAATAAACTTAATAATGATCACTGCATTTGGTTTGTGCACTCAGAAAGCAGGAGACCCCATCTATGTTCTCCTTACTGCCCACTGAAACCTGTTCTTGATGGTTATACACCTCGGTATGTCATGAGGATAATGAATTCTGAAGTTACATAAAACTAAGAAAAATGTTATTCATGTTGTAAAGTCAAGTATTCAAATGTTAGAAAACTCCAGATTTACAGTTGCCCAGGCAACCTTAACTCTGCCCTCTTTTGTACTGAATGAGACAGGAATCCTATCGAAATAATAGCTTGTGACTGAGTAATTAAAGCTCTGTTACAGAGCACAAGGGAACAGAATTTAGGTCGTGCAGAAATATGGCATTTCTTTCCTATTTTTTAAACTAGCAATACTTTCCAACTTAACCAACTCTCCTTTAATAATTAAAAAATAATAATTTCCTGACTTCTCAAGCAAAGCAATTTATGATGCCTTCCTGGATGGAAGGAGGCAGCCAGTGGTGCAGAGTGCACGCACAGCTTGCCTTTTTTCCCTACCCTACCATCTACTGCTTCTGGTAGCCAAGGCAAACCTTGGCTGCTTTGACAGCCACATGCACTCAGCTGAAGGCCACTTATTTATTACTTTTAGTTATTTTATATGTTACTGTCATTTTCTGTCACTTGCTGACTTTGTTATGGTGAACCCCCCCCCCCCCCCCAAAAAAAAACCCCAAAAAAGCCCAACCAAAAAGCAGAAAGCAAGGGAAGAGAAGAAACAAGTGATTTTTATCACTTGTTAATTCAGCAAGGTAACTGATACAGCATAACAGGACAAAAACAAAAATGAAAGCAGAATCCCCCTCTCAGAGTAAGTTTTCTACCTGCCAAATACCAAGGGACTTTTCTGATCTTTCAAGACATTTCTCCCCAAAGGAAATATCAGGAGAATTTTCTAGGTGATGAAAGACTACTTCAGGTAGAGAAGGGCCTCCCAGGAACAAACAGGCCAACACTAATGTAAATAATGGAAGTAAAAATGAGGCTTTTCTTCACTGACTTCTCTCTTCAGGTGTGTGACCTTGATGCTAAAACCATGAGGTCTAGATGGAGCAAACCCCAGTGCTAATTCCTTTGGTCTGAAAATGTCCTGAGTGCTTGAATAATTGATCCTATATTGGGTAGACTACAGGACATGCTTGTGGTTATGGACCTAAACCAAGTCTGAAGGAAGAGGCTCTTCTCTGCATGCTGCCTTGGGTGATCTCTGGCAAGTCACCTAATTTCTCTGAATTTCACTCCCTAATTGTGCAGTGAGATTTGACAACTGTTTTTTTTTTTTTAAGGGCATCCACCTGTTATATGCTTTGCATTGTTAGACTGAATTATCCAGTGCAGGGATTCTCTTCTGCCACCTGTATTTGGAGTTTATGACGTGGCCCACAATCTTGGCTGAGACTGCTAAATGACAGTGGGATAGCAGCACTGAAAAAAAACCAACTTCAGAATGTTTGCTGAAGAGACAGCAAAGGAAAGCACACAGCCTGAGCTCAGGGAAGGCAGCTGGAGCCAGGCAATATGGTGAAGCCCCTCCTTACTTCAAGACTGCACCAGTTCAGCCTTAACATGAACGTGTTTGCCATTAGAGCACTCCATCGAGATGCATCACAGCATCCGGGAAAAAAATGTACTGTCTTGCAAATAAGGCTTGAATAGAAACTCTGCTACCTGCAGGAGATGGGCACAGCCTGCAAAGAAGGATCTGCAGGCCTGCAGAGAAGTTTGCAAGCTCTGCTGCTGCCACAGCTGCTCTCCCCTGAATCTGGACACCTTATTCACTGCAAGCTTTTGCCTGTGAAGGACCCTTCTGATAGACATGGGAAGTCTCCCTCTGGGGTCACCTCTACCACTGAAATAAAGCATTGCTTCTCTGTACCAAAGTCTGGTGAGGGAAATCATAACTTTTCCCATTTATGCTTTCTGTTCTTTTTTCCATTCACCTTGTTTTTGTGGGACACAGAATGGGAAACAAGAAGACAAAACGGATGTATTACAAGAATCTCAGACCTAGATGTTACAACAGTAAAAAACAGCTTTGCACCACCAAAATGCCTCTTCTTCTTTAGTATCCATTACTTAAACTGCTAGACCATATTTTGCTATTCTGCCATATGTCTTATTTCAGCTGCAGTAGGGACTAAAATAAATTACACAGAAAATCCAGATGAATGTCAGTCTTAGTTCAGACCCTATCCCATTATTTTTACTAACCTGATCTGTGGGTGTGTAGTCATCCATGCTGACGCTGTCAATTCTTTCTAAAAAGCTGGAAGAAAAATAAACATGCACTTAGATATGTACAATACTGTCTAGTAAAAGACACTTCACTACCTTTTCTAGTTTACAGTCCTGCTGAGAAGTAAAACACAACTTGAATGGTAAAGTTAGGAGCCTGATTATTTCCATATATTGCTCAAGGTTATATTTTATAAGCCAAACAAACATTTTACCCAGACTGTATTTCAATACAGCACTTTCAAAGTTACCATTATGCAGTACTCACCAGTGGTTCAAAATGCAGTTAAAATGTTACAATTTTGTGAGGTCCACTAAAAAATACTACGACTAACCACAGATCATAACATTATATGGTTGTTAAGACTTTAAAAAATATTTTGGGATTTAATATAGAAAATGTGGCAAAGGGGTGCCTTTATTTAGTATAATGCTGGTCAAGTATAATGCTATGTTAATTATGGTCTCAGTAATGTTAGCAGAAATGCTTATTGGTATACACAAAAAGCTTTGGACTGACTTGCTTCCCCCCAACACTGCAACTAAAGCACAAAAAGTTGAAGTTAATTAATCTGATTCTTTATGTCACCAAAACTCAGTGACATGCACGGAATCGAAGAAAGGCAGCTGCAGGGAAGGGCAAGGGAAAATAGAACCAGAAAATCTGGTGGATTTCTGGGGGAAACTACATTCTATTATTATTGAAAAGATTTTCCAAGCTTTAATTCTTTCCTAATATGTGTTAGAATGGCAGCACTTACGGACATAAAAATGGAATTTTATATTTATTGCTAAAAGAGGCAGGTTCTCTCTCGCTTCCACCCATTTCTTCAATCCCCTGTGAGACCAGCTGGCTCATTTTCTCCAGACTGCCTGTATGACTTAGAAGCTTTCTTTAATTTCTACATTGTTATTTGGTATTTGGCAGTGAATATCCCATTGGCTGACATATCCCACTACAATATTATCAAGACTTCTTTATCAAAAGGCAAGTTTTCCCCAATTTTACTTGAGTGCGCACATAGAATATGTGTCCCTCTTAATTGCAATGGGAAAGAAAGAAAAAACAGTGAACTCTTGACTTAAAATGTAACTCACTGTTAACACAAGGGTCACACACACTGGCCAGTTGAAAAAATAGCCCCCTAAAAGCTGTTTTCAATTCTCATAGCAGTTTCCCACGGTTATGAACTAAAAGGAAAAGAAAATACACTGCATATATATTAACTTAAAATATTTTTCCTTTTCAAACCTCAATTGTTATAGCAGGGAAACAAAATGCAGTATCTACAGTTAGAATATCCAGCTTCTCTTTCTGGATGATCAAGGTGTGATAGCTAAGCACAGGGTTAAAAAAAAAAATATATCACTGTTTAGCACAACCCAATGGGTGCCTGTTAGCAAAACTATATGGAAGAAACTCTGAAGAAAAAGCATCATTTCACAAATCCTCCTTCCTTGCCCAAAGCCCCATAAATTTATATGAGGATATAAAAGTACATTTTTATAGTCAGCTACAGTCACCATGGGAAAGCAGTTTTATTCAGGCTGAACCTTTTGGTCAGATGATTGCCATCACCTAGACTGAGCAAAGTTTAACTTCAGTTATCCCACAGTCCATGCAGACCCCGGAGCAGAGCGACACATTTTTAAGTGACACATCTATCACTTAGAGAACTCTCACCTCACGCCTGCAGCGCAGAACATGAAAAAAAGAAGGCAAAAAAGCCCAAAGCAAAAATGCCTCCAGGTTGAAACTTCCTGATCAGAGTAACTTTCCTTAACATGGTTGTTCTTCAAAGTCTGTTCCAAAGTACAGACTGTGTCTGACACAGAAAAGGATCTACTTAAGAGTGTAGACTGAAGTCAGTGTTTGTGCACAAATACAATTCCATCACAAACCTTGCAAGACAGCGTGAATTGGCTTTTTTTTGTAGAAACACATGTTGTGAAGTTGCTGTATAAATCAGAAACAATACATCTTATCTCCACAATATCACTATCATTTTGGCAGAACTTATCCAAAATGGTACAACACAGTACTAAGTGCTAACTCACCCCTTTCTCACCTATATGAGTACTTAAGGGAGGTTCTTGGTTGTTAGCACTTTCAAACAGGCAAATTAAAGTAAGGAACAGAAGAGTGAGGAGTAATGCAGTTACACTACCACACAATTCATGGCAGGTTGGGAAAGAGGCAAGTCTCCCAATTAGACGTCCTACCTATGAGCTGAAGTCACCTTCCACTTCCTCCCAGTAGAAAGACCAGTTTTGAATCCCCTAAACTGCAACACCACAGCTAAGAGAGAGCCAGCTCTGAAAAATATCAAATGCTTAAAATATATCATTTGACTGACACAGCAGCTGTGCCATTTTATGCTTGTAAGGTTTCTGTCTTCATGTAAGCCATATTAAAATAAATGCGATGATTTACAAGGTTTTACCTGCCACCTTGCTGTAACAAGCTGGAATGGTATCACTAACATCCAATAAATCCACATGCAGCTACTATTAGGATTGGGATAAATTTTGTAGCTTTATAAGAAATTAACCTTTTCAGTGTGTGATGGACAGGCTTCCTAAGATTTCTTCTGCAATGGCATTGTTAAGTGTGCAATGAGATTTCTTAGACAGCGAAACACAGACAGCTACACTCTTAGCTTTTCAAAAGAAAAAATCAGTTCTTGAATATCCTTCATATGAACTCCTTACTTGGCTAATCAGCACAGCATCAAAAAATAGTCCTGACAGGCAAATGTACGTACTGGGTACAAGAAATGGATTCCAGATAAGATAAGGAGTCAGTAGTGCCTCATTTCCAAACACACTACCTTCATTCTCATTACCGTACTAAAATGGGAAAGCTGAAATTACTTTTCTAAACTGCTTTCTAGAGAATGTTAACTTCACCTAATCCTAATTGTCTTGAATAATTATGCTCTGACAAAATATAGATTATTTTATACATATATATACATATATATTTACAGATCAGCAAATTTTGAATTTACATGACTGAAATTTCCATTTAAAGAACCTAAAGTACAAGAAGATCAACTGTGGTGATGCTGATGTCTCAATTTAAAGAATCAGTGCAAGGAAAACATGGTAACAGAAGAATGAATAAAAATGGACACCAAGTATCACTCTCTTTTTAGATACTTTTTTTTTTAGCTCAGGGATGTAATTATTTTCACAGAATCATGCCTTTTTACAATGCTGACAGGTCTTCTATTTATCTAGCTTCTATAGAAAACCATACTCAGAATTTATGTTAATTCTGCAGTGACTGCTTTGCATGCATGTGCAATGAACTTCACACATTCAATTCAACAGTGAAAAAAACAATAACATGATACAATATTTACATTTACATTTCACAATTGTGGTTTTACTTGTAAAGGATTCAGTCAGATAATTAGTATGACATTTATGTTCTTTTTAATTTTACATAGGGTGTTTTATATTTCCTTACATGGAATAGCAGAAGCTACCCTTTTCTTAAGAAATTAATTAGGCAAGTTACTGGAAGGAAGGTCTCTTTGGCTCTGGTTGGAAATGCAGTGGTTTGGTTTAGCAACAAATTAAAGCAAACTAAAATGGACCAATAAAGTTTAAAAAATAATGAGCTACTGACATTATTATATCTATTATTAAGCTGATCTGTAATTTTATAAATATCTTCAGTGAGTTTCCTAGGAAACTCAGCTGACACTTAGCTTGACAAGCAATCTCTAAATTTTATATTATGCAAGCTGTGAACACAAAAGTACAGGTTTTAGATGTGCCTGCCAATGCATGTGGGAACTATCAATGAGCATTATTCTCTTTAAAAACCATGGCAATTTGAGCAGCAGTAGCAGCTATATAAGAATTTCTGAAAAAAGGATTCATAAATGCACAAATAAAGAGGAGGTAATCGTACATGAAAATTCTCTTCTCACTAAATAAATCACTACACAGCTCTGTGTAGATATTCTCACTCCACAAACAAAATGACAATTAAAGAAAAATCGTGTCTTGAGAACATATGACTGACAGAAAACCCATGCTGTATTTGTGAGAGTGTACTTTGACATCCAAAGAATTGGAAAGATGAAATGCTAAATCACAGATCAATACAACAAACTAGGCATTTTAATAGCTTTTGATCTATTTCAACCATTTTTATGCTCTCACCTGAACATTTCAATGGTCTCACTTCAAAAAATTCCCATGGAAAACAAGAAATCAAACCCATTCAAAATGCTTGTCTCTTTAAAAGGAAAAAGTATTGTGGCAAATCTTTAAGGTTTTAAGTTCTCAGAGTGAAGAATCTCAAAACTATCTTCAGGTAAGTTGTGGGGTCAGCAAACCCTTACAATTCAGATGGACCATTAAGAGCTCTGCAAACATCTCAGCCAGGCTCAAATAACTATATATATGTAGGTACATAGAATCAGCACCAGGACTTTTAATTCCACTCTCCTTGGATATGAAGTCACAGGTGAGGCAGATGCTTCACAAGAAAAACACACACCCCAAGTCTCTAGGGAGGTGAAATGGAAGAGACTTATTTTCTTTTTAGTTTCTGTTGCAGTTCTCAAGACCAACATATTTATTGCACTTTTCCCCCCTTCCCCCCCCCCATATTTATTTTAATCAGCTAAGCCATTGCAATCCTGTTAATTTTTCCAGCAACATTTGAAACAGGAAACGGCAGATTTTTGTTTCGAGAATACCTGAATACCTTAGGCTCTAAGGTTGGGCTTCAAGCAAACTCACACTATCCTGCTGTATTTCTAGGTAACTGAGAAAGACATAATGAAAACAGCCTCCAGTAATATTCTAACCCCTAAAGGATTCATTTTCCCAAGCCATTTGCTGAAAATATCAGCAGAAATCCCTCGGAAGGCTTGGCAAAATTTAGTGGCTAACGATTTTCCTGGCGAATTTAAACCATCACTATATTTTAGTCCAGCTTCCATGTGCTAGAGGAGCACTCCCCTTCTCTCCCTCCACAGCACTCTGCAGCCACTTCCCACCAGGAGCCAGCATTGGCGAGAGGGCACAGCAGGACAGAGGGAAGAGGGAGAACCAGACCTGTTTGGGACCCACCCTGGCTCACGGGTGCTGTGCCCAGTTTTGAATCACCAGTTGCCCCTGTTATGGAACAGAACACCCAAAACAGACACCCGAGTGCTGAAGATGCTGCTGGAAGAGAGCGCCGCCTCCAGCAGGGCTGGGAACCCACGGATGGCTGATGTGCTTGTCACACGGCTTTGGCACCTGCTCCGTGCCCTGGGTGCTCGCGGCTGTACGGAGGTTCTGCTGCACCGTGATCCCGCTGCCCGCGTCCCTCCAGCCGCGGGGACACACGGGTGGTGACACGGGCGGTGACAGCCGGGAGGGGGCGCTCTCTGCCCGGCTCCCGCTCCTTTCCTTTCCTTTTCCCTCCCTTCCCTGCCCACCCCTTCCCCGGAGCGCGTCCGCAGGCGGAGGGAGGCTCTGCTGGGTCTCGCCGTGAGGTTTTTGCTCTAACACAGGTAAAACACGAATTTAGCAAAGATCTCCTGAATTTACCTTGCTCATCCCCCTTTTCACTTTTCACTCCCGTACTCGCCCACGGCCCGCCAGGCACCCAGCAGAGCTCATGCTGCGCTGCCCGGGGCTGGCAAAGGGTTACGTGGGGATGACCAGAAACCGGTGGGACTTATCCTTCACCCATCCGCACCTCCCAGCTCGCCAGCAAGGAGATACAGGAGGAGATATGTCAGGAGATGAAAAGGTTAAACAGGATGCCAAGCGGGAGAGCAAAGTACAGTCATGCCTGAAAACCGCCAGCTCCTTTTCCGCCCAGGGAAGCTTGAGGATCTGCGGTTCAAAGCATCTGCCCAGCCCTCTGCTCGGCCAGGGGGGATGCAGCGGCTGGAGCCGGGTCACCACCAGCCTGCTGGGGACCACGGACAAGTGAGAGGGTTGCACAGCCTTTAGCAAAGCCCTGGAGCAGCAAAACCCACTGTGCTTTCTCCAGAGGGAGAGGGGCAACAAGACCGGGAGGGTCTTGGGCCACCAATGGTGACCTTTCCTGGACACTCAAGTGTGCTGCACAAACATGACTGGGAGCGTGTAACCTCGCCTGTTTTGTCACTGGCCACGGCTGCTGCCAGCTGTGGCCCCAGGCACCATGAAGTCATCAAGAGCACTGCTGTCACGAGAGGCTTTACTGGTACCAGCCATCAATGCTCCCTCACCATCACACAAAGCAGGAGAAGCCCAGTTTGAACCCTACTGACTGACTGATGTTAGCTTTGGCCAAGACACTAAGAGCAAAGACAGATGATGATGGCTGCAACCAAGGGCTCATACACCATTCACCAGGCAACCTTCTCCTGCACGGAGCCAGAGTGCTGGTACCAGCTGGGGACACTTTTGGTGAGGAGACTGAAAGATGGCCAAAACCTGTAGTTCTCCTGGTCTGTGGGTTTGGTTAAGGGAGTTTCCTAGCAGACATCCATTTCAAACTCACTTTCTCCACTGCTAAGCATGTACTGCAGAAGATCTTTAAGCTCCACAGGCTTTGGTATGTGTCCAGCTATTAACCTAAACAAATGTACAAAGAGTTCAATTGCATTAAATGTTTCAGATATATGAGTAAAACCCCCCTTCTGTTTAATAAGAACAATCTCACTTTTAATTGAAAATACATGAACTAAACTAAAAAATGAATAAACAGTATGACTTCCATAACTGCTTGCCCCCACTGGTTCCCTAGATTTGTTAAGAAGAAGTGCAAATTTTGGGAAATGCATTTCTTCCTTCTAAATTTAGCAAACTAACCACTTCTTGGCTAAGCAGATGTTTTTGCTTTCCGAGCGAGAGGCCTATGGGGATCATCATTAACCCTCTTCTTAACATAAACACTGACTAAGACTTAAATCTGGAAAACTGTCATTCACACAGAAAGGTTAACAGGCTCCAGCAGAAATGAGACTCATCATCTGCAACTTCTGCCACATGGGATCTCAGAGAACAGGGAAGATGACAGGCAAAGAGAGAAAAAAGAAGAAAGGTAATTTATTTACTTATTTTAAAAGGGACATTATTTTTCTACTGTGTGTGTTCAGATGTTTTATTCCCAGGGGTGCAAGTGGTGGAGCCACTGCAAAACACAGACTAAGAATGAAGCACTGATAAAATCCAAAGCTTAGACTGGCACATGCAGACCCTTCTTCTGACCAGAGTGAATCCACTAAATTCAGCGTATCTTCTTCGTCCCTGTGAGTCGATAATTCTAGGCAGACAATTGTTATGTGCATATTGATACACCCATGGAGTGTTTATACAGATACAGATTTGAGTTCTGCAATGTAAAGGCTACACGGAGCACATTCTGTAGTCATAAGTGCAATTTTGAATCGAGGACCCAAAGATAAAAACCTGAAAACAGAAAGCTCATATTGTGGTATCCAGAGAGATCTGGATCCTGACTGCTTTGTGAGCACATGTATGGCAGATTAGGATCTCTTTATCCACTGTCTGAATGAAACAACTGTTTAGAATCTTCCAGCAACTACACAGACTGGTGCTGGAAGGGAAGCTGAGAATACCTGAAACATCAGATGAGACACGTGGGCAGAATGCAGTTGTCCCATCAGGATTTGCAAAATGTGCCTTTTGACAGAAGAGTTTATGTCCCACTAACTAAAGTGCATAGAAGACCTCACCCCCATCTCTTCTGGTGAACTCTTCAAAAAGATCTTGGACTTTTATGTTCAGAAAAGCTGAGCTGTGGGAAAAAAGCCTTGATAATACTCAAACTTATAACATGCATCAGGTTTACAAGCACCAGATACATACCACAGCATTGCCAGGGGATGCCAAAAGTTAACAAAATGTATTTTCACTGGATGTTGCAAATAGAGCTTCCCCTGTTGCTTACAAGTTTATCTTGCTCTCATAATGGAAAATTATTTCAGTGCAACTCACACATTCTGGTTGATGGTTTTGTTTTCAAAAATGGTTGCACTGTAGATATCTTCCTAGTGTACACAAATTCACCAAGCATTGTGAGACCTGAAGAATGCCAAATCCAGGTTAGAAACAGCAATGGTTGCTTGAAATTGAAGATCACTTATTCTGATGGAAGTGGTTTGGAATAATAAATCTGTTATGGTGACTGCCAAAAAGGAAAAACCAGTTTGACTGGAGATTTCTACAAAAGAGAAAGCAGAAAATCCTCAAATGGGAGAAACAAAGGTAAAAAAAAACACAGACTGAAGAGGAAGTCATGAGAAGTTTGTGTTTACCTGTGGCACCAGTCCAAACTCTGTGCAAGAGAACTTGCTGCCAAAAGTTCTTAGGCCTAAAATCAAGCCAGATGATTCCCAAAACAGGATGCTAATACTCTCTTGAAAACCCCAGATGAAGAACAGTGAATTCTTTAGGGTGGTGAACTCTCCTGGCCAGAAAAAGCACTCATGCATGTTTCTTGTTTTCAAACCTGTGAATTTTTGCTTTCATTTACATGTTTTGCTGACATGTAAATTAAAGGAACAGCATGTTAGAATCCTAAGCAAAAGGGGAGTCTTATCTGTTTGCTTTCACCTATCATCCTTGTCAGGTGTTGACATGGCCAAGAGAATTGACATGGCTGGAGTCTGAGTGAGTGCTGGGGTTACACAGGAGAATGGCAGTAGCATCAAGGATAAGAATTTGATTCACAGCATCACAGCTCTCATGAGAATATCTTGGAGGCTCCCAAGACATAGACAGCTTCCAAGACATAGACATACCTGTATTTTCTACAGCTAACACCCATGCAAGGAATATGAGGGCTCCTGATAACTATCCTACCAGAGAAGAAGCTTTCTGGGATTGCATGTAAAACCTGAACTGTGCCATCAGTGCAAACTAAGGAAACAGAAAAATATTTCTATGAAAGTGTCAGGAAGGCAAGCAGCTTCCTGCACAGTGGAAAAAAGAAACTCTTAATGCTGACCTTGCAGAACACCTGGAACAATTTATTTTACCTTACTGCAGTTTATGAAGTGTGGTGACATATAATTTCTGTTCTGCACTCTTTAATCCTTGTCCCAGCTTTAACAGTGCACTCTCATACCTTTACCTTGTGTGAAGGACATGTTTCACTAAAGATAAGGGTCATGCTGGACACAACTCTGTGAGTAATCCCTTAATGTGCTGGGCTGCTGTGTGGTTCACCGGCTTCTTCTTAGAGTTACTGACATAGGATATTACCTTGTCAACGTTCAAGGCAAGAAAACTTACACAATAGGCCAAAATCAATGGCTCAGGAGTTAAGGACAGAAGGATGATGAGAACTGACATCCTTTCAGCAGTTCCTGAGCATTTAACCCCCAAACACCCAACAGAACCACTTCACCCATTATTCAGAGGTAGACCTGTTTCCTTCCCTTTAGCAAAGAACAGCGACATGGCAAGAGTTCACCTTCAATGGGAAGGAGTCAAAGCTTGTTCTTCCCAAACTTGCTCCTGCCAAGCACCAGAATTTATTAGGGCTTCCCTAATTGTAGTCTAGAGCAGACAGGTTATCCTTCTTATTCCCATGCACAACACACTCCAGAGCTATTAATGAAAAACAGTACCAGGTAAATATCTGTATATGATAATTTGCCTTAGAAATTACCAGGTGAAAGTAATAACATCAAGCAGAGGTCTAACAGTACAGATAAAAATGCTAGACATAACCATTAGAGTCATAAGAAAATTCCTGTATCTTTACAAATGCTGCTGCTGAGATGTTTTCATTAAATCACCATTATCCTGCCCATTTTAGAACAGAATATATTTAACCACTGAATGTATTCAAGCAACTGGTCACACCACCTACAGCTTGGCTGAGTGATCACCTCGGGTAGCTGGAGGAAGGCATTGAACTAAAGCAAGAAGATGAATTGTTACTACAAAAATGGAAGGAGAAGAATGCAGTGACTATATCCAACTTGCTAATAATTGGCCTAATTCCATTTAACAGCTATAAGCTATTTAAACAGCTCACTGTTAAAAACTAGCCCTACAACCCTGCTAACTGTACATCTGAGAGGAAGTCACATTAACAACTGCTTACTATTAATAGAGCATTTTGTGAAAAGCATTCCTAATGCTGCACTCCCTGCAAGTTTCTTTACATTCTCATCAATTTTCCTTGACTTTTACAGTGCATTTGTACTATTAAAACAACATACAATGAGTTGAGTTTGAAGAATGAGGAAAATAATTATGCAACAACCTGATTATCCTACTTCAAGTTACTTTAGAGATTAAGTTACGCTTCTGTTTTTAATCTCTCTACCCTGTACCCAACAGGTAGTTGTAATTTCTTGCGTCTGGTTTACAAAAAGCTAAGGGAGCAAAGGGATCTTGGCTTGTGGCTAACAGGGAATTTGGCACCATGGAAAACCCTTGCTGATCCCGGCATGGCCTCCACACTGAGATGCTGGCTGCCACCATCTATGGCCTGAGGTGGGAGAGCTCGGGAAGGAGGGGGTTGAGCAGAACTGGACATGCTGTGCTGGTGCTGCAACACAGCAGCATGGCCCAGCCAGCCTGAGGATCTGCAGGGAGCCATCTGGGAGCCTGGCAGCTGCAGCTCCTTGCAGGATCGTGGCCAACATCACTACCCCTGAGGGCATGATAGTGCTCAACTTCGAACAACTTCAGCCTTTACAGCTGAAAAGTCACCCTGCCACTTCCTAGGAGCTATTGCTTTGTACCATGTTCACATCTACAAGAAAGGGCAGCCACTTGATAAAAGCTACCTTATTGAAAAAAAATCCACCGAGGCCAGTTTCAAATCCTGGACTACTTTTAAAACTCCTAAAAACAGGCACTGAGAAAGAAGCTGAACTTCCTAATTTGTCTTCTCCATCCATACAGTTAGTGGAAAAAACATGCAAGGTTTATGCAGTAGCAGTTGGAGAAAGTTGAAAAGGAATATACAAATAAGGCAAAAATGTCAGAAACCCAAAGCCACATGTCAGTTCAGATCTCAAAATGTTGTCTTTTCTCTCTTTTTTCTTTTTCTTTTACAGAGAAGATTAAAAATACCATTTCCAGCTTGAATGTAACCTGTGGAAATGGAAACCAGGAATCATTTGTTCTCTAAATATGGAACTATCACTGGTGTTTACGCCATGATTTATAGCTACCTACATATATAGGCAGCTATACATATATAGGCATATATAGCTACCTGCATATATAGCCCTGCGGTCAGGCTCTGAGGGCAGGTGCAAGTTTTGTATTTTCAGGGAGAAAAGGAGATGCCTTTTTGTACTTTTGCTTTTTCTTTCTCACTGGAAACATAAGGATGCCTAAAACAATAAAATTCCCTAACAGATTCCCTTTCCCTTGTCAAACCGTGGGTACGACATTGTGGCTCAGAGGCTGGGATATGCTCTGAGAAGGAGAGTGCCCAGCACTCATCCTGAGGGTGAGAACAACTCTTGTGATGACCTCTAAGGATCTGAACTGCTTTCACAGAAAGTCTGAATTCAACCAAACTTCTAATAAAAAAGTTCTTCAGGCTCAGGAGCGTTGGGCGCCCTCAGGAAGTGGAGGTGGAAGGATCCAAAGTGGAGTGTTAGGAAGAAGAAACACCTTTATCCTCTGGGATCTTGGCTCCACAATGAAATGAAACTCTCAATCACAGAGCTGGACATTTTTCAAACAAGAAATCTGGGAAGCTTCATTAAGTGATACCAGACCTACATTGCAAAGCTACAGACAAAGCCTCAGCCCTGAGCGCAGGCATATCCTACTGAATAACTGTCTTTGCCCAGTACATAAAAAAATAATTTAAAGATTGACTGTATATTATTTTTAAGAATGGTCTTCCCTCCCCTAAAAAAAACCTTCCTTCAAAAGGGCTTTTAATAATAAAGTCCACTGCAATTCAGTGAAAATTAACTGGGGAGTAGACATTGTATTGAAATCATCATAGAAACAGAATTAAACCACGAAGTTTTGTTGTTGTTTGTTTCTTCTACTTCCAACCAAATGTGACTTCTGATCCCAAATACCAGAGCACAGGTATGGCAGCTAAATCTGCAAGCATTTCTTTTAATCAAATAAGCACACAGATAATTGCCTATCTTATAATCCCTTCAAATTGTTAGTAACCTCCTTAATTAGATTACACATAATCCAGTTCTAACACCAGCACTACAAATACTGATCTCCTGCTCCTAACAAATAACTGTATTGCAATGGGGAATCATGCATTAGATGTCAAAACACTTCCTTCAGAAGAATAATAACTTCGCTTTGTGGGGCATTACTTTGTTTGGGGGTGCCTCGACAAAAATTTTAAGTAAATCCAAAAAGTACAGGTTTACGATATAACTGTGATATTCTGAAATCAAAAGCCATTTATTACCTCAGCAGACACTGATACTTTATCCATTTTGCAAGATGTTTTTTTTTGAGAAGGTCTGAATGCAACTCATTCAAAAAGCGAAAACAAATAATACTCATTTAAATGAAATGTTTTTGACTATGGTTTCTAAATTTCAGTATTTTTAGAAGTATTTCTAGTACCTTGAAATCCCTACAACAAATCAAGACATCTAAGTAACAAACAACACCCCATCTTTAGGACATATACATTTATTGGTTACGTGATAGTTTTGGGGCTGCTTTGACCTAAATTCAGCTCAAGCACTGCAATGCACTTCTGAGCAGATTTGGTGTCAAAACCTCATGTGGACAAAAGCCAAATCAGAGAAGTGAGAACATGGGGATGTTTCCAATCTTTCTTAATGCCTTGTGTTTGTATTTCTCCCCATCTCGGTACTGAGAAATTGTATGATGGGCTCCACCTTTGTGGATATCCCGGGCCACCTCTGCTCCTCTAGACATGACATGGACAGCCCATACCAGCAGGAAAGAAATGATGGCCAAAATTAATCTGGAGCACAAGGGAAGTGCACTGAAAAACTGCTGACCCTTTCCTCAAAACTGACACCATTTTCAGAGTGAGCATTTTTTTCACAGAAGCTACAAGTAAGAAGGAATTTTAATAACTGTAGAACAAAAGTAGATAAAATAAACACAAACAAATGGCAAGATATTCTGACTATATGGCAGTCTTGAGCTTCCCTGCACTTTTTTTTTTTTATTATGTCAGAGTGATTAAATATTTTAGATATGCAGAAGGACTAAGAAGTTCAGTGTAAGAAAAACTTTGATTCTACTCCCTCATAAGCATAGTTTTAAGGATGTAAGTAATCCTAGTGAATGCAACAAGGCCTTGGAATTCAATGGGACAGCACTCATGCTTAAGAGATCAGTAACGTGTGCAAAATTCTGGATGTGTGGAGCCTGAATGAATGTTTTCCCCCTCAAAGCAAATGAAGACCCACTCTTCACTCACTGCAGCCCAACTCTAAACCCCACAGTCAGAACTACTGCCCAACACCATGTGACATCCCAGCACGTCTCTGTACTTAGAAAGTACAGAGGTGGCTTTTTATTCTGGGGAATGATCACAACTGTGTCATTCTCCACAAGTGTAATTATCTTGCTATTAAGAGTAACCTGTAATTTTTCAAAAATCCAGCAGCTTTAGATACAGATTGTTAGCCCTCTCTCATATCTTCTGATGCTTAGCACAGGATATAATAAATGCAAGAAAAACACCCTACCTAACAGTGTTTTTGCCCACATGTGACCCAAGGGAACCACCAGTGCACAACTCGCCATCAGCACTGACAGGCTCCTCTGAAACCTCCATCAAGCCACCAGGACCAAGGCAGGCTCCAGCTTTACCTCTTAGTATGGTATATTGTATTTTAAACACTTCTCCTCACTATAGTGTGGATGATCCTACGGGGACACTGCAACAAAGACACAGCCTAGGTCTGTCCTTCCACTTTTCAGGTGTCTCCCTGGTGACTGCCAGGGGCAGGATCATTTGCCACACCAAAACAGGGGCTGGCCCATCAGCTGGGGAGGCCTCAGGACATTCACTGCTTATACAGCAAGACCTACACACTGATCTGTTGAAACAACTAGGAAAACTAGGAAAACCCCATAATTTGCCATCATTAACCCCAGCTTGTCTCTTGAGAAGAAAAGCCTCACAAGTGCTAAGGAATTTTTGTTAATTATGCATGCAGGATTTGTTTTCCAGTGTAATGGATTTTCTTCAGCAGTTCACCTTAAAATGTTTTCTGATCTGGCAAGAAGTACATCATTGTGCGACACCCATGCCCTGCTTAATTACATCAGAAGAACAAAAAAAGACCAGAAAAGTGAATTAAGCTATAGCATGTCAGTTCTTTACAGCCCTACCCCACCTCTATCCTTTCATAAAGTGTTTTTAAGTTAAATTTGTTTGCTTTGAGAATCTGAATGACTGTGGTCTTTAAATTTGACAGAAGAGAGAGGTGCTGGAAGTAGAATACAAGAGCACAGCATTGGTGATTCAACTAGACTTTTTTTGTATTTACTGCTTCAAACACAACTATACTGATTATCAGCATAAGTGTGGTAATGAGCTGGCTTATACTAAACTAAAATTTAGTATAGCTACCATATAGACACCAATAGTCAAAGATGTGCCCATGCACAACACTGAAAATTCAGTGCCGTGAGGGATTCAGATTAAGAGTTTTACAAAAGAGCCAGTGCACTGTGGCATCATAACTTCTATGAAAGTGATCAATGTTTTAACATTAAACATGATCTACAATTGTTAGGGAAAGGAATGGAATGAAAGATTTAATTAGAAAGCAATGTTTTAACATTAATAAATAAAAATAATACTGCCAAACTACACCCAACTGAGAAAGTGAGTTATGACACAACATGAAATACACATGCAGTGTTTTGAGGGAAAAAATGCATTTCCCATAAACCCACAAGCCAACATTCTTAGGCAGTCCGTATTTTCTGTAACTGTTAATAAACTCATTTACCTAGATGAGTGTCAAATCTAGACAAGATGTCTTTAATTCTGACTATCCCCAGAACACACATTCAAGTGATTGGGACTGCCCCAGGTAGCCACACAGCATGTTTAGAGTTTTACAGATATTTACTGATATGCATTTTTATCTGCGTTGAAGAGCTTTTTTCTGTTATTCACATCATCTACTGAGCATCTGAAGGAACATCCCTGAACACAGCAGGACAAAGAAAATTGTGGAAGGAGCAGTTTAGATAGAAATATTGAAACCATGAAAGAAAGGAAGGTTTGCTTATTTATAGTACAAAAGAAATTCCATCTGGTCAGGCTTTGGGTTTTTTCTTGTAGAAATTAAACAGGAAATTAATTTCTCCCCTTCCCCCTCTTACAAAGCAAGGCATTTTCACTTATGATGCCAAAAGCTTGATATTTGTAGATTTGTCTGCCATCAGTCATTAATCAGCCTCATACAGTTTATAGGTAGATGGATATTTCCTGACAGATACAGAAAACAGATTTAGAACTGAAGCCGAAAATTATATAAAGACAGATATATAGATACACATCTTAGCACCCTGGAGTACATTTCCAAAAATAAACTAGTCAAATGGTTATCTTCCTAAAAAAGCTGATTGCATAAGCATAATTACACTAAACACAAGTACCTGCACTATCTCTGTGCATGTTATAAATAGTTCAAAGTTACATTATACAGTCTTATTCTAAAACGCTATTGTTCTAAGTTCATGCCTTCTCTCACAATCCTTTCAAAAAAGGCCCTCAGCTCTCACCACTAGCTATTTTCTGTCACTGCTGTAGAACTTGTTAGAATCCAAATACACTACTTCCACCTTGCAACCTGCACTCATTATCCAAAGAAAAATTCCAGCAGCTAGGAAAGTTGCTTGATCATATCATTCTTTCTCTACTGATGACCAAGATGCCTCTGCTTGCTTACAGGGTCTTAATTTTGTAACTCAACAACTTTTTGTCATCTTGAAAAAAAAACCAGAGAGGTGTGTACTTCAGAGTACAATTTATTCGAGATCCTCTTCAGAGACCTTAAGCTGAGACTGTTGAGAAGGATATTCAGTTGGATCCAAGAACAGAAAAAATCTCCTGCCAAGTACTAGATGAGAGAAGCACTATCTGCTGGATGCACACTGTGAGTGCTGGGTTTTTTCCCCCCCACCAGTCTTGCTTTGTGACATAAAATTCCACTTGCTGAATTTGTGCAAGAAGGCCCAAGTCTCAGTCTAGCAACAAGTAGAAAGTGAGCATAAAAAGCACCTCTGAGAGGGGGGAGATGGACTGGCATTACCATATAACACTGTTCATCAGCATCAACTCAGCACTCAGACAATCACCACTGTGATAACACAAAATATGTATATTTTTCATTAAAGTGGTTAAATCCATCAGTGATAGATAGCTGCTTGATACAAACTCCAATTTTAATTCATCTGTCATTTAAAGGTTAAGACTGGGGGGACAAACCTAACCCCAAGGAGGAGGCTCTCTGTCAGCAAGAGCAGCTCTGCTGCAGGACACAAGCATGACAATGCTGTGGGAGGGGACCCTTTGCATGATGTTTTGCTGACAGCAAGGTTTTGTTTAGAAAGAGAATACAGGTGAGTTGTAGTTTGTACCCATGATGACAACTCAGAAAATATCACCTCCTCAGTTCCACTTCTGCATGTTGCATATGCAGTAGGTAGTTCTTCCTATACATGGTATATAATGAGGAATGTAACAACTAAAAGCAAGCCAGCTGATATTACTTAAAGTTGCTGAAAAAACTGAGTATTTCTAAGAAAAAACACAGAGACTCAAACAAACAAAAGACAATACACAAGAGCAGAAAAACACTTTTATGCCTTACTCAATTATTGTACACAAAATAAGGCTATTTCTGCCTTCTGTGGGATATTTATAATGAAGTTTTTTTGATGTTTAATCTCGTAGGGGCAGACATTTTTCTGCCCTGTGTCTAGCCTATGAAACAAGTGTCTACCCACGTTTCAGATATTGGAGGGATTAAGTGATTTCTGAGAGTGGTCAGGCACTGAAATAGGTTGCCCAGTCGTGGAGGTGGTGGAGTCACCATTCCTGGAGGTGTTTAAGAGGTGTCTGGATCCAGCTCTGGGTGATGTGGTTTAGGGTTTTACAGAGGTAGTGTTGGGTTCATGGTTGGACATGGTGATATTAAATGTCTCTTCCAGCCCGGATGATTCTATGAGTCTAGGTAAACATGCAGGTATGAGCTTATTCTACTCCCAGTGGAATTATTGTAGCAACCTGACCTTCTTTCCTAGAATGAAATCAAGCACAATTTGCAACTTACCTTTGAAGTTCAGCAAGGGGTGTGGAGGTTCCTAAATACATCACATTTGTAGAACAAGTAAGAAGGGTTTTCTCAATGTGTCAGGAAACATGATTATTAAAATCCAGTATCATTACTTCAAATTATGAGAGTTGAGAAAAATGGAGCAAGATGTGGAAATGCAGAAAGAAAAAGAAATAAATATCAAAGAAAAGACCATTTGGATAAGAAAGAGGAAATGCTGAACTAGAGCTTACGAAACTCACATTACAGAAAAAAAAAAAGACACCCACAGTATAGGTACATAACTATGCATTTGAGAAAATTATACCTCAGACATTATCTTCATGGTGATCCACAGGCATACAGAGAATCACTGCAGACATCTACTGAAATTTAAATTAGCTAGCTCAATTATGGATAGCAGTATATCTGCTATGTCAAGGCTTTAGCACCTAAGTCTTGTATTTTAGAAACCTGGCTGTATTTAAGCTTCTTTTTTCTGCACAGGTGCCCAGACTGGTTAGGTTAATGGCAGGCAGGGTGTGTCCCCATAGGCTGCAATTGCACCTGTAGTCTGTGTCAAAAGATTCAAAGAGCCTGAAAAAGAGCTGTCAAGAGAAGAAATACCAAAAAAAACCCCTTAAAA
This sequence comes from Calcarius lapponicus, assembly GCA_039654755.1. Lineage (NCBI taxonomy): Eukaryota > Metazoa > Chordata > Aves > Passeriformes > Fringillidae > Calcarius > Calcarius lapponicus. The sequence continues at coordinate 102,561,768 of CM077464.1, forward strand.
ACCCTTCTGAATTTTGTAAATCAGTGGAAACTTAAGGCTCATGTATAGCAGCTTCTTCACCATAGACTGTGGAACAAGAAAATTACACTTACAAGCAGTTTACAAATATTATGTCCTTGCAAAGGTTTTGCAACTATATATAATAATGCCAGCTTTGATCTAGTTGTATTTAATTCACTACCTAATTAAAACAGTTCTATCTGCCAAAGTTAATTTAAGCAGTCATATGTTAACCCAGCATAATTTTCAAGAAATCTTCTTCCTTTACAATTATATTGCCGTATGTTAATAGGATGGCTTTTAATAGATTTTTTGTTTACATACATGTCATAACTGACCCACTGAAAGATTGTATCCTAGTATCCAAGTAAAGCAGCATCTGTTCTAAGTTCCCCTGTAGCTAGCACATTCACAGCAACTATTACTCCAACTTGCAATTTTTTGCATCACTAAGAGCTCAGTGCAATTACTTCCTAAGTGTGCCATCTCTGCTCTATGCTTCATTCAGTAAAATCTGTTTTATGGGTGTTTTAGTGGCGAGCTGTGCTGTAGAAGCTATAATTTGTGAGCTGGATGTGACGTACGGCCTTGCAGGCACACCAATTTATTTATTTTGCTTACTCCTGATAACACTGAGGTGTGTGTCTGAAAGGCCAGCACGGCATCCAGCGAGCAGGAGATTCCCCGCCCTTGCTGCCTGCCTTGGTTTCCTCCCAGGGCTGGGACAGGAAATGCAGTGGTTGCAATACACACAACTGCCAGCCCTCCTAAGCAGTGTCAGCACTGCAAGGCCACTTAGTTTGGCCACAAACATGTAGGTGATTACTGACTTCTGCTTCGGTGTGGCAGATCTGCTGGGAATAAACAGCAAATTACTTGTTACAGAAAGCACAACACTGTTTGCTAGTATTGGCCAAATCACAATTCGCTTTTGCTCTCCAAATTCTGTTTTTCTGAGACCTAAACATACCACAAAAATTCTAGCTGACAACCAACTACTTTCCTGTGATTTACAGTTACTTAATATAAAAATGTTTTCAGCTTATTTGTGTTTTTAAGTTACAATGGTAGAAGCCATTCTAGCAAAAAGAGGCATGAGAATGTCTTGCAGCTTGCATTTTAAAGAGGAAGATATGGGTACTGGAATAAGGAGGCAGTGTACCTGTGCAAAGGAACTGAAAAGAAGTAAGTTCAGGGGTTCAGAGATATTCATAGCCATATCTTGTTACTGTAGCTTACAGTATGGCATTATGGTACACAGATTCTCAGTTCATGCAGCAACTGTGAATTCTGAGTTCAGCTGGGTGCTACCTTGGTTTGGCTACAGGCACTTGAAAACCTGGCCTCAAAAAGTCAAAATACTTTCCTTAAAAAAAAAAAAGAAATATTAACATCTGAACGAATAGTTTACAAACTCTTGGCTTCAAGTGTTGAGTTACCCAAAACGTCCTATGAAAAAAGACTTAATCATTATTGAATGAATTTGGAGTGCATGAAACATTCTTTAACAATTTCCTGTTTCTACTCTTTGTTTCTTTGCTTTTCCTACTCTCAACATTACATTCTATGTTGATTTTTTTTCCTGGCTGCAACTTGCCTAAAATAAAAAAAAAACAAACCAAAAATGTACAGCCAGTGGGTCAGATGGGGCTACAGTTCCTCTTTGACATCAAAGACTACTAAACACACACTTCCAAGAAGACTCACAGCACCTATACAGGGCTCATGTCATGTCTGACGTGCCTAGGAGCCCATATCACTATTCCTTCCAAACCCTGACTCTTCCCCCAGCCCAGGGGGAAAACCCGGGCAGGAGCAGCAGGGAGGTAACAAGAGGGATGTCTCACACTCAAGAGCTCTTTTGTGCCATTGGTGACACAACTGGCTTTGATATTTGAAATTCTTTTAATGCGCCTATTGCGCATTAATCTCATAGGACCCTGTTTTGCATAGGCTGACCCTGTTTTCCCTATTGTAGGGAAATAATACAATTCAGCTTAGGCTGACAACCTTTTTCCTAAGTCCTTTTCCACAGCTATTTGCATTTACTGTAAGGGCAACAATCACTCTCCCATCTCCCAGGCTCCTGAAAGAGAAACCCCAACAAACTCAAGCCCTGAAGTCCATTAAAATACGTGCACGTGCAGGATCAACAAAGGATGCATCACCTGAACAGGTGGTTTCCAGGAAGGAGGGAGGCAGCTGGTTTTTGGTGGTGTTTTTTTTTTTTTTTTTTTTTTTTTTTTTTTTTTGTAAACTATCAAGTGAAATGAAAAATTTCAACACCTTTCTTAACCTTTATAAAGGTTGTGCCTCAGCTGATTGAGTAATAATAGGATGATGCTACAGACTGACCATAAGCTCTCACGGCATGGCCTTTGCAAGTGACTGAGAACAGACAAGACAGTCTTGAAACTACCTAGCTTGTACTTGTGCCTCTGCTAGCATGCAGACACATGGAAACCAAAGTAAACTAAGTAAAAGTTAATCTTTGAAATGTTCACTGAGTATTTACTCAGGTTAATGTATAATTTCTGAGGACAAATGCATTTCATGCAAAAATCCCACAAAATAAAAATACCAGTTATGAATGGGAAACATCATAGAAGAATATATCAATCCAATTCATGTGTAAGACTGAAGTATTTGCTCATATTGCTCTTCTGCTTGCTGCAAAACAACATCTCCCAAGTAAAGCTGTGCTTTCACAGCAAGGATGTGGGCAGTGGCTCTACAGACAGCTGCATGGGCTTCTGCTACACTCATGTGTCTTCAGACAATGACTACACTCTTGATAAAAGATAGAAAATTACTATATAAAAGAAAAAAATTGCAAATAAAATGCCTAATGGTAAAGACTGCATTGAGTGAGACAATGGAACACCAGGAAACATGGAATTCTTATTAGGCTCCCATGTTTGCAAAATAGGAAAATCTCCTAAGAAACAGAACTGGTGCATTTGCCTCTCGTGTGAGGCTTTCATTTGGGTTCTTTCAGTACCTGAAGCTTGTTTTTTGACAGCGCCCTTGTTTTGTTTACACTGCATTGCTGGGATACTCCCTTTGATTCAGCCTGACACACGTGAAGCTCCGCCAGCTTCTGTTCTGCAGTGCTGCTGCTGCTGCACTAAAAATAGCTTCTGCTTGCTTTGGCTCCACATCTAATTTATGGAAACTCACAGAAAAAAAGGCCCCTGTTGGTGGGTGAGCGACGTACGACTCTACAGCCTGTGCTGTTCATCTCACTTGGCCTCCTGAAATGCATCACTGAAAATTCAAAATTTTACCCTGTACTTAATGGTGGGTAACAGGAAAGATGAAAATGCTTAATATGCTCAATTTGTTTTTAAGGTGCTTTATTGATAATTTAACTGAAAATGTCAGACAGTTGGATTATGCTATGTAAAAATGCCTGGAATTTAGAACAGAAATTTATAATAAGATTACAAACCTCCTGTTTGGTCTAACAGCTTTCACATGTTATATACAAACTACTTCCCTGTGCCATGAAAGTCATCATGTAAATATGCCCTGAAAGAAATGCCGATTTTACAAACTTTGCCACAGAACTCAAGTCTGTGTGAAACATTTTGCATCAACACAAATCTGACATAGAGCTTTCTCTGAAAAAAATCCAAGTTTATGTTAAAACTCAAAATCAAAGTAAGTTCAAGCAAGTGGTTACATCTCTTTCCACAAAAGAATGGGTTTTAATGTTGTAAAGCAAAAATTTTCAGATGTTCATTCACAGTACCACGTCTAGGAGTGTCACCAGCTGAGCTGGAGTTAGTTTCAAGGGAAAACCAAATTAGAAACAGGGATGGCAGAAGTCTGGTATCTGTATTAATGCACTGTTTTTTAAATTTGAAGCACTGGAGTAATGAATAAAAATTCCAAAACTGAAAAGCAAGGCCTGTTTTAAAAGTTTTTAGAGTGAGTAATGAAGGCCGTAAGGAAATTGGGATTCAGATTTTATTTTAGATATGAACCTTAAGTTAAGGAAAATTCAGATGGCTATCAGCAGCTAAAGCAGGGATTTCAAGGCTTTCTCTTGTAAAAAACAGCAAATAAACTATCTGGCTTTGTCCAGTAAGCCTCCCTGCATAAATTTAGCAGTCTGTATACAAACTATCAATTTAAGGCTTGGTGTCTAAACTGTTATCCAAGTAGGGACATTACTGAGCAACTACCATAGTTAAAAAGGAATTTTCATAAGTCTCAAGAGAGGTTATGAGTTATTGACCAAAAAATTCCAACAGAATCCTGAAACCATTTAGGCTGGCTACAGTTAGCTACTTGTGAGTTACATGACTAAATAATGGTCACAGTGAGTCTATATCAACCTATTTACGCAAAAAACACTGTGCTGTGTTACTGTTAGAAAGGTCTTCAATTGAACAGGCAATTATTAACTTCCATAACTCTTTTTGTCAAACCCTTTTTTTAACATCCTGCCGTGGTGGGGGGAGGACAGGACAAACAAAACCTGTTACATGCATATGTGTTCAGAAGAAGGGTATAGTCTACGAGAAGAATGAAAAACAGCACTCTGCAGTGGAGTTTTTATGTGCAATTGTGAGTGATGGAGAGGGAGAAGAAGAAAAAGAGAAAATGGTATGATTTAATGCTTGCAGGAGCATTTTCCTTTCCACCCTAACCACTGAATTCTTTTATTTTCAAGGAGTTCAAACCAGAGCTTCAAAAGCCTCTTTTTTTTTTTTTTTTTTTTTTTTTTTTTCAATCTGGGGTATATAAACATGAAATTCTGTTTACATTCTTAATTATGAACAAGCATTGAAAATCCCTGGTCTATCTCCAACCCCAAATCAGTTTGATAGCATTCAAATCAATGTTTACAGTCTGGCACTTGTTGCCTTTGCAGCCTCAGCTCGGTGCCTCTATGCTGCTGATGGAAGTGAGAAGCATGAAGTCCCACAGCCTAGCAGTGCAATTGCTAGAAAGCAAATGAGAGCTGGGATGTAGATGTGAGGTCTTAAGCTTAGGAGAGGAGAGAGAGCAGGGGCAGCCATCCCTTTAACCACCTCACACCCTGCTCTGCTCATCAGCAGCAGGATAACAGCATGTGAATACAAAGCTCGGCCCTGCCTTAATATAATTCTGAACGTTACATAAGTGCTTGATAAACAGAGCAGGCAGCTAGAAATGAGATAACCTAGCCATGTGTATATTCAGCTGACTACTCACTTAGATTCCCAGCTCATATGCTGTGACTGTGATAAAGGGCAAGAAAATGGCCATAAATACCAAACTCTAAAGGCATTCTTTTAGGACAATGTTGTTTTTAACACCATCTGCAGGATAAACATGCCAACATTTTAAATATGGCCAGATTACAATTCTTATTTCCTTTTCCCTCCCCAATCCTAAGGAGTAAAATGGTTGGCAACACAGGAAGCATTTCCAAACCATTTTCTGGCCTACCCACAGCAACACAGGACAGGTCACATCTTTCACATGCACCTTCAAAAACAAGCTAGAAACTAAATGGTACTTCTTGGCTTTGTGAACTTAATTCCAGGCAATTAGGGTGAAAGATGCATTTGTCTCACTGCACAAAATACACGGGCAGTGCTACAGAAGTTCCCAGGAAAAGCCCCCAACACAATCTCTAATGTACACCCCTTCCATGGTAAGAAATGTTTATAGCAATGTCAATTGCATCTCTTGTCTTACTGATGAATGAAAACAAAAGCATGAGGCCATGAAAAGAAAAGTGAGCCAGCTTCACACTGATAAGCAATGACTGAACTCTGTATGTTTCTAGTCAATTAAAAGCTACTTTTAAAAAACTTTACAAGTACCTTTAAACAAAAGTGCACTGCTCCAGAACAGCAACTAGAAAAGCCATGGAAAGGAAAGAAAGAATGCATGGAAAGTGCTGATAAAAATCCCTGAACAAAATGAAACAAACCAAGAAAGCCAAATAAGAGTTTAAACATTAGCTACACTTCTAGAAATGTTATCTTAGTTGTACTAAAAATATACATCAAAATGCCCACTACTGCTATCTGAAGCTCCCTTCTGTTGGGCCCTCTTCCTTTAGAGCAAACAAAGTTGTAGTAATAGCGAGCTTTCTTCCAACTTCCCCTGTGAACAAGGTCTGCTGGTGGATATAAGCGGTCAACCACTGCCACCAGTTCTACAAACTTCCACACTTCTCTAATCCTATTCATTGTCTTGCCTGATTTTATTTTTAAGTGGTTTAACAGCACATGCCAGTATTTTTCGTAACTCCTTGGAGGGATGCCTGTTACTTCTCACCTATCACCATCTCAGGTCAGACAGGAGGCACTGACCAAATGCTACACATTTCTTATGAAGTCCAGAAGAAAAAGATAATCCTGATCTTTTATATTCAATACAACTGGATTTGTACTTTCTCAAACGCTACAACTTTTTTAGAACCACAAACCACTTTTGGCTGCCCTGCACTACAAAAAGAGAAGCGCATTCTCCCATCTGGCACATAAAGCAGTGTTTTTCATGAACAGAGTTTTCAGGGATTTTTTTTTTAATTGGGAAATAAATCTAAATTTTTATGCATGTGTCTGATGTAACTGATGGAAGGAAATTGCTTGCCATGAGATTTATCTTGTAGATACAAAACATGCCCTGTGGCCATCTGGTCATCTGCTGCAGAGTTGGGGTTGATGAAGAAAAGGGAAACAGAGACATGTTTAATGATCTCTATCCTTTGGGGCCAGAAAAAGGCTTTATTGACCAATTTTATGCCTTGGTTTATCTCAGGCTCAATCATGGGAAGAAGCAGAGACAAAACTTATCTATGTATGCAATTCTGAAGGATTGCCATGGCTCATTTAATCACCTGCACCAAGACATGTAAGGACCTTTTGAAATGATTTGAAGTTTTCTCAACTGAGAGAAGGTAATTTTTTACTCCAACTTTGAGAGTGTCAGGGTCTAGTTCCAGAGGAACAAGGACAATTCATCAGAACCGGAAAGTCTGGCAGCAGCTAAGACATGGTTAAGAAACTGGCTGATGCACAAGAAACTGCAGCAGATGCATGAGGCAGGCCCAAGGACTTCCCTTTCTGTCCCCTTCCAAGTTCACACATTGTAAGCAGTAAAATAAAAGCGAGTCAGTACAGCACGCACAGTGGTAGTGTATCATGCTGTGAGATTAAAAATAAGACATGGCATATTTGTGAATTACAAATGTTGGCTGGTTCAACTCTGCAACGTGCAATCAGCACTTCCCATAAAGAACTAGTGTGTAATTGAAATATGTAACCATTTATGCTATACATTTTAGCCCCCAGAAATCATTCTCAAAATTATTTGAATTTAATATATCCTTTTAGGAGGACCAGCTACTACACATGCAAAGATCTGCACAGGCAGAACCTCCTAGTATTGGCTGGAAAATCCACATTAAAAATAGTGAGTTTGGTTGAAAATCCAGTGACAACTCTGGAAACTGCTTAAATATGAACCTTAAATACAAATACGATTTATGCTCAGACTACTCACTGCATGACAAAGAAAAGAGCATAAGCCTCACCGCTGGAAAACAAGTTTACGTTAAGAGCTGTTATCATTGTTAATTGCTTTCCTTCCCAGTTCTATCACATCACAAATTAAATCTGCAGACCTTTTTCTAACAGCTTTCAACTACTAACCACAGCAACTAGAAGAAAATACTTATTTTAAGACAATGAAGCATTACACATGAAAGTGAATGCCTACACTGTTTTTGTTCTTATACCAGAATGGGTTCCCCTATAAAAATCACAGCCACTCAAGAGAGATTGTTTTAAAGGTCAGATCAACCAACAGACCTAACAAAATAAAAGTAAAGAAGACTAAGCCAGCTTAGAAAAGGATATTTCAGAACTACAAAATAAAGAAAATAATTTAAGCTTTAATGATAGGCTTCTCAATTATTCTGAAATGTCCCTTTACTTTTTGCAATTCTTCTTCTCTAACTGCAAGATTTTGCTGCACTGTCTGTAGTAGACAGGACAAACAGCAGAGTGGCTGCACTGGCTGCATGAAGAGAGATTGCAGTGGGGCTGCTCCCCTGCCAAGAATGCAAAAAGTCATCCCCACCACAGCCTGTGGTTGGAGGAGATTACTGAGTATGTTTCTCCAAAGCCTTTCTGGAAAACTCTCTCAGGAAGAGCTCTGTATCAATGCAGCCACGTTGATTAAGGGTGTGACTCTTCTCACGCTATTCTGATAAAACCTCAGAGAAGGCCAAGCCTTTTGTAAGGCACCCAGGTGCCTTTCTGTAAGTCCACCCAGGTCTATTGCTTTGCATGCCTAAAATGGACAGGTGGCAGATGAAACTGTAATATAGTTTAATCAGCAGGAAACTAAATAGCATATATAATCTTAGCAGTCAATCCTACAGAAGGACACTCCATTCAAACATTGCCTACCTGCACTGCATTTATAAAAAAAAAAAGAGATGCCTTCCTCTATCTATTCTAAATGCAATAACCAGAGATTACACTGAGTTATCCATTTTAGAGACAGATTATTGCATCTAACAATTCAGTACCCTGAATGGTCACTTTCTCCCTGGGCTGCTGGATCACTGGAAATCCAAACAGCTCCTGCATGAACTCTTCTAACTGATACGATGGATACAGTGGGCCACTGCCTTCACTGATGCTTCTGATCTAACTACCAGGCAACCTTCTGAGGATAATATTTTTTGGCCAGTTAAACTCATGTGGGTGCTTTCTTATAATCTATCTTGGCTCCTCTCTAGCATCCTCCATGGAAAAGACTCTTCCTATTAAGAGAAGCATCTGACATTTGGATGGGTGTATTATGTTTGTTTTACAGAGTCTAAAGCAAATAACCCTCAAAGCCATTACTGGAAAATATCTACATAAATATCTACATTGTTCCCGACAGTTCTACAAGCATTAATGTTGGTCATAGACTTCCCACATTTAAAAGCTCTTTGGTGTCTGCATTTCACAATGAACAACTCAGGCTTTGTCTACATTTGGCACACAGTAAAAACACACTGACTACTGAACACAGTTTTACTGTTATTATAGATAGGGAAAATAGTTCTTAATGACGTTTGAATTGGTCACATTTTACACACTGGTCCTTACACACATGAAAGACAAAACTGTGAGCTAATTCCTTTCCAACATGGTGTATTTTGTCAGAGTGGACAGAGAGTTGAGCTGGTTAGGGAAAAATGTTCCTCAATCACTTTCTAAATTTTCCTCTGCTCTTTAGAGGAACTTGCAACAATCTCTGCATCACAGATTAGATAAGATGGTTATGCTGCTTTACTTCTGTCCTTAATTCTAATGTAAATATTTTCCTAAAAACTTGAAAACATCCGCAACATTAAACAAAATTTCAAAATATTTAATTTATAAAGTGGAACGAAAAAATATTGACTGCATTTATTTTACTTTTACTAAACCTGACTATTAGGATTCACATCCCAGCTTTTACAAACTTTTAATTTGCTCTCATGTAAAGCTGTAGTGAAATGGAGCAGAGTTCATTTGATGTGCTGTACAGTGAGAATTGAGAAGGACCAGATCTGTATCTGTACCACACCAAACACCAGGAAGTATTGAAGCTCTCCTGATATTTTCTAGACAGAATAATGATGTCCTCGGCAAAGAGTGGCACCAGCAATTACTTCACTGCAATCAGAAAGACAAACTCATATCTATGACTGCACTGTACCGAAAAAGCCTATGACTCCTCCACAGTAACCTTTAATATCAAACAGAGTAACAGCTTTTACAAGGTCTTAAGAAAGGCACTACCCTTTTTATTTTCACAGATAGCTGAACTGAAAGACATGTAGAAAATACCCAAGGTCAAACCAGGTAATGCACTCTTGATTAAAGCTACATTTCAAAGCTCTTCTTCCTGATCTAGTTTGCCCTTTTGCTTCTCCTGTGTAAATAAGGAAGACAAAAGTCATAAGAAACTGAAGTAATGCATAACAGATACCACAAATCAGCATGATACATGATTACAGCCTGCTGTGAGCAGCTCACAAATTGAGGAGAATTCAAACAATAGCACATGTTCTGCAATTTGGACATTGAGAATTCCCTTGACTCCTTTTCCTGTGAGCAAGCCATTGAGAAACACTGACATTTGGGCAATAAAAAGCACACCAAGAGAACACTGACTGCCCAATACAACTGCCATTGTGGTTTTCCTAGCTGTAAACTGATTCCTCCCCCTTCATCTCCACTGCTGATTTGTCACAGCTCCTTTAACCAGTGCTGACAACAGGCCATTCACATCACTGTGCATTGTATCACACACAGAGTTTCAGACTCATCCTTAGAAAGGCATCTAACTGTTATCTCAAACAACCAAAAAGAAAAATAGAAAGCAACATGCCATAATTTGCAAAGGACAGTGAGTAGGGGATAAAGAAAAATCCAAACAAACAAAAGAGGATGAATGCTTTCAATTTAGTCTCATTCTTTAAATAGAACAGAGTATTACAAATGGAAGAGCCAAAAGATCCCCACACCTATATACTTTCACTAACTGGGCTTAGGAATAAGTCTGCTGTAAAACCAACAAATGAGATCAGTGAAAAAACAGTTTCCATAACATTTTATCTTACCATAATCACAGAACTTAACACGGGCAGAACAAAAATCAACCTTGAGCTTTGTGAACAGAACACAATGCAACATGGGCAGAATCATTCCAAGAAACCAAAGCCAATTTACTCCTAATTCCATCTTGCACAAGAACAGAAAGTCATGCAGTCCCCTGAAAGGAACTGGTTTTTATTTAAATGGTGAAACACTGCTGTTTGTGATACTCTAGGAATACCTACAATACTGGACCACAATACTTTGTTTCTGAGTTTGCAGAATGTTTCTGGCATGATCTGACTATAGTGCATCAGTGCAGCACAGTGCAGTAAAGCTGCATATTTAGCTCTGTATCACATCTCAGCATACTCTTCTGAAAGGCATCCCCCCCAAATAATCCATGGAATATTTGTAAGCTGGAGACTAAAGTGTGCCTCCGGGAGAGAATGGTACAGGGGAAGTGATACAGGGGACTGGAAGATGAGGAATTAAGAGGCAGAGCCCCATTTGGTGCAGGGGGAAGAAAGGGAAGGAAAGCACCTAGTTTCCAGAATTCCCTTACCTTCTCAAGTTGGTAGCAGATCTGGAAGTCATCACTCTGGGGAGAAATACTCTGTATTACCTGCACAAGTGTAACACATGCACTATTGCTCACACAATTGTATATGCAGAAAGAACTTTGCTGCAGAAAACTGCACCTGGTAAGTTAGGTCTAGCTCAGAGCACCAAGCAAGGCATGCAGATGAGTGAGTCACAGATCTGAATTGATACCTGCAACAGTATTACATTTAACTCAAAGGAGATACGCGTTGAGAAAGGTCTTGAGTTCAAACACGTGAGCAGCTCCTGGGAAGAAATGCAAAACCCAAACTGGGGCCCCATTATGGAATAAAAAGACAATGAAACAGCTGCAAAGAAAGGGAAGCCCCTCATGTGCACAGCCATGCTGTGCTGTCTCCTGGCACAGCCCATGTCACTCAACACCTTCCACTGTTGGTGGGAAGCATTTTTATTGCTTTTCCTGTTTTAAGTATGTTGAAACTCAATGTAATTCCATATATTTCCTTTCCTTCGCACTCCTTAGTGGTCTCCAGTGCACAACAAAGAGAAGACTAATTTCAATGCCCTCTTCTATTTACATTTTAAGAAACAACTAGGATTTGATTATTTGTCTTTTAGCAAGGGAGAAATAAGTCAAGAGTCCTCACATTCCCCAGAAATGAACACAAGTGCTTCATCCAACTTGGCAGTTCAGGCTTTAAGAATTTCTGTTGAGGCCATAAAACTGGAGAAGGAATCCTCCTTCATTGAAAAGGTAGCTTCTTACAGGCAAAGAGAACTTCAAACAAATAAATATTTTAAAAGATTATGTTTCTAGGAAGTTTGTATCCTGAAGCCAAGGTTCTACTTGTTACTTTATTTCTGTCATCATCTGAGAAACAGGCATTTTACCTTCCTACTTTTAAACTACTTAAAAGCAGAAATGCACATAAAGCCTAATCTTTGATTTGTTAATAGTTTTATTATTTATACACAACAACAGTGGGGAATTTCCAGCATACTCCAATAAGAGCTTCTGATGGATTCTTTTCACTTGAGAATCATGAAGGAAGAATGGATTTACTAATTAGATGAAAACATCTGTTCTGAAAGCAGTGCCCATTTTCCCCCTTTTTTTTCCTGCTGGTATGCTTTGTCTGATTACTTTGATACATAAAATAGAAAATAATGAAATTAGTAAGAAAAGGTTGAAGGAGGATTGGGAATAGCAGATAGATAAGCCAACCTTACACACCCAGGTAGATATGCAAGACATCTCACTGTGACTGACAAAAATGACACATTATCTTCTATCTCAATTGCCCAGAGGCCCAAATCATAGAAAATGATCAATTTCTCAAGAATAAAACAATGTACAAACAGAACAGGATAAAGCAAAGAAATGGATCTGAAGTTATTAGTAAGTGGAGAGAAAAAAGGGAAATACGTCAGCTGTCAAATTTAAATCAAGACCACAAGTAAGTCTGTGCACTGAAACAGAAGAAAAAAGGCAATGCAAGTAAAAATCCAAACATGCTGGATTCTGCTCAGAAGACTTTCAGCCAGTGTTGCAATAACTGTTACACATGTGTAAGGTGAAATAATCTCCAGAAAATAAGCAGCTGACATCTCTCCAAAAGAGTGTGATAGTGAGATATGCCTCTGAATCCATTTTAAGAGAGAAAATTGATAAAACATCAGTGATGCTGAACCTTTCAAGGGTTGGAGAAAGCCAGTAAGTTCCCATGAAGAAGCCATGATCTTTTTCACAGGTTTTCATGGATTTCTATGGAGGTACAGGGAATTACTGAGTATTGTGCTTAAAGAGCAGTGTTCTTCATTTTAGTAGGGAACTTTTTTTCAGGCAAAGAGGACAGCACCACACTGGTTAAAAGAGAAGCACCTGTCTCAGTGCTCTGAGATCCACATCGCAATTTAGAAAACTAGAATCAATCCTATTAGAGGCAGAATGAAACTGAGACTTTTTGCTTGGAAAGCCTTTCCTATTTCTCTTCTGGAAAAAAGTGTACTTGCGCTCCTAGCCTACTATTGCAGATAACACCCGTCTTCTGGAACAAGAAGGCTGAGATGAAGAAACCTGTCTTGCTTGTGAATAAAGACATTTGTCTGAAGCTCATCCCACAGGCTGAAAAGTTTAGAATTAAATGTTTTGGACCTGCCCTTCAATTATTTCCTTTCTAAAGAAGTTAATGGAATGCATAACCATTTACTTTTTGTTATTTTTTTCCTATTTTAAGGATTTTTTTGTATATTTCAATTTTTGCGGTCTTATGTGTATTTCTGACAACCTCACAGTATCCATGCCGCATCCATATCTCATGTTTATTGTAATTGCCTTTTAGCCAGGCTACTTTGATTGCTCAGAATCCAACTGTGCATTTACTCAAGTTTCTGAGCATTCACCTGTGCTGTGCTCTTCATATAGTGTGGAAATAAAAGATCTCACTAGCAATGTCTCTTTGGTTGTTTCCAGGATCTTTTGTGATGGTTTGTTCTTTTTCCCTCCTCATATCCATTCTGCTTATTTCCATCAGGACATAGGCTAAGCCCCCTCAACATTGTGCAATCCCATACATTTAACATTTGCCTCATTAAAGAGACATAAGAGACTGAATTTCTGCCAAAAATACTTGGTGCTTTATTACTTTTGCTTTATTTGTGAACTCATATTTATTATCTTCGCCCACATACAATCTTCTCTTTTCATCTTCTTTTCATCCTCTAAAAAGGTAAAACTTGTTTACAACTTATTAAAAGCATGCCTAAAATAATTTTTAATAACAATTTAATAATTCTTTCAACATACTGTATATTATGATGATCTCCCTGACACAGGTACAGAATGGTATATTTATAAATAAGTTAACAAATTTCTATGAATAAGCTTTAATAGAGGTCTCACTCTTGTCATTTTTACATAACATAATTTGCTGGTTACTATCAGGTCAAAACCCCTAAATTTTGCCTGTGTTAGCTGTGCTCTCTGCACCACAATCTCCTCTGGAGAACCTCCCACCTCAACCTCAGCCCCTACTGACAGGAGCTGCCAACAAACCTCAGAGGAAAGGGGTGACTAACTAGTGCAGAAAACAAGTTCTACTCTGATGCAAAACAAAACCAAACAAAACCACCAAACCGCCAGAAACAAAGACTTCCATGTAGTTAAAAGAAAATGAAACTTGGGGAAACTAGTGACTACATTTGACCCCCCTTTTTTTAAGAATTGTAACAATACTGATATCATGAACTATAGTTTACTACTATCAGTTCTGTAGAATGTAGAAAAATGCTTCCTGGCATACACTTCTTTAGAGGAAAGCTTTTCAAATGCACTATGTTTGTGGTGAAAAGCAAGTTTATGGCAAACTTCCTGGGAAAAAAGGTTTCTAAGATCCTGACAATGTAGGGAAATAGGACAAGCAACTAAGTGAATATAGAAGTCATACTGGACCAACAAGTTCCTTTACACTTAAAGCTTACTTCTACATTCCCTGAACAGAATAAACTCTGGTGGCAACACTGCTCTAGAGCATTCTACTACTCCTTAATAAACTGTTTTTAAAAAATTGCTACAGTAGTGTTGGCAATTACATGTTTGACATAGTTGGGCCAATAAATAAATTGAAGCGAAGAAATTACACCTGTGATGACCATTAAACTTCTCCACAATGTAGTTGGGAAGGAAACTTCATAAAGAATAACTATCCAAAATCTGCACCACTAGGATTTCAGGATGCCAATGCTCAGAATGCAGATCTTCCCGAACTCATCTGTCTAAACCAAAAGAGAGGTAGTGAATCCTTGTTAAAGAAAGAAAAAAAAACAGCATGGAGGCGAAAGCAGAGAATAAAGAAATGTAGGAAGAGATTTTGGTCAGAAAATGTACTTAAGGGTTATTTTGATATTCAGTCCAATTAATTTACACAAACAAATATATGAAAAACAAAACAAAACAAAACAAAACAAAAACTCACAGCCTCCCTGCCATGTTCATGAAAGAAAACCAAAACTGAAAGGTTGTTCTCATATAGAAAATCCATATAACTGATTTCAAGATTCACCCTTCCATGCATTAGCACTTATATGTGAAAACTGCTTAAACTCATCTCTCTTTTTTGATTACAATTAATGGAAGTATCAGGGGAGTAGTAAGAAGAGGAAAAACTAATTTTTTAACCAATTCTAGAATTAATGATCTTTCAGAAATTTTATTATTTGGTGTGTCCATTAAACAGGATGTCTACTGATACATCTTCCACGTATTTTCTTTTCCACTGCTTAATTTAGGCACAAATTAAACTTCTGATTGAATCCCACAATGTAACAAACAATTCTAATTAAATCAGAAAGAATACTTTTACAAAAGACACAACTGAAACAATTTCTCTAAAGTCAAATAAACCTTTAAAAATTCTGGCAGCATCACTGTTGTCTTGTACTAAAATGAAAAAAAAATAGCTTTAACCTAATTATAAGAACTAGAGAGATACCCTTGAACTGCTTAGTTTCCCAGTCTGATTTGTCTTAAAATTGGGATTACAACCAAACTGATAAATACCATGACTCTATTTTGGTTTAGTCTGAGGTGTAAAATTTATTTTTCAAGCACAGATGCTTAGTCTTTGGACTTTCTCAACACAGTATCAACTGCATTTAATTTTCTTACTTCTTAACTTCTGCATTCCACCATCTTTCTTTTTCCAAATCTGTCAATGCAGTGTTAATTTAGAAAAATACAGCCACCCAAACCCTGGCTTCTTGTAGATCCTAACATAAACAAGGCTGTGTACATCTATTAGTGCAAAACAGGCTGTGTATGCAGCGTCTGGCCAGTGAGCAGTTTCTTAAGGAAGAAATATGACTCTTGGCCTTTCTTTATCCCGTCATGTGAAACTGACTACTTGAAAAAAAGAAAAACTGACCATCCCTAGGTGAAAAAATGCATGTGGCATTTAAGAAAACTTAAAATTCAAATGTAAATAATTTGACAGTATCCTATATAACCTGACAATAAATTTTCAATGCTCTTCTTTTTTAAACATTGAACTCACAGTAATTATATAGTTGTTACATTTAGTATGTAAACATGCATTTCACAGTAGGTTAGGTTTAAAGTAAGAGAATATAGAACACACTTTTTCTATAGAGCATAGTAAAAAAAAATTCCCATAGACAGAACTTAAAATACATTTGTGTTACATAATGATTAATAAGGTGATGCATTCTTTAACCAACTAATCTCTGCCACTGAGAACATGCACACACTCAGCAATGAATTGTAAATGAACAGATTGAATTAAATTCTTAGAAATGGAATAAATATAAATGACTCTCAATGTTCCCTGCAATATAATGAGGCTGGCTTTGGTCATAGTTTACTCTTTCTCCCACGCATACACTGGAAGAGTTCTAAACCAAGAACAGCACATAAATAACACCACAATTGGCAGAATGACCCACAACTTCCTTCTGAAATCCACCCATAAATCCTGCATGCAGATTCTAGATAACCATCATTGGCAGTTTTACTTCATTTGGAGACATTTTGAGATGCTGACCCTGAACAATGATTCATAATCAGGATTTCTGGAGTTAAGCTGCATCAGCATGTTTACTGTACTCTTTCTCTAACTTGCCAGTAGGAATACACATATTTTTAAGGTTGTCTTTATTGGCAGTTATCTGTACTCTAGATAAGATATAAACCTTCAAGGTAATTTTGAAGTATGCTCATTAACTCTGCTATTTTCCTTCCCTATGTTTTAATAACTACTTCTATGATTTTAATATGCAAAATTCAAACAAAATGTCCCTCAGGGCAGTCCAGTCTTACAGAGAAGCCTTCCCTTCTTGCTGCTCAGTATCCCAGAGTCTGGTCATTTTTGCCAGTCACACTGGCCCAGTGTGCCTGCTCACTGATTCAGCCCTGTACCAGCACCTATTCACATCTGTCCTCAATGCTGTGATGCAAAATAAACACAGTCTTTTCTCTTTTAATAATAAATGTAACAGAAGGCTCTTTCTTTGTTATAAAGGATATTGATACTTTAAGAGTGGATATGCTGAGGGTAACACTGAGTGTCTTGGTGCTTCAGCAGTCTTTTGCTCAGGCTTGAAAAGCTCCTCAAGTGTTGTATTGCAAAAGCCGGTAGTTTAACTTTGTAGAAAGGATATGGAAAAATATATCTCCAAATTGAATACAGGATACTAATAGAGAAAACTAAATGCAGACAAGCTCAGCTGATGGACCTGCTTGCAATTCTCCAATTTGTTGAATGGATTACATTTCCAAACGAGGCTGAGTTGCCATGTTACACTAACATGTCCTGCACCTATTATTGCCTCGTGTGTGCAGTCAGGAAAAAAAAATTAGGAAAAACATTCATCAGTTGTTCAGGAAAAACTGAAAAATTTGATGACTAGGAAAGGAAAGAACTGTTTCCTCGACAGAATAAAGCCAATACAGCTTTGCCGTATTTTTTCGAAGAAAAACTAATACTGTTTAATAAAACATCAAAACGAGTCAAAATGTACTTTCATGCATCTGTCATGACTCTGCCTGGTCTTTAGATTTTATTAGTCCTTTAAATTGAGGTTAGACAATATTTTATGTTTTTCTGCCTTTGACTTTCAACCTTTTCGCTTGTTCTAAAACCACAGGAAACAGACCCAGCGATACACAGTGAAGCATGTGGGAAAATGTATGGTTTAAATTTATGTTTGAGCAGCCCATCCAGGGCAGCTTAAACAGTTCTCCAGTGGCAATTAGTTAATAAGAAAAAGTATTTGTCACATCAATTTTAAAAGGCAGAGAACGTGCTGTGTTTATAAACTACCTTCTATCTTATTTTTATATTTGAGAAGTGCTATTGTCTTCTCTAGGTATGGAAGGCATTTGTGAACCAAAGTGGTTTAAACAGGGGGGTACATGCTTGTATGCCATTCTGGCTATTTCTGAATGGTATTTTCATACTGTTTCATCCTCCAAACTGAAAAGAAATGCACTTTGGAGGTTTCTCCAGCTACTTCTTATTCCATATCTTTGTACTTCTAAATGCTAGGATTATAACATCATGGTTACATTTTGATTACCAAAATTAAGATAGAATTGGTTAAATCGAATTATTTTTGTTTTGTAAGTGAAGGCAAAAAGGGGAACAACAACAACAAAAAATCACAGCAACACATGAAATGGTTATTTTGTAGAATTCCCAGCACATATTTTAAGAAACCACAATTCTGCCTCTTGAGAGTGTGGTCTATTAGTTAGTAAACAGTGAAAAATGCAAGCATTACACACTGGAGAATGACTTCTGTCCTATCTGGCAGCCATCTCTGTTTAGAAGACTCATCAGTGAGGCTAAAGTGATTACTCTATAAATATAACCTCTTTTCTTTTTTTTTTTTTTTTACTATTAAATAACAATTTAGTGGTTGCTTAAGGCTTATAGTTTAAATCAGGTAAGTGGAGAAAACTTGTTCATGAATTAACCAAACAAAATTTGCTTCTAACTTAAGCAATGAATTTTTAAGGTTTGAAAGTGATACTGCATGAGAAGCTTTAAAAGGAAAAAATGAAGAAACTTCATCATCACAGTGAGTTGTTTATATATGAACCAGAATAGATGGAAGAAAATAATACTATGGTTTTCTTGTATCACCAGAAAAATTTAGTTCTTAAAGTCTCATCACATGAAACATTTCATATTAATACTTTTTTCGTGCTTCTATTTGTAAAAAGTATCAGCCCTATATTTACTAAGCACTTACCAAATGTAAAGAGAATCACTGCTTTTAAAAATGTTCTCTAGATAACAACAGCAACAATAATAATAGTGCTTAGCTTAATTTATCAAAAATCTATCCACATTTACTTCACTGCCCCTTATACAGAAAGAGCATACCAATACATCTAACTGCAAATCCACATTAGACAAAAAAGCAGAGAATGCCAAGGCAGCTTTTCTGACCTCAGCCTACAGGAGGGAACTTAGTGATGACTGTGCATGCCAGAAATTAAACCTTATGTTTAGAAGAGTGCAAGGCAAGTCAAAAATCAAAAATATGCTTGGTTTTAAGAAGTGCTGCTGTTGAGAAAAGAATTATGTTTTTTCTCACATCGAGAGCTGAATCTATGGACAACAACAAAACAACAACAGAACCCAACAAGAGAGTTGGATTTTTTTCGATTACTCTACCTAATATAGGTAGAGTAACCCCCCCCCCCCCCCCCCCCCCCCCCAGGACAGAATAACTCAGAATAACTGCAAAGAAAAAAAAAATAAATCTGTGTCTTTTCCATCTATATCAGCTTAAATATAAAATCAATTTCCTTTGGGCAAGCTCACATCCCTTGAGTTGGTTTCCTGAGAACTTGTATAATGAAGTTTTATTAGCCCCAGTGTTCACACGGAGACCAATTTAGGCCTTCACACTTAAGTATATCAGAAGTGGTCAGGGAAATTTTGTCAGGGAAAGAAGACTGATAAACTGGGGCAAAGTACTGGTTGAGGGCAGGGTTCCCCTAAATTCTTGGTCTACCTCCTATTTCAAGGAACTCAGTGAGCTGAGTAAAACCCTTTCCAGCCAGGGCCACTCATGAACACACATGCTGCTATTTGCATGCGGACACAGTGAGACAAAATTCCATTCTAGAACTTTCTAATAAACCTGAAAAGAGCTGTTTTTTTTAATTTCTAACAACAACAGCTTGAGCTGTGTGTGACCTGAAAAGAGAACTGAATGTTTTGCTTTTGTCTTTTTTGTCCCCTTCCCAAAGTGCCTAGCTCTGCTGGTCTACTCTTGTACTCTAGTACTACCCCCCTTTCCCTGTCAATGTCTGAGCACTGCAAGCATCCCCACACCTTTTTTCTGATCACTGAAACTAATTTTAGCAAGCCACCTGGCAGCTGAGTAGCCAAAGCTAAGTTAGCTCAATGCTTACTTTATGGAAACAACAGATGGACGTCACCAGACTGGGGGTGCCTGATATCCCCCAAGGATGACTGGTGTTCTGAACTGAAATTTTATACCTCTTTGTTGCCACATAAATAAATTAACTTAAATTTACAAAGTTTTTAAAGACAGAATCAACTCACTAGCTTTTTTTTTTTATTATTTTTTAATTGAAGGCCATCATGCCTGAACCTTTATTTGTTTTGTTCTGTTCTGCATTTATAGAATTTTTCTTTGTGGTTCCCATCCATGGATACAATACAATTTGGGTATTTGGTAACCAGTATAAAGAAACTGAAATATTAAAAATGGAACTGTATTCATCATACAGAAAACTAACTTTTAGAAAACTGTCCTAGAATCACAGGAAAATTTTAATTTCTGCCTATTGTTTATATACTAGACAGTTCAATGCCAAAACTTCTCTAAATCACAATCTGAAAGTCCCTCATAGACCTAGAATTTGCTGAATTTAAATGACATGAATACAGACAAAAAGCACAGTTTGAATAGAGTTCAAATAAGTTGAAGTTAGATGGGAGATTTATTATCATAAACAGAATAAATCTGCTGAAATCTGTCTAAGTCAAATGGGGACACAACTAAATAAAATCAACTTTTCAAAGTAAGCACCAGTTTTTGAGATTAAACTTGAAATTTACCTTGTAAGAAATATTAAATCAGAGGACAGGGAAAACAATAACCTGTCAGTTTTATGATATTAATCTCAAAGAAATATGTGAAGGTCATTAAGGAAAGAAGATGGTTGATGGCCATGCAATAATACCCCCTCCAAGAGTTACATAAAATGTCTTTGTAGTTGGTGATAAAGAACAATCCTGATCTTTGCTGACCTCTGGCTTGGCCATAGATTCATATTTGTTACAAATATCACATGATGCATTACATGATGTGTGCACTAAATGTATTCCTTAACAATGAAAGAAGTGAGATACATAAAGATTCATGTAAGAATATTAAAATGATTAAAGAGTGAGAATGAGGGAAAAGCAGGCCCCCATTCTCATTCCCGTGAAGGAACAGTATCCTGATAATTTGAAAGGGCATTGAGGATCAAGGAAAATTAACTTTCAGGCATAACATAAATAAAACATTTGCCTCTGTGTCCTTCTACTACCTCTGATTCCAGCAAAATACTTCTCCCACAGCAATAAAGAAAATTAGGTTAAGTTTTAAAAATACAGAAGCCCTGTACTGTAGCCAAATTAAACTATTCCAAAATACACTGTATTTGCAACTCATTTAAGAAGTCAGCAAGTTTGGTCGCTGACATTATAATTTGCTAATAATGCTTTTCAGTATTCTTAAACCAGCCACCCAACTTGTAGTCCAATGATATTTATAATACATGCTGAGATTTTTTAGGTTTGGCTTTGTGTTTTTTTAAGCTGAGAAGTGGTGACCTACTGATAATAATGTTCTTCCTTCACTACCAAGCAAAAGATTAGGATTTAGCTGATGGCATGGGATGTTTTCTCTTAAAGCCAAAGTAATGGAAACAATGCAGATGTTTCAAAATCCCACAGTAAGCATGTGTATCAGCATTACTCTCCTTCCCTTTTCCCCTTCACCAGTGAAAGATGACCATGGACAGGTTCTGAGGGAAATGCCACACGCTCCTGCTGAGCCAGAGCACAGCACCCTCACCCTCTGTATTTCCTAAGTGCGTGAAAGAACTGGATTTCCAACCTCTGCTCACAGGCTCTCAGTTATGAGGAGGATGTGACACCACCACCCTGACAAAAGTCCATCCACTGCTAGCACAGAAATGCTCTTCTGGGGAGAGGGGCAGATAAAAGTTGGGTGCATTTTTAGCATCTTTCTGTCAAGATTATACTTCAGTGTTTGAAATCATCAATACCTGTGAGAAAAAGGCTGTTTGATCAGACCACTGACATAGCTATACCTGCATTTCAAGTTTCTGCTCTAAGACTAAAGGTGTGTAAACAAGGATAAGTCACTCAGCTGTTATATTTTCAAGTAGATCATGACATGAAAAGGACAGATAGATACACTCAAGGAATATTTAAATATCAAACGATACTTCATAAAGGGTCTTGAAGGTGAAGAATTATGCAAATGCACTCACTACTATAACAAATAATCTTAGAATAAAGGAAAAGCAAGCCAGTTAGAAGTTATGGAGGGAAGAAACAGAAAAAACCCTATTAAACTTGCTTTAACCTTTTAGAGAAAAAAGGTAGTAGGATTTAGTTTTCTACTCCAAGACAGTGGATGTAATTCTAGATCCCATTTTTTTTTCCTCATTTGAGTTTTGGTTTTGGACACAACATGAGACCTAAAATTCTTCCTGTCAGAGCCCGTAGAGAGGCATCACTCTTTTAAAGGGAAAACACACTATCATTAGCACTACAATTTAGTGTATTCATGGTTTTGTCTGGCCCTTTCAGTACCATTTTTCAAAGCAGGATTGTGAGACCTTTACTGATCATTGAAGTAAGGTTCACATTCACGTATTTTAAATACATACTGTTATTCTGTTTTCTCGGTCTTTGTTTTAGTGTGTGAATAGATATGATGAACAGTCAGTCTGCACTTTTCAGCAAGCACAACTCAGATCTGTACTATGGTGAGTGAGGGCAGAGAGGAAACCCACTGATTACAACCTAGGACAGCTGTCCAAGTCTCTGTGTACAACCACTGCTTTAATTTCCAGCTACTCTGGACTGTGAGCAAAGGCCCAAGTTTTGGTAAATGCACTGAGGTCAAATGAGTTCCTTCATACACATATCTAATTTTTCCTCACTTCCATGTGCTGATGAATCATTTTTTCCCAAAAATGGTCTGGAAAGAGGGAAAACAAACTCACAACACTGAAATTCCCCACTGTGGCAGAAGCACGACAAGTCCTTTAATGACATGGACCTATTCCCCTGCTTCAGGCTCAGCAGCAAGAGCAGAGAGGAGGGAAAAGCAAAACACTGAGTGCAAGAACAGACTTGCGGCATTGCTGCTGATCATTCTGCCAATTAGATAAATCGTAGCCCACTGCAGCGTGTTCTCTGGAAACGCTAAATTCCATAGAACTGCAGGAGTATGTGTTCTGGCAATAGCGGTTCACATGAAATGCATGTTTTCCATGGAAATCTAATTCAGACCTGCGTTACTATCAAGGACAGCTGAGTTTGTAGCACTTGTAATGTTAACAGACTATTTTTTGATTAATAGGTTTTCATCACTGTACTATGTATTTATGATCTCAGCACCTTCACAACCTACTACGCTTCTCAAAACATTTCTGACCAGACTGAATTTGTTTACAGATTTTGACTCTTTTACATATATTTGCACCACTTCACGTTGAAGGACAGAATAACAAATGTACCACTGTCTTTAATTAAATACTGCTTATATTTTTTTCCACCTAGAAAATGTATTAGTAATGCAGGTATGCATTTGGTTATGTAAATGGTCAGAAATTTTTATGGAATGTGAAAAGACAGAGCAATATCAGCACTGTCTAGGTCTCAGAATTTTAAACAAAGGATTCTCCTTAGATTGAATCAACATTTTTCCAACTTAATAGTTTCAACTGAAATGATTTTATGTAAATCAATTTTGAGTGGAATAAAGATACTTAAAGTTATTGGATTTTTTAATACTTTTCTTTATTATATGTGAAATATTTGAGACATAATATTTAGTTGTATAGCAAAGGCAAACTATGATAATTAACGAATTTTGCTATACATGCTCCACCTATACAGACAATGGAAATGTTAATCCTACATTGCAAAACTCCTGAATCTCACTGAGATTAGTTATAGACAACCACATTCTTGGCTATAAATTTCATAAAAAGAAATACTTACTACTGTGCGCAGTCAATCAGCTGATATTCATTTGACCTCTCGAAGCACGCCTTTACACCTTCATCATCCCAGAGCTTTTTTGCGTGTTCAAAGAACTCCTGAAAATTGGAAATGCAATGAATCAGAGAACATTTCTCAACTTTTTCAATCCCCAATCTGTGCTGTTCCTTCCCCCACCCTTCATGCTTTATGCTTTGCAAAATGATAGAGTATACTCTTACAGAAGAAAAACTATAAGCATTTATTAGCAAAACTGCAATAAAATATACAAAACATATGACTGCTGAGAGTTTCCAGCACATAATATATAATGAAGACTGTCTTCAAAATTCATGCCAGTCCATATATAAAATTTACTGTAAGTACAAAAGTTACCTAGAAGAATGTTCACTTCATTTTTATCTGAATTTATGTTTCTATCATGGAAAAGGCATAAAAGTGACGCAAAAAGTGGCTCAGCTTATAAACATTAGCTTTCCAGAGAACCAGCCTGTAACTTTAAAAAGATTGCGCAACTTTTCCTGAAAAACACAACTTTCCGCTACTTGGTGTTTTCTCGTGCAATATAATAACTTGATTGCAAGACTTTCAGAGTCTTTGCTCAACACTGCATCCTCAAAAGAGCTGCCTGGCACAATGTGATTTTCCTAGCAGCTATCCCAGGCTACCCAATCCAGAAATGTCTGCCAGCAAGCTTAATTCAGAATTATCTGAAAGAGGAACCAAAGCTGTTCTTGGTGCCAGTGAAGCCACAGCCACACATGGGCAGAGAGGTAGGTCCAACCCTGCCTGCTGGCTCCTTCTTTTCTCCAGCCTCAGCCCTAGAGACTCAAGGATCCAGCTTGTTTTAAAGCTGGGAGTCCATTTTATGTTTTATCATATCTGGTAAATGACACTGTAACGGAGTTTTTCCAGCTACATCGTTCTAAATTCAAATGAAGGATGTTTAGATGAACTAGTATTTCCTTTATTATATGGCTCTTTCCTCCAATGAACAAAGCTGTTAAAGCAATACGTCAACTCAAACACAGAAGTTGTTTTCTTAACACCTCAACACTGCTAATAAATCAGTGGAGTCCTTTGGTTAGTCACAAATTTGTGAAACCTAACAAATTGCTTTTCCACAGTTCACTTTGGCTCTGTGTAAAATGGGTGTAATACCACTATTCACTTCATGATCCTGTCAAAATTTTGCATGAACATCTAAATTCTGAAACTTTCTGAAACTGCTTGCCAGTCTCTCCCCACATCTTTTCAGGATGTAAAACCTTTTGCCTTTTTTTTCCCAACGATACCATGCACAATATAGAGACAGAAAATTCCATTATTTAAGAAGTTTTGAAAATGTTAGAGAAAAGAAGATATTAAAGCAGAAACCTATGAGAAACCTTTGCAGAAAGTCTTGGATGAAGAGAGGAAGCAACACCATATATAGACAGATGCTTATACTGCCCTTGAAATTTATTTCTTCCCTTGGCGAGGACATGTTTATTTAGTCTTTGTTATTTTAATTACTTATATAATTGTTGTTTTAAACACTGCAGAGCCATCTTTTGAAGTGATGCTACAGCTATTATAAACTGTCTGTTCCTACAGCAGAAAAAAAGCAAAAACAAGCTGAAGAAAGGACAAAATATCAAACTAAAGTAGAAAGAGAAAGCGGACACACATAACAGAGAGAACGACTGCAAGAAAAAAAAAGAACTGGAAAAGTCAAAATGATAAATACCAGAAACCATGGAACATTCCTCAAATATGAAGCTTATGCTTGATTGATACCAGGGGCATCAGCTGAATGCCTCCCACTGGCCTTGCTGGCACCTTTGGCCAAAGAAAAGCACTCCCTTCTCAGTGGATGGAGTGAACTGTGGGTAAGCGCCAGGTCCTGAGGCAGAAGGAGCCAGCTCTCCATCCCCTCAGATGGGAGCAGTGTCCAACTCAGCCCTTCCTCCCACAGGCACTCGCTGCTACAGGTGTGGGGTCTGAGCGCAGTGTGGCTGCCTTTTCCTCCTCCCCATCTGGGGGTGGGAATTCCCACCCACCCCAAAAGCCATCTCCAAGGGGAATAAACATGTAAAAACCATTCCCATTCAGCCCCACAAGGCCTACAGGAAGGGGTGGGGATGAGGAGGAGGAGAGTGTAAAGGTATTATTTTCTGAAGGGTGGCATGGATTGAGAGATCAGCTGAAAATACAACTAATGAAGTAAATAAGCAAACAAATAAATAAAGTTGTGCAGCTATTGTAGTTCTTCACTACTGCCTTTACACCCTCTCTATGAGGATTTATTTACTCTTAAAAATCTCTTCTGAAAAAGAGGCAATCATTTCAGCTCAGCTTCTTGAGACCTTACAAATACATGGTAAATACAGGGTTTCCATATCATATACTTCAAATATTTCCACCTGACCATTATGTCTCAAAGCAGTCTATTTAAAACGACTTCCAGACTTCTAGTCCTAAGCAAATCATATAAAACAGAGCAAATATACTTCCCTCATTAAAATGTACCAATCTACTGCAGAGGAGTACACTTGATTGCAAATTGCCTCCCACACAGCTAGCTACTCGATCCTTCCTTCCCAGGTGACTAAAGCCTTCCAGAAAAATCCTGTTTCATTTCAAGGTGCCAAGTACCATGATCCAACTTTCACACTTGTTTTTAACCCTTCTCTTGTCTGCTATAAGTTCCTCGGTACTTTTTCTGCTCATCTGCATAAGGGCCTCCATTGCAAGCACAGAGGAGGATTCTGCACATGGCAAAGAGATTTGGATGCCAGCCCCCTCTCCATCACAGGACAACACCCACACAGCAGTTACCATGTCAGCTTCAAACCCTGCAATCAAGCCCCTTTTGCCTGACCAGCCTTCCAACAATCATTCCCCTCAATCCTTACAACTCATTGCTATGAGTCCTAAAGCTTGTCACTTCTTCCTCCTTCCTCCCACCATGGCCACGTTGTGGCCACCTCAATGGCAAGCAGGCCCTGGTGTGGCCTTTGGGCTCTGCCTGTCCTGCAGCACCTCCCCTGGGGCTGCACTATCCTTGGGGTGGCAGCCACAGTTGGCAATTCCTGTCATGAGGAAGAGCCAGGATAATTCAAAGAACAGAGAATTCAGCTTTGCTCCAGCTGGTACGGGGAGATGGACTAAAACATTTCCAAATGTTACCTTAGGTCAGGAAAAGACAAATTAGGTTTTTAAGAGTAAGCTGTGACTGTAGTAGCTTACATTCTGAGTTGGTCAAACTAAGACTTTCTTAAAGGTGTGACTCCTGGAAAGTGGCTTTTCAGTTCTTAGAAGTCACGAGCCAGGTCCTTTAAGAAACCTTGACTGGGACAGAATAAAACAGGGAGATGGTAAATCACTCTGGTAATCTGCTGCACTGTGTTTGCAAGCACATGCAGCTGACTTCTATCAGATCACCAAAGTCTACCAAAAATATTTAGCATACTGACAAGAACCAGGAAATAATGTACTGTGCCCGAAAGCAGAAAACCACCTATGTCATGACCAAACAGAATAGTTGCTTCAACCAAACTCTTCCTTAGGGATGGAGGCACACAAAGAGTTGCACCTATTAATGTACATATAAAATAAAGCAATCAATATATTTTTAATTTAGTATTTTAATTGGAGCATTAAAGAAGTAAATGATAATGCTTTAGATCTCATGAGTTACAGGTGCTATGAATTGCAGGTACTTTTTACATTGCACACATGAATTTACACCATTTATCTAAGAATTTATAGAGATCACTAGACTATACAAAACCTTGATGTGATATTTGGATGTCATCAAAATGAAGATGTGACACACAACACCTCAAATATTTATTAATATAAAACTATTTGGAAATTTTCCGCTCTTCCTGAGACAATCCAAAACCTCAGCCCTGCATTCCTGAACCTCCTTCTCACTAGCAGATACATTTTGCTATAAATAATCATATATCTTCCAAAAATCATAAAGAGCCAAAAGCAGGTTAAAAACACCCTGAAGTGATCTAAACAATAGGCTATTTTTACAGTGTTTTAAAAGGTCTTGTAAAAATATTTTTACTCACCTAATTCAGGGAAAAATTTCCCAATTCAATGTATTCCCATACATAGTATTCCAAGAAAACAATACAGGTAACAAATGCAATGTAATACAGCTAAGCGTCAGGGCACTGTTTTCCACCTTTGTCTTACTAAAAGCTACAGCCTGTTTTAGAAATTCAATTTCCCCTATTTCGGAAATAAACTTATTTATTGGTAGGTTACCTTGGAAACCTCCTCCCCCTTATAACTCCTACAAAAAAAATTCAAGTAGCTAAGAAATGGGCTTAGTTCACTTTTTAGATGCCTAAATTTGGAATAAATACTATTGATGATTAAACAATTACGTATCTTTATGAACAGATCTTTATGTATTTTGGAAAAAAGAACTTTTCATCTAACTGCTTTACAAACCACAAAAGTTCATGTTAGGTCAAGAATACAATTTTTATTCTACTAAGATTCTTTCTTCCTTTCTTCCGAATGGAGCATACATTTAGTAGCTATCCTGATGTCACCTTCAGTCTCCCAGATAGTGGAATGTAGAAGGCTCCATCCAGAGCCATATTTTCTACCTCTGTTAATATATTGTAAACATGGAAACAACTGCTATGACCAATGTGAAATCAATCTCCCTCAAGCCAAAATTTATGCTCTTATTCTCCTAAGCTTCAGGACTGTCAGGACTGTAAGACAATTTCTCATCTAAAACACAGATTAAACCTGTCTGATTACCTGACAACCACTTAAAGAAGTGGCAAACGTTACACATTTTCATAGTTCTGCCATTGTGGGTGTGAAATGAAGTCATCACTTCTATTCTGAATTTCAGTTACTACTTTTTCTCTCAAGTACTTAACCAAACAAAAAAGTAAATCACACAATGCCTTAAAAATCCCCACCTAACACCTCCCCAGCTCCCAACAACAACTGCAGTGCAAGATGATCCAGAGAATTGATTTACACAGGAAGGGAGGTATGTGCCTCCCTACTGAGCAAGGTTCTTGTACCTCCCAGTGCATAGTGCAGGGCTTATGTATATATATATACACATATAGGCAGTCCCAGTCTCCCATCTATGGAACCATGGAAAACATTTTGTGGAATAAAAGAGTGACAACTGATGGGGAACATTGTAATATCATAAGGATGACATCCAGTGGAGTCAAATGAAGGGTGTATAGGCAAACTACCAGCAGGGCTTTCTAAATGTGGCATGTTTGACTCTGCAATTCAAACAATATCCTTCGAAGCATCCTTTTCTGTACCAAATCTGAGGTCAAAATGGGACCAGACCTATCAGCCTGCAGCCCAGACTATGACAGCAAGAGCAAACAGCAGGATGCTGTGCTGTTACAGCAGAGGACAGACAGCAACACGGTGTGGGAGAGGTGACTGGGAGGAAGAACTCTAACCTAGCACTTTCATCTCCTCCTACAGAGCTGTGAGTGGTGCCCAGGGGATGATCAGAGTGACTGCATCGTGGGTGATGGGAAACTCAGCCGAGCTCCCCCTCATGCTCCAGAAAACTTCACAGCTCCTGGGGCTGTGCTGCCGCCCTGGCACACGCCACAGATCTGATCGGTGTTTCAATATTCTGTTGGGTTTTGCAGCACAGGCCTTGTGAAGTAACAGAAGAATGGCAATTTAAAAAAGTTTATATTTGAGTCAAGTAAACATCTGGAATTTAATATTATGAACCAAAAACTACTTTTGTCAATCTCTGACTCTTTTGCAAGCCTCTATACTCACTGTAGACAGTCTCCATTTTGAGAGCCTGACTTTAAACTTGAATCCTAACCCAGCATTTAACTGAGGTGGCTGTAAACTGATGTTCCAAGAAACCCACAAGAGACAGCGAGTGACAATCTGCCCCAGTGATTCCAATTATTACTGGTTTGCTCGTACCAATTGTAGCAACTAATTTTCTATTAAAATTGCTCTTCATCCCCAAACATCTACTGAGTGCAAATGCAAGCTGTGTCAACAAAAAAAAAAAAAGGCACCCAAGAGAGAAGGAAGCCTGCTCAGCTACCTCTTCCACAAACAAGCGTAGCCTCTTGATAATCAGCCTCTTGTTTACGAGTTAAAAGTGTCCCTTATGGCTCAGTCAGCTCTCCTTAATCCTTTATGAAATGTTCTGCCTAACAAGGGAGCTGTTTTGCTGTAGGTATACAAAATGCAGCTGCTCAAACTCCTAATGCCTGCAATGAAGACAGGCAAACAGTTACAATTTAAAAACAAAAGCAGAATACATGACTTGAATTTCCCCAACAGCAGCATTGTCAAAACCTTCATTAGCATCAATGCAATAGCACAAGAAACACTGCAATGACGATGTAGGGAGAGGTGGCCAACTGGCACATGAGGACCATGCTCTACAGTAGGGTTCAGATGTTTCTAAAGAAACAGCACTTACAGTAGATTAATTATACAGAAACCTTTAGGAAAAGTACAACCTCCACCCCCTGCAAAGTATTTTCTGTTGTAATTTGTGGGTGTGCAATAATCAATGCAATTACTCTGCTAGTTAGTGACTCATTCTGATAGGCACAGCAGCAGTTTGGCCTCTAACCCTCCTCCAAAACCTAACTTCAGATCTGTCTAAGAGAATTACAAGATAATACTTCCAGATCTACCTTTATTCATTTTCACTGGACTTATTTTGCCTTTTTTTAAGGCCAGATGCAACAGTCTTCAAGCATGATCAGTGTGCATGAAGCATAACCTGAGCTCATTAGAGCTGAACATGGGAAGATGGCAAATACCGCCTTCACAAAACACAACTTGTGTTGGGGCATCTCATATTCCAAGAAAACAAAACTAGTATATTATTAACTCCTAGGAGAATCTTATCTGACTTGCAAGTATAAGGAAAGAAGCTGGGGCAACAAAGAGCATTAATAAATGCATAAAAACACATAGCCACCACATGCCCCTGTGTAACACC
This sequence comes from Calcarius lapponicus, assembly GCA_039654755.1. Lineage (NCBI taxonomy): Eukaryota > Metazoa > Chordata > Aves > Passeriformes > Fringillidae > Calcarius > Calcarius lapponicus. The sequence goes on from CM077464.1 coordinate 102,592,724, forward strand.
ACTAGACAAAATGCATCAGTTGTGGAACTTGCTGACGGTGTTCATAAACCACGCATGCAACCAGCACAGATATATTCTACATCCCTTTCTTGAACTATTTCTGTGACTTTTTTAAGCTCTTACTCTACACTAAATTTCCAAGAAGTGTGTGCAGTTGAGGGATCAGCCTGATCGCCCTAGCAGTTCTATTTCTGCCTGCTGGAAACATGTTCCATCTGCCATCTTATTTTATAGAAATCAACAAGTTCAACTTTCATAGATCACAAAACTCATCTGCAAGGTCTGAGAAATATATTATTACATGCCTCAAACTTCTATCTGTCAAGCCCTAAAAAAAGGTCCAAAAGGTCTTTAGATCATACTAGCAAAAATAATAACATGATTTTGTGCTTTTGTAATATTTTGAGGCCAGCACTGTGGTTTGGATAGGCTTTGCAAATAAGAATACATTATAAGTCAGGGAACAGTTCCACATTTTTCCCTTCACTACCTGTTAAATAGTGGAGCTTTTTTTCTGAGCTAGATAACAAAGCTTTTATCATACTAAAACCAAAAACCTCTGATTCAGTCTTCTAGTTTCCATTTTAACTGTGTACTTCAAGTTTCAGTCTGTTCAAATCCTTGAACATTGCTGCCTACCTGTTATTTTAAGGGGCCACCAAGCTCTCAACTAAGAAAAGAAGGAGAGATAATTTAAGCAAATTACTTAGGATATATAGTGCCTAAAAAAATGTGTTGAGGATGGAAAGCTCACACCCATTCTTTTCCTTGAAATCATGGTGGCTTTGGAGAGTTACGGCCTCTCCCTGAATGTACATAATTAAAAAAAAAAAAAATCTGTCAAAATATTTGTGAGAGAATTAAAGGTGCATTTCACAATCCTACAACATTGCTGCCCTTTGTATTTCTGAAGCACTCGTGAAAAGAAAAATGTAGGAACTGTTAAAATTCCCTCAAGGAGAATTTTTTTGTGGACAACAGATGATAACAAAGCATGAAATTAACCTGTAAGTACTGAACAAGATGCAAAAAGAATGAAAAATATGTAATGACTTGACAAAAATTGGGAGCAGGTGATTTATCCCTGTTATCAAAATGCCGCTTACACAGTTGTCTTTTGTAGAGCACTGAGCCTTGAAACTGTAAAAATTACTGAAAACCACATAATCTGTATGTCATCTGTACTGGGAGAGGTTTGCTTGTTGTTTGTTTACTGAAAGCAATAATAGCACCATGAAAGTCTACAGATTCTGTATGCCAAAATTTATTTCTTAAACTGACTAGGTAAGACTAAACAGAACAGAGTCCTTGTGGAATAAAGGATGGCAAATCAGCTCACAGCTCTTTTGTTACTGCTTCTGGTTCTGCAATCATTTAACTCTTGGGCCTTTGCAATGAAGACCCACCATATTTAATTTTAAGTCAGTATAACATCCACTCTAAAATCGAAGAGTGGGTTGTGCACTTCTCAATTCCATTGCACTCCATTTGTGTGGGTTACACACGAAGGGAGTGCAATGGAATTGAGAAGTGCTGCTGTTAGAGACATTTATTATAAAATAGTAAACTTGAGGCATTTCATGGCAGGAAATATTATCAAGATTTTTATTTTCAAAACATTGGCCAACAACAATAACTTACATGCTGTAACACATCAAAATTGGATCTGAATCCTCCCTGATTATAAATTTCAAGTAGCCTTGAATTAGATCACATTTTGTATTAGCTGTATAGTAACGTAATTTTCTATTCCATGCCACAATATATTTGGGCACAAATCAGTACAAAAAATTGGAGACCCTCCAGTGGATTGTTATTTCACTGAGCAGTGAAAATCATGAAGTTAATTCTCACCTGCTGCTTCGAAGAGATAGATCTGAATGTAGATTAAATGTAACTTTGTCACATTTTGACACTGAGTACCTGACCCCATGCAAGTTGCTCCTGCGTCCTTTCAGCCCCTCTTAGTAGTCTGCCTCTGTTGTCATTACTGAGAGGGTGAGGACTTCCCCAAAGAAGTCAAACAAGTGGAGTACAACACTGAGGGGAGGCAGCTCTTCCCTGCTCCCAAGCAGTTCTCCTGTCCTGCCCACAGGGAACCCCTGCTGCTTCTGTAAATATAGTTTCAGAGTGAAGACAAGCATCCAGCGAGCTGTACAAACACAGCACTGCAGCCTGTGATTCTTCAGAGCAAGAAAAGTTTCTACTACTCCCAGCTTCAACTGTTTTCCTTAAACCAGTTTTGAAGGTCATACATCAAGGAACGGTTTCATGCTCTAATATGTACTTTATTATTTGTAAGTGATTTCCTACCAGACAAGTGGTTTGCAAGGACAGGGAACTCTCATTTCCTTTTATAGATTTGATTCGGAAATAAATGCTGGCAACATCACGTGACAAATGGGCAGCATCCACAACTTGAGCAACTCTCATAATTGGATCAGAAAGTAATGGAAAAGCCAGTCTGCTGCTGCCAGATCTATTTAGTGTCCTGTTCCTCTGCCCAAGTTTTATCTAAATTCTCCAGCATTATCTCTCTTCTTTTGACACTTCTTCCTGTCCTTATCCATGTGCAAAACCACACTAACTTACTCATTCTTAAATATTTATAATAGTAGGAAAAGGCAATACAAGTCTCTATTATATCTCTATGGCTAAACTGAATTGAGTTTCAGGAAACTTCTTCCTCTAATTAACACCCACAAGTACAGATATATGTATATGAGTAAGGATTTCCTATGAAAACTTTATTGTTTTTTCTATCCGATAGCTGTTGCCTTTTAGAACTGTTCTGGGAAATGACTGGATACAACTGCATGAACTAGTAATTTTGACTATCTGAAAGTAATATATTTTAAAGGAACCCCATAGTTTGAAGATGTGCTTACAACGTTTATAGATGCAAAATCACTCTACCTTATTATTCAGTAAGATTAAGGCATCTTAATAAAGCTTTGAGAAGTGATACAAGTAAATGCAAGTAAATCTTGGCTGCAATTTATATAACTTCCAACATTCTTCTAATGCCAATTCCCACAAATCTACTGCTGATAAGCCCCAGAAATCAGCCTTTTCAGACTAATTTAGAAGAAATTTAGCTAGCAAGTTCAGAAAAGTAAAGTAAAATTTTCAATTCCTGCTATTTGGTTCTCAATTCCCATTCTGAAGAGTACATAATTTTCAAGAACTGTGATAACAACATCCTGTTATGTATAACATGGAAAGAATGTATATACAGTAACAAATGAAATTGTTAAGGCATCAGAAGCTAAGTATTTTTTGTTAGCCCATAAATATTTTTACCACTCAGAAACTGCGTAGAAGTCAACAGAAATGTATATCCATAGGAATAATAATCTGTGTCTTTACAAATATAGATGACTAGAGACAATGTACAACTTGTGGATGGGAAATTCTGTCGGAATTTCAGAGCTGAAAGTCACTAAGGGGGCCCAACTGTGTGGCATGAAGATGTTTCCAGGGTACCTAAAAAAATACTTTAGAGAGCCTAAGATAGTTTCTTCCCTTTCTTCCCAGTCTTTTATTTATTATTTGCTACAGGATTATTTCTCACTTCAAATGTAATCTAACATGAAAGCTGCTGATCAATATTGTAAACAGATGATTAGTGTCTTGTGACTGCCAAAGAACTGCTAATGAATCTCAGCATCAACAAATGATGCTGAAACAGGGACGTGAGGTAAAATAATTGAATTGAGGGAGATAATAAAACTAGATAATTCCTTCAGTTTAAAAGGCAAATATTGCCAGAACTCCTTAAAGAGAAAGAAATTATTTACACTTGTATCAGAAATGGTAGGAAATCCATTTCTTTGTATTAGTTAAAATCAAACTGCCACCAACTACAGCACTGCCTACCTGAAGTAAAACACAACTTGCCAGTCTGAGGTCATTGATACTGGGCCCTTCCAACCTGCAACAACTGAGCTGAGATTCCAAGGAGGTTCCCTGCACCTTCTCTCCCTTCTCTTTCCTTCAGGTACTACTTGGCTAAAGAGCCTGCAAGAGCCACCACAGGGCCATCAGCAACCTCCTTGCAAGACAAGCGGTTGCACATGAACAAAAAGAACCTGCCTGATGTTGCACCTGGTGAACAAATTTAATTCAGTTGGATCTGCAGAGAAAACCTGACAGAAATAAATAACTTCTTCTAGCAGCGACCACTGTGAATTTCTAGGGAAACTCCATTCCAGAGATATTCACCTTTTTCAGAGCTCTTGCCTCCTGTGAATGACTGAAAGAGATGGCTGGGCAATAAAAGCATACAGGTTATTCCCAACTCACTAAATATCTCCTTGAAGAAGGCCAGGAACAGGTGGATTGTAGACAACAGCCTTTAAGCAACCATAGATTTTTGAGAACTGAAGGTAGTTCATCACCAGTAGTTACTTTTAATCAAACAAACAAACAAACAAATTCTAGACAAGCTCCTCTTCCTCTCTGCCTGTCCACTGATCCATTGTTTATTAGTCCATAGCTTTTTCAATTTTCCAACTTAAAATACACTAGCAAGGGAAAGAACCTTCTTCATTAATTTGATCAAAGACTTTTAACAGTTAAACCAGAAAACATATGTAAACACAAGAAGTGAAATTCTTGATCAGTTATATCAAGTCCAAACACTGCAAAATAATCCAATATCTACATTTAAAGCAAACAATAAATATTTAAATACACAATGGAAAAGCTGTCTATTTCTGGGGAAAAAAAGGCACTGACTTGGAGAACTCAAGACTCTAAACAGTACTTCGATCTGTCACACTTGGTGTATGACACATTTGGTTAAACATAAATGCCTTCTTCATATGGAGCTGTTTTTTTTTAAGCTGTAGCTTTCTTATCTACCTTTTAAAGACTGAGGTTTATTTTTAATGCAATATAATTTAATTAAGCAAACATCTGATATACATTTTTAATCTATTAATATAGATAAGTTCATGACAGATTCAGTGTGTAAGAGGAAATCTGTGTAAGAGCTTTGCTTTTCAGGATTTGCCTTCTACAGGACCATACTTTGAAACAGTATTTATGCTGCAATTAAAAAGGCAACTAAATAATAAAGCTTTTTGCCTATTATACTTTTGCCAGTGTAATAATTTTTCACAAAGATTTCTTTACATGAAGCTATAATAAAATGTGGTTACAGAGCAGAGTGATCTTCACAAAAGAACAGTGATCTACAAACCAAAGTTTTGTGACCTTTTCTATTGAAAACTAAAGGACACTCACATCCCCTATATAAAGTATGTTTTTTTGTTGCTCAGTATCAGAAAATATAAGTTAGTTCTCTAACACATTTATTGACTTCTAGAAACCATATTGAAACATAAAAATAAGCAAATATTTTAATTCATTGGCTCTTCAATGCATTGCATTTGTACAATTTCTACTTTTTAATGTTTCCCCCCACAGCTGAGTATTTAGCACTGTCCTTGGGTGTCAGATGTTTCCCACACAAAATGACTGCACTGAGCACACGTAGGCTGCAGCAGATCTCAGCAAGGTTAGAGGACATTTTGCTTTTGCACCCCCAGGCACATGGTGCAATGGGACCCTGATGTTAATTTGGACCTTTGAAGTACATAAACTACTGTGCAAGGCTCCAGTGGCCATCAGCATCTTCAGACATCCCAGATGGGGCAAGGCTTTAACCTGTCCTTTGCCCTTGGTAAGCAGGCTGGCAGAACTGTGTTCTCAACACAGCCTGAGCAGGCTGCTGCTCCCTTGAACAATTAATAAAAACGTAGAGAAAATGCTGGCTTCATAAAACAGCATTTTAGTACAACAGCAGTTGCACTTATGTTGATGGTGACTGTTGTGGACAACTAGGAATATCTTTTTTCTACATTTTTAGTAGAAACAAGATGGCAAACACACTGCCCCAGCTCATTAACAATAGCTACAGGATCCATAGAGCTACACCACACAAGAAGATGAAATGTAGGTCTGCAAGCAAACCTTAAAATAGCATAAATAAACATAGTCCAATTGCCAGTAATTGATCCATGATCATCTTGTTTATGATACACTTTTAAATCACAAGTCAGTGCTAATAGCCCCTTGATGCACAATTATTATCTGGTTCATTACTACATATACTTCTAATCGTATAAGCTGGTAAACTGCAAGATATTTATTATCAAGAGAATACTGAAAAGTCATTTTCCCTTTAGAAGCAAACAACGAGATAAACATTTCTGCTTCTACTGGAGTAAACTGGCTAGCAGGATTCAAGAGACATTTCAGGTTTTTGGTAAAGCAACAGCAATATTGTATTGCCATGTTTCAATTATATAAATTATAAAGACTCATTCTAAAATAGATACCAAAGATTAAACAGCTAGCTGAACTGATTTAATGTATTTCACCAAATATATTAAGTGGTTCCTGTTACTCCAGGTAAGCTGACTGAACTAAACATTTCCAAAAGGAAAACTGCATTAAGTTCCTAAAAATATGGTAGAAAATAATTTGCAATAGAAGAGGACAACAAAGGTATGACGGAATATTATTAAATAAAATAGCTATCTTTGTTAGGTAACAGCCACAAGAGTTGATAGATATTAAAAAAAAACACCCAAGAATTTTCATAGCAAAATTATGTTGCTATGAAAATTATGCTGCTAAAAGCCAGTTCTGTTGGCTTTTTTTCTTTCCTTAGAGACAGATATGAGTTGTATATCACAAAGTTTTGCTAGATTAATCACACCTGATAAATGTGTGAGAAATTCACATCTGTGAATAGCAGCAGTGTAAGAGCAAAAACCTAATGTGAAAGCAAATATTTCATAGGAGTGAGCCTCTGATAGCTTAATTATATCATTCAGAAAGACAGCATGATTACAATGCTGGAAAAAATCCTTAGGTCAGAATACCTGTTCTACCTTAATAGATCAATGCAGATCCACTGCATTCACATACTATATGAATTTAAGAGATGTAATTTAATAGGCCTTACGTTTTCAGATATTTGCTCCCTGTGACTAGAACAAAATGGTTATTAAACCTTTTGGTGAAATTCTGACATTTATCAACCTCACTCATCAGTTCGACATCATGCAATTTAAATTTCGTGTTTATACATTGTTTTAATATATCAACATAGAAAAAAATTGATCTTTCTTAGATTTCAGTTTTCAAAATATATCTCTTTGAAAACATAATCCAGTTACCAGTTTTTAAATGTTATTGAATTGTGTACCTGATTGCAAATTTAAATAAAGAAATTCTAATGGCAACTTATAGCACAATTAAAATATTCTTCTGAATATATAAAATTATTCTCCATTAGTGCAGTGTAAGTCTGGTACACTGCAAAATGCAGAGTCAGTTCTCTGACTTGGAAATTTTCTGTTTGCAGATTTACAGCCAATTCCAACTGTAACTTACTGCTACAGATACTGTATTCACATGTAGCAACTCACACTTACCTGCTCATAATGAAGATTTCCAGGAACAAAGTTGGAAAACTACAGATTATCTAACATACCTCCCAGAAAACAGATGCTGTGTGGCCGTATCATTGGATTGCATGTCATAAACCAGATATAAGATTGTATGTCATAGACATAGATGTAGACATTCATCTTTGAGCTCTTTAGTTAAAACTAAAGAATTAAGTCAACAGATAAGTATTGAAATCTGAAAGTATTTCCCTCAACATTCATATTCTGCTACTCACCTTGGGCCTTAAAAAAAACCAGAAATAAAATGTATTGTAAAACGAAGTTAGCACACCAATTTGCATATTCAGCATCCAGACTGCTCTTCCACAACCAGAGCATTGGACTTTTCCCGAAACTGCTCTTCCACAACCAGAGCATTGGACTTTTCCCCATTCCCTAATGGGGAAAAGTCAGTCCATCCTAATGTAAAACAAACCAGTCACCTCTTGTCTAACTCAGGGCTCCAATGCTGCCATGTCAAACCACTGGGATATCTGAGACAGGGGATGACAGAGGCCATTCCTGCCTTTCCCTGGAGGCAGTCACCCACCCCCGCATGGTGCAGCTGCATGAAAAGGGTCATCCTCTCCCTCTTTCCAAGGGTCACTGCCCAGGAAAGTCAGTGCCCAACAGAAACACCCTCCCTGCCACAGTCTTGGGGTGGGAGCTCAGCTGGGCCAGTGTGAGAAGCAGGAGAGAGATGGAGACACCGCTGAGATGGGGTGTCCAAGCTTTCCCTGGGCACTGACAGTGACCAAGAAAAACACCAGCTGCACATGCACAGACTATGCTTTAACTGACTTGGAGTTAAAGCTTTTAACAGAGATAAACCAAACACATCACTAAATAGTGGGACAAGAGATCCCATTCTATTTGGCTTTACAAAACCACTCAGAATTCTAATGATGCATGAAAAAAATATCTATTTTTACTAAATTATTTAAGTTCTACACTGACATCCCATGGAAAACAAGTGTTTTCCATATCTCTAAGTATAAACAGTAAGGAAAAACTAATGTGCTCTTCCAAAATTACTCAAGCACAGGTCACAAAGTACTTCTGCTGAAACTGAAGCATGTCATAGCTCTAGACTAAATCATTAAGCTCACTTCAGATGGTTGCATTTATCTGGGATTATATATCTTGCTTACACCACTTGGAGAGCCAGGGCAAGCATATAAGAGAGTCCAAAGAAAGGAATACAGCATGCCTTTGCCTTTCCTTCAAGAGTTTTATTTTCTCTTTGAGAGTTTTGTTTAAAAATTATTAAAAAATACCCCAATCAGTCTTACCTAGATCACTGTAGAATTATAAAAAGAGGGAAAACCAGTGTGTTGCTATCCATTTTATTAACTATTCCATGTTAGCTGAAAACTATTAAATATTCTATCAAGGCAATCAGTTCCAGTGTTCCATATTACTTTTTCTGAACAGTCTGGACCAGGCAGTCTATGAATTTGCCATATTTACTGTTATGATCTTTTAAGAAATTGGGGATTTTTGTAACACTCCAATTTCAGTATTTAACATAAATAATACTGTAATAAGCCAATCATGTTGGCAGAAGTACAGCACATACTGGAAATACCTGTTCTTGGAGGTGATTTGAATTGAGCAACTGGGTAGTGCTTTGGACAGATATTATTCAAGTCCCTGTTGGCATATTCAACATGAGTAGGTCAAGTATATGGCTAGATGTTGTGTTATTTTTTGCAATTCAATAACAGTGCAAATATGAACTGGGAATATTTCTCCCCTACAAACATAAAAAAGCAATTATAGCCACATCAGCATGAAAAAAATATAAAGTACACTGTGAGTGTTGGTTTGCCTGCAAATTTTCATGAAATAACCCTAACAAACTACCTAAGAAAGTTTCAAATGTAGCTATAATGGCTTTTGGAGATGATCTGGAAAACAAGTTCTGCTGATGAAACCTTTTTTTTCTTATTAAACTTCATCTATTTGAGCAAGATTCCCCAAACCACTGAAACTATGGGCAACAGACTAATGAAAGGGAATCATAATACTTAAGACTGTGGTGTTCTAGGACAAAAACAAGCAGCTATTGCCAAAGATAAATCAGCTTTTCTAACCCAAACATCCCGGGGAGTGGACGACTGCCTAACTGGGGATTTTGCCTGACAAAAGGGGTAGAAGCTGTAAAGGACAAGGGTAGGCAGCATATGTGACAAAGAGAAAACAGCACACAAGGAAGGAGCTGGGGGAATGATTCTTTCCTTTCTGGAGGATAAGCCACCAACAAGGACAGCAGAAGGAGAAGTAACAACCTTAGAATCACCTGCCTTCAGCTGAGCAAATCCTCCAGAACAAGTAAGAACACGATGGGAATGTGCCCACTACAATGACTGCTTTGGTCTAGGTCAGTTTTTTTTCTATGCTAAAAGTACAGGTTGTGGGGAAAAATTGTCTTGGATCTACAGATGTACCTGTTTTGAGAAACTGCCTGAAGAACATGTCTGTACTTCAATTAAAATCAGATGCAACACTCCTACCTTTAGAGAAATAGACATCTTTGAAACACTACTCAAAAATGTGCTTCGGTTCCATGCTTAAGCGGCACTCAAATTTTGAATCAGTGACATATTTCAACCTCCAGAACATTTAATTTCTTTCCTATTTGTAAAGCTCCAAAGATATGGTTGAGATCTAGCCTAGGACTAGATCCTTTGTACCAGAAAAGAGACTCTGATCTTCCAGTCAAACTGTAGGGGGGAAAAAGAAAAAAAAATAAATCCCTGAACATGTCCTCAGGTGGGGAGCTCCCTCTCCTTATCATGCTAGCTCTCAAACAAGATACATTTTCGATGTGATTTTGATTTCACTTGATGTACTGTTAAAAACCAGCTTAAACCAGCTATAAGGAGTAAACGGGAGGTTATTTTTTTATTCTAAATTGGTTATTTATTCCACTATACAGCTAGGAGGAAAAGGAGAAGGAAGAGTTTGAAGAGAAATAAAGCATTCCAAATAATCTAAATAGGAGAAAAATAATAAAATAAACATTCCTAAAGAAAATTAGGCATTGTTAAGAGAAACTTTAAAACTTGAAGGAAAAAAGGTCACTTTTAATGATTAATTTCTTCACTTGACAAGAATTCACAACCATCACAGCTAACCCTCTGGCAATTATAAAAATGCCCTGACTGATACTCACTTGTGAGTTCAACTGTAGTTTGCAAAAAAATATTACATAAAAGAGTGATTTTTAATTATTTTTCTCTGGCTTTAAAACTTTTACCTTCTTAATTGGATTTCTGATATCCCAGAGACCTCTCAAGCAACAAAGAATTTCAGTTTGGAAAGTGGGATAGTATTTCACTTGAGCCATATCAGTGTGTGTAACTCACCTAAAATCTGCAGCAGACATTTTGATTATTTTAAAGGGCAAAGGAACAAGTATGTAGATTTGGTTATGATGGTTTATCTCCAGATTTTAACAATGTAAAGTATTGAGGAGAAAACAAATGAACAGCAAGAGACGAGCAAAAGCATCTCAGAATATGTAAGGAGTGAATGTAGTCACTGAAAATTTTTCCTCTTTATTCACAATTTCCAAATGGCCATCCAATTAATCTGGTAGAGGATGTCATAATTCTGTTTCTTCAGTGATAAAAAAAGAGAAAATTTGCAGTAAATAAAATACAGAAAATAAAAAAATTGTAGACATTCTGTGATTTCCAACATTTGCCATGGAAGTGAATCTTTGCTCTGTAAATCAGCCTCAGCACCTAAGTACCACCCTCATAGTAGCTATGGGAAAAGTACTCCCAGGACCCATTGGTCCTCTGGAATTAGTATGGCAGGTAAGAGGAAGAATGGTGGTTGATCTTTGAGATTTAGCACTAGAACTGTCTTTCTAGTTCTATGGTAAAGTAGCAGAAAAGAAGTGTTATTAAGGAAAGCACTCCAGTTGAGAGAGACTAAAAGACCCACATTAATTTCTGCTATGACTCTTAACAGTGGTCTCTGTTAAAAAACCCAACAAACTCAAATATCTCAACCCATAGTGCTCTGCTCTCCCTGTGCTGTAGGTTTTTGAAGGAAGCTTTATTTCACCTTAGCTCACATATTTTAATGTATCTCCATTTTGTCAATTGGGCTTTAAAGTATTTTTGACTTTCTAACTTGTATCTTCATTAGTCAAATTAAAACATTACCCTCGATTTTGTAACAATAGAGATAACAGAGAATGACTTTACACAATAGTCTGTTACTAATCCAAAAAGCCAAAACGTACCTATTATGTTTTCTTTCTACTGCCAAATTTTATCTCACTCCTGAAATACTAATTTAAAAATATTCCTTAATTATTTAACACTGAACTACTTTTCCCTTTTTAACTTGCCATCTCAAAAGTCAGAATTATTCAATACAAAATAAATTGAAATTCAGCTGCAGCCAAAAATGACATTTTTCTCAATTTAGTAACATCACCACAAGAGAAGAATGTAAGCAATATCTTGATTTCTATATATGACGGCAGAACGACAAGGCAAACATTTTGTAAAACTTTCACAGAATACTCAACCCAGCAATTTCTAATCATCCTAAATGCATGGCAAAAATGCATTCAGTGGAATGTACACATACTTACACAAGTAGATTATTATGAATGCTATCAGTAAGACTGATAATTTGCAAATGATTAAACTGCAAAGATAAATAGAAGGTTGATTTTTATAACTTGATTTTGGCTTTGCCTAAAAGGATTGACAAGGAGCTGGTACAATTGTCAAATATAGTCATGAATCCCCATTTTAGGCATCTATTTATTTCAACAAAATTCCTAAGAGATACTCCGTTTATAAGAATTAATATTTTCTACAGTCAAGGAATTTTGAAACTATTCTTTTTATGAACACAACTTATTTATTTTTATTCAGTTTCTCGAGAAGACTTGAGACTTTATTTATGTGGTAGTTTTATTTAAGGCTATGTTTTTCTTGAGATTCAGAAAAAGGAATGCTCTTACATTTTTTCACATTATCCTCCCAGCATACCCAAGATCCAACGCTCACAGCTTCATCCTGAAAAACGTACCATGATTATTCTACCTCCCTGCAGAGATGCTCTTTTAATTCTCTAACTTCTCTGTAAGAATGAAGTTGAGAACAATTGTTTTTCATGCCGCCCTTTGCAAGTTGTTACAGTACTTAATAGAATAACAGTTGGGACTATGGAATCACACATGGAAGTATGCAGCACGTCAATGATTACAAATCAGCACAGCACATCAGCATCCAGCCATGCAGCACAGCAGCCAAAACCCCACCCTTTTCCAACCAAGGGCCCTGGTGTGCCGGCAGTGATTCTGGGAGGAAACTAGCTGAGGGTGAAAGTGTTTTCTAGCAAGTGAAAGGGACAAAGAGCGTGATAGCTGACCTTGTTATTTCCTGGTTATTGCTCTCTGTGCTGAGGAAATAGGCATTTTAGCAACAGCAGCTCCAGCGAGCCAAGATTGTCTCATTTTTAATGGATTAAGATAACTTTTCCTTATAGAGGGACCTTTGTTTTCTGTTTGGACAGCAAAATGACAACAACATGAACTGCTGCTGTGTTTTTCACTTTTCCAGCAGCAAAGTTTTTTAAGATACATACGCTTAAAAATCCAGTACGTACATCTTTAAATACATCACTTAAGCCTACACTTAATATTTAAACCAAAGAGAATTCCTGCAAATCCAGTGAGTTGGTGGACCTGTCAGTCCTTTGGGAAAAGAGATATCTTGCTCTGCCCCCTGACTGAGAACCGGGCAGAGCAGAAATCTGAATTTCCCAGATGAGTGCTCTGACTGTCTGCCTTGGAAGCTCTCCCTGGCTGCACATTTAGCAGACAGCTTTGTTAGGAAACACTCTTCCAAGTTTTCTTGGATTATTACAAACTTTTGGTTTCAATGAATCAGCATTTCCAGATGAAAAGCTGCTGTATTGAAAAATTAATGAGCAGCTGTATTTATAACAACCTCTGAGATGATATTTATCAGTTTTGTAGTTCTGACTGAACAGTTAGCTGTGTATTAGCAGCCAACTTGACCACTACAACATGCCCTCCTCCCCTCCAAATGCATTTAGGACTTAAATCAGTAAATTATTAAGAACTTTAAAATTTTACTGATTCAAATAAACTGCTCTTTCAAGAATGCATGTTCTCACAATGCTGATGTATTTGTGTCATTATGGAAAAGGAGAGAACTGAAATATTAAATTGGTAGCTTCCTCATGGCTGCAAAATAAGGAACCTCACACAAGAAGATAGCTCACTGTGGAAAACACTCAAGATATATTTAGCATTACCAAACTGTACTATTTCATTTTTTAATGTTTAATTACAGATAAACTGTGACTTAAATGATTAGAATGCTTCATTAAAAGTATATATACTTCTTGTTGCTATTGTAAATCAAGATCCACAGAAGAATGCTTACTCATAGTTTATTCAGTTGACAATATAAAAAGTTTCTTTCAGATATGGTTAGCAGTATTTTCTGATTATACCCAAAGGCCTCTGTAAATATTGAAGACTAAAGCCCAAACATAACTTTTTGTGGACTTTAAAATGCCATTTGTGGACTGTCAGAAGACCCACTGAGACTGTATTAAAGCATTCATCCTTCTGCTGCTTTGAAAATCCAGGCAAAAGCTCCTGTTTGCTGTAGCAAGAGGGGAACACACTGGCAATGTAAGTATGGACTTAAAATTACCATTACAAGCAAGAATGGACACCTCCAAACGTTAAACAAACCCACCTCTCTACACCTGCAGCTCATGAAACCTACTATTTGTGACAGGGTTAATTCAAAGAGAAAAAGAAATGTAGTAATTTCAAAATACCACTTCAAAATTAGTGATGACTGGCACACAGATGAGACATTTTTATAGAGTCCTATCCACACTGAATATACAGTAATTACCTGGAAATTGGTCAGTGCTTTATGTGAGGAACACTAAGTCACTACAGTATTACTTTTCCATTATTGCTACCATGGACATGGATAAGCACAATCCCTGGTAAGTTGCAACTGCATGTAATACATGCATCCTGATGTTACCATAGGAAACCAATTCCTTAAGCCACAGTAATCCTTTTAAACTAAGCTAAATCAGGTTATAGTAGCCAAGTGTAGCTTGTATCTCTGAAACATCTGTTCTCACATAACTTTTAAATATATTTTTTAATTATATATTAAATCTGTATATTCAGAAACATGGACGACACTACTACAAAACCAAAATCTGTCCAACATGCTTCTATGGAAAAAATCCTTCTAAGTACAAATATTTATTCCTACACTTCACTTAAGAGGAAAGAAGAAAAAAATTAATATTCTGTCATGGCACATAAAAACACTTGCACTTTCCCATATGACTGCCCTCTCAAGACAGCACAATGTTTCCTCAACAGCTGAATTTCTAAAAGCAAATACAGGAACACAAAGCCACAGTTTCTTACAAAGGTTTCCTTATTACTAAAATAGCCTTATGCAGCAAAATCATGTCCAGGTTTCAAGTGTCCTCCTTCAGCTGCAGTGGTACATACTGTTTTTTAAGAAGTATTCTCAGAGCATGCACTGTCTGCAGAGCACAAGTGTGACACATAAGTCTAAGTGACATCCAAGTCTAAAAGGAATGCCCAGTACCCACACAGAAGGTACCAGCTCACATGTTGTACTACCTGGAATATGTTGTGTTGAGAAAACGATGAGAAGTCATTTAGAAAAGTACCATGGAAAAGCCCAGTAGCTCTCCCCTTCCCCCCAACACACACACATACACACAAATAAAAGACTTGATTTATTTTAGAAAGATTCAAGAGTATTCCTAAAAACTCCTTCCTATCCAACTCCTCTCTGTTCTGATGGATGTAGCAGAAAAAAAGCACATATATGGTTTTGCTTTCATTGATCTAACTGCATTTACCAGACTGAAGCAAATATTGTAATTCCTAATCTTACAATGTTTTCTTTAGATTCCTAACACAGATTCCCTTAACCAACACGAATACATCATCTGATTTTCAAATGATCCCACAGACTACTCCATGGATTTCTGTGGAAAAGGGCTATTTGAAGCAATACATAATTTTCCTATGTTTTCAACTTCCCAGGGAAGTTAAACTTGCAAAAATTTATGCTCAAATCTCAATATTTTCTTTTGCAAACTGTCATAGTTCAATTTTCCTGAGTCTTGGTTTCTTAAATGGCTTCATAAGTGATCACACCACATCTGTACTCTGCCAATAATGTTACAACAAACAAAATACAAACTGAGATTTAAGTTTCCATTTTAAAGAGAAACAATACAGAATTTAGCTCTAATTAATTAAACCCAAGTACATTTAAAATAATTTTAAAAATGAAAGATTTAAATTGTGCTAGAACATTAAATAATCACTAAAACTTACTATACTGATGTAGACCACAAAAGCAAACGTCTTCACAATCAAAATGAAAGTTGGAGATTTACTCTTCTTTGGCAAATGATTGAAATAAGATTATTTCAGTGTACACAAACAACTGAAATTATAATCTATTCATTTTCAAAGCCTTAAACAAATTGTTCTGGCCCAGGAGAAATGGAAAGCAAAATGAACTGCAACCTAATCTGTAACAATTCCAAAGAAGTCTACCCTTATTGGAGAGAAGAATGAACAAAGAAACCCTCCCAAACCAAGCACAATGTGGTGCTTTTGAAGTCAGATGACAAAGCTGGCTAGCCAGCTTCCAGACCAATTCTGAGTTCAGAGACTCCGTTTGCCTCACACTGTGAACGCCAGTGCTGAACTCTTGAACCTGGAAGCAGCAGAAGCAGCTCTGTGTCCATGGGCCCCAGCAGAAGATCACAGACCTCCTGATGAGAAATGCCCAAAACCTCTGCTCAGAACAGTGAGGAGGCTGCACACTCCCAGTATTCATGACAATAACTCAATCTTTTCTAATTCCTATTTGAAGAACTTGACTAAAATATCTTCTGCCACATGTCTAACCCTTTCAGCATGTACATGTCACAGAATGAGAGCTCACAGTCAGTGGGGTTTTTTTTGGTTTTTTTTTTTTTTTAAATAAGAAGGACCTATAGATGATAAGGGAAAGGAATACAAACTCAAATAAATGGATGTAGTTTTTTACTGGCTGTGCCATTCCAAATGATTGTGCCTTTCAGAATAAACTTAAAATTTCTCATGTCCTAAGAGATTCTGTAATTATTAATCTGTTTATATATTGTTTATTCCATCTCACTAGTACTCCTGGCTTTAAAAAAGAGCATAAATAAATGAAAATAAAAAAAAAAACAGTGAAGAAGCAGATGCCCCTTTTCAAAACATTATCATTAATATAGAACAACTATAAACTGCCTTTCAAAATAAACAAAACTCTTATTACAGATTTCTAATGAATCCTTAATTAAAATCCACTAATTCACAAAAATCTTTGTAAGAAAGCCCAGCAAGTCCCATTTCTCTTTCTTATAGAGGAACAGACTTGAAGTATGGAAAAATCCCTTGAAAGAGTGATATCTGGTGGATAAGAAGGCAGTAAGAGGCATGTAAAAGACTGCCCATATTCTGTCAGGAATTCCAAAGAATTAGATGAACTCTTTCCATCCAGACTAACAACAGAGAGAACTCACACTTCCATGTGTGCAGAGGTGTGTGGCAGACAACACAGCCACATGAACAGTGTCTGCTACTGATCTGGGCATCTCACAATTCCCTGTGTGCTCAGTTCACAAGATGTGGATTCCATGCCTTGAGAAGTGTGCCATGTCCAGCACAGCAGCATCTGTTTGCACAGCTGAGTGGGGGACACTCCTCCCTGGCCACTTCCATCCTGTATTGCTGTCCTGGGGCTGCCCACAGCAGTCCAGACTCTGCAATGGCAGAGATGAGGTAAAAAAGGTTTGACTTGGCAGCAGCTTCCTCTCAAGTCTCGTCAAGGCTGGAAATGCTGCGGCAGGAGATGTGAATGAAGTAACACTTAAAATGCAGCTGGGAACCAACTGTGTCATCCTGCCTCAAAGGAAGTGACCATCTGACTCCACGGATGCAAAGTCCCACTGAAGCCTAAAAGAAGGAACTTCTTATTAACAGAAATCTGTATCATTGAGAAATCCTTAAAAAAATCTTCTCTTGAAGAGAGCCACATCTACTTGTGTGCAGAGCCGTGGTGACAAAGAAGAGTGGAGAGCAACTGTGTCTCCTTCCAGGCTACCCCTAACTCTTGTTTCTGAGAAGGAAGTACACAGTTGTCTTAGATGGTATTTAAGAAATCTGAGTCAGGAGCTTAAAACTATGACAACATGTAAAGGAATAATTATATATCTAGTGAGAAAGGAATGCATGAAGGAGGGATACTTTGTCTGGGTGCCAGCACCAGTGAGTAACAGCAAATGGTTCAAACTGGAAGGGCCTTTCCCTTAAAGAACCAGTTGGTCTCCATTGTTTGGAGGATCCCTGAGTGTTCTGCAGGTTTAGGGCTCTGAAAGAATCTGCTCTGCACTTTCTGTAGATACCGTCTGATCCATTCCAATCCACTCAATCCTGCCTCACCTACTGTATTCTGGAGCTTTGAGATTTAAAGCTGAAATTTTTTTTTTGGTAATACTTAATAATCATCTCACAGAAACAAGGGGGAATGTCACAGGATAAACATGCTTTTATTGTGCTAGTATATACAAATGAACTGCCCTGTAGCTACATTGTTTTTTACCTCATACATCTTTAAATCATTATACATCTTCATTTTTCTTCTATGTTCATCTCTCACAGTAAAGGGAAACTTATCATAAGGATAAATGTAATAAACTACTACAGTCAATATTTTTCTTTAAATGGTCACCAACACATTTTGCCTTGCACTTATTTGCTATATTGGAAGGATATGATTTTAAAAAAATACTTGTATTAGAGGTGGAGTTTCTTTTCCCAACAGTTCATATTGATAGTCTGATTACTGCTTCTGGACTTTAAACACTAAGGTCCTATAAAAATGAAATTAAACAGAGCCATGAAGAATTCAATAAATAAAAACATTCCAAGTAAGTGTTGTCTCTGATCTCCGTATCTTACTTTATTATCTGAGCAAGAAATTAGTTTTATCTTTCACAATTACTAAAATAATAATGATCTTAGATTATTCAATTTTTCTCCTTTATATTCAGCTGTAGGTGATCTCTAAATCTTTTAAGTTTTGTTGAAGCAACAGGATGTCATGAGGTGCGTATTTGACCTGAGAGTAGTGGGATTTTTTTTTTTGAGGACTTTATTTTACATTTCACTGACAGTTTTCTTACACCTTCAAAAAGCATCTGGATTTTCTGTCTTCATGGGCACCTATCCTATCACTGGATGGAGTCTCTAGATGGCCCAACTGTCCAACACTTTTGATTTTAGAATAGGAACTTCCTCTCCTAGATTAAAAAAAAAACCTTTTTTGCATTCCTTTGCCACCCAGTTCAGATTACCCCCCCACAGCAGGAGGTATCCTGAACACACTGAGATAAACTCGCAGAGTTTGTTTTCCCACTATTTAGCTTCAGGCAAACATCACATTAAATCTGTCCATGTCAGTGTTCACTCTGGCTGGTGCTACAGAGAGACCCTCTTGATCACTGCTGCAGCCCTGTTTGACAAATTACTCCTGAACCTCTTTTTGTTATTTACAATTGTTATTGTATATA
The DNA here is from genome assembly GCA_039654755.1 of Calcarius lapponicus. NCBI lineage: Eukaryota > Metazoa > Chordata > Aves > Passeriformes > Fringillidae > Calcarius > Calcarius lapponicus. Next base: position 102,611,890 of record CM077464.1, read on the forward strand.
TAAAAAATATATTTACATATTTTTGATAATATCTTATAGGGTTTCATTTTTTTTTCCAAAGATTTTCTATGCATTTGCTGTTCACAAAATCTCCATCAACTGGAACTTCTCACATCTATCTTAGGTTCTGCTAAGTAAAATAACTTTGCAAAAAATGATACTTTATCCGAAAAAGCCCTCAAACCCACCACTTACACTATAAAAACCTTATGGGAATCAGAAAACCTTGAAACACTTTGAGGGCATCTTGTGCAACAAGACCAATAGGCAAAAATGAAAGCATCAGCTAAATTTATCTTGCTCTGTTCTATTGAGAGTTTTGCATTGTCTTTTTTTTTCCTTGAAGACCACATAAAGTATAATCCACAACTTAAAAGTTTTGATCTGCTTCTGACCAATACTCTTAGTAAAGTATCTTCTCTACACAATGGTTTAAATTCCAGTAGTTCACCTCCCTGTCTGAACAGTTCACACACATCAGCTAGGGCCACGCCATCTGAGGGAAGGAAAACTAATATACTGTATTTGGTGTCATTAATCTGTGTTTTTCTACATGTGCAGCAGTGAAAAAAAATTGGTTTCCCTCATTTCTTGCATTTCTCCAGAATAAAAAATGTGATGTTGGTTTTGTAATGAGAAGCCAGGATCACCTTGACTGGCAAACCTTGGAGACTGAGCCATGACTCCATCTGATTTTCTTTCCATTTAACCCAAAAAGCAGGGGAGGTTCTTCAAGGGGATGAGGGAAGTGGGATTTATTTTTTTAAGGCTGTCTGGTCCTTTAAGTTAGGATGACATTTTGTAGTGTACCACTTCTACCTTCCTACAATGAAAGGAAAGTACTTCTAAGGAGGTTTTTAAAATATTATTATTTTAAATGAGACACATGTGGCAATTGGTTTGTTTTTCAGTCAAATAAGAGCTCAGCTTCTCATGACGAATTAATAGTTTTGGGATGGAGAATCCCCATTTGTTGAAGGCTGGTCATGGGAATCCCCCAGATTTTTTTTCATATGCAGTGTACAAGGATCCTTCCAGATAGGAGACCTTTGAGATCTCTGGAGATCAATAACAAAGAAGAAACTATGCAAAAAACTTTAATATCTCAATTATATTCAAGGAAAAGAAGCAAAAAATTTGTGAACGTGGCAGACATAAGTAAAGAAGCAGATTCAGGAGACTTTGCTGTCAAAACCTTTTTCACAAACAACACTTTGAGCTTCGTGCCCTCTGCTCAAAGTTTTGTGAACTCAGCATTTTTCAGTGAAGTGTTCCCCTTCAAGCCAGCCTGTGTATTTTTGCAGAGGCCTCAGCTGCCAAGTAGAACCTGACATTTTAAAAAGGTGAGTAGCTCTTGACCATATAAAATCAGGCATAGGATTTCAGCAGCTGAAGAATATACCTGAAACTATGCTCCTAACATTTCTCCAGAAATAAAACCTCACACTAACTGGTGAACCACTAAAACCAAAATTCTGTGCTTAAAGCAAAGAATATTTGAAGGCAAACATTACACTTTAGAATCCTTAAGGGGTTTTTTAAATCCATGAGATGTTGTAGGAAGAAACCAGTGAGGTTATGGTCCCATTGTCCTTTATGGCCTCAGATTAAAAATGTTTGGTAATAGTGAAAAAGTAAGGCAAATAGGGTATGCATATGTATATTTGTGTAAAAACATGAACATGAAAACTGCTTTTGAAAGGCTCTCCAACAAGGATCATGGAGAGGACCAGAAAAAAGTAAAAGAAAAGAAAAAAACAAAAAAGAAAGAAAATAGTAGCCTAGATGCCAACTACTGGTTATCTGCACTGTTAACACAATAGGTCCAGTGTTTTTAGTGGACACTGCCAATGCTCTTAGTCTTAAATTAGAGCAGGCAGCTGTTTTAGTGTACAGCTGAGCATGACATAAGCCTGCGTAAACACTTTTCTCTGTCACATTCTTCTAAGTTGCTGAGCATTGTATTTTTCTCCCTTCATGTAGAATAATCCTCTTCTCCAGAAGTTCCAAGTAACTTGTAAATTGCACTTCAATTCTACCATTAGAAAAAAACCCAAAAGATTGGAGGGACTATATAATTTGTCAGGGTGGGTGTGTGTATCACACATCAAAATGTCTACTTTTAAGGCTAGCAAGCTCCATAGCACTCCACAAACACATTATCCCTATTCTCTTGAGCCTACATTTTCCAATGTCAACACACTTGGCAGATTCCAAAGCCAGTTCTGTTGATAGTGATAGGAAATCCCTACCTGTTGTTCCTATGGGTTTTCATATATAAAATAATCATAAAGCATGCTGATACACATCTGTACCTACAAAGAAACACACTGCAAGAAACAACTGATTTGATTCCATAGAATTCCTTGCTGTCCTCACATTTTAAGTGGACTCAATTACTGAGGATTTTTTAAAATTGAAACATTGAGATTGCACAACTAACACTGGCAAATTGTGAAAATCCTAGCAGACTTTTCAATAAGCACCTCTCTCCCTTCTTCTCCTCCTCCCTTCAGTTTACATTTACTTTTTGGGGCGCCTATGGTCAGGCAGGGAACTGCAGAGAAGACTGAAACAAATGAACAACAATTTGTACAGTACCGAAATTATTAAGTTGAAACCATGACACTGATTTGCATGAAAAGGCAGCTGACCTGCATCTTATGACTTATCTTTACACAAAATGAACTCTGAAGCTCACATACAAACGCAGATAAACTGCTCTATCTTCCAATTTTCACTTAAAGCCTCTGGAGATGGAAGAATTCATAGCAGAGTAGCTGGGCTCTTTTACCATAGAGGGACAAAAACAGTGGTTGGGGACAACACCAGTCAACAGACAAGAACAAAAAATTCCTGGAAAAGCTGCAGCAGAAGCAACAGGTCATTGGAGAGACCTGGCTAATGTGGAAATTGTTAAAACAGCCAGTTTAATACTTAACTCTCTCACTCTTACCTTTACCTGCTACATTTTTTAAACACAGTGTCCCTTGAAGTGGGCCCTGTAATTTCTGAGGTATGTGATTCCTATATTGTTCTGGCCCTGTAAAACTGTGTATCTTATTTCTAGATGAGCTGTCTTCAGGCTGTTAAGGATGGTGGCCAACACCTACACAACAGCAGGGAGGATACAAGAAATGTGCTTGCAGTGGGAAGCAGTTTCAACCAGGCTACTTGAAACAGAGGAACAAGTCTGACAGCAGTTAATGCTTTCTCTTTGGGTTACCACCTAATACCATCACCACCCTGGCCACTTCTTCACAGGTGTACTTGGCTCTTGAACAACTGGGATCCAAACAACTGAGTGACAACAGTTCATCCAATGCTCATCTAGATGTTTTTTTGTTGGTGATTCCATCCATTTAACTCGAATGTTGTTTCACATTCAGCTGTTCTTTCCCTTGCACACGATCAGGAAAATGTATAAACCAAGAGTACAAGCTCCATCTTCAAGTTTTTCAAGCTCTAAGTTCAGGTGAAAATAAACAAACAAAAATATCTGCAAGCTGCTTACTGCTTTAGACTTCTTGATTGTGTGATGTACATTATATATAGTTGTATTTTCTTTACAAGGAAGATGCAGATCAATCTCACTTGTTACAGGTGCTCCAAAGCCTGTCATCCCACAGGGACACACATCTCTGGCACAAACCAGGTATAGGCACAGAAGCACAGAGAAATTTATATTGGAAGTGGTTTCTGGATCACCAAGTCCAACCTCCTGCTCAAAACAGGACTCAAATCCCATTTACAGCTGAGTCTTGATGAGACTCCAAGGATGGGGATGTTGTGGCCTTTCTGGGCCACCTGTTCTTGTCTGGCCAAAGTAGATAAGTGGATTTTTTTTTCCTAATATGACCTTCCCTTGTTGCGCACGAGTCTCTTATCTCTTGTTTTACCCCTGGGCATCTCTGAGAGATGGGGCCCTGGCTGTTTCTGTAACTCTGTATCTCTTTTAAATGGGGTCTGATTAACTCCAGCCTTAGCCTTCTCTTTCCAGGCTCAATCATTTTCCTCACTAACTTTGTTAGTCATTCTTCCACTGGACTTACTGCAGCTTTCTGACATTTTGGGGTGGGTGCAGAATTGGACACAACCACTAGACAAGATCTCAGGAGTATTGTGTAGAAGAAGAATCCCTTCCCCTGACCAGCTGACACTCTTCCTAGTGCTACTCAGTATGCACAAACACTGCTGACTCAATGTTTACTGTCTCCCTCAGACCTCCATGGTAACTATCAATGGAGACGCTACTTGGACAGCTGATCTCGTGTCCACACTGATACTCCAAGGTTTTTTTTGTCCCAGGTGCTTGACACATTGCTGAACTCTCATTGCTGAATTCTTGGAGCCCAGCTCGGCAGAGTATACCAAGATCCTTGTGAATGGCAGCCTTGTCTCCAGCCAGTCAACTGCTTTACCCAGTTTTGGGGAATACCAGTCAAAGGTCCATTCCAGTCAACTGGCTCATGTACCCTGCAGCTCCTGCAGTGAATGTGCTCCTGCAGCTGTCTACTTTGGAAAAAATGCATTTTTTTCAAAATACTGGCAGCACAACAATGACAGTAGTGTGAGTTGAGGAAAGCTGCTGTTGGCCAGCATTTAGATTTCTGCTGTTAAACTCGCTAACAGAACAGAAGCACATAAAGGTTAGTTTGGACATTTCTATATGAGGCACATATTATTGTACAGGCAAAATTGTGAAGAACTGAAGAGCGATAAAAACCCTCAGCAAAACAGATAGGAAAAAAAAAAAAAGGGCCTACAAATGGGAAGTGAAGAAGTGATTTAAGAGAGACTAGAAAACAGTTTGTTTTGTAGTCATTAACCTCCTCTCCCATCTGGTATTTACGCTACACACACACAGACACACAGAGCCACAAGTGCATGCATATATATTTCTACCCGCGGAATTTCAAGGCACACAGAAACAATTAAGTCACCCAGATTTTTAAAGCAGATAAAATATTTCTTTAGATGCTTTTCTGACATCTGCAGGCAGTTATCAGTTTGGTTTCTTTCTTTAAATGAGATTGTTTGCCTCAAGCACACACAGAAAAGTCTTACACTAAAAAAGAAAAAGTTCCTTGAGATGAAGAGAATTGCTAAAAGCAGTGGCAGAGAAGAGATTGTCCTGCCTGGTAAAATCCTGCCTGGTAAAACCAGAGAACCTGTAGAGTAGAGGATTGCTCAATGGGGCCAGCTACAACACTACCTGCCAAGTCAGCCACTCTCACAGACTGGGAACTAGCAAGCGAGAGACACAGCCAGTTGGCTTTGGCGGAATATTTAGGGAGGATGCAGAGGCTTATTTACTGAATAATCTGGAGACCATCTGGTGGTATCCAGTGACAAGAACATTGAGCTGAAAGTAGAAATGCCTGAGCTCTATTTCTGGCTCTTGCCAACTATTCTCTGTGACCTCTGGTGGCTCAGTTTGCCCATATACAAATCAGGAAAAAAAGCTACTCTCTTCTCTAGGAAATTTTGATACTTCAGTAAGAATTCACACTTACTACTATTTCAGTAGTATGATTATTTATTTACATTATTAATAATCACTTTAGAGTTAATTGTTATTTTATTTTTTGAATCGGCGTTTGCCCCTTGTATTAACAAAAAGATTACAACCATGTACGTCAAGGAAGGTAGTACGTAATGTGGAGTTAAACCAAAAGAATTTCAAAACAAGCTGGACAGTATTCTTTATTGGGACATTTCTAAAATAAAGAGATCCTTCTTTTTTTCTTCAGAAGAAAATGTGCATTAATCATGTGGAAGAAACACCTGTACATCTTACTGGATCTTCCCCACCCAGCCTAATGCTCACTATCATTACTGAGCTGTAGAAAGTATAATCTAAAATACTCCTGAGTTCTGAATTTCTTACCATTTTGCTGAACCTTTAACTAATCATCTGTAGGGAACAAAGGCAATTGAGTAACCAGATCAATATCTACAAGACATGCTGATTCCCTTCACCACCAATCTACTCTTTTCAGAGCCCCACAGACTTTCAGACTGGTAGCAGTAGGTGCATATATTGCTAGATTTGCTTCCTTTTCTCCAAACTCTGCTGGCAGTTTACCATACGGGTAATGCAAAATCAACCCGATGGAGGAATAACAAACAAAAAAAAATCCCACCAAGGAACAGTAGCTCTTTGAGAAAATCTCCAGATGACTAAAAACTAGCACTAATCCAGACTCTGATTCAAGCCAAAAAGAAAATTTCTGCAGCAAGCAAAAAGCTGCTATCCCCATTGAAAGTGTTTTGTTGGACTCTTCCATAGGTGGTAACACAGTGGAAGTAGAGAGTTTCTGCCTACCAGGATGGTTCCCACGCAAACAGAACCCAGACACATCCCACTTTCTTCCCACAGAACTGGTCACCCTTGCCTAATCTCCTTAAGTCATCTGGTGTCTCACTGGGGAAGTGCTATCTAGGACAAAGAAGTCTGTAGGGATGCTGGCAAGAGTGGAAAGTGAATCTTGTGACCGAGTGCACTGGGGCTGAGCTGCTCAGGAAAATGATAATGAAGTGGAGGAGATCTATTTTTAATGGGGGACAAAGGCTGAAAGGTAGCAGGAGGACCTGGCCTCCCTTGGTGGGAGGGAGAGGAAGAGAGAGAGGAAGGAAGAAATGCACTTCTTTTCACAGATACGCAGGTCAATAACTAAGCACATAACAATGAAGTTTAAATTTAAACACCAAGTTATTTTTTCAGCAATGGTTCTGTATATGATAGCCCTAAATTACGAGCTTTCTTTGCTGATGCTGGAAGAGATCCAAGATACTTCAGGAAGAAGTTGGGTCTTCAGGTAAGTAGATTAACTTTTATATAGTATGTAAGATTTTCCAGACAATGTGTGGATTGGAAAAAGGCTTGTGTCAAGATCCACATTTCTTAGGAAGTGGAATAAAAATAGCCAGAGGCTGCAGCAACTAAACCAAGTCCTGGGAAGTCAGCAGTAGACTTCCAAAATAAAAATAAGGCATACTGCTTAGAAAGTATTTCAATGGGAGAATAATACAAACCCATAAAATTAAATCTCTTTTCTTCTACTGCAATCACAGGACTGCCTAAGCCTGCATGATACTATGTATTTCACAATGCTTGTATCCCAGCAATCTCATGCAGAGATTAATAAAGTATGGCAGGATATACTTACAAACTATTTAAGCAGCTTTACAATTCACACAACCCTGATGACAGGGGAATAGGAAGGGGGAAATCATTTTATTAGTCACTCACTGGACTGAGAAAAGTACTGTGTGACATGGAATGTCATTAAGAGGTTACTAGGGACATACACACACACAAAAAAAACAAACCTGCCTGCTTGCTTGTATTCTTTTTCTAAAGGACTTCAAAATTCACATATTGAAGTCTGTTTATACTAATATATTTTGTATACATTACAATAAGAACATATTAAGGAAGATAACAATTGTTCAATGTATTTCTTCTCAACTCTGCTAAGATAAGACAAGTGTAATAGATTTTTGTGCACATGTAAAGCCATCTCCATGTTTTGTGAAATAATTCTGTACTGCAAAAAATGCTACAGATCATTATTCACTTACTGTTGATACATTATAAGGGCTCAAACATATAAAACCCATACTTTTCCTTTTTCCATCTCTTAGTTCAGTTGAAATTCCACAGTCCACCTTGAAAAAATAAATCCCTCCAAATATTAATGGGATTTTGGTTAAGTTAGTTACAGTACTGAATAAACACTCTCAAATGTTATCACTAGATTTTCTCACATTTTCAATCAGTATTTTCACTTTTCTAGCTGTTCTGAATGTTTTCAGAATACAGTTTGCCCATAAGAAATTTAATACTATGATACGAAAATTGAAATGATACTGGCAATTTTTAATGAAGAGCTATCATGTTTTAAGAAAGCATACCTTCAAACTACTTAGCTATGAACTGAATAATCTCATCTCAAAATTCATTAAATGCTCAGTAATCTGAAAAGCACTATGCTGCTCGTGTCTTATCTGCAGTAAGGAAAAGCAGAGCTCTGTTGTAATTCACTGAAACACAGTGATATCATATTACATTTTTATTTGTAAAACGGCTATTTACTTTCACTTACAAAACAGTGATCTTAAATTAATTTTTTTTTTTTAAAGTAAGTTATTAATGTGGTATTTCAAGCATCAAACAAGCTTTTAAACACTGTTCAATGTACTTAAAATATCAAACCATCAGTACTGTGCAGGACAGAGGTTTAAAAGTGTTCTGACATCAAGAACCCTCTGTAAATTTCCCTTCAGCAACAGCAACTTTCCCCTACTTTGAAGGGCACAGTATGAAAATGATGGCTACACAGCTCTGCATTCTGTACCACCCACTTTGCCGAGCCCAAGGCAATGATGAATGCACACTACATGAAAGACCTATGACAGTGTATCTTTTCTTGGATGGAAGTAGAGCTTGGATATGTTGCAAGGTATTGGCTCCTTATGCCACTAGCAGTTTTGTCCCTGGAAGATGTTGTCACAGCCTTCCATCTACAAGACATGGCTGAACTGCACCGCAGCAGTTTATGATTTTTCAAATAAAAACTTGAAGCATGTCTGTTTAGCCATTAAGCTCTGCCTAATTTAGAACAGCGACTGAAGGTTATTTTTGTTTGAGCACACCATTAGATCGCATGTCTTCTGTATTTTGTAGTAACAACTTTTCACAACAGCTATCCTCCTCTTTCCCTGTTACATTCATTTGATGAATTACAAGAAAAAGCTACACATAATGTTTCTAGCTAGCAGCACACATTTCAACTGAACTTCTTTCATGTGGCTGTACATACATCAAGAACTATCTTATTGTGGACTTAATGACATGACATTAAAGGGGACACCAATTAAAATGTACGAAACCATAAATTTGTAAAATTAGCTAAAAATCTGTCATTTTTCTATTTTAAAAGTTATTTTCTGTAATGATTGTATTTTAAAGGTGGTTTAGAAGTGATGAGACCTAAAAATGAGACAATCACTGCAAATCTGACAGGCACTGGAGATGATAGATATCCGCCCCAAATCCAATGCTGTTCTCCAGCAAATCATACTCTTTATGTTGATGATATTGACACTGTAAGACAGGGTCTTTTGATGAAGTACAGGACGTAGAACATCTTCTTCCACAGTATGCTCAGGGAAATGAACCTCCTCGTCTAAAATATACTTAAAAACTATTTTTATAGTTAAAAACTATTACATCTCAATTAGCCATGTACAATTTGAATATGCACATACTTGTGAAAATCAGTCTTGTGCTCTGGGCACGACTAGAAGGACAGAAATCAAGATGTGTTATGCTTGACTGAAGCAGGTCAGCAGAAAAGTCCATACAAAAAAACCAGAAGGACTGAAATGAAAGTTTCAGTAGTCGATACAAACACTTTACAACTTGTTGCAAGAGCAAGAAGATCTATTAACAAAAATGACACAAGATCCACTTTTATATACAACATTAATCAGAAGACTGTACATCTAGCAAAGTCAGACTCATGCAGCAAAACACTGGGGCAACGCTGCACTCAACATTCTGCACCTGGGTCCATCACTAAACCCATCTGTTCATAAGAATTCACTTATTTTAACTTATGAGCAGAAAACTTTCCATTCTCCTTGAGAATGAAAAATATTATGCAGAACTCCGTAGTACTTAAAAAATATACTGTCTTGAGGGAGAAAGGTTATTGGCAACCATAAGCATAAAATGTGACCATAAGCATAAAATGTAGGTTTAAATTTCATTTAAATTTCAGTTGTAGCTTAATTTATCAATCTGTTTCAGCTCTACTGCCAAGGTATGCTGTCTCAATTTAGTTTCCTAAGAAATGGCAACTTACACTGTTGGATCACCTGTGTGACAAGCAATCATGCTTTCACCTAACTCTGCAATCCATTGGCCAGTTCCAAACAAATGCCACAAAAAGGCAGAGGACTCAAAGAAGGCCTCCAAGACTAACAAGACTGCCCTTGGCTGGAGAAAGCGGCTGGTTCTACACCTCCTCACTGAAGGGAAGTTTTCAGTATGATCCTAACAAGTTACCTGCTTGTGCTGAATTAGCTGCTGATGGACATACATGGTCTGACCAGCCAGCCAGCACTTACTCACCAAAAATGCCCTGACATGCTCTGCCTCTTGTCCTCCTGGAAGGGGACAAGGACTGCTCTGAGGAGAATCCAGCAATAGACCTGAAGGAGAAATGGGCTATTTATTTATTCACTGGAGAGATAAATAGGCTGGGTGTCTACAACATCCACAGACAACCAGAATTCATTAGCTCCATTACTTATAGAACTAATTACACTCTACAGGAATGAAAAAAAAAACATTTAAAGGTCCTGGTGAAGATCAAAAGCAGATTATGCCAAGCACATACCCCATTCTGCTTTAGCTAGGAAGAAAGGTAGGAGAAGGAATGGAGGAAATGAGATTTAAGTTACTTGCTGGAATTGTACAGAGATCCAAGCTGGCTGCCAGAATATGCCCATTTTTCACATTAGGGACTATTTACTAATTCAAACTGTAGTTCAAATGCTAGTACTACGTACCAAGGGTGGCAATATAAATCTATGTTAGCTCATTTGTATAATATCCACATATAGCCATAGTGAGTCACTCTTTAATACTATATATTATACAACACATACTACATAAATCTTGCACAACATTTTCCCCAAATCTATGAAACTTCTATGATGGGTATCATCATCATAATTCTACAGAACAAATTTAGAATACAAACCACAGCTTTTTAGCACCTTCAGCAACTCAGAGCACAGTAACTCTTTGGGCTGGCTATTTAACAGAAACTTCTGTAATCAAAGCTACAAAAAACACGGCAGTCCAAGATAAAGTGAAAATGAGTTTTAAATTGTATTTCAAAACTCAAGTACCCACCAGAGATATAGCAGACTTATTGCTATACTGCAAAGTGTTTAAAAACTGCTTTTCCAGCAGCAAATATTTATTAGCTGGATGGAATGTTCCCATCCCACAAAAAGAAGTTTTTGTTTTAGAGCATCTTTAGGAGTCCAAAACAAAACATTAGTTTTGTGCTTACTGTCTAAAGTCAATTAATACAGATAATCAGAAATAGTCAGAAATTCGAATTATTTGAGTCCTAATGAGCATGGCTTGCTACTGGTCACTAGAACTTTCAAGACACATAGTGAGTAAAGACAAAAATGGTCCAAATAGGTCAATGACAGAAAAAAAAAGATGTCACTTACACATCAGAATAGCTAATAATTTTGAAGTCTAGCTCTATGTTTACAGGAAAATTAAAGCTGGAAGTTATTCAGGTCCATATTACATCCAAAGGTATCAATTAACAGTCAATTTTTAATGGTTTTCTTTTTGACAAGGTGTAAAACAGTATTTCTAAAATTCATCTGCTAGAAAGGTGCAATTTCTTGACTAGATAAAAGCATGAATATCTCTGTAAATGTGGGTGCTATTTTTCTTTCTAGTATCACAGTCTGCTGTTTATTTGCTATCTAGCTGTTTTTTTTTTTAAATACATTTTGATACTTTTAGACACTGGACATGCTTCCAGCTCCTAAATGACCTGCAGTGCAATTTACTGTAGTGTGTACTGTACAAAGTTCTTTGGTATCCACAGGAACAGTTACCAACTGATGTGAACTTCCTTCCCTAAAGAGCTTGTTTTGAATAACAAACTACTCCAGGGGGAAATACATTTATCTTGTCTAATCAAACGTTCAGGTGAGGCTTATTTCATTCCAGGGCTTTACTATGCATTGTGGAAATGTTTGTGGCACTGACCTTTAATTTATCTCAACCTTAAAGGAAGACAGTAAAAGCTTAGAAACACAGATTGTGCATATGATTTTTAAAGCTACATTTAAATGGTTTAAAGAATTAATAAAAATCTCCTATTTTTTTAGTGACTGTGTTCTCTAAGATGTTTGTTTTATGTAATCGGTATAAAAGGTTTTCGTAAATATCAGTAGTTATTTGTTCTTACTTTGTTCAATCAGGTTTAAAATACAGATGTTACTGATACAGGGTTTTTATTACCAACATGCTTCCTTTTACCCAAGTGTATTTATTCAGTGCTTTTTGATTAGCTGGAAGTGTTTCCCACTGAGAAACATGTACTTTAGACAGAAAACAATTCAACAGGACAGTATCACATATATGTAGGGCAAAAGTTCATTTTTCACGTCAGAGAGCTCGTGTTAGGTAAAAATATAACTCGGCCTCCTGTGATGTCTGCCCAGGTGGCATGAAGCAGAAACAGCCAAGCCATTCCTCAGAGGCCTTCTGCTGAGGAGACATCTTTGGGAGAGTTTACTGCCCAGCTCCCACCAGGGAAGGAAAGGATAAGTCAAAGGTAGTGAGGAAAGAAGAGGAAACCAGGGGAAATATTGGGGTGCCTTCTTCAGCATCCTCTTTCCTTCATTTCAACCATCCCAGAGCAGATGTCCCTAGACAGGAAAAGAGAGTATCTAGCATGCTCATGGAGAGTTGGGAAATCAGAGCAAGAAAGCCTTTCTGACGCTGCGAAAAGCACTACTAAAGAGAGAAATATTCTGATGAATTACTCAAGTATGCAGGGTTGATTATGTGTATCCATGAAAAAAGGAAGAAACTGACATAATTCCTGTTGTTAAATAACAATAAATACTGAAAGTTTTTGACACCTCTTTCAGACTACTGTCAGACAGACAATATAATAACACTATAAATAAAATAAGCAGCATAATAAACAACATCTGAAAAACTGGTGCAATACTCAGGTGTATATATTTGCTGTAATGATCAAACACTGTTTTAACAGTAAACACTTTACTAATGCATACAAGGTATAAAGCTCTTGGAAAATCAGAATAAATCCATTAAGCCCCAAATATTATTGCTTTTTTTGCAACTGATAAAAACTAATTGTATTACATTCCTTGAACATCTTTACTTGTAAAATGAAGAGTCATAAGTTTCAGGTATTTTTAAAAATGGTACTAATGATTCAGTTTCAAGTCTTATTCTGTTTGTTTTTGATGTGTTTTTGACATCCATTCAGGTAAATAAGAAAACAAGCTAGTTATTTCTCTTTCTCACTGCTAATTTTCAGTTCTAGTTGGCTGCACAGGTTAATTCTAAGTTGGCTGGCTTTCAACCACATTTTCTATCTATGACTTTGTAAACTTTCTTGGAAACTTATCCCGATCTTAAAAAAAACCAAACAGCATAATAAAACCTGCCTAAATTAAAACTCTACTTTTGAGTAAAATGTCATTATTCTTGTTTTGCACTTATTTTGAAGACTAAAGTAACCATACTGGCTTCTACTAATATAAAATTGTTTTAGTTTTGACTGTGTAATATGTTTATATTTTCAATAATTTATATTTAGACACAGATAGAGAGCAATTTTATTCTAGTCTAAAGTGGCTTGGTTTTTTTTTAACAAACCTGGTGACAAATATGCTCATGCCAATATTTTACTTCACATAATAAAAATGTGAACTTCCTTTCCAAGTGTCTCTTTACATACTCAGGAAACATCACTGTTAACATTTTCCTCATGATAAGAGAGGATTCTGATTTTGGAGAACTAAACATGGAAACTAAGGCAGTAATAAGATTTAAATCAAATTACAAATACTGCTAGATGCATAGAAGTACTATGTGGATTGCCTCCACATAGTACTTGTTATTAACTATTCAGCTTATAATAATTAATACATTAAGCATTCAGCTAAGATGGCATCTGTATTTTTGCAAAGATTGACATATCCTCCTTCCATTTTTTCTGGTTACATAAATCCAGGTTGAAATGCAAAAGAAGTTTCATTTTTCCTCTTTTTTCCTCCATGAGAAAAGAGATGAAATAATTTATTGCTTGAGTTAGCACAGGCACAGGTACTAGGGTTGTATTTAACATTTTTAGCAGGAGTTGAAAAGTTCAACTGAAAAACTTCACTGGACTTTATGAAGACAAAACATTAGATCTTATCATGTTTGCTCTCCATTTATCTCCTAAACAACATAATTTAGCTTAGCTAAGATCTGAATTGATCTTCAGGCTTTTTAAGTGTATTGTGAAACTTCAGGAGCTTCACTGCTCCTGTGGAGAGCCCTTTCTCTTCTGAATAGCCACAGGCTCCCTCATGTTAACATCAGATGACACCTTTTACAAGAATGAGCTGGTAGAAATGAGTTGATGATTTTCTTGTTGCAGAAGCCTCTCCCAGCTTACAGAAAAAAAAAAAAAAAAACCAGAAAGAAAACCATAATGGATTCTGTCAAGAAAGACAATGTGGTCTCACACTTGCTATGGTGCAACTGGAAAAATTAGGTAAGGGTTAATAGGGGAATCTCACTGGTATATAAGCCAAAACTTTTGCCTGCTCAACAGCTATGATTCATTTGTTCTTTTAGTTAACCTATTTAAAAATGAATCAGCATACTGCTGATATGGGATAGATTGGAAAGTAATCTCTTTTAGAAATGACTTCTTAAATCCTATATCAAGAAGGCAAGGTCACACTAGAGCTTTCTACTGTCCTTCTTCTAACAGTGGATGCCCAAAAAGAAATGGGCAAGGTCAGGACAAGGATACATAACAACAGTCTTCCAAGACTTCTCAAGAACCCGAGCCAAACAGGCTTTCTACATACTCAGGAGCCCACAGCTGATTTCTGTTTTGTGAACTCTGAATTCATCCCATCTCCTCCAAAGGCCATGTGAACTTCATAAAATAGCTTTGATTCTACATACTATCACTGACATGACGTGCACTCTAAATATGCTTCATTCTTACTTTACAACCACAGGAGCACTCATGCTGACTGATCCAATACCATGGCAAAATGTAAGCAGAATTTAAAAGTGTATATATATATATATATATTTATATAGGTATGCTCCCCTGCCATGTCTTTTGTGGTCAAATGGCCCCTCATGGAATTTCTGCATACCTATCTAGCATATTTTCAGTAAAAATAATAGAGTAGTAGAGTGGAAGTGCCTTGCAGTTACACAACAAAACCAAGAGAAAAGGGTTCTCGTGACATAAGGCTCAAACAGCCATGTAAGTCTTTTGTACACTCAGGTTCATGTGAGTTAACTGCTTTGAAAGGCATCAGACTAAGCCTTAAAGCTCCATTCCACAAAGTTAAGTTTAGGAATAACTACAGTGATTGTTGCTGTGTTTACTTATCCAAAAGGGCAAGGGTGAGCAAGACAGACCTGTTATACCATTTAATCTCTGCAAGGAATGTCAGTCTTCACATCAGAAGAAGCCAAACCAACCCACTATGCTGAAAGGGTTTCTCCTGACACGCAGATTCTCAGCGGCTTTTGGTCTGGCTCTAATCTCTGCCCATAGATCCCAAAGTGGAGGAAGTAAGCCTGCTTGTTTAGATAGGCATCACCTTCCCATTACATCCTACTGCTGGTTCCCATCTCCGCTTTCTTCTTCTTCGTTTTGTGTCACCCGCCCTCAGTTAAAACCACGGAAATGATCCGCACTAAAAATATCCTCTCCCTCCACCTCATTTGGTCAGGCCAAACAAACAGCTTTACCAGGACACAGCTGAGGGCACAGAGCATAAAAATGGGAAAGTGGAGTGGATAGTGATGGGGGAGGGGTGGAGGAAGGAGGACAATGGCTTAGCCTGGCAGCATTGTTGGAAACAATGCACATGAAACTAAGCAGTAGGCACTCCTTAGCTGCCCAGAGCAGTGACATGACTCAAAGACTGATGACTTGCTTAAATTACAAAAGCTGAGGAGAAAAATAATTGATGTAGAGCCATGAAAAGAGTATCACATGAGCCTAAGCATCTCAAAAAAGTAAATGAATTCCAAAGTCACTTGGACAGTGACAGACCCTCCAGTTTTGAAACATCAGGTCCCAACAAGAACCCAACCTTTCCACACTGGAAAAACCTGCCCAGAGAGAGTATGCACTGACACAACTGAGCCAGTCCTCACCTACAGCAAACAAAGAGTGCTCAGAGCAAACTTGCTAGGAGCAAATGCCTGGAATTCCCCCCCAGGTCAAGCCAACTGTTAGAGTCACAATTTTCTCCCTACTACATCTTCACATTCCATAGAGCAACTCTCTACAAAGTGCTGAAACTTTTTATTTTAAATTTCCCTCTTGGTGCCTGGAAGCATGCAAAACAATATGTTTTTACGAAAAAAACCCCATAACAAATGCACCTAATTATGCTATTTGCAAAGATGCTTTGTTGTTTCTATTTTGGAAAGGGAAAAAGTAAAAGAAAAGAAAACTTTGATTTACTACATATTTTTTATCTTTGTATTTCCCCCAGGATCCCAGCTCCTAAATTTTAAGTATATTGACATCTATCATGTAAGCATGGATCAGGAATGGTGTTAGCATGACATGTGGCTGTACTTGTAATAAGCCCACCACTCCTAACAATTACAGAACCAAAAAAAGGATATTACTTTCAATGTGACAATCCTTTGAGTCAACAACATTGCAAGACCCATGTCAGCATTTTTTCCTTCCAATTAATTCCATTAGGAAAGTAGGAGCTACTCGTAGTGGGAATATGAAATGGAAGTAATCTTTTTTTTCCCTATAGATTTTGCTATCACAAGCAGGAGAACTAATATACACTGTAATCTTTGTCTGTAGTTCTTTAAACCTCTCATTAGCAAAGTCAACAGCTGACTACTCTGAAACCCCTATTTTGAAGACAAATGCAAAACACTCATCTCCAAAAAGCCTGCAGACTTCCAAGGATGGCACTTGCCACAGGACTCGTGCCACTTCCTCATGGTGATGGTTGGGAGCTGACACTAACATTTCAAAGCTACTCGCCTGCCACCCTCCACCTGGAGAACCTTCTCACTGATGCCACAGACTTGAAACAAACTCGTTCTATCCTCCAAATTCTATTTTCATTTCCATATACTTCAGGGGCTACAGCTAGCAGCCTCTGAACTGGATTTTTCATCCCACTGTTAGCCACCAGATGTCCTAGATCATGAATAGATTAGAACCTTGCACAGAAGTAGGAAAAGTCTTACACATAAATGCACATATGCATGCCAGTGCACAAACACGTGAAAACAAAAACTCCTGCCTGCTGGTTTGAATTGAAAATATCTGAAGGCAAGCTCTTTACTCCTCTGAGCCTTTAGAGATAATAATCCTGACTGCATTACTTCCCTCAGCCATTTTTTTCTGCTTTTAGGGAGGAAAATGTTAGACCCTGTCCGATTAGGAAATGTGCATAATTCACCTCTCCATGATAAGTGAATCATGTGCATCTTGCCAGGAATTAGTTTTAAAGCAATCAACATGTGGAAGCACAAGAGAATTTCATGTAAGAACTTTGTGTATGCTATGTTATAGTCTGCTGTCTGACATAGCACCTTGGAAGAACATGCACTATTTATGAGAAATTATCACTGTCTGTTTATACACCATGGCCATGACAAAATTAGTTAGATAACTAATGAAGTCCTAGATGAATTCAAGACATGATTACAGAGGATTTAGTTTTGGAAAAGAAGTCCCAGAGGCTTTCAACCAACATGCCCATAAAAGCTCTGTGAACAGAAAGTGGCAAATGTGTAAGACCAACTGACATGACCTTGTATCTTCCAAAGTTTCCCAGATTTTCAGAAGTTTTTAACTTCTTGAGCATGAGCTGATTCATGTAACTGAAAATGCAGATGTAAGTGCCTGAAACTGGGCAGTCGTATCTCAGTGCATTTATGAGATTGTGATTGTTAAATTCACTGTTGCAGAGTATCCCGAACATGTGGACTGCCATACACCATGGAAGAGAGGAATTTTCTCCTCTCCTCAACTTCATTTCCTCCCTCTGAATAGGAGAATACATATAATACATATAAGAATATGTAATTACAGCTTTTTAAATACTAAAAATTGTATTTGGCTCCCTCTTCTCTTCAACTTGGAGTGATCTCTTTCTACGAGTAAACTTTGTCTCCTCTTACTCTTGATGCTCTCCTCTGGACTCCATTTGCGTACTTCTTTTTAAATTCAGTTCCCAAAATTAGACACAATACCCCAGCTGAGGACTCACCATTGCCAAAGAGAATGGCATAATTACTTTATGCTTTTTTGTAGAACAGCCTTGCTAATTCATCCCAGAATGAGTTAACTTATTGTTTGTGGTCCATTACTACAACAAAGAATTTTTCCTGCACTACAAGCAGTTTCTTTGCATCCTGTATCCTCTTCCATTCCCTTCCCCAGAGAATGATTTCTGTTTATTCCTGAGAGGCTACCAGAAGGGGATGACTGGTTGACCTGCTGGAGACAAACCATGTTTGACAGACTTTAACGCACAGATCCTATAGCAACTTGTTCTTAATTGCTTGTACTGCTAAAAAGCCTGAAAAGTGAAACAGAATTGAACTATTTTCTTTGAAATGTGCTAGTCGCAACCGATAGAGAAAATATGATGAAGAGAGGTACAGATTAAAAATGAAATAAGTCAATAAAAAGAAGTAATTTAGCAGTAAAAACAGCCCTTCACTAGTAGCCACTCCTTACTATTTTTGCTTCTTTAATCACAATCTACAACACTTTTTCCCACAAACCACAAGTGCTGAATCATGTAATACCTAAATTGACATAAAAATAACAAAATTCTGCTACTTGCAGTATTTCCCCAAGGGATATCAGAAAGTTCAGACCATTTTCTCTTAGTGACACACAGCATTAGGAACTGCGAAAAAAAAGAGGCATTTTGTATTTTTAAACATTTTATTTCTCTAATGAGAAGGGTTCAAAACAATGGTGTTCTTTTCTGCTAAATCAGGCAAACCATAATGAATGATTAAGGAACTATGAGCAGATTTGAAAGCACAAATGTCCTTTGTGGTACTATAAACATTGCCTCTCCAAAATCAGGCTGAAGAGCAATTTATTTTCCATTTTAAGAACAAAAATAAAGTGTGGTCTCCATCTGTATGGAAGAAAACATTAGTCATGGTACACAATTTTAAAAATGCATCTTCATAAGTCATACATGGCAGTAAAGCAAATGAGAAGACATGTCATTACACAGGAAAGAAAAAAATTGAATGCAATGGATTTTTTGAACAGACTAGTCAACATGTATAACAGATCTGAAAATACCTGAGATAAGGATAATTATCATTAACAGTACCCTTTGGGCTCTGCTAATGTGTTGGTACAGAGGCCTTCATGCACATTCCTCTTATTTGCAATTGTGCTCAAGCTCTCACAAAATTATAAAATAATCTACTGTAATTATACAAAGATACCAACTCAGTGTCAAAAACTCCCCAAACCCTACCAACAGCAAAACACCAACAAACCCCCCCACCCCACAATAAAAAAGACTAGATAATGAAGAAGAAAACAACACCTTGAACACTATTTGTAGTTTGGGTTTCTCGTTGCCAACAGGGTCTAGTAAAACTAGAAGAGCAACAAGAATGAGCAAAGACACAGAACAAGCCCTGTGAGAGAAGTTAAGGAGACTCTTCAAGTGGAAAGACAAATATTTGGAGGTACATGAAATGCAATGAGGGGGCAATGTAGGAAAGATGAAATATTTCTAATAGAGAAACTAGGGAAGACTTGTGGGCAGCAAGCTTGGAGGGAAAAAACCAACAAAACAAACAAACAAAAATCTCCAAATCAATCAAATCAATCAAGTGGCACTTCCTCATACAACACATACTTAAACTGCAGAACTCACTGCCATAACTGAAAGCTCACACAGGTTGGGGGGCAAAAAAAAAAAAAAATTACTGGAAGAAAAAGTTACCAAAATTATTAAATCCAGAAATACCACTCCCAGTCAAAAAAACCTCAGCCATAAATCTGTAGACTAGGACAACCGATGTGGGAAACATTACTATGTGCGGGTCCTTTCCCTGTTTCACTATCAGAGATGAGATCTGGTGCTAAATGAACCTGTGATCTGAGGTGGTACAGTATTCTTATGGTTTTATTGAGCTGTGCAAATCAATTTAAGGTAAATTATCTAGGACACTGTGCATAAAACCTTTCCTTCTGCACAGAAAGTTATGCTGCTGCAGCCTACTGTTCAGCAAGCCTTTTAAAGATATTGTTATTAAAAAACCCCACAATATGAAAATGAATCACAGTGATTGAAAAGACCTACTGTTCATAGCTTAATAGCATCCAGAGAACTGTCACTTATCTGAAAAGGATTTTGCTTATTTCAAGTTCTGTGCCAATCTCTAACCTACACAACTTTACCCACCCCCAAGAAAATCCATAAAAGTGCTCAGCGACCTCCCAAATATAAAATTAACAGGGAAAAATGATCTGCTTGTTTTGTTTTTCAGTTGAAAGTATTTGTGATTTTTATATTAATATCACTGCATAACCGGAAGCTCAGCTGCATGAATGCTGTGCTGGCAGTACTAGCTGTGCGTTTAGGTCCATATTTATCCAACTTTTTAAGCCTTTGCAACATTAGACCCTTGGGAATATAGCTGCTTAGGATGATTTCTGTATTTATGGAATATGATAATTCTTGCCAGCCTTTCATTCATCAGTGAGAAGAATCCAAATCTACTCTATAGAACTGAAGGCCAAGGATGAAATTTAATACTTTATTTCTTTAAAATCCAGTGAAAATCCTCTGCAGTTTGAATGGCTGGCTCTCAGAAATGTCAACAGCCATCTTCCTCTATTGACATGGTTTTTAGTCCCTAAAATTATTTTTTGATTATGATTTCCCACTTACACATTCCCTGACGAATTATTCTTTTTGTCCATGAATATACCCACACTCTGCTGTTGGTTAGCGTGTTAAGTTTGCTGCTATTAAAATCTGGGGAAAAATTCAGTAGATAACACCAGTGATTAGAAATGCTAATTCTAGGTATGGGAAAAGAAAACCTCTACTGTTCAGCTAAAAGTATGCTATCCTAAATAAGCAAGTCTTCTTTTCCCAAAAGGAACAGGCAGCACTAACATCCTGAGATGGAAAGAAAAGCTAAAGTTAGAGGACACCTGTCTGCCAGAAAGAATATTCCCATGCACATTTTAAAAGCTCCAAATCCTACCATGAAGATTCACTCTGCTGTGATACCTGCTGGAAATCTAATAATTAATGACATGGTTTCAGTAGCCTGTGGTGACACCTGACCTCTTCCTCTAGTGACTACATATTGCTACATAGTTTTTTCATTCATGTTTCCCCTCTGCTTTTTTTTCTTTTTTTGCTTGTTTGGGTTTTTTTGCCTGGAGTTGGTAACTCCTCATGGCACACAGCCTGCACCAAAGGCACTCTGGAGCTGACTGACAATCAGATCCTGCTGCTGTTTGTGGCAGCTGGAGGTTTGCAGGCAAGGGGCAGTTCATTGTCTGCACAGAAGGCAGCAAGGACACACTTTCCCCTATTTTAGTTAACTGTTCTTTGCCTTTTCTTGTTTTCTTACCTGACAGTTCTTAAATTTGGTATTATTTAGCTCCTATGAAAGAAAGTATGTGGGTGTATGTTAAGAAAAGAATGATCTGCACAGCTCTGTCACTTAACATCCTCTGGAAGTGAGGGTGGACGTGATCAAAAAGCATTCACCAAATTAACAGAGATAAGAGGGCTTGCATATCTTTAGCCTATTTCATCTTGCTAAACAATTTCAGTTCAAAACAGTGGGATAATTATTTGCATTAAAATATGTTTAAGTCCTAGTGACAGCACCAAGAAAACTCAAATATAATGAATTGGCAGAAGTGTCAGAAAATGTTTACTTTTAAAAGATTTAAAAGGCAAAGTTCATCTCTAACGTCGACGTAGCAGAAAAAAATTCCAATATTCTATCTTGCCTAAGGATAAATATCCTTTCAAAACATCCAGCATAGGTTTTTAAAACAAATACTAGTAGATTAATTACAAGAGTACACTTTAAACCAACCAAAATTAATCCACTGATTTAAAGCAAGAAACCTTAATCTGCATGCTTCATGTGATAGCTGGCATGCTTACAACCAGAGGTAGCTTTCTTCCAAGAAATTATTACAAATTTCCAAAGTAAAAGGCAATATGAACTTGAAACTGTGTTGTACAAATTACATTCTTCTCCTGACTCCTTTTAAAGAGAAGGCCCTGAAACTTGAATTGAATCTCTTTAACTACAGCAAAACAAATTATGTGGCAAGAGTGACAGAACAAAACCATAAACACTTTATGGAAACTTTTAGCAGTTAACTGCAAATGTGCATTTTTCTCGCCTTTTATCTGCTTTTTAGCAGTCCTATTTATATTTATTATAAAGAGCTTCTCAGATGCTCAGAGGAAAGAAATTGCTCATAATACCTTTTGGTTTTTAACCTATCTATTTCAGTGTATGCAAGGTATACATAGAGTCTTCTGTTCACACTATTTAGCTTGTTCTCTGTTCCTCAGCTCAGGTTGCTGCCTTCTGCAAACAAAATATCCTGTCTGTGTATGCAGTCTTTGTTGACATTAAAAGAGGTAATCTGCTGTTGACAATAAGTACAAGCCATGGATGAAGCTATGGAGGTGATGAAAAAAACAAGCGAAGGGCTAAGCTCAACGCGGTTGCAGAAAGAGAAGCTGTGATCTCATCAGGTGCTGAAGAAAGGGGATTGCAGCTCTTTGCTGCTGTGCAGATGAACACTCACTTCTTTGGAACACTAAATAATGACACTAATAATATTATTTGAGTAGGTGATAGTCTTTGTTCCATAGGTTTCCACTGGCTTCAGTGACAAGGTGCGTACATGTAATGATTTATCCATGATCTGTACACTTTTGTCATGGTCACTGAAGCAAAAAACAAAGATGACTAGTAAACATATTACTTTTGCAGAGCACTCAAAAATGGCAAAACCGGAAAATGAACCTGTGAGCTTTGGCTTTAGAGATTGAAAGAATTAATTGATAATAAAGGCAATTCTGAAACATACTCTGCTATGTCTACCTTTTTTCTGGATGTGATGGAAAATATGCTTTTAAGTAGTTCATAAATAGTGACAATTCATAAAAAAATTCAATATCCTTCTTCTGAAAACTGCCACTTTTGAAAGTCTGAAATGTCATCACCCTTCGACTAAATGGACAATGTGTCTTCATTAAGAGTGTGGTTACTTTTTGTACATGTGTGGTTACATTTACTTCCATTTTAATTCAGTTTGATTTACACATAAGCGGAAAAACAAGTGAATTTCTTGCCATCATTTGATGTTCATGTAAAATCTTAGTACATAAACTCCTTGGTAATTAAATCTGAGATTTTGGGGAACCTCAACAGTATGGTAAAAATGACAAGAACTTCTTTTGTTTCTTGCCTTAAAAAAAGACAGAGAATCAGGATCAGTTTGTGATTCTGGCCAGGCTCCTAACCTCTGTCAAGCATCACCATAGGGATCAGTGCTACTCCATTGGCTGTTTTTCCAAACCTTGCCTTCTAGGATGGCACAGGACTGCTGCCACCTCAGCATCACTTTCAGAAGTTACCTGGGCAGCAGCCAAAATTGTAAAGGAATTCAAAACAGCAGACCCCAAAAGCAACCACACTTTAAAATAAATCTATGTCCTTCACAGGTCTCTAGCCAGGACAACAGCAGTAGAGGCTTTAACCTATTGATTTTGCCTTTCTTTAATTCAAAATTAGAGTGTACACTGAAAAAAAATTGATGAACAGAAATATTCTAATGTTCAGAAATGATCCTCTAATACATTTTTGGTTCTGTGAGGAGAATCAGTCACTCCTACTTAAAATGATAATTCAAGTTATTAGTCTTCCTGTTGCCATCAAATCTAATATCCAAATTTAGATGTAAAAATATTTTTATCCTAATAAAATGCAATATAAGTATATGAACTTTTAATCTCAAATTGTAGCAAAAAAGGTAGAATGTGGCATTTATTATTAATACTTTGCAGTAGTTGACTGGATGCTGGACTGACTGTAAAAAAACCGTCTAATTAATTTGTATTAATAGGTACAAAACTTGGAAGTAATACCAGAAAATGTCAACAGGTTTGGAGACCACAGAAATAACTTAAGTTTTACTTAGCAGCAGCAGTAATAATAATAAAAAATGATAATATCTTTCCAGTTTCACAATGAAAGTCTCTGTGTTGTGTGATGGTAATAAATAAGTCAGTCTGGATAAAGTGTGATACCACCTCACTATCTGGGAAATCAGACTCACAATATACAACAACAAACATTTAATTTGGTGTTACTATGATGATGTAATACTTAATGTAACATTGAACTTCATTCACAGGCACCATTGTTCATAAGACTTCCTCAAATAATTGCCTTTTCAGAATGGAATTAATTATTTTACACTGTAAGCTACGAAAAAAATATATTGTAAAAACGCAAAGTACTTATTAAAAAAAGTGAACCTTTTCCAGATATTTCCAAGTTGAATCTGTTCTTAAAAATATTGAGACAGGAAGGCTTAGAAACAAAAGTGAATATCTGCGTCTTTAATTTTTTTTCTGAATACAACTCCTATTTATTAATTTTGGATCATTTGTGATCATGTACAGGATTTCCTATTCTCTCAGTCCCAATATTTCTCCTGCCAATTGTTGGGGGCCTAAGTAGATCCCTGAGCTCCTTTCCTGGGATACAAATTTAATTCTTTACTTCTCTTTGCTATAAACTGTTTAGGGTCGGTGAGTTTGGAACAAGGGATAGAAGATATATGTTACACTTTTATTACAGAAAAATGTTCTACTATAGCAAAAAACTTACTTTATTTTATGCTTGAACATTAGTTTTTTTTGCCTAAAGCAAGGACCATACCAAACACAAACTGTGTATTTTAAGCAAGAAGTCCTGAGCTTCACAGAAGAGCTGTACTTTATACACAAACCACTCCAATTTTAACTTCCAGTTGTTTTCAGTAAAGTTAGAGTATTTATTAAGGAGATAAAAGAATTAAAGAAAACCATGGTACAGGTTTGTAATTTTACAGTTCCAGTATACATTATAAATTTGAGAAGTTTAGATGTTTTGAGATTTGTTGATTTGGGTTTTTTTTCCTTTTTTTCCCCCTCTCAAACTGTTCTATACTTGTTTGTAGTATGATCCCAGTTCTAGTCTCATATTTTTGAAACTACACAGTTAAAATAATAACTGATTAAGTCTGAAAGCACAACTGGATTGATCCATCAAAAGCAAACTCACTGCTTGCAGAGAACAAGAACAACATAACAAGTAACACTGAAGTATTTTTTTACATCTCATATATGAAATGCTTGTAATTTTAACACTGACTAATCAGAACATTAAGGACTCAGTTTGCTGATTTAATGAAAAACAGACAACTTAAGCCACATCTGCATGCGAACAGGTACTTCATATGGAAGAAAAGCTATTGCTGGGCTTTAGCAGAATCTACTCTTCGCATGAAAAGAGCTCAAATTCAGTATCTGCTGTTAATGCATGGCATACAGCATGAAAAAACCTGCTACCACAATAAAAACATTTAATGGGTTACCTGATTGCTTCTTCTTCCTAATATCCTCTGCTTTTCAGCATCAGTTCTGACATTTTTAACCTCTGTATGAAGACTAAGGAGCTGCCAACAGCTGTAACAGCATATGTGTTTCCAGCTGTCCTTCTCTGTCAGCCTTCTTCATTAGTTCTTCAGGAGTTATTAATTCAGGGCAGTAATAAGGTTGCCAGACCAACACAACTTTATTGTTCAAAAACTTTCTATGTTTGTTTAAATATGAAAAGATGTTTTTATGTAAATATGAAAATCCACCAATGTGCATCTTAGATCACAGAACACCACAAATAACTTCATTTTTTAAAGAGTAATTGATTTTAAAAAGTTAATATTGATATTAATATTGAGTATTGTTAAGTACTGCTATCACAGGTAGTTATAAAAACCTGAGTTCATTCTACCCAAAATGGTAAACAAAGCCCTAAAGTAAAATTTTCAGAAAGTAAAATCAAGTGAAGCGATTTGAGTGGCAATATTCTCTACATTCTCTCTTTTATTTTATTTTCAGGTAAAATATTTGCAGGTATATTTTCACACTCATAAAAAAGATGGGAAAATTGTGAGTTAATTGAAAATCAGAAAATGTAAGGTGATGCTATTTTGTAACTCCTTTGAGCTACATCAAAGGGAAACTTAAACAATATATGGTCATATAAAGTGACAGCATTAACTGTACAACCCAAGCAACTTTAACTATATATAAACCATACTTATCAAGTTTTTTTTCATCCAGGATAAAGACTTTCTACAGCCCAACACTACACTTCACTTAAGCAAGATTTTCAGTTGCTTCAAACATTGAGATGCACACTGTGAAAAGCAGCCACCTCTAGGCATCAACACAAGATGGAATTTGAATACCAGGTATCAGAAAAATTTGAAATTCATAACAAAAGTCTATGTAACTTCAAATTCTGAGCAAAAGTATTTATCTTTCTTTATCATGTCTTTATATTATGAATGCGATGCCCTGATTTTTAAAAAGAAAACCTGAAGGAAAATTGAAGTCATCAGACAGAACTGAAACTGCAATATCTGAAAATGTAAAGCAAACTGCAGACCTGATTAATCTAAAGTACTTTCCCTGTCAATGCCCACATTAACATTTCATTCTTAACAGCTAAATTAAAGAGCTTGCCTGACTAATAAAATAGCTTTGAAAATGATATTTAAAACTTACACACTAAAATCAGCACAAGGGACTGCATTCACACAACTCACCCCTTACAAAGTTTCCAAAAAATACTTTGCTTCCCTAAAACATTCTTTGCAGAGGAAGAAGAATCTTTTGAAAACTCTCCCCGCTCCCTAAAACGTGTGAAGTGTTTACATGTTCTCTACTAAGCAGATGATTCATGTTTGCTGGTAACTGGTTTGTATGGCCAAACACTTGGCCATACCCCAGGGGTAGGTGACCATCACCTGCTCTAAACCTACACAAAACTGATCAGATGAGCTTCATTCAAGACATACTTTATGCAAAGCCATAATTTGGCTCCATTTTTGGGAAGAAAAGGGGTAAAGGAATTATACACTGATCAGCTTTGTAGTTCCTAGAAAATTCAAAAACTTTAACAAAGACAACTGACCTTGAGAAAACACAACTTAAGCTGATACACCACAGCTACCAGCATAAAATGGCCTTAATATGTTCACCCTAATTCACAAAGGACAAAATAAATCCCCATCAATAAAGGATTAAAATTGCAGCATGTCAATTCCTATTAACTTTAGCAAATATCAATCAACACATTGTCAAAAATAATAAAAAAATCCTTTTTGATAGGGCATGCATGCTCCGGTTCCAGTGTTAAAGCGCTTCCACCTGATTCTACCTTTGAGCAAAGATAATGCCTAAGCTGGTCAGACAAAAATTTATCTTGATTCCTGTCACAACTTCAAGGAAGAAAATACAGTGGACACTTGACTTACTTCTATTTATCAATTTTGTGAAAACTCTAGCTCTAATTCCTATGATTTATAGAATTAGAACACACCAGTCAGCCAGGAAATACTTTGTAAAAATTGTACAGTCCTTTATAAAAGTAATGAAAGACTGTGTAAAAATTATAAAACAAATCCAGAAAGCTTTCAATTTTTTTTATATGAACTAAAAGAACCATCAAGGTAGCATATAACCGAACCTATTTATAATGATTTTTCAAAGTAAGTAAAACTCTTGTGGGGGGTACTCCACAGACTCCCAAAGTAATGTTAAAACACTGTAAAGAGAAAACCATTTGTTTTAAAATTTGTACTGCTTACATTTTATAGAGAGGTATGTAATTTAAAAAAACAGACAAACAAAGACCCAGAATATTTTAGTCTAAATATGAAGTCTCCATCTTTACTCAAGTTCTTGGAATTTCAGTCATAAATTGCAATTAAGAGTATGATTTCACCCACAGGAAATCAGTATTTTCATATCCACCTATTTTAAGGGTAATTTTCACAATTAAATGTGTATTAGTTCATTTGCATGCAATTTAAGAATGTCTGTCCAAGTACACCCAGTATGTCATAAATATGCTTAAATTAGCACTAGCACCCCAGGAGTGTTGGTCAGATTGTGCCATCAGTGAAGTTTCTGCATTTCATCTGGAATCTCTCTCTTTAAAGAGTCCTGATGCAGTCATTTTCCCACATTTGGCATGCAATGTATCTGAAATCCATCTTCAACTAACACACATCGATTTTTATGACAAAGGTTACGTGGCTAATGTCATCCAAAAAAATGACACATCTGTAATTCAAATTGCAACACTAAGGGTCTTTAACAACTCATTAACATTCATACTGTCACAAACCCTAAAGCTGCCTCTTCCCTCATTCAAAGGAGGGTAACCTTTGTCACTCTACAGAATGTGCCAAAATGTGCCCCAGAGCTGCCTACATCAGTATTTTTCCCTTCACAACTATTCGAAGTAAGGATGATTAGCCCTAAAGTCCTGCATGTCTACTGTTAAACACCTGGTTTGGGCTTAGAAGACCTTACTCCATACATCAGCTATTAATTACAGAATCAGTAATGCTTAGCAGAGGATGCCTGACTAAATACTATCCAAGTATTTATTTTTATATCTGTCCTTATCCCAAAATACTAAATGGGTCAAAATTTATTTCAGCTGGAAACCTAATTTTACTTTATCATTGGCTTAAACTGGAGTAAAATCAAGCCCTGAAGCACAATAGCATTTTTTTCAATCTGCCTTGCTCACAAATCTTCCTGGAGACAAATAACATTCAAACCAAGAAAAATTTAAAAGCCCCAAAAAATCTTGGCATGCTTTACATTCTACAAATATTAAACCTATGAATTGAGCTGAGATGAAAACAGAAAGGAAAATATGAAAGTGACACAGAAATATATTTACTTCTAAATCAGCATTAGATTTCTTTTAAACGTGCAACAATCTTTTAAATATTTTTAAAATTAGGGCTAATAATTGACACTATTTAAATAACATGATGGTATTTTCAGAAAACTGATTTAATTAAAAACCACTTATTAATATTTTTAATTTAAACCAAAATGGACTTTGAATTGAGATTTCAAATGAATTATTAATTGTTTCAAGGTCCACTGGGTCCTATTATTTTCCCCTCCAAGAAGGTTAAATTTTCCTCTATATAAAATAACAAGCCATAAGTCAAATTTGACTAGATATAGCCAGCTTCTGTGAAAAAGGAGAAAATTTGAAAGCAATAATAAAATAAAAATATCTCCAGCCCTATGAAAAGTCCAGTTTAGCCTTCTTTTATCCCAGAAACTCAAAAGAACATATGTATTATAGAGAACTGCAAAGTATATGTATCACCATTTTTTTACTCCTCTGGGGATCAAAATTCAAGGAAAAAAAATCCACATAAAATGAGCAACAAATGCCTCAGAACTGTAATACCTGCATAAGACAAATACTTCATGTCAAGCTCACATTCCATTTCTAAAAAGAGTTTCTCATTTTCACTAACTTACATCCACCAATTGAGCAATTATGCAACATGTGGGTGTACCTTGCAGTCGTTTTTTTTTTTAACATCTGCATTCTGTATTAAATTCTAACTGTACAAGATGTCTGATAATTTTTCTTTATCTTGAACCTTCAAAGTGGTAGATTTACCAGAGGCAAAACCACACATCACAGAATATGAGTCATATAACAAAGAAAGGACTCTTCCCCTTCTCCCCCTTGCACCCTGAAGCTATAATAACCTAAAGACACTCTACTGTAAATGGCTTCTTTGGCAGTACTGATAGCAGGTACAACTCGCAATCATTTAGCCAACAAATGAAGGTATTTTCAAGTCCTTGCCGTATCCATAACAAATTGCTTTCAGTACCATTTTAAGGCAAATTAAAACTGTGCTACAGCAAAAATAAAATTCAGAATGTCTATGCACTTGCTTTCTTGTCATGCATAAAAAATGAAACATTCTATGCATGTGCCTATGAATAATAATATAAAAAGATAAAAATAATGTACGATGCCCATGCAAGTTAATCTGAAAAGTATCTCTCATTTGTATACAAAAGACCAGCCTCCACACACAAGTCCCACATTGATTGCATATCAAAAATTAAGGCAACATTTACATACAAGCAAACCACTGCCCATGCCAACTACAATACATGAGGAAGCAAAGCACCTCACTTGACCACTGCTTACGCAGGTTTCCACTCTGAAGTGCAGTAAGTATGGGAAACAACACTGAGGCCACTCTAGCCTTTTACTTCCTCTTATATGCTTTTCTGCAGGTAGACAGTAACTCCTCAGATTAACATCCTGCATCTAATTCCACGTAGGAAATCAGCTTTCAACAAAGTCTTATTTGATGTGTCAATATGTAAGATTGCATCAGAAAATCTGAAGAGGACTAAATGCAGAAACAGCATTTAGAAACATTAGCAAATAAATCCACAACAACAAAACCTTGCACCACTAAAACAGGTGCAACCACCACAGTCTTGTAGGAAAGTTAACAGAGGTGATGCTGGCATAAGAACTTTCTATGACCATCTTCCAAAGAGTAAATAACCCCAATGTTTCAGTAAATCCAAGTGTAGCAAGATATTCCCCCTCGAAGCAGAATAAATCAGTGGTTTCTATTCTTACCTGTGTATAGTCAAAGTCAGAAAGAGGAGCTATACTCTTGATGTAGTCCATTCGAAATTGGTTTTCTGGGTTGGCCAATGGAACTGGGGGTATTAAAGTGCTCATAGCTGAAACTATAGTCTAGAATTGGATAAAACAAAAAAACAAACATTAATCTGGATACAGGATCAATAGAAGATAATCCAATCTGATCAGCAAAATGGGATTTCTCTCATCACAATCTTGGAAAGCATAATCCTTATAATTTCCAGTACAAACAAGCATGTAAGAACAGTATAAAGTGTGTTCTTACCACAATCGCATCTTTAACGTTTTTCCGAATATCCAGTATTTTCTGTTTCTTTTCTCTGCATTAAAACAGAAATATGAACACTTTGATTTTTTTCTTCCAAAGCAGTTCAGTCACTTGCATTGAATTTTTTTTTTCACTGATCGCTTGTTTATCTGCTCTTCAAACATTAAAACATACTCATAGTAAAAAAAAAAAAAAAGGCAAGACAAATATATTTTGCCCTTATCCATCATTTTCTTGCATAGTATAAAGAGCAATGCACATTCATCCCTAATATATTTTTTTAAACCATTCAATCACAGCCACATCTGCAAAGCTTCCCCTGATGGAACTGGAAGTCATTCTTTCATTTCTACAGCATGATGTAAACATGCTCTAAATTAACAACACGTAGGTGAAGGCCAACAAATATCTAAAATGAGTGCTATGGATTAATAATGATTTCTGGCAAAGAGTTCTTTAGAGAGAAAATGATGTCGCCTCAAAACAGGAGGATTTCTAACAAATAGGCAAAATTAGTTTCAGTTTTATGCTAACCCCAGCACCGGAAAAACAGCACACAGTGTCATTTGATTATGATTCGACATGTATTTTTATATTACAGACAGATGCAATATTTGGTTATTTGCTTCTATGTAAAAAGTAGTCGCCATGTTGTTGCTACACAGGGGCCTGTCAAGCGCTGCAGTAGCAACAGTGTAAAATACAGTAAAGGGGCCAGAAGGAGAAAATGCAAACATACAATAGCAGCAATTTCCTTATTCTCACTCCCCTCCCTCCCGCACAACACAGTGTCAAGCCAGCAAAACACAGGGGATGAGAGGAGAAATTTCCTAGCGTACTGTGTGTTAACCTGTTTCCAACATTTAAGGAAAAATAAGTCACAAAGTGTCAATAATTCTTACTCTGAATTAAATCCATTGACATGTAGGATTCGCATTTGTTTCACAATAGTGCTTTTTCCTGACTCACCAGCCCCTAAAAGAGAAAGAAGGAAAGGGAGAACATTGTGATACACGGTTCAGGCTGGGTGGTCAGACAGTTTTTTTGGTTTCTTTTTTTTTTTTTTCTTTTTTTTTTTTAGGTTTTTTTTGGACGCGACAGCATCTCCCACCTCGGCAGCATTTCTGTATGTGTGCATCCATGTGGCTCAGGCGCTGAGCTCGATCTGTGGACGCCTCGCTTATTGCTCAATAGAGCAGCCCACATTTTCCATGGCCAAGGCGCACGCCGCATCTCCCCTCCCGGCGGGCTGGGGCTGCTGCCCCCTGCTCGTCCCGCTCGCCCCGGCCCCCACCTCTGCCGCTTCCTCCTTACCCAGCAGCAGCAAGCGGTGTGTCGCTTTATAAGCCAGCCTCTCTTTCTGCAACTGCTTCTCTATTTTTTTGTTGGCTTCTCGCTGCGCTTTCTCATCGATACGCTGATCCTCCGTTTTGCTGTTGCCCAAACACCCCATAGCCGCTGCTCAGGGTGGATGTCAAATCGCTGCCTTCTCAGATTTAGTATTTACAAGGGGGAGGGAGCGGGGGGGAGGCAGAAGACAAGTCTTTATATCCGTGCGTGTCCCTGCGACGGTTTCTCTCCGCTTCTTCCCACCCGGCTCGCTCACATAAAATGGTCTCTGGCCGCTTTCCGATCGCAGCGGAGTTGGCTGCTTCGCTCCCCACCAGAGATGCGGTGAGCAGGCGGCAGAGGTAACCCTGCCCCGGCGGGGAGGGGGTGGGGGGAGAAAGCTGTGCAAAAATGCCTAACATGCAACGAGAGGGAGAAAAGGGCTCCTCCTGGAAACCAGCCGGGTGCCGCTCTCCGCTCTCCCTCCCCACCGCGCACACAATCCCTATATTTCTCTGTAAAGGTCTATTTTTGTCTTCCTAACTCAGCACTGCCTCTTTCTGCGAGACCAGGAAACAGCCCCGCTACCAGCCCAACGCGCAGGGAAGCCGAAGGAGAAAGGTAAAAGCCGGACGGATCTACCTGGATCCTGCGGGGCCGGGGCCGGCCGGCGCCGCGGGGTCCGCGCCCCCCGCCCGGGCCGCCCCTGCCCGCCCCGCCCGGCGGCCCCGGCCGCGCTGCTGCCGCCAAAACCCGGAGCTGGCACCGCCGCCGCGGGACCTGCGGCCTCCGGACCCCCGCCCGCGGCCTGCGCAGGGCCAGCGAGCTGCGGGACGCGGCGCTCGGGCACCGGGGGGGCTTTTCCCGACCTTTCCCCGCGCTCCTCGGCGCTACTGGAAGAGCCTGGCCGCTACCGGAGCGAGGGCTGGCACTGCCGGGTGCCCAGGCTGGCACAGGTGATGGCTGCCATCGTGACCGACCTGCGGGAGCAGCGCCGGGAGCCAGCCCTTGGCACCGGCGTGTGGGAGCGGCCGGGGTCTGCCCGCGCGAACCTCGACACACAGAGCACGCGTATGCACAAACACCCTGCCTCGACTTCTTAACCAACAAAATGTCCCTTGCCACACAAGTAGTCACGGCAGCATATGGGTCTTTTCCCTTTGAATATTCCGAACTGCATCAGCTGAGCCAGAAAATGAAGCTATCCAAACAGCTCACGATAATGTGCAATACGAACATGATAATATGCATGTCTAATATCACTGCAACAAATGTCGACAAGAAACCGTATCTCCGTTCCTTCATTTGCCTCCATTTTAGATCCTAAAATGAAACTTCAAGCTAGACAACCCTATAGATATTCCTTTTTGCTTCAGATCTCTTGCCTTGCAAACTGGCACCTTGGTGCAAAAGCAGCAGTACAGCACCTGGCTCGTCCTAAACTCCCCCTGCATAGAAACCACCTGCACTGCTCAGACATGATGCATTGAGACACAAGAACACTAGAAAAAGAATGGATGTTACTCTACAGTCCCCAAATACTTTCAGCTTTTATCTCCAAATAGTCACCCATACTTTCAAAGATGGCTTACTGAAAAATTAATATTTTGATAGATACATACATGTGCAAAATCCTGGTCACAATTAAAATCAAAGAGAGACTGCCAACAACTTCAATCAAACAAAATAGTATTTTAATCTAAAATGTATTGAAAAGTATGTAGCAAAAAGAAACTAGATTTTACAAGCAGAAAGATTTAGTTTGTTTTGGTTTTTTCCAATGGCTCCCTCACTCAGGTGGGAAATGCTGAATCAAGGAAGAGAAACTGGTACTGTCTGTCTAATTTGAGCACACATCAGAGGAAGGTGAAAAGGGCAGAACCCAGAAAGAAAACGAACAGGTACTGCTCTACCTGTGGTTGGGTATGCAGAGTTTTCAGGAGACTATGGAATTCAAGTGCCAGATATGCGGTTTTATGGTACTGCTTGATCTTGACCCTGGAAGCTGTTTTCATCTTCCCTCTTACACAGGTGGGGGGAGTTGGGCTAACACACTACAAGTCAAAATATGCATTTGTAAAGTGTTTCTGAGCTGCATTTTTTTAGGACAGACTGCTTTTTTTCCTATTGAAATTCTTCTGTCTGGAGAGACAAAAA
Organism: Calcarius lapponicus; assembly: GCA_039654755.1. Lineage (NCBI taxonomy): Eukaryota > Metazoa > Chordata > Aves > Passeriformes > Fringillidae > Calcarius > Calcarius lapponicus. The sequence goes on from CM077464.1 coordinate 102,646,311, forward strand.
GCACCTCAGATACAGATAGGTTTGGAAGCACAGTTCAGGGTGACTGCTGGTTTTGGAGGCTGTCAGACACAGGACATATGATGAATAGCTTTTGTGAAGAGCAGTCATGTTTGCTCCCTGCCACAGCACTATGAGAGCCCAGAACTGAATGGCTTGGTTAGAAATCACTAACTGGGTCTGAATTTTCATAGTCCTTCAGTGTCAGAAGCTGTAATTTACGATGCCCAAGATGTGTGCAGCCATATTCATTATCTGTGTAAATAACTCAGTTTGAGACCTAAGTCCCAAACCTGGCTAGTGTCAGTCGGTCTGCAGGAATCTGCCTTGTTTCTTCCCCTCCTCTCCCCAGCAATTTTCCTCTTTCATGTACTAACACTGGGATTTTTGGTGCAAACTTGTTCCCAGCTTTGAAATGGCTCAGTGCCAATAAACAAAATTTTACAGGATCCTGGTAGATCCTGCTTTTACCTTTCTCCAAAAGAGGGAAAGTGTTTCTCATTTCCTCTCTCCTCCTCGAAAAAACCCCATGACCCCTTTGGGTCTCTTCATCCTGAGAAAAGATCACACAGTTCAAGAATGATATGCACAAGCAACCTGTGCCCAGAAAGAACTTTTAGCTGTAATTATATTCCCATCCCTCCCTTTGCTTTTCCCAAACACAGCACTTTCCCAACCTAACTGAACGATAAAATCCTAGAAGCAATAATAAACAACAGAGAAATTTTCACCCCCTTTGGACACAGCTCTTTTTTTTTTTTTTCCCAGAGAGAAACCATAGCTATCATATATGAGTATGTCTCTTCTGCACACAGAGAAATCTAAAACTCTATAAAAGGTGGCAGTGGTGCTGCTTCACCAAACCAACTTCCAGTACAAATTGTACACAGAAATAAAAACAAAACCCTGGACAAAGGAAAGAAGTCTCTTCCTGCTTTTCCCCTCTCTTCTGAGGGGAAACCTTGTGGGATCCTCCTTGAATTTCTGAAGGATGAGGTATTCCACATTGCTTCTGCCCCTTCATATCAGGCAACATATTTATACATACATATATTTTTATATGCACATTTATATATGCATATATTTATAAACATAAGTACACATGGAGTGGATATCTGTGTGAAAAAATGAGATTTGCCTTCTACTTTTGTGCTACTTTTGTGCTAAATTTGGTGCTATTGCCTCATGAAACCAGGCAATACAGCGTAAGCCCTCCTGGGGGGAAACTGGAGACACCTTTACTTCCTGCTTGCCTCTTTGAGTTCCCACCTCAGGATGCCCTGCTTGTGAGCCTCAGGTTGAATGTTGGGGAGCATAAGCAGCTTGCTTGAGGCCATATTTGTATTCTTGTATAGAGGAGGATTGACAGCCCAGCTGAAGCCACATTGGGTGGTCACCCCTGCCACAAAGTGAGTCCTTGTTTCTTGCGCCTGTTCTGCTTGGAGTAAGAAGGGACAAAACCCCAGAAAGAATGAATGTGGAGCTCCTACAGATGCAGCTAAAGAGTCCTGCTCTGTTTGCTCCTCCAATCCAGAGCTGGACTGATGCAGAACTTATTCTTGCAAACACTAGGTAAAAGTGGAGAAAGTTTCTGTACAGCAACCCTGCAGACCATTTGCAGCCCATCTTCCCTTTACACGGCCTCCTTTGAGGCTTTGGATCCAGTTTTAAAGAAAGAACAAATGGAAAGACGGAGGTAATCAAAAACATAGGAGGGACCTAAGCCACTGGTAAAGAGATTCTTCCAGCTTGCCAGTCTTCCTGCCTCAGCTTTCACAGGGATCTCTGAACTCTCTGCTGACACTACCCTCAAGTATGGGCACTGTACTAGGTGAGTAACACTGGTGCCCTGATCTCTGCTTCTCCTCAGTGACCTCTCTTTTTCATGTAGCCTACTGCTGGCAAATCAGGATATGCAACTCACTAGTGGCTGAGTTTTTACTCCACCTCAGCATCAAACTCAGGAGGAAAAAAAAGAGAAAAATGGATTGTAACTGCATAGGCATGCAAGAAAAACAATTCTTTCTCTCTAGTAATAAATTACTGGTAAGTTTCTCTCTCTGTAGATGTCAAATATTAACACAAAAGTACACACTCCATGGAAGGCTACATTTGGAGTTTTATAAGATATGTGAACTGGGAACCAAAAAAAGTATGACTCTGTGTTAAAAATACTGACTAAGAGTTTAGGAAAAAACCAGCACATACTTTGCAGAGAAGTGAATATCACACTCAAAACCAAATCTAACTTTCATCCTTTTGTTTAAATCCATGTCCTCAAGAGAGTCATTACAGTTTTTTTGAGAGGGGTTCATCTGTTTTAAGAAGCAGGATGGGAGACATGCCAGAAAAGATGAGGTATGCATTTGCACAGTGACTGTGGACCTGATCCCGAACTGCCTTCACATCCATTGATTAAGGACTAATTCACTGATGCAGAAGAGGTTCAGGCAACACTGACAGGCCTGGCAAAGCTCTGAGTAGGTCCTTGGCTCCTTGACATGGTTGTTTCCCAAGCCATACTCCTTTACTTGGCAGCTGCCACTGTGTAACTCACCTGACAAACCAATTTCTCCTGTGCCCGCTCCTCTCCCATCTTTGCGCAGCACAGGGAGCAAAAGGGAGAAAGCAGCAAAAGGGAGACAGCAGGTGACATGATGGAGTAGAAGGCTGTGGGCTTATGATAATAGTCTGAAGAAAAAGAAAAGTTTTCTCACAGAAAAACTGCAGGCAGCAGTCCACAGAAATGACAATGATAGCCTTTAGCCCTGAGAAAGCATTTGTGAAGGGGAGGATTAGATCTAGCAGGAGCCAGATGCTCCTTGGGAAGCCTGTGTAGAAAAGCATCAGGTGAAAAGCAGATTTGCAGTATGATTACACTAAAAAAAGAAGACAATCCTCTTTGATTCAAGCTAGTTATTCCTCATCCAAGCTAGTTATTCCTCATCCATGTCCCAAAAAAAGCAGAGGGAACAGGGAACTTCTGCTATGGCCATCCCATCAGCTCAGGGCTTCCCTTTAGACCCTTACTGGTAAAATAATTTCAGTGTTTATTCTTGTATTTTCTGACTAGAAATTCCTTATCTGTGAAGAGAGGCTCACATGGCATCATTCCACACAGGTCCATCTGTTGGTACCAGAGGCAGAAGCAGCTGATTGAAACTAACACAAATCCATCAATGTCCTAATAGCAGTTAAAAGACTAAGCAATCTCCTGTGGTTTAAATATTCTTACATATTACAATGAAATAACATTATTAAACAAAATGACACAGATGCATTTGCAATAAGCAAAAAGGGATAAGTTTTTGATGAATTTGCAAGACAACAGTATTATAGGATATGTTACATTTTTGGCAAAAAAGGAGGCACTTTTCTGTCAGTATCCCAGTTTATGAAGACTTTTACTTGGCTGGACACTCCAAGTGCACTTCCCCAACTTTTCCTCTCCCCCCCCCCCCCCCCCCCCCAGTTAATACATTCCCATTTTAAGGCAGTGGAAAATTAGTTCTAATCAGTTGTTTAGGGGAGTCATTAGAATTAAACAGATTAAAGCCAGGCAAAACATGCTCTAGTTTAGAAGTGAATTAATCAATAAATAAAGAAGTCAGCTAGAATTATAGCTGAAGTTACCACTTTCAGAAAAGGAGTAAAACCTATACAGGAGACATGTCCTGGATTCTCTGCAACATGCTGACTAACATCTTGCACAGCTGTAACAGCAAAGCCAGATCATCTGTCTGCAGTTTGCAAAAGCTCTTGTATGTCACGTAAAATTTTGCATTTAATAATAAATGCTCAGGTCAACTATTGTGATCTCACTAGCTCGACAGGAGCAAAAAACTGGAAGGAAAACTAACTTGTGAGACACTGAACATCCAAGTGACGTGCCTTAATCTCACCTTTAACTCCAAGGCACACCTTTGAGCAGGACTCTCACAGTCATAGCATGCGTGCCTCCACCCCTGGTCTTTAGACAACAGTCTCCTGACCTAGATTTTCTCTACATTTACCTGTGATCTCCTTGTATTACACCTCTATCTTGATATAAACTTAGAGATACTTTTTAGTTTCTTCTCAGTTGTTTTAACTTCACTGCTTGAGAAATTAAGTTTTAGCTACCCCAGGAAATGGTTGATTTTCAAAAAAAAAAAAAAAAGGAAGTACATGTTTAAAAAGTTATGCTCTAATTCCTGTGAGTGTCTGAACGGTTAGTGGTATCTCTCCACAGAAAATTCTTACAAATATAGAAAATCACTGCATACAACTACCTTAGCATGAAGTGGGGAATTCTGTAACTGGTTCTTAACCCTGTTTAAGGATCCCAACATGCAATTACACACAAGAGCAGTCATTAAAAATTCGCTTCAGGAAATAATGTTCCCAGTAAGTTGGTAGCCTCATGCACTCACAAGCTGATTTACATAAATAATATTTACCACAGAAATACAGCTTTTGCTTGGCTGCATGACTAGCAAATCCAGATAAAATATCAAAACTTACTGAATAAACAACAACCCAGTATTTTTCTCCTTATGCATCTAATTTTTTAAACTATACATCTGCTTGTAACAAATACCTGTTGAGTCATATTCTGCTTGGCCTTTTGTGATGTTAGATCTTAAGTTTCCTATAAGTATTTCTAGGGTATATTTGTACAAAGCCGATGATCTCTGGATTAAATAGCTTTCACATATTTGCTCATAATTGAAGAGACATGGCTTGTTGACCCACGTGGTCCTTTCCACAAGGTTTATGTTACAATTAAACTTTAGGTTTCATGACATGAATTTATTTATTTCTCTGGATAGAGAAAATGGTCAATATGAAGACTAAGCACATACATTACATATTTAGACGTACACTACTCCATTTGCGTACCTATGTGGCAGAGGGGAAAATACAATCTTTAAGCATGATAATCTCCTGGAAAGTAAGTCTATTTTTTTCTCTTTTTCTACTGTTTACTTACTCACTTTATTCACTGCTAGTCTCAAATACTATTCTGATAGAATGAGTTCATAAAATTCAAGTATGATTTTACTGATCTTATTTTTACTAAAACCCAAAAGTTTTTTCTAGCATCTACTCGGCTGCTTGTATAACATGGATTAGATTCTTTGGAGCAAATATTTCTCACAGGATCATTTCACTTGGGGTGAAAGGTGATAAAAGCATTCGTGCACAAAGGAGAAGGGGGAAAGGTTGAAAAGTCCACAGAACTTGCAGACATTTTGGAACAAGCCATTTAATAAGTTACTGAGGAATCAGTATTTTCTCACATACTTTGAGAAAGAAATAGTTTGTTTTTACAATAAAAATGCACAATGTGAGAAAATTTCCTAAACTATGGTAACATTTTCACTGGGTTTAAAGTTTCAGACTTATTAACAATGGTGCCACGTTTCTGTACAATCTGCATAATTGTAGGCTTGGTTTCGGTCATTTTTTGGTTTGGGGTTTTCTGGTTTGTTGGTTTGTTTTTTAAGGAGACCCATTCTAGCTTGATGCCTCACAACCTCCTTAAAATTTTAAATCCAAATGTCCCAATGATGCAGCACAATGCTATGCAGAACTACCACAGCAGTGTCTGAGGTTAGGAACAGCACAAGTGCAAAAGGGGTTTAATCCAACAATTTCAGCTAATGCAGCTGCTCAGACACTGCACTGTATGTTTTAAAACATTGAGAAGGTTTTAGAAAGCTTATAGCTACTTGGAATATTTAACAACTTACAACAACACTTACATCGTCAACCAATTTCTCTACCAATCCTAAAACATTCAAAGGGCTTTAAACCTACCCATATGCAGACTCCTCCTGCTCAGAATCAGCTACACACAATCTGCCACCCACATCACTAAACACAATGACAAGATTATGCTTCCGTGTCTTTGCAGCCTATTCTTCACAATATGCAAATCTTCAGGAACTGCATTTCTGATCCCAATGCAACAGCACAAAAGCTATTGTCGTAAGAAATGGTTTAACCTGTCAGCAACACTGTCACCACAATTACTACCACTAATAAAGATATGATCATAATCTGCCACTTAAGGATCATTAGATACATTATGACTATTGTATTCTATTACATAGTTCTTTTCCATGGACACTAATTGAGAACACTTGATTTAAATAAAATCAAGTACTATAAATTTTCATTGACAAATCTGTTCTTAACCTTTAGACAGTGTAGGGTGCTGCTTGCTGATGTAGGGAAAACCAGCTATTAAAAAGGCTATAACCCTGAAAAATGTTTATCAGAAATACAAACCACTGTATACAAAGAGGAGAGCTTGGAAGAAGCACACAAGGATGCTCTGTTTGAACATGCAAATGACTTACATTAAGCTAGGTTAAAACTCCTCAGTACCATTCACATGCTTGTGGTCCATGCAACAATTTACAGTGTGTTTGGGAATGGACAGCTGTACGTTCAGAAAGATTCAAGGTTTGTATCTGTAAAAGGCACACAGTGCATGACAGAAATTTATTCAGTGTAATTATTTTCATATAATTTTATTGAGGCTGCAGAAACTATGAAAAAAATAGCAAATGCCTAAATATGAGTTGTATATTCATCTCAGATGCAGCTCTTCTGCATGTGTCATAGAGTCCTCCCCTCTGAAAGCTTAATTTCTCAAAATATTTCATCTCATAATGACCATGAGCTGTCAGAGTGACCATGAAAACAAATCAAAACTAAACAAGGATATGCCCTCCCCACCTCACCAAACTGGAGGCCCAGAACATATTAAACAAGGTATTCCTCACAAAGAGAAAAATATTAACATCATAGGAATTTGTGGAAAACACAATCAACATGGGTCACTTCCCTTGAAGATAAAGGAACACAAATTGGCAGAGGTACAGAGAAGAGGGATGAAGAAGGTTAAACTGGGTGGCTGGTATCAGAGACTAGGAGGAGCAGGATTTATCAGACCTGGGATGACTGTGTTTGCTTTGGTGAAGCACACAGCACACCATGGCTTCCCTTGCCATCCTGGGCACACGGGCTGCAGCTTCCTACTACAGCAGGAACACTGCAAAGGGCTGTTGCAGTCAATGTTGTATCCACATCTGTGGGTCAGGACCACTGGTTTTGCCTTACAGAAATGAAAAGGCATGTTGCTGCTTTCCAGAGAAGTATGAGAGGGCTTTCCCATGACTAGAGAAAAAGATTTAATATATTCCAAACTGAACTGTTTCACCTAATTTAATAATTCTGGCTTGAGATGCTGCAAGCCATGTGTAAATGAGACAGAAAAAGAAATTAGTTTCAAGCTGCCAAAAGAGCCTGGATCTGGTAAGAGCATGACTGGAGAAAACATCACCCAATTCCAGCTCAGAGAGTAGTGCAACTGTCTCAGGAGAGAGAGGGCACCTGGGCATCTCTTTCATCATGCTTCCACTTTATCATGGTGAGCTGCTGTTTCTGCTGTGGAAGTCCAATCCAGCAGAGGGAAAGGAGGCAGAAGATGGCAGGCATCCACACACCTTTTGGAGCCTGTTCCTTCTATTGTGTCAGCAAACAATAGCCTCCCGCTAATCTGTGAATCTCCTCAGGCTCCCTTCATGCCTTTACCATACTGCTTCCCCAGCCCCAGTTACCTTCTCTGCTATTTACAGCTCTCTGAACAGTCAGATTACTTCTCTGTACACCCTGCAAGAAGGTAAGTTGAAAAGAGAAAAAGATGTCACTGAGTCAAGTGCCCACATTTTCCAGTTTAACTTGGATACTTTCCATATGCTATCTCTGAAATTTTATGTGATTTGCAGCATGAGCCAATGGCTGTCTTCTGTTAACTGCACAGAGCATGCAGCCAAAGATTAACAAAAAAACTGGTGCTGTGGCAAAATGCTTTGAGTACTGCCATAATCTGTGTTTCTTAGTAATTTCAATTGCCTACGGAATCCTGAATTAGTGTTAGTATACAATGGACAATTTATGACATGTTGTTGCCATGAACTTGTTGAATGGGTAAGGAGCCATGAGCAACTTGGTCTAGTGGGAGGTGTCCCTTCCCCTGGCATGGGGGGGGTGGAACTAGATGGTCTTTGCTCTTGGTCCCTTCCTACATAAACCATTCTATGATTCTTTTCTGTGCCTTTCTGGAAAATACTGAATGGATAGACTGCACTTCAAAATTTCAAAATATCAACAGAATACAAACACTACATAACTAATAAGGTTTGGCGGTCTTTTTTAGTAATAGGATCAGATTTTAAGAAATAAATCTCAGCAAATGATTGTTCTAGCTGCTATTGAAACCATGATGGTAACTTACAAAGTCATGCTTTATGCTGAAAAATACTCTAGAAGTATTTGGATTACTTACTAAACAAACCAATGCCATATTACCCATATACAATACAAAAATAATGTAATTTTTTTACAGCTTCCTCTATTCCAAGTGTACGCTATGGTGGGTTTTTTAATATAAAATTTTATTTACCTGGCACATGAAAACCCTGACCCCAGATTTAAATATTTTTGTTACATATTCCAAGTTTATGCTTGGAATCTGTTCACTTGATCATTTTGTGGTTAACAGATCAATGATAAGCAGAGAAAATTCTGCTGTGGGCCACACAGAAAATCTCCTATAATCATGCACAGTGATGTTACATTATGTTACATCCACTAAAAGTTAAAACCCTGCACATTATGCAAAACTCTACCATCAGTAACAATTTTAAGCAACTGCAGCACAAAGAGCTGAATCTTATAGTAAGTCAAATGTGGGGTGCAATGTCACAACTGAAATCATTCTAAAACAGATGTTTCAAATCTAATTACAAAAAATATTAGATTATTATCTGATCAATCCCTCCCCTGAAATGCCTTTTTCTCTTCCCAAACTATAAATGGATTCAAGGTGAGTTTATCTAGAGATCTAACAATCAGTGCCCAGAAATCACTGTGAAATGGAAGTAAAGGTTACTAGCAGGAAATACAGCTGAGCAACTGCATTGCATGGCAGCAAGCCAGAATTAGTGAATTCTCATTGATGTGTAAATAACTTGCAAAGCAAAGGTGCAGAGCTGGTGACCAGTAAACTTGCTGGTCACCAGCAAGTGACAGAGCTTTTGCATGCAGTTTAACAACTCTGCTGATGATTAATCATTTTTAGTGGTATTAATGAACCCACTTTTTTCTTAAGAATTAATGCTAATACATTTTCATGTTTTTCTTCACTTAAAAGAAATAGTTCTTTAAATACAGCGCTGTACAGTTTGATCCATAAGGCATCCAATGACCTCAAGCAATGACAAAATCCATATGAGCAAGCAATTCATATCTTCAGCATGTCATGAAAACAGCTCCAACTTCTGTGACGCTTCTCGAAGATGGAAGAAGGAAAAATGCTTCAACTGTAAACTACTCTGTATCTATTCACTATAGGGATTGTGACAATACATTATCCTGATTATTTTACATTATCCTAATTATTTTACATTAAAAATAATTTGCATTATTTTTTTGGTATTTTAAATTCCTCCCCCTCTAAATTCTACCACAACTGCAAGCTAGGACAATTTGAATAAAATTCATTATGTGTACTGCTGCTAGTACATATGAAAATTAGCATTTACCTATCAGCCCACTGAGGCAAGCCTGAATTTCCCTTAAAATAAAAATGAAAAGCAAGCAGCATATCAGAGCTTTCCTCTTCTCCATGTAGAATTATGTAACTTAAAACCTAAGGTAATAGGTATGTTATGTACACACACACAAATTATCTGTCTCTTGGTATGAAGTTACCTCTCCATTTTAAATTAGTGATATAATCCAATTAATCAACTCTTTCATGGGCTCCTCACCATCCAAATGTGGACAGAGTGCTAACCTTTACTGGCTGAGTTTCTGTGAAGTCTGATGAAACTGCCTTGAGATCCAAGGCCTATAAAGACTACGTTACTTCAGAATTTTTTTTCTCCAAATGACCAAACCTTTCATCAAAATGCAAGATAGGGAATACTCAAAATCTGTACATATTTCTATAAAGTGAACAAAATCATGCATATGCCTAAATTAAACTGTTTTAGATAAACACCTGCTTGAAACTTTAAAAGGATGACTGTAGAGTGCTGCTGTAATGGACATGATGAAATTTAGCCATCATTCTGCAGGTATACCCCTATTTGTGTTGCATTTTTGATACTTTTATTTTTGAGATCTTTTTCACTATTGATGCCAACTTCCACAACTTGCATTAAAGAGCTGTCCATATCAATCGATTTACGAAGCAGGCATACATGTCCTCAAAAATCCTGAGAGGCAGAATACAGACAGACCTTTAAATCAAGAGTAGGAAAACTTATGATAACACACCACTTTCCAACAAGAAAGTTTGCAGAATCTGCTAATGTGTTCAATTTATTGGAATCCATCTGCAAATGCCACAGGTTTTATCATACAGTTTCAGTGTGCAAGGTGGACCTTGCTCTTTGATATTCCCTTTCTGGGGGGAAGAGGGTGGCAGGAGAAGAAAGATCTGTATTTCCCACATAAAAATGCCAGAAGTCTTAGGTTCAAGCTACTCAAAGTCAATCTACGTTGAGCAAGACCGGTTACACTGCAAAATGAGAGCCCAGTGATTAGATGAGCTACATGAAGAAGCTGTTCCCTCACTGGGCTGCACGCCAGTTTTAATCTTTAGCTCCTGACAGGTCAGACAGCCCAAATAAGAATTATTTCAGGTTTTTTGAGAGGCATGGCAGAGCTGGGCACACAGAACAATTTTCCTTTGAGCTTGAAAAATCTGCAGCAAACAGGATTCAGTGCCATAGCTTGCAAAACCTGCACAGACACCAGTGGGGGTTCATATAACTTTCCACAGCAACCCAGAGAAAGTGCTGATAGAACACAGCTTGTTTCATTTCAGGCAACAGCTAGGCAAGGTCAGGCAGCTGGAGCAAACTGAATACATCCTGGTCTACAATGACTCTGTCATAGCACTGACATTTTTATCAAGATAGCTATCTTTAGAATAGGAAGTCAGTGCATTAAGTAATACCACCTTCCTTTTCTTTCTGTGCCCCAATCTCCCTTACTTGCTTTCCAAGTCTCATTGTCAGGACTAACCTATCATTTAATGAACGATTACATTCTCTAATTATTATAGATGCCTTCTTTCATAAATTTCTTTCTTCACCCTTTCCCCCCAAACCACCCCTCTGCTCTGTACTCTCTTGTTTGGGGCCTCTTCAGTACCTGCCCTCCATCCACAGAAACAATCAACGCCAGCAGCATCGGTTTTGCAGGGAATCATACAGATGATTTCAAAAAGTTCTGTGAGAACCCAAAACCATCATAAAAGAATGATACAAACTTTTAAATCCCCTCCCTCTGACTTTTCATGCTTATAAGAGCTGTCAACAGCAGTCTCTTTTCCTTTTTGATACAGATGATACACATTTCAGAAGACTGCACTGAATATGTAATTACATAAAGATAGGAGCTAGCCCTTTGAAACTCTCCTTCCTGATTTATAGGGCATAAAAATCTCTCTCAAAAGAAGCAGTAAGAGTCCTGTTTCCTGAAAAACTCCTGCTCACAGATCAGTATATAAAATTCTGAAGTCCCACCCCATTTCTCAGTGCCTCTTTTAAGCAGCAGATTAGGTTTTGAATGATCTTGAACAACAAAAAGCCAGACACATCCTACCCTCAAATATGCTTTTCAAGAAAAACTTGATTAAAGCTGGTGAGGGAAGAACTTGGGACATTGTGATCAGAAACAAAGGCATAAACTGTGCAGGCCTGATGTTAATAGAACATGTTGTAAGTTATCTGCTGTTCCTGAAAAATCAGATGTGAAAACATGGAAAGCTAAGCATGTTCATTTTTCCCCCCCACAAACAAATATATATTAATTTTAAAAAACTTTGTCTGTTGTTCAGTACCTTATCTGTATCTTAGCAGCAATGATAATCAGGACATTTCAGTTGAAGTACTGAACAAGTAACCTTCAACCTAAAGCTGAAGGCCACATGACCAACCTTAGAGACATATTTACATTGTTATTTTTAAAATGCACTTTATGTCATATATTTCGTTACAAATTTTTAGATTCCAAGTGTGCAATAGGGAAAGAAATGAAACATAATAAACATGACTTATGGAGATGACCTCAGAGTTAGAGCATAGGAGGGACTTGGCAGTGGAACAAACAACTTTTGGAGATGTTCCAGGACTACAAACTCCCTTTTTTTCAATTAGATGATCTAACAGACCCCGTGATGATCCAGCACAACAAACAAATTGTCTGAGGACATGCCAAGTAGTAAAAACAGTAAAACATGATTTTTGCCTCTTAGCACTAGGAATTCACACTCATTAAAAGGGGGCTCTTCTGCAAAAAAAAATCCAGTACTGTAATACACAGCACTGTGTTTCACACTTAGGATTATAAGAAGATCCTCTTGTTCTAAGAAACTGAAAAAGTTTGCTGCAGGACATTAAGAAGTTTAACAGAGGGACTACCCGTCATCAACACAGGGCAGTGGTTAGCAGGCTTCCAAGCAGTCCCACTTCAGACAGTTTGAAACCAAAATCAAAGCAAAACCAACTCCTAAACAGGATTATATCTAAAGACTCATCACTGTATAAAAATAGCTCATGTGTTTGATGCTCAGTCATGAAAACACTTTACAGAAACCTGAAAATAAAAAAGGTGTACATATACACACACATAAACACTCTCCTCACAGTAATCACACACATGTAGAATTTAAAACAACAAAAGCTATCCAGCACAGATATAAACTAAAAGCTGAAAGGAACCCACAAGAGATGTAACTCCTGAAAGAAACAAGAGCAGTTTCATAGTGAGAAAGCAGTGCTATAGGGGCCTTAGCTGGCTGCTGGTCTCCAGGCAGTTGTGCCCCAGTGCACAACTCAGGTGTTTGGAGCACATTTCCCCCACTTGCTTTCTCGGCTGAAAAGCTAATGAAGTCTCAACAAACAGACTTAAGTTCAAACATCATTAATTCTGCTATTAAGGTATATCACTAAGAGGTTCTCCTACTTATATAGTTATGAAGTGCCTGGCAACAAGGACATTTATAAATAATTTCTCTAAAGAAGGAAAGACTGACCTGAATTTTATTGCAGATCACTAGCTGTGCCATTCTTTACAGTTTCAAGGCCCAGAACAGTAGCAAGAAGATGACAGATTCCCCCAAATTTGTGCACAAAAGGCTGCTGCCAAAATGGCATCAACTAATTTGCTACAGATTCATAACACAAAACGTCTCAATCATTCTTTTAAAGTGTTACTTAAGATAAAAATTAACAAAGGCCTTCAGACCAGAGCAACACCAGGCTCTGAAGCTGTCTTAAAAGCAAAGGTTTCAGTGAAGCCGTCCTAATAAGGGCAGGGCTGCTGAACTGCAAGCAAAGCACATCAAGGGGGTGTCTCCTCTAAAAGCCTAGTTCAAGACATCAGATGGCACCATCCTTGAAGCCCTTCTTTCTCTTCCCCTACATGGGAGCAAGGAGTGAACCAGAACGGACGTGTTCCAATCACCCTTCTGTGCTGCTCTCTCCCTTATTCCTTCACAGTGACTCCACTACCACACATCTTATGGTTCCAAAAGTATTCCTCCCCCATATGTTTGGCACGCTTTGGTTAGAGGACAGCAAGCTGTTACACATCTCCTTCACAGGACCAAAAGCATCTAGTAGGAGATAGATGCAAGAGACTGCATTTTGGCCAAAGAGAACACATGCTTGGTTGTTTGATGGGGAAGGATTATACTGTCCAAGACTCTTCCACACACACCTCAGGACATGTGGTCTGCTTCAGCTGGAAGATGAGCATCAGCATTCACAGCAGTGTGCATTTCTGAGGAACACATGAAAGGGGCTTCAAGCTGTAGATCACTGGGATCTCAAATTGCATGCAGTGTTTTTGTTTTCTTGTTCAATTTTCCCCTGCATGAAAGCAATTTCAGTTATAATGGTAAAGCTGAATACCATGGAAAGAACTGAAGAGCAAGCAGTAAATAATGCTCTAAAGTGCCACTAATGTTGTCCATTGTCCTGCCATCAATGCGTCCATCTCTCACAAATCTGCACAGTATATCAGTCATCAATGTTCCTACCAACATACTGCACCTCTCAGGGTTTATCCTTTATCTCCAGTGTCACCTGAGTGTCCAATGATGACAATGATTTGGCAAACTCAGAGCTGCCAGGTAGGTACAGACTTCTCTTTAAGAACATAAATGTGGTTCATGTAATTGTTTTGAATATAGTCAAGTCTTCTGCAAAGTGTTCTTCTGTGGCTAAAAAGGCCTAAATGCCCCAAATGAACAAAGATGGCAATTTTCTCAACCAATGTTCAGCTAAAAACCAGGTTATGATCCACTGCTCCTGGTGACTTCCTTTCAAACAAAAGTACATTAAAAAGCATGAGAATGCAGAAGGGGGAAGAACTGATGGTGATGCAGGGGATTTTCAGAGGTGAATTAAGGCATCATATGAAGAATCTCATGCAGACCCCAGGAACACAAGTTAATTTAAACTTGGACTCATTAATATACAAATCACAGAATCATGGAATCATTAAGGTTGGAAAAGACCCCTAAGATCATCAAGCCCAATCTTTAACTAATCACCACCTTGTCAACTAGACCACAGCGCTAAGTGCTACATCCAATTGTTTCTTGAACACTTCCAGGGTTGGTGAGTCCACAACAACCTAATCGTCCTTTCTGTGAAAAAGATTCTTCCTCATTTCCAGCCTGGACCTCCCCTGGCACAGCTTGTGTCCTCTTGCCCTGTTCTGATGAAGTGCATTTTTCTCTCCCATCTCTTTTTAAGACATAGCTATCCCACCTAAAAATTTATCTTGAATCTCTATTTGCAGTACTTAGTAAATTATGCAATTCTGACTAAGATCTGAATTAGAAAAGATGAAAGGTAAATTAGGTCATAAGAAGACAACCAACATTGCAATCAATCAAGGTTTCATAATTTAAAAAAAATGAAACCATTCATCAGCCACCAGATTTTTTTCTCAATCTCTGAAGAGTATGTGACAACCATTGAGGTTGGAGGTGGCAGAATTTTTCCTAGATGCCTCCTGATTCCATTTAATATTTTATTTCAACATTCTTTTGATCCCCTCTCCCAAAATAGTCTCTACAAATACCATCTCTATGAGCTCTAGTACTGACATGAAAGAAAGTCTCCAAACTTTCTCAATCTGTGGATGCATCTGTATTGAATTTTAAACTACTGACATTTTAAGAGGGATCTCTAATGTATTTACTGATTCTTTGTTTCAGCTCTCACTTGTGTGTTACTCAAGAGCACTGGTATGAAGGCAATTGTTAACATGCATTTAAGGCCACATTTTACCAAAAAAGGTTTGGTAAGTAAATAGATAAGGGTGGCATGGATGCAACACATCAAGAAGAACAGAGACTGAAGAAATTTCACCTGAGCAGACCTCAGAACTGCATTACTTGGGGAAGATGTGCAACAAGTGAGATGCTGAACAAGCAGAAGTGAGAACACTGTTTTGAGAGAGTAGCTGAAATGCCATTTGCCACACATATTAAAGTTAAAATTCTGCAAGTGATGATCAGCATAGATAAACAAGCCGGAGATCCACCCAAAGCAAACCTGGGAAGAGCTGTAAAAAGAAATGGAGTTCTTGAAAGAAGAGTTTAATATAGGATTACAAGCATTTGAACGGCTTTTGGACATTTGAAAATCTGTTACTATAAAAAAAAAAGAAAAACAAACAAAAAAACCCCAACAAGTGCAAGTATACCACTACGTGTCTCAAAAGCAAAAGAGATAAATCCTTATTTTCTGTAACTGTGCCAAAATATAGGCTTTCCAATGACAAAAATGCAGAAATCTTCCAGCTGATTCCCCTAGCTAGTTCCTTTTCCAAGTTCCTCAGCCTTTTCTAGATCTGTGTAGCGAAAATATCTCCTTTGCCTATTGACAGATCTATAAAGACATAAAACTTTCTCAGAAATCCATTGTTAACACAGATAAACAGACATCACATTAATATCATGAGAATACTCTGTCAGTCTCCCTGCAACTGTTTCAGTACTTAGCTGACCCCCCAAATAAAACCTGTGAAAGGCCTCTGAAACTGGAAGAAAATTGTCTGCTGACTGTCTTTACTTCACTACTCCCCAAACACATTCCAAGAATTCTAGAAAATGAGTGAGACACTATTTTCCTTTGCAGAAACTGTGCTGCTAAGACGAGCCCTTATCTCTTACAGAGGAGCAGACCAGCACATCCAAGCTGGAATCTGTTTGTGTTTATTGCTTAACCAGCAAGAACAAATCATCATTAAGTCAATTACACAAAGAGAAACTTTCAAGATTATTCTTGGTTAGAACTAAGAATGCTTCTGCACACTTAGCAGCTGCCAACCCCCCCAGAATGAAAATGCCTCCTCACTGTCTCTCCAAAATCAAATTTCCACAGTAATATGTAAACAGATAATGTTATTCTATGTAAAAGGGTACTTCAACAGATCAGAAAACAAAGCAAAATATATGGACTGTTTTGGATTGCTCTGAAGTTTGGCACATTTATGGGGCAGGAGAGGAAACAGGTAACGTTAATGTTCTTAACTTGACCATCTGTAAATAAATGCATATGTAAATCTGAGATAGAGATAAATTTTTCTTCACCCTCACCACATTAGCTTTTCTAAATGTTGCTATTTTTTTCCTGCAATATTAAGGTGACTGTTCCAACCATGGCTTAGGACTCTGAAAATGTTCTCTGTCTCAACACTTTCCCCTGGACTTAGAGTATACAGTCAAAAAAGCAAAAGGAAGACCAGATTTCAAGCCCAAATGTTAGCCCAGGCACATGTTTTATGCTTAAAAGACAGTGTATCTGAAAAAATTATATATCTAAATTACTTTCTAGCTGATTAGCTTTTACTTGATGAGAGGGGATGAAAGAGACAGGCTAGGCACTGAGTTTAAACTGTGCTCCAATGGTATCAGTTTACGCAACATGATGGGCAGAAAACAGAAAAATTGTAAGAAAAATGCTACAACTGGCATTTGTATGTTTTTGTTTTGAATAAATGTTAGCAGAATTCTTAATAATTGAACTTCTTTTAAAAAGAGGAACTTCATACATGAATGCATGATTGCAGGGCCAGGAAAATTAAAGAGTGAAGTTAAAGAGCTAATAAGGGGATTAAAGCTGTAGTGAAAAAATGATGGGAACAAAAAGGTGCTGCTCAGTAGCAGCAACATTTAATGCAGGTGGAGAGAAGAAAGGAGAACAGAGAAGATCTTTATCCAGATGCAGAGAATCCAGATGACAAAGAAAATAATATAGGTATTTGACAGAAAAGGAATATTAGTGGGAGGAATGCTTGTCAGCTCCATACTCCCTTCCCTTGAATTCAAGATTGGAGTAACCCTTTCCTTTAAGTTTCCTTTTAAGTTTCTTTGAGATCACCTCCCCTGCTCTTCAAATGTGTCATAGTCTTTATGTAAAACCAGGAGAGAGAGCAGAGCTTGTAGCTGTGGTGGGAAGAGGGAATATAACCAATTTGGCTATTCTTCAGAAAAGCCTTAACCATTATGTAGTTTTTAACTTCTTCCCTGACCAATGCGTTTCATGATCTAGGGCAATTCCAAAAAATCCTGGTGCTCGAGTCCTGGTACTCTGGGAGTACAAATATAAATGCTGTCAATATGTACTGAGTTCTTCTCTGTAGAATGAAACACCTGACAATTTCCACAGTTTCTTCACTCCTATGCCACTAACAATAACTGTTCACTAACGTCTCATTAAGCCTACAAACCACCATCACCTCCCCTTCACAGCTGACAGATTTATGAAATCACATCTTTCTCATAACATATGCATGATCTTCTGCATCACAGTACAATTCCAGCTCTGCCAACATATTCCAGTTGTTCCCTACACCATTCAGTAAGGATGGAGGGTGGCTGCAGCATTCTCACAAAACTGTCCAAACTGCTGCTGGCACTTATTAGGCACAGAGCAAAGGTGGCATGTGTACATGTCCCACATGTTTCTCAGTGAATTTTATAAAACTCACCACTCTGGAAAACCATGAACTATCATCACAAGTCCTCTGAATGCTCCACATCTGGACTGCAAATTCTGGTCTATAACTCTAACATGTAGCACATCTTCCCACTACAGCTGTCAGATCAGAAGGAGGTGCCAAGTCTTGAGATCTGTCTATCTGTGTTACAGATATCTAAAATATTCTAACCAGTAATTTGCAAAGTGACCCCAAAGATGCAATATCTGATTTGGATTGAGAACATCACATGTAGTAAATGTAAGAATAACAACTTGGTATGAACAAAATTAAGGATGTATCAATTCCAACTGCGTATGCATGCATTCTTTCTGTTAAATTTGCTCATTGTAGTTTGAGACTTTTGTTATTTGAGCAAACGATGTGGTTATCTTCTTCCACATTAGCAGCCCATGAATTCCTAATACAGTAATTTGAATAGAATTCTTGTTCCCACTATTTACCTGAATTCCATAAATACAATGTATTGGACAAATTATAGAAATTGTACATATAGAAATATGATGTATTACATAAATCAGTAAATTATCCAGGTAGAAGCACCAGTGAACCAGCAAAGATGATGCTTTAAGTCACCAACGTTTCAATAGTTCAGCAGATTGCTGTGAGAACTGCCTTGTTGAAAATCTTGGCATTTTGGTGTGGGAGCAGGAGGAGAAGACGTGTAAGTATGAGGGGAGAAGAAGAAGGTTAAGCTCAGGAATGAAAAGAAATAAAATAAATAATGCAAAGGCTTTGCCTATAGAAAATTCTGTGCAGGTTTTGGGAGGCAGAGGATGTTCATCCCAGACAAAATCTAGCAATTTTATCCTCCTTAGTTTTCACCTCTCTGAGTGAACACTTTTTCTTTTGTTTCTGCTATCAAATACAAGCCACACACTAACCCTGCCACATTTCAGCAGTGAGCAATATCAATATTGCTCCAAAAATTCCTCAATATCCCTCCAAAAATTTTTGTGATCCCATATTATTGCTTTGAAACATTTTGAAGTATTTTAATATTTATGATAAAATCAGACCTACTCTTAGAAAAGCACATGGAATAAGTTCTACAATCTATTCTTAAGCAAGGAAATATTGATGCTCTGCCCAATATTGCAAAATGAGGAAAGTAATGCCAAGATGGTGCCTTGAGTATAAATTGGAATCACACCACTTAACTGGACGAATAAAAGCTTGGAGATGAGCTGAAATTTCTGACAAAGTTTAGTTCAATCCCAGCCAGAAAAGCCTCAAGCAACTCCACTGTCCTGAATTGTTTTAGCTTTTCTAAACAAATCAGAACAGCAAGTGCCATTGGAGTCATAAACAGACTTCCTATTTAAAATGCTCAACTTTAAGGCTATTGACCACATTCCCTCCCTTCCTGTCCCAATTTAAACTTGGCTTTCACAGCTCCTGCTGAAACCTGAGGTGAGCCAACTTTGAACCAAATTTAGTTTTGTCTGCTTTTAATTTGATTGGACTGACTTTCAAAACAAATCAAGCAAACTCTCACAACTCTGGGATTTCAAGTTACTGAACTTCTTTTGAATTATCTCCCCCTTTTTATCCTAATATTACCCCTTATGCAGGGCTGATAAAATATTAAAAATATACTTTCAAAGTGAGGTTTGGTGGTTTTGTTTTTTTTAGATTATACAAACCATTTTTAAAAATGAAGGATAACTATTGAAAATGAAATCAATGTGCTCATCCACACTTGAAACAACACTCAGTATATATAGGGGGTGTGCAGAAAACATGGTCCAAAGCTAGCATTACAAAAAACCCCTAAACTCGTTGATACTGGAAATAACCTCCAATCAGGCAGGTTTTAAAGGCATCAGTATGGAAAAGGTGCCTCTTACTACAGGCCAACTAAATAGAATGTTCTCACAATCTTACAGCCCTGCTCTTGGATATCTTGCTGATTTATCCTCTACCTGGTCCTGTCAAAGTTTATTAAATCTTGTTAAAAACATCCCAGTGTGATTACCAAGCAGAACTCAGGCAGCTGTGACTCCTATTTCTGTGACAAGCTCAAAGTAATTCCTGCTGAAAGAGAGGAATGCCTTACCCACCACACAGAGTTACAACAGATGCTCTACCATGGTATGGACTCATCACCTGAACATCAGCTTCCTGCCCTCCCTGGCAGGAAATTGTGTAAGTTTAAAACAGAAGGGAATGAGCTTCTACATCATACTTTTTACACAGGAAAAGAATTCCTAAATCACTGAAGATTGAATTCTTACTCTTCTAACTCTCAGGGAAGATTTTCCCAACTAATGATCATGCCTTCCTAGATCACAAAATACAAGAGCAAGGAGGCTAAATACTCCTCTAAGAAAAGTTTGAAAAGGACTCTTCAGTCTTTCCCACAGCTTGGTTAGATTTATCATGTGTTTTGATAAATAGGATCCATAGTCCAAGACAATAGTTTCTACTGACCACAATGTGCCATGCTTTTACTCTTAGTACTGATCTATTTAGAAAACAAGGAGAAAATAGCATGTTTTGAAATCAAGTTTTAAATTACCAGTCTCTCAACTGAACATCTAAGGAATCTAAACAAAGAAGCAGCTTTAAAGAAGCTATTACTTAAAGTGATAGGCTAATTATATAGTTTTAAAGTATTGTGTTCCACATGCAAGTAATAGAATAGCTATATATATATATACACACCTGGGCTAGCAGTAAAAATATTACAAATATTTGCTTTGTTATATTATTCATAATATACTTTATTGCTCTGGCAGCAGTGTGTTAAAATCGGACAAACAGCAAAGCAAAGCAGTTAACGATTAATCCCTGCTATTTCTACTACTGCCAATGAGCTGGCTGTGGAATACCACCAACACTCCTCCAGTAGCAAAAGTTAGTCCAGCTACTACTTTTATGGCTCCTACTTCCTCCAAGTGATTTCTTTCCAAAAATTCAGTCTTTTAAAGATTTTAGTTACTAGTCTTCTGGAAAGCTGCTGTTTGCCATGTTGCCAGGTTTTGGTTTCCCCAGGTAAAAGTACAGGCTTAAGGTTGCTCTGTGCTACCCTCTGTGAAATAATTTCATCTTCCAGGTTCTGCGAACTTTTGTTATTTCTTTCCCATACACTTCATGCAGGAACAGTGTCCAGCACTAAAATAGCTCGTCCACTACTGGGAAAAGAGAAAGTAGTCCCATTTTCCTGTACACTTCTTGAAATGGTCTTCTTGCCAAGCATTGTTTCTCTTCTGTTGTGGAACATGACACCCTATTTAAATGTCAACATGAGTTCAACTGGGGCAACCAGTGTATTTTTGAAGTGGCTCTACTCCGAGCTTCTTCCCTACTACCATCAGGTTACTAAGAGACCACGTTTACAGTCTCTGGATTAATAATAATCCCAATGTGCATGTTATTTTAACCTTTATACACACCAAAATTAGAGGAACTGTTAAATTAAGAATTTCTCATCTGTGCACAGCTATTGGTACTCTGCCATCTACATGTCACACTGCACCTCTAAAGCCACAATCACTGAGTAACTGAGGGGTCTGTGAGCTAAAACTAAGTCCCATGGGCATTTGTGCCAGAGCTAGTGGAGACTCACTTAAAAAGTGAGGGGATCTAACAGAAAAGCCTGCATCTGAGCAACCAGGCTCCAGATGTGCGTTATGAATGTTGAAAGATGAAAAATTTACAGTAAAATCGACACACAAAAAAGAATTGTTTAGGTAGTCATTAAGGAACTACACACTTACAGATTTCACAACACAAAGTGTGAAAAAACTTTAAGCTCTTGGTTAGCTTCCAAGAGAAAGGCAAAACATATAAACACTCATAACCCCCCCAAATAACATGTGTAGTTAGTTAATATAGCTTAAAAAAATGCATCTATTTAAGATCACCAGATATCTTTTTATCTGTTTTTTTGTTTTTTTATCATAGCTGCCAAAGAGAGGACAAAAGAGATAAAACCAAAAAAAATTCTTCTTTTTCTTTATTTCTTTTAGAGTTTCTCTGCCTAAGAAAGCACTGCTATCATACACCCATGTTCTTGAAGGAAAAGAAAAACTGCATGTCAACTGATAGGTGCCACAAGATAGCTGTTGGGAAGATCAAAGTAGATTCACCATTCCAAGGGTTAGCTTCCACTGCCACCTCACTATCTCCAGAGCATTTTGGAAGCATCTTTGAGAAGAGGATTTCCTGCTGCCCAAGCATGCAGCTAAGAAGAGTCAAGCTCTAGGAAAATGCTTCTTGGGACATCTCAAGGTACAGTACTTGGTCACAGAGGAGACACTGAGAGTGTCAGCTGCAAGCAAGCCCAACTCCTAGAAGCCGAAGTAAATTGGCTACATTGAAATCCAGCAGTTATTTTTCAGATAGTATTGATAATGTCTACTTTTGTTACAAAGTTAATGTTTGGGACATATATATTATGAAACCATATAGCTAACACACAGTGAGGTATTTCTCACATATGCTTCAAAGCTTGTTTCAAAACACATGCTAGAAGTCATAGAAGTACCTTCCAGAGAAAATACATATAACATCTAAATCTTGAACTTACAACTGAAAAAACCAAATTCTTAAATTGAGAGTATAGAATACCTTGGAAGAAATAGAAAAGTTTAGCGAGAGGGAAATGTACTGGAATAATCCAATTTACTTGACAGTCAAGAGTGCTAGACTAGGAACAAAAAAGTCTAAAAGTGAAGTGGAATGCGGTAACAATACTTCCCCACAAGGTGCTTTCAGGTCTTAACAAAAGCTACGCTTCTGAAAATCTCTACAATTCATGGCTAACAAAACCAGAACAACATAACTGATAACTGCACACCCAGAAAATTTAATACAATAGAGTAACTTGCAATTTTTGCATACTCTTCCACTTTTCCTAGGAAATGTTTAATTTATTGTCCCAGACAAAACAGTCTTTGGTTATCACAGATGACTATTAAATTACAAGAACTATACTCAAATAATAACTACAAACTCTGCTAAACAAAGCAGCAACAAATAAGGATTATAAAAACAAAGAGGATGCCAGAACAATCTTATTTTGGTCCTTAGCATGGACAGGAAGATCAAAGACTGTAACTGAAGGTTGGTGTATCAACTTTTCCATAGGTCATCTAACTCCTTTCAGTGAGCAAGCCAGCTGCCTTCAGTGTGATTCAGGTCAAAGGTAAGACTTTTCTCAGAGTCCTGCTTCATCTTCACAGAAGCTGTGTGGAACTGCATCCATACAATACAAGGACAGCAGTAAGGAAAAGGCTACAAAGCAAGTTTGTGGTCAAATAATGTGAGCAGATGTGGACAAGAAAAGGACTGTGGATGGACAAAAATAGCTTCGCTTATTTCAAACATTTGAACATTGTTTTGGACAATTGGAGTCTATCCTCATCTCTAGATCCATTTGTAAGCTTGTATTTGGATGGATATTTGATTTGAGAAACAGTGACACTTGGATAAAAATAGTCTGACTGAATACCTGTTTGGTAGGTTCTGAATTTAGAGATAGCATCTAAGCACTTGTTCTATTATTAAAATACTTCAAATTTGCTAACAAAATTAGCAGTCATTAATTCTTGTACTATGCAACCACCTCCTGGCTCTGTAACACCACATACTAGAAGCCTCTTCCCTGGATATTAGCTCTAATTAAACACTAAATAATTTCATTCATGAAAAAATGTTAATGCATCTAAATCCTCATGTAAGGTCGTGCACCTTACACAGTGTGATCTCCACTTCCTTTGCACTGTTTATCACCAGCACATCACAGTGATCTGAAATTGTTCTACAAATTTCTGAGAAAAGCACAGCCAAACTTAACATACATCTTGTAAGAACACTGAAATTACCATGATTTGAAATATATGTCAATTCATTATTAAGACCCAGGAACTTTGTGTTCAGCTGTTACACATATATTTTAGTCATATTTCAAGGTCTAAATTATTTCTTCCACTCTGATAGGCTTCAGGTAAATTTTTTAGAAAACCTCCTGCTCACTGGCCTGCATTTGTGGATCCAACAGTGCAAAATACCTGAACGTAAATAAATGTTTGTAGTCAGCAGAAACCAGTGCCTGTGATCCACAGGAACAGTGAGCACTCACAGCTACAAGCAAAGCCAAGGGAAGGGGAGGGGAGAGGGAAAGTTGGCTGAGGGGGAAGGGAAGGAAGCTGTGCTCTGAAGATATGGTGGAAATTTTGTAATTGTTTAAAATTTGGCAAACAACAAACATCTGGCAACATCCGCAGCAGGAGATTCTGAGCCCTGCCTATGCTTTGGTCCCTCATGCAGTACAGCAGGAAGATAGTCACACATTTGATACAGCCTGAAATCACAAACCATTTTAGTAGTAATAGCTATTAATAACTCCTCCTGCTTCCCAGGCAAAGAGGAACCAAGCCTAAACATACAAGAACATCAGTTTTGCTAACTTATGTGCCAACATGGAAAATCTGGGCTCAAAGAGTCTCACGAAACTTGAGAGACGACACCTATGGGTAAACTAGGTTCCACTTCTGCATATTCCATGAATATTTACCTTTATGGACAGAGATTTGTAGAGTATTTTTTTCTCACTGGAATGCCATCTCCAAGGAATTTAGGTCTGCTTAAGCTTTGCTTTCCACATTTTTCTACTTATTTGGAAACTATATATAGAGTTAATAAATATAACAAGTCATATAAAGCATAAGGTGTACCAAACTACCTTCTCTTTTTGGTATTTTTAGATTTGGCTTAATATATTAACATGGTTAGACCACTGTCAGGTAAGGGGAACTCTCACTGCAATAAAGAGGGCAAAGTTTAACTTAAGCTCTAAGTATCATATCTTCTATAAAAAGAAGTTACTCAATTTAGTATTTTTAAATTTAAATATGGAGTTTGAACTCTTTTTTTAGGGTTGTTTTTAGACTTGATCCAAGACTCTTGGTGCTTGAAAACACTTTTGAAAATAATTTTCTTTAGTGAGAAAATATATTTCTCATTTAATAAACTGTATTAAATAGGTGTCTGATGTTACAGAATTCATAAAAAAACCCCAACCAAACAAAATCACCTTTCTCATCAACCTTTACTGTGAGGAGAGTTTGTTTTTGGAAATATTTCAATCAAGGTGTGTATCTCCATCCTAAGATTATTTTCAGAAAATTTGTTCACTGTCTTATCTTCATTTGAAGCTAATGAAAGACCTGAATGTTATTTGAGAGATGGGAAAAGAAAATATTGGGAAGTGGCAGAAGATGCGGCAAAAAATGCCACTCACCACTTCTGTGAGAATGTGACAGACTGCAGAGCGCACCAAGAACAGTTTTGCCATGTAAAAATTGCATTCCACTATTTGTATAATTTAGCTATATTTTATTGGCAGAAAACATTTGAGAACTCTTATCTTTCTGAATTTTTTTTAAAGATGAAGAAGCAAAGTTTGCTTCTTGTCATACTTCGAGCAGACTGGCAATCTTCAAACCCACGCCTCAACAAACCAGCTTGCTGAGAGTTTCCCCACTTGCCAAAATTAATCTCATTCCAGGTAAATGCCTGGCACCTGTTTCCACGGTATATTTCAAATGTCCATTTTCAATTATTTTTTTAGAAGTCTTTCTCCTTGAACAGGAATAATTTCATGGATCACTTCAGGTGATGAGCAAAACATGGTGACACAGTGATGTTCTGTGATATGTATTTGCCAAAAATTGTTTGTAAAACACAGGGAAACAAAAGTTCTAAGAATAAGAAAAAGGAGTGTATACAGCAAATCCACTGTTCTTTCCCCATTTTCTACAAAGAAAAAGAAACCTATTTATCTACAATTTAAACAATTTAGCAGCTGAAATAACAGCAGCTTAGCATAGTCCTTTCCCAGCTAGTGCCAAATACCAAATCTACCAGAATGTGATTTTAGGATCTCGTCAACCCAGTGCCCTGTGCTGGCACTACCTGTCCCGTGTCGGCAGTCAGGGCACAGAGCCACGCAGTGCCTCCCGGGCTCAGCCTTCCACAGGAGCAGCAAGATAAAGATCATTACTTGGCCAACCAAAACTTCCTGCTCTGAGAAGCTGCTCCAAGCCCCAGGTGCCTGCAGCCACCTGGCCAGGCCAAACCAGCCTGCCTGGGATCCACACCTGCGGCTCAGCAGATGGGAGGAGGCTCTGTTCTGGGATATGGGCAGTGCTACAGGACACTGGGCTGTGCCACTGCTGAGGGCAGGAATTGTGCTGGGACCTTGTTTGCACGGGAGGGAGGAGCAGCACAGGAGAGCAGAGAGGGCATGTGCTGGGCAGGCACGAATTAGATGGGAGTGGGAAAGGGAAGGAAGAGTGCAGGACTGTGTTTTGCTTTGGAGAGAGCTCCCTTTGCAGTGGGAAGGGAGGGAGCACAAGGTTAGACAGACATGTGTGACAGAGCACGTTTGAACAGGGCTCAAATTTGGAGAAGCCAGAGGTAGTAAAGTGTTGGGGCCTCTAGCTGGTCAGAGTGACCCAGAAAAAAGTTAGAAAGTCTCTTTTCCCAGCCCAGTGCTTGAAGAAGGAGTCAGGGCTCTTCATTTCTTGGTCTCAAGGTTGTTTATTGTCTCCTATCTATAAAATTCTTTCTCCTGTTCTGCCGAGGTTTGCTCAGCAAGACAGTTCCAGGCATTCTGCCTGCCCCTGGGGGCGGTGTTATATCTTTATACTAGAAACTACGTATACAATGTTTACAATTACTTTCCAATACCTATCACCTATGTTAGACAGTGAGCTTCTACTCTAAACCAATCTGTAAGTGCCAACATCATAGCAGAAGATGGAGGCCAAGAAGAAGGAGGAGAAAGGCTGGACACACCCAGATCCCTCCATCTTGCCCCCCTGAACCCCCATTCTAAAAACCCCAAAATCTACTTTTTCACCCCGTGATAAATTCACTATCATTCTACTTAATTTGTCATGGCTTGCAGATCTTCATCTGAGATTGGTAATTTGCTCCACGGGTCATAATCAAAACCACAGGCATTTTGGGCTCTCTGCCAGGGTCTCTGAGACCCCTGGCAGGGGTCTTGGCTGCTCAGGACAGCCAGAGGGATGTCCTGGTCCTGACAGTAAAGAAAGCATGGTGCCTATGATATTGGCATGGGCATTCCAGATAAGGGAGATGAACGGGATCCTGAGGAGGATCGATTTCTGCTTTGGAATAGAGATGTTGCATGAGTATGCTGGGCTACTATCCTTGTCTGGGATTTCCTGGACAGAAATAAATGCACATGGCTTTTCCTCCTCTGCTGGTCTTACTGCAGCTGTACTGTACAGCTGATTCACACCCATGCACAGAAATGCCTGGAATTTTGCAGCTTATGGCAGCTCATTTAGAATACCGTATCATAGCTTGAACAAGCTTCCAAAAGTTTCCAGAAGTCCCTGGAGGACTGTTTCCCTGAGGAAAACATTCTCAAAGTCAGGCACAAATGCATAGTTGTTGCTGCTGACAGCAGCAACTAAGCAAACTTGGTCTGGAAATTCCACATCCACCCTTTAGCCCAAAGACTTAATTTCAGCATGGGGAAGAGTTAAAGACAAGGATACCAGGCATGTCAACATAATTACACAGCAAAGCCTGCAATCTCCAAAAAAGCAATTGCTCTCCAACCATCCAGTCCCAGAACACACGCAGAGGACAGATGAAATGGCTGCTACAGTGAACAGGGCTTCACACTGCCCTCAAAGTGATTTTGATCCTGTCAGAGGATCAGCAGCTGCCAAAATCTATTCTTAGATATTTGAAAAAATTAGAGCATGTTTGAAGATGGGATAAATTTCTCCTTCATAAACATGATTTTTATTTTGTAGGAAAGTTACATATAGTGCATAATTATAAGCCATATTTAGTAAACTTCTAAGTAAGAGGTGCAAATCCATTTTACACTATACCAAAATTTTTTAATAAAACAAGTTTGGAAGACAAAGTTTACACTTAACAGGCTAGCCCATACAGATTTCAACTCTCTGCCTAAAATGACTAAAGAACATCTCCCAATACATGTAAAAAAAAAAAAAAGGGGGGGGGAACATTTAAAGGATTCTGCTATTTCTGCTTTGCTAGCCACATAAAAAAGCAGGTACAGCCATCAATTTTGTTATGCACATTCCTACAAGGCAAGTTAAAATCTTTATTTGAAACTTTTAGGCACTAACACAAACAACTGAGATTCATAAAGACACACCAAATGAAATCTAGGAAAAAAAAGTGCATGCCAGTAATAGTAACGCAAAAAGTCATCTTAAGCTTCAGACACAGGCTAAACTTCCTCAAGTAAGGAAACACGATGCCTTGTACAGATAAAAGTAGCATAGTATACAATTTGCCAAATATAACCAATATTAGTTCACAATATTAGTTCACAGAGTTTAACGGAAGTGGTACTGCCACACATTTCATAAAATTGAAGCCATCTGTTCAAAACATCCTCAATGGGAAAACACGGATGAGAAAGAAAACCCCAACATCAAAATATTTCATTCATGGGTAGAATTGAGAGAAGAATTTGTTAAAGAGCACTTTCTTTTCGGAGCCAAAATATCATAGACTATCCTGAAGGACCTAGGGGGATCATTGAACACAGGACACCACAAGAGTCACACCATTTGCCTGAGAGCATTGTCCAAACACTTCTTCAACTCCAAAAGGTTTGGTGCTGTGACCAGGGAGCCCGTTCCAGTCCCCAGTCACCCTCTGGGTAAAGAACCTTTTCCAAATATCCTGCCTAAACTTCTCTGTCACACTTTCATGCAGTTTTCTCTGGCCCTGTCACTGGTCACCACAGAGCAGAGATGAGTGGCTGCCCCTTCTCCTCCCCTCATGAGGACGCTGTAGACTGCAATGAGGTCTCCCCTCAGTCTCCTCCAGGCTGAACAGACCATGGCTTCCTCTCAAGTCCCTTCATCATCTTTGTGCCTCTCTTCTGGATGCTGTCCCACAGCTGTCCCTCCTTCTGATGCTGTGGCACCCAGCAGGGCTCACAGGACTCGCGGTGAGGCCGCCCCAGCACAGAGCAGAGGGGGCAAATCCCTGCCCTTGTCCTGCTGGCACTGCTGTGCCTGGTGCCCCCCAGGACAGCACTGAGGGCGATTCTGCTTGTGGTGCAACACAGACAGCACCCTGCTTAGAACAGGTTAGAGAATGCACTGTAAGAAAAATATCACACATCTATGGATTATAGCAACAGGACATTGAATTGTATACACAGTTTGGCTGAGGAAAGGTCCTAACTTCAGGCCACTTGTCAGGACTGTTCTGGCACCCAGTGATGTGGCAATTCTCCCTGTGTTCCTTCTCTTGGTGACAAAGAGTGAAATTTCTCCTAAGGTGTTGCAGAATGGGAAAGAGTGACACAGGAAAATTAAACTTATACTGCTGAAACATTTACTGCTTTGAAACATCCATTTCAGCTGCTCCATAAAAGCTGTTGTTTCATGGTTGAGAAAGTTATATCATATTGCAGGAGTCTAAAATTGGGCACTGTGAATATCTTTAAT
Organism: Calcarius lapponicus; assembly: GCA_039654755.1. Taxonomy (NCBI): domain Eukaryota; kingdom Metazoa; phylum Chordata; class Aves; order Passeriformes; family Fringillidae; genus Calcarius; species Calcarius lapponicus. Next base: position 102,675,890 of record CM077464.1, read on the forward strand.
CCATTATTTTATCTCTAATTATGTAAAACTGGTTCTGTTAATTTAATACATTTACAGTAGCTTTTCTGAAGACAGGTATCGGTGCAGTGTTTTACTAATTTCTTTTTCTTGTCACCTGTGGTGTTCTTCAGCAGAAATTTCACTGCATTTAATATTCAAGTTCTTTCTTTTCTAGACATATACTTTTTTATTATTAAAATATCTGTACAACTTGACATGAGTACACTTTGAAGTCTGTCTTGAATACTAGAACTCCTTCAAGTTTGCTAGATTGTGATGCTGTTATGGATATTGCCTTGTCTTTTAATGATGTGTTTTAAAAGAGCTTAAACTTGTTTGACCTCACAAGTTTAAAATTCTTAGAAAGCAGAATTAAGTTTCCTTATTCTAACATAGTTTATTATTCATTACTTATTATTCTCTTTATATATCAATCCGGTTTTGATTATTCATTTCTTAGATTTTAAGTATTTGGTATAATGAAAATCCTGTATTTCAAAATTAAAACCATGAAACCCTTTAAATGAACTCCCAATTTATTTCCCTCTTAGAATAACTCTGTTCCATTGAAACATCATTTTAATGGGCAGAAAAGCAGACAAACAGCTATTTTCTAATAATCCAAACATTGTAGTCGCACATTTTACCATATATGTCCGGATATTTTGATTGTTTTACCACTGTGGATTTTAAAGCGTTATAGGAACAAGTATGTTACATGATGACCAAGAAGCCTGTACTTACTAGGCTGGCTGAGGAACTCATCCTCTAGAGTTCTGGCATACTTAGTTCACTTCAGAGTGCTTTTGTGCAAGCAAAATATGTTTTTCACCAAATACTCATTATGGTTTGGAAAAATATAGAAAGGACTTCTAGTGTTATCCATTTTTAGGAGTTTAGCATGTTTCTATACTAATTTAATATGTCCTTGTACAAATCTTTTCAGGCTACATTTTTACCATATGCTAAATACATTAGAAACCCATTATAGATACTCAATATTTCCTCATTGTGATATTTTTGACATAATTATAGCTTCTTTTAAAAATAGCCAAAAACATGTTTAGCATTTTCCCCCAAATTAAAAGCAAACAAAAAAAAAATCTCTTCGAAAGCCACATGATCTTCCAAACGAATTGGAGCGAGGAAGGACAGAAGTGTTTTAAAGTCTGCTAAGCATTTCAAGACAGACATTAACAATGTAAATGCAGTCTGAACTAAAATAAATTTCAAAGGTATAGCTAAGAACACCCTATTCTGGATTTGAGTTCATTTTTAAATTATTTCAGCCTAAAACTGCAGTGCTACAGTATTTTGCACAGATCCATACATTACATCTTACCAGGAAGTACAGTTCATACTACATTCAGGAATCCAAATACTAATGTTACTTTTTAAACTTAGAATCAGTATTCACTCTGAACGTGGGTGACATTGCAGGAAATGAAAAAAAACCTCCACAAAATTTAAATAAGATTATACTTCTGGACAACATATTAGCATTAAGAAATGTCCTGTTTCACAGTGGGTAAGACTGGAGCAATACATATATGTAGACCTACAGGTTTAATGACTTCTGGGTTGGGGTTTTTTTTGGCAACTCAGTAAGACCTTCCACAGTAATTTCAAAAATATGCTTTCTAAAAGTGTGCTGTGTAAATAAAGTCTATTCATACAAGGCTGAAAAAGAAAGATCCTACAATGGGTATGCACAATCTTCTGCATAAAATGTCTAAATCTGCAACACAAACACGTGACCACTTCTGATACTCAGAATATGAAGATCTGGCTATACTGTAGAGGGACAATACTATGTTTTTATGGTCTAAGTTGGTATCTAAATTACACTCTGGACCTCAGTTTGCTGAATGGCATTTCACCGCTCTGCATCATCAGTTGGAGACAAAAATGTTTGCAAGGAATATGAATAAGAAGGGAACAATGCCAAGTTCCTAGGAATTTTCAAGCAGCATCTATAGCTAGGCTCCAGAATGTTTTATGTGAAACAAGTCCATCCATAAAGGAAGTCACTGCTTGGTTAAAGAAAATTACTTCAAATCATTTTAAAAAGTGTGGTGGACTATTTCCAGTTAAAACATGAAAGAAACATTGCAAGTTTCAGATTCTTATTGGTTGGAGATTTTTTTTGTTTATTTTTTTTTTCTTGGCACTGGCATGAAATTATAGCATATCAAAAATGTCCTGAATAAGAAAATTTTCAAGATATGGACACAGGGTCAATGAAGAAAGAAGTGCCCCTAGGGGAAAAAAAAAATCATAACTCTAAAAGAAAACAGAAATCAGATAAAACCACCTGCAGGGATGATTAATGAAGGGTGGTTAGACAGAATCTCATGGTGCCTAAAGGAGCAGGGGACTGCAATGCAAGAACGTTACAAGCTCATGTAATCACAGACAACCATTCAAGGCAATTAGCTCAGGAGAGTCCAGAGTACACTGCTAGTGCTCGCTCTGCTCCACAGGCAATAAACATGACATGCTGATCTACGAGAGCATGGCAGAAAAGAGCAAAAGTCCTAACTATAAGTTCTTCCAGAGAGGTCAAGGGTATCACCAGTGCCTGAGGTTCCTGCCAAGGCAGGAAATGTGTCAATGAACTTGCAAGCAGCACACATCAGCTGGGTACCTCGAGTAAGGCAAGAAACCACAAACAGCAGCATGTTAGACAATTATATTTTGTCTCTAACCAAATCTTCTGCATAATCACAAAGGCTGCCTTAAAAGACAAAATTACATGCCTGAACTCCAATTATGCACTAAGTGTAATTAAAAAAAGGAAAGACAAGTTCCCTGCAACCCCCTCCACAGTCAAGAATACTGAAACTGAACTAATGTCAGATAAAGGTAAGGACTATAGAGGCAACAAATGAACAGTCCTGCTATCTTTCAAAACTCACTGAATATGTCAACACAGATAAGGATCCATATTACAGATAGAGGGCTTTTTCCTCCTAGGAATTTCCTAATCCATCATAAAGGGTTTTGTGCAAATTTGTGCAATATACAGTAATTCAAGCTCACTGTGACCTAGACTGCTGTCCCAATCAACACCACTCAGGTGGGCAAGAAGCTTTCAGTTTCTATACTGCACTTACTTTGATCAGCCCACTTACAATTTCTCTAACATACCAGTCAAAAATTAAGAGTCATAAGAGCCAAGAGGTCAAACCACTGTTTACATAGCATTTGGATAATCTAGATAATACTGGAGTGGTTGTGTAGTAACAGGTGAGACAGGGCCCAAAGTTTCATCCTCATTGTTAAATACAGATTTTTAACAGAAAGCAGGACATTCCAGCAGTAGGTAGAGGATATAGCTCTTTAATACACTTTACAGGAATTACTAACATGTGCGGATGCTCATGTTTGAACTTGACTTTCTCAAATCAGTTCTGGAGAACAGTGTCCAAAAACTGTAGCATGTACAAAGAACCTTACCTGTAAAGAAAGACTGAACAAATTGTGTTCAATATAGAAGAGATTAACCTGAAACAAACACAAAATACTTTTTAAAATGAAGGAGGCTATTGCAAAGAAGATACTGATCAGCTCAGTCAGAGAGAACAGGAAATACTTACCTTGATTTGTAACAACAGAGAGTTCAGCCTGATACCAGGAAAAGGCTTACTTACAAGAATCACATAAGCAATGCCACAGGTTAATTCGGAAGATCAACAACTGCAGGATTATCAAGAGCAAGTTGGAAAAATGTTTGTCAGGTAGAGCTTAAATATAGCTCTTTATCAGGGAGGTCTATCTGAAAGCTCTTCTCTAACGCTGCATTTTCATTATTTTAAGGGACACCTTATTTTACTCTAAGTCCAACCATGGTAATTCAAATGTCTCTGCAGAGCGTACTCTGAATTTCATAATAGTGTATGGAATATGTCAAGCAAATGGAACTTTTCAACAGTTAATCAAGAAAGCCCATCATCATAAGCCTAATCTGCACTACTCCAACAACAAACCTGATCTTTCTTTTACTCTGATGGATGTAAGCTCAGGTTCAAGTTTATTATGAAGATAATTATTTTAAATACTGACAAACACCTGAAATTTTCCAAGACTGAATTCCCCTGCAGACAGGAAGTTGTGTCCTGGCTTAAAACAGTTCAGACTGTGGTTCCTAGACTAATGGGGATATGCAGGCTGTCATCATTATTGACAAGTTACAGCTGACATCTCAGCCCAAATAGTGTCTGCTTTTTAATCCAGACTTCCTAACAGTACTGCATGGAACATATTCATCACCAAACTACAAAAAAACAATTTGAAAATTTCAGTTAACTGAAATAATATCTGCCTAATAGCAGACATCTAAAAGTAGCTCCTAAACTTTTTACGGTCCTTAGTCTGACAATAAAACCTTACCAGTGCTGAGGCTTTAAAAAATTGACAACTGCGCTACAAATCCATACTGCTGCATAAGCAATGTAACTGTGGAGTTCAGTGACTGTCATCAATGACTAGCTACCTAAGTTTTATAGAAAATATATATATATTGGGGTAGAAAACACCTAGGGCACCTCAAATTAAGGAGCTCTTGAGATGGATCAGCAGCAATGCTTCCAAGCTTGCCTATTAATAAGATTGTCCAACAACTTCCATTAGAAGACCCCGCTATCAACTGCTTGTGATTTCACCAAATGTCATCTGCTGTGCAGAAGTGCTCTCTGCTGAGAGTCACGTCAGACAACCTTTTGGGAAATCTAGCCAAAACAGATAATTTCTGTGAACACAGAGAAAATAGTTTGCTTTGCCTGGTTTAACATACTCTGATGACATGTTAAAATCAAACAAAAAGCTCACGAACACAATATAATCAAGTCTGAGCAACCATATGCTTTAAGTCAAGATTTGGAAGTCCAGAGGGCAATGTAAACTTTAAGATAAGGGGACCAATCTGCTATCCATGTGAAAATCTGCCAAAAATCAGTCAATTTTCCAAGCCTTTTCTTTTTGAAGTGGTGTCAAGAAGAAGAATGTTGCACCTGCTTGGTACATACTTGCTTTCCCTAGGTGGAATGCTTCAACTCATGAGAAATTCTGTATTCCCAAAACTGCAGTTGATTTGGGACCAGGATAGTCTGGAAAAAACATATGCTCCCCATGTCTTCTGTGCAAGGTTCTAATGTCATGGACTTAGAAGTGGTATCATCTATAGGCAGAACAGGGGCTGTTAAAAGGAAAAAAAAAACCAAAAAACTGGGAATGCAGCTTAGTTGAAAAAGATAGAGAAAACCTAGAACTGGTAACGGTGGAGGACAGATCAGGCAGCATTGATGTCAGCCAGAACTTGGTCAAAGAAAAAGACAGGCTATTTCTGGAAGGAGAGACTAATGGAAAAGTGAGTGAAACTGAGTCTGATAAACTGTGGACCTGAGACTGACAAGTATCTTGTTAAGCAGTGAACATCAGCTCAGAGAGATCCTGTGAGATGGAATTTATTTGTGGCAACCACAGATACCACAGTGCAGGAGGAGGTTAGAGGAGTGGAAACAGAAAGCATTTTGGTCACACTGACATTACTGTGCTATATATCAAGAGCCATTCTGGTGGCTCATGTCAAGGTGATGTAAGATCTAGCATGTCTCATAAGTTTATTTTAATACAAATACAAAAACTAGTAAGACAGACTCTTTAAAACTAAGAATACCTGTGTGACTCTAATTCCCTCCACACCATTCTCCCTGATGAATCTGTTTTATGATGCAATGTCCAATTAAATGACAATGTCCTATTTTTCCCATCAGGATTCCTTCCTCATGCTAAGTACAAAACTGACTTCCTCTGGGAATGAACAAGTGTTATGCTGTAAGGGATACTTGTTTTAGCGCTCTTGACTCCTCTCTTGCAAAGCTGTCGTGAATAAGTTAATGAACTGCAAAAGTCATTTAAGCAATTGAACATTTCTTCAAGACAAAACAGCATGAAAAATACTCTCTCTTCTAATTTCACAGGATTTCAGTGTGAATTTAAGCAATTATTTTAAATCAAGTCTTCAACTTTTTGGGATGTGGGTGGGGTTTTTTTTGTTTTGTGGTGGGTTTTTTTTTGTTTGTTTGGGTTTTTTTTGTTTGTTTGTTTGTTTTGTTTTGTTTGCTTTGTGTCCCAGATGCTGGACTTGGCAGCCATGCCACTTATATATAGGTATCATAAGCTCAATACATAAAATGCAACATGTAATTCAAAGTGCTTACCAGAAAGCATGGAAAGTCTTAGGAGCCCTAAACTAGATAAATATAACCTATCTTGAAAACCCCCCAAACAACTCGACCCATACCACAGTTTAACAAACAGTTGATAATTAGAGTCTATGAGATTCAGTTTCCAGGTGTCTATGCTTCCAAAATCTCCTCTCAGTTAGCTGCTATGCACATCAGTTTATTGGTATTTGTGAAATCCACATACATGGTGGGGGCAAGTGCTCTAAGAAGCCTCCGAACTTTTAATCAGTCTTCAAAGCGCTGTTAAAAGGTTCCTAGCACCACGTCCCAGCCTTCCAGCCATGCAGGCCATGTACCACCTTTCCTCACTGTGTAAGTAGGATTACTGCACATGTTCATCACCTTTCACTTGTGCAAACAGTGGTGTGCAAAGTCAGACAGGAAGGAGCTTGTCCTAACCAAGTCAGCCCTGGCCCCTGCCGAAGGTCCCCCACAAAAGATGCCTGAGGATCAGACTGCCAGAATTACAGCAATATAGGGAGCTTGTAAGGAGCTTCCTATTCAAAGGGCAGCCAAGAGTGGATTCAGCAGTAGGCCTGCAGGCCACAGGCTGCTTATGCCAATGCATAAAAACAAGTGTCCTTGCAGGCATCAGCCAGGACACATGAAGAACAGTAGAACAGTCCTCACGTGTTTCAAGTGAGCACTAGGTCCCTGCTCACAATATTAACAGTTATGAATGACCTAGCACTTTCCTTTAAAAAGAAAGCGAGAAAATGTCATTAACTTCAATTTATGAATGGGAAAATGAGTTAGGAAGAGTTTATCACTGCCCTGAGTATTCACAGCAGCATACTGGCACTCTTCTGTTAGAGATGTGCTGCCTCTCAGGGAGCTGTTTCTCATGCTTATGTTCACTTGACTTTTCAGATGAGAATAATTGTACTTATTTCTGTTCATGAAAGTTAAGTTTTTTATGCAAAAATTATTAGAGAAAGACTTCAAGGATGTTAAGTTGTTAACTGACATGTGAATTATGACAGCCTATATAAACTTCTCCCAAAGCAGTCTTTGGGAATTGTTAAAACACATTTCCAACATTTGACAAAAATAGCTTTCAGACCAGTGATATTTGCTAAAATACAGGCAGATCTAGTGCATTAATATTATGAAACAAAGAATCCAAACACAAGAATTCTTTGCTATCTTAGACACAAAAATATGAGATTGCCAGTCCACAGCAAAAATCCAATAGTCTGCCTTGCAAATCCTATCTGCAACCTAATTGATGGAACTACCAATTGGTCACATCAGGTCAGATCCCAGGATCTGACAATTTTATTTCCTCTTCTCTCTTCACTTATTTTCCTGCAGACATTTCTACGGCTCTGTAAAGCAAATGCATGCAATGCTTTGTGAATTCTAAACACTTAATGAAACATTACACAAGCATCCAGAATGACAAGTTAAGTAACCTTAACTTAAAGCAGACCTTGAGCTACAGCACACCAAAAAATATATTTGGCTTTTACAACAGCATGATTAATCATCTGAAAAACAAGCTTAAAAACTGGGTGCTTTGATAGGTCAGGAGTTAATTTTCAGTCATACTAACGTGTATTGCTCTAGCACTCATTTCCATTTGCCTTCTTCATCCTCCTGTGAGTTCACATTTTACTAAAGAAGCTCTGAACCCTGAGACCTACAAATAAGTTCTCTAAAGTGGGGACTAATTTGCAGTTGCATAAACATATCTGCACTGCTTTTCCTACACTTCACAGAAATTTCCCGTGTTTCAAATAATGAAGACAAACATGGCACAGTACATGGAAACAACCCTGATGATCAAAAATGGTTAGCAGCAAGACACTTAGGAACATAAAACATGGGTCTGATTTGTCTCTGTTTTTTGGTAAAAGAGAAGATACATTGGAAATAAAGACAAGACCTACTTTTCATAGGAAATCTGGTAAAAATTGGTGATGTGTTTGGATGGTTTGTAATACCTGCAGAAGATGGGTAATGCAACCACTGGCTAGCCCTTGCACTGAGCCTTTACAGTGCTCTTCGTGGAAGCCAAGTCATCACAGTGACGTAAATATATTATTTATTAGGTAACATTCTAATATACTTGGCCATCAGCTCTCAGTGTACCACTGTCAAGGTTCAGCATGCCCTGTAAAACAACAACCAATCCTCTCTAAAAAATCTTTTTTTTTGTTAGAAATTGGCTATAGAAAAAAAACTTGGACTAAAAATTAAAAGATCTAGTATTTTTTAATCCAGAGGTACTTTCTTTAAACACGTTCTAAGAGCAAAGAATGCTTGCATTCATTCCAAGTCACATTAATAAAAACATTAAAGTAGACCAGATTTCCCTCACCCAGGATAAGTAATTGAGGATCACAAGGTCAGGAGTTCATGACTCAAATCCTCTTTTGGATGCAAAGACCAACATTTCATCATGTTTCCTTCTTAACTCCTTACTATTCCCTTATGGAATTCACAGTCTAAGCAAGAAAGAACTTTGGCTCTCATGAAAATAGATCTGTCCCATTAAAAAATACACAGTAACCCCAGCTATTAACTTGGGGGACTATTAGCAACTTCTCCTTTGCAAAATATGACCATAAGGTTTGTAATTATTCAGTCTTTTTATAAATTATTGCTTTTCTAAATGACATTCTGTAACACTATGAAGATGAACCTGTCAGAGTAGAAATGTGTACCAAAGATGATTTTATTTCCTATTAGCTGCAACTGATACCATACTTTTAAGAACTTACAAAACCACAGCACTTGACATATCACATATTTATGCAGGGCCAGCAAACACACACCGTTTCACAAAAAAAAAAAAAAAAAAAACCAAAACCCTAGCTTAAATAAGATTAATTTTCATACTACTTCCATGAGACATTTTCAGCCACTTTGTCAAAATGTTATAAAGGACTGGTACCTGAGAAGAGTCCTTCATAAACAGAAAAGGACATGGCTAAATCTAGGAGCCATGTCCAGTTAGCAGCACAAAAACATTGTGCTGCTAACTGGACATGGCTCCTAGATTTATTTTCAAAACTCGAAGTCAGTAACGGCACCAATATCTTTCTCATGGAATTCATGGAAGGATACCACCCCAGTTTCACATACTGTGCAAATGCACAGCCATTCATTAAAAGTTACAATACTAATCTGCGGCAGAATGGAAGATTTTTGGGTGGTCAGAAATATTTTTTTCAGTGAAACATGAAAGCTTAATCACAGACCAGTGCACCCAAATCACGGCGCGTGTCACATAGCGCAATGGAAGCCCATTTTCAGCTGGTACATGGCTTACGACAGGCCAGTGCCTTTCCTAAGGGGTGGTTTGGATGGCCAGCCCTCCAGAGAGTGGAGCACCTCACAAAAAACCAGCTATGAAATCCTGATACAGATGGCTTACTGCTATTTTTGGTTGTTACCCCCCACACCCCAGACACTTCCATACAAGAGTTATTAATTATCAAAGCATGGGAATAACTTTATTGCCGACAGCCCATCTTGAGCTGTCTCAGGGAACTTTGGGTAGAAGGCAGAGCAGTTAAGAAGAGCCATCTAAGGCATGAGTTTCACAGAGGGGTTCTTGGCAGTCCTTAGTCACTGCTGTTTGACGGACTGCCTTGGGTTTCCCATGACCTTTTAAAAATCCTCTTACTACCTACTCATACACATACACCATTCCCTCCAAGGCTGTTGCAATCCTTAAGCCTTCAGTTTTGCATCACTGGTGCCAAGCTCTCAGGAACATAAAACAATTTCAGGGCCTTCTTGCAGTATTTAAGCTATTATTGCAACAGACCTACTTCCCCTTCAGCTCCAAGACCGTCTTTAAGCTTCCTAAGAATCAATCACACCCCTTCTCTTGCAGCAGTGAATGCCAGAAGATCCTCGAGATAGAAAACCTGGTTCTGGAAATCCCTTTTTATACCCCTGAGGTGGGCTGTAATAGCAGAGAAAGTGAAGTAAAATGCTATGGGAGTGTATTTAAAAGAAGGGGGTGTACATTCAAACACAAAAAAAAAAAAAAAGAAAAGAAAAAAAAAAGAAAAGAAAAGAACAACACCCTACAGCTATGATAAGATGCTGCTAAGATTTCAGGAAAGTACATTTGTCTGTCATTTAGGCTGGGAGGGAAAGCTGATCCACAGTCTGAATTCCCACAGTGCTGGTTACAGCGTTACCCTTGTTGCTAAAACCACACTGCTCAGCTGCGTATGACAGGAGGAAGAAGCTGGGTGACACCACTGCATTCACTGGCATGGATCGAAATGAAGAAAAGCATATAAACTGCACATTTTTGCACATTCACAAACAGGCTTTAGCACATGCCATTCTCCCAAGGGTCCTAAGTAGTCAGGATTTCATCTGACTGGTTGATTAAAGAGATTAGTTGACTTAGTCATTACAATGAGCGTCACATTTCTAGTGAGCACAAGAAAAGGCCCAGGCTGCAGTAGAAAAAAGAGCTCACTTTACCAATACCAGTGAAGATTTCCTCTCAACTGCAATGAATTCAAGAGCTGCCAACCAGGATTTTTAAAATACCATTTTTAGGCAGAAGAGACTTTTCTGCTTACAGTTCACCTCCTTCTCATTATGTGAAGAAATAGGAACAAAGCACATAGCAATATCCTGTGAAAAAGGCAAGACCGGCTTTTTCTGCTTTTAATATTACCTACGTGGCTCTTATTTCACTCCTCTACTATCATTTTATTTACTGTGAATTTTGTGTCTTTCCAAGACCAAAAAAAGAAGCACGCCCTCAACCAAATGAAGAAGCACTGCAGTCTCCTACAACCCCAGGTGCTCCTTGGACATCTTCCTTTCCCCCACTTCCCTCAGTCTCAGCCACTCATGCTAAATATGGACTGGGGTATACTGCTAGAGCTGCCTGATGAAAAATCAGTAAGTGGGAACTATTTCACTGCTGCTACACAAGTGAAGCTGAAGACAGCTATAACAAATAATTGTAAAGGGGATTTTATGTTTTAAATTGTATAATATCTACCTTATGAAGGCGTTTTTACTGAAGATTGACAAGTGTGGGAAGTGTGAATAGTGCAAGTGTTCACAAATTATAAGGATCCAAAAAAAGTTGAAATGCATGTGTTATAATATTGGGGAGAGGGGAAGAAAGTGGAGGTGTCATAAAAAAGGGAAAAAAAGGAAGGCATTTTATGAAAAAATTACCTCAAAAAATTAAAATGGTACCAATTCTTCATCGACTTTCACATTTTGCTGAACTGCACCTGCAGTGTTTTTAATGTATTTATTTGAATGTTCATTCTACAGACATCAAGTCTTTAAAATACCTTTTTTGTAACAAGCACTAATAGCAACTTCACGATTACATAAGACAAATACAGCACTCTTGTAACACGCAGTTTATCTAACGAATTTATCTGAGGTCTATAGCCACATAATCAAATTAAAGATTAATTCGCCTACCTCTCTCTTACTTTAGAAAGTACAAAATCCTAGGAAATTCTAAACATACAGCTATTATTAAAATGTATGACTCAACATTAATGAGAAATACAACCAGACTGACTGCTTTAGTACTGTCATAACTGAAAAACACAAAACCACAGCATTTTTAGGAACACTGCATATAATCCCCTAAAAGGTAAAGGTTCTGTAAATTTTGATGGATTACTCAAATCATCCTGTGTAGCTAATTCTTACAGCCTCTTATGGTCTAACGCTCTAGCCTGCTCACAAGACTACCAAAATGGTTTACTAAATACAAATATTCAAACACGGCCAAAGGAGTGCCAAGGAAGCTGTAGAGCTCAGTAAACCCTTGCTCTACTTCCAGCAAAGGGCAATGTGGATTTGCAAAAGGCACTCTTCCAAAAAGAGATTCGAAAGCAGAGTCTGGAGCTGAGAAGTTCCTCTGCAGGAAAACTGAAATAAAATAAAAAAAAGAAAACAGGATGATGTGTGCTGATTGTGAAAAAACCCAACAGATTTATCACAGAAGAAGAGGACTGCAAAGGGAAGCAGAAGAGAGACGAGCAGACTCGTAGGTATGTTCACAGTTTTAAAAAGACATTCTCCAGGATTTTTTTTTTCTTTGTAACAGACAATGCTGTGCCTTACAAAGACTCTTCAGTCAGGGGTTAGGAATCCTCTTTCTTCTACAAGGAACATAAGTCTCAAAAATCTGGACACAAGACAGACGTTAAGAGCTGCAGTCTGTAGATCCTGCATTTTAACTCAGGAAGAATTGACCGATCCCTCCTGGAACCAAATGGATGACTGGAGTTCATGAGGGAATGATTAACAAAAGGAAGGGGAAAGGACATGAGCTCAGTGACTGTGACACAGATAACCTAAACCAGATTTTTTAATGTTAGTCAGTATTTTTTTTTTGTCTGTCAAAAATGATGCAGCTAGATGGCCTTTTAAGGATTTCATGACATTTTTAAACAGAAATTAGTTTACTATATCTAATACACTTCCACATATATAACTTTTACAGACACACAAACTGAATTTATCAGTACCATAGGCAAAAGAATACTCCAACTCTAAATCAAGACCACTCCCACCTAATAAAAATATTTTCACTTCTTACACTAAAGTCCTGACTCATGCCTAAAAGAATCTTAAAGACACAGAAGACCATATGTTTATACAGAGATCTCAAAATAGACCCAAAGTCTTTGTTTACTTACTCCAACTCATCCTCTCCAAAGGAATAGCCTAAGAAAGTGATGGAGATCTTAACAGATGCTGTCAAATGGCTGTATATAAAAGCATTTTTGACTTAGTGATAGACATGCTGCAGAAGGATGTAGTTTAGACCTTTATTCCCCAAAGCTCTCAACAGCTGAAAAGATTTGCTCTGCATGCAATACCACACAAGAAAGGATAATTTATTCAAAAACTTATTTCTGGGCCCAGCAAGACCCCATAAAGTAAAAAGTGCCCTTTATTATATGGTAACAAAGTGGGGAATCATTATATTTGCTCTTAACTCTTTGGTAACACCCTGTAAGTGATGAAAGACATAACATTATACACCAATTAAAATGGATTTGCTTACTTAGTCTGGAAAGTGAATCATGCCAGACTCGGCTGCCAATATTTTATATAGAAATCTTTTTGACTCCACCCATAAGCAATATCAGTCTTTGAATGTTGCCAATACCACTGAAACATTGTGGTTTGAAAACCACAGAGTTTTAAATGCAGAATACATAACAGATGTAGCAACCAGCCTGTTTCTTAAGCAATTACTCTTTGTGTAGTATACACCTACTGTACTTGGGAATTGTTTCTTATCTGATCCATGTTACAAATACTATGAATCGCTGCTGTTCAACAATTAGAGGTTACATACATTGCACAGTCTTAAAATAAAAGCATCACAGGGCAATAAAGTCATGTTTGGATGCTAGTAAAAGAAAGTAGGTAATTTCATACAAAAGGCTGAAGTGCTACGGCCCATCTACAGAATCCATACAGTTTCCAAAGACTATGTAGACACAAGTACCTATAACTGACTGCAGCAATTATGTCTTATTTTCTGCACCTTGCAATTTTGCATGCAACACCAAACATTCATTAAAACCCCCACTATTGGATAAATGCACCAACTGCTGGCCCAGTTTTACTGCATCCACAAGTGTCCACCACTCCCTTTCCCACCTCGCAAGTGCAAAGCAACAGCTCCTTCTATAAAACAAGTAACCCAGTGTATGCACCAAGGTGCTTCACAGAGAAATCAATTCTCCCAAAATTCATGTTACAAATTACTTTTCTGAACTCCTATATCTTGTAATTTTCCCTCTGAATTTTCAGTCTAGGACACTGCATGTCAGACTGTCCTTGGACAGGGCAATTTCTATTACCATATCTGTTCTTGAATGCAGTCTTAGGCTGCCCTGCAGGTAGAACCCTGCAGGGTTCTTCAAAGGTTTTTCAAAACTCTCAGCAAAATAAGCAAACCAAACAACATGCTCAAAGAAAAAAAATAATCCCAGTATCAAGTAATTCATCAGTCATTTTCTGATCACACAGAAAAAAAACAACCGCATTGCATTCCTTCAAAGGTGGTTCAGCTTTTGCAATACATTGGGTTGTAGAATAAAAGCAATGCTCTGACCATAAAACACACAAATCCTTATGTACACAAAAGTTTGCCCACTTCCAACTACCCTGATTGGTCTAATGTAAGTTCTCTTCCCACAAACTTGCTTTACACTGTGTAATTACCAGGATGAACAAAGGAAAAGAATACCCTTCTCAGTCACAAGAAAGAAAGAGTACTTTATTTGTACTCTGTTCCATAACCACACTGCATCAAATAGTGCTTTTTCAGCAATGAAGGTCAGTAGACTGTATTATATTTATATGAAAGAGTGATCCCATCATTAACACTTACAATACAAGTAGTGATTTGGGTAATGGAAGTTCGTAAATCTACCACATTTAACAACATAAAACAAGGCTATCGAGCTTAAAAAAATTCCTTGAATGAGACAGAGGCAAGAAGACAAAATAAGTATTATGAAAAAGGTAATGTGATCTGCTAGTTGTTGAGTAACACTGTAGTTTTAAAATCTAACACTGTGATTTTCTGAATAATTTCTGGTATAGCTCCTAAACTTGCATGAGTGAAAATGAAAAGCTGCACACATGAGCTTGTCCTCTTCTGGATGCAGCTCAGGCTCATATACAATTTCTCACATTAGAAAGTATGCTCCTGTTTTAGTTGTGTTGGGCTTGATGCATGCTCCCTGTGAGACCAATATGAATACACAGAACGTATATTTCTTCTTCCTGGTAGTATTTTAATGCCCTTTATGGAATGAGAAGCAAAGATTCTTCTTGATTCTCATACAGTAAGAACTTATTCTAGTCCCATAACTAGTTCTGCAGAAACTTTCATCTTGAGCTCTCAAAGACTTCAAATAACTAAAATAAAGATTTAAAGGTAAAGAAGCAGATGTCTATAGGCACAATGGTCTATCCCTTCAATTTGTATTTACTTTAAAATTCATTATATCCTAAACAGCTCAAGAAGGTAGAGCCACTACTAAATTGGCCTTTTAGCCCACTTCTGAGATACTGAAAATGCCCTCACTGAAATATTTATTACCCATTTTCCAGTTCTTGAATCTTCTAACTGGAATACAGTTCAGAGCGAGCATATTTTCATCCTTACTCGAGTAAGGAACACCTAAATTGTTCCTAAAGTTAAACAATCTCAGCTCAGATACCAGAAGCAGTCCTGAAAAAAGTGTGTACAGACTACATTTACCTGCTTTCCACATAAACTGCTGTTTGTTTTCCTACCTTATTTCCTTCTTCTAGGTGCTTTATGAATTTCAGTAATACTGGCTTCAGTTCCAGAAGATTGATATGTAAGATGAGAGCTTCACAGTATGGCAAGGAAATACTGAAGACAGAAAAAATACCTGACACTTTTGGTGAGGTGAAAAAAGGTCTCAAGAAACTGATGGGTGATTCTGAGGCCAGGCAGATGACATGAAATGAACCCATCCCTGTGCTGGTATACAAACCAACGCTTCTACTCTGAAATAACTGTTCACTCACATTATCAAGTCAGTCTACAGTAAAAATTTTGCCTATGATGCTATTTTGAAAAAGGCTGTTTCAGATACCAAAAGTTAGTTCTATCTACCTTCTTTAATTAGCACAGTGTCATATCTGCAGCCAACTTTTCAGTGTATTAGTGACTTTTCAGTTATTTGGTTACCAGTACCTCATTACTAACATTTGGTATTTCTTTCTTTGCCTTGTGTTGATAGGTCTCATTGGATGCCTGACACTGTCTCTGTTTCCAACTGGAATCCACCAGACAGACCCTGAATTTGTGTGCAAATTTAGGAAAGACTGCAGCAAGGTGGTGCCTTGAACAACAAGAGTTCTAGCACTAGTGCTGGGGTTAACAAAACCCCTCACCATTCAAAAACTGCAATAGTCTTTGGATAACATTTTGGACAACTGAAACTTCAACCCTGCCATGTAAGTTTTCTCAGCAGCTCACGATGTTCACAAATGCTGCCTTTACCTGCTGGTGTAGGGATGGAGAAGAGGAAATATTTCTCCCAACTAAGTATCTCTCGGAAGTTGACAAAAACTGACATTGCAGATGATGAAGAATTGACCCTCTGTTTTTGAGCTGCCTCGCTGCAAACAAAAGCTAAAAGTATAAGTACGAGCATGCTCATTTTAACTGTAATTAAGGTCAGGAGCACTCGGCTGGCTCCCTTTCTCTTGGTGTGTGCTGCCACCACGAGGATTAAAGACAAAATACAATGAACGCGGGAATTCCTCAAGAACACCTGGTGAAGAGCAACACTCAACCGCAAACCCTTCTCTGGTCAGTCTCACTTCTGGGTTTTTTATCTCATTCCAGCCTAGCACTCTTAACCCCCTCTGAAAGCCATGAAAGGGTGAAAGTAGGGAGAATTCAGGGATAAATCAAGCAGGGAGACTCTTCAAACTGGCTAAGATGTCCTGAGCTGAGAGTCTACAGCTGGGAATCCACACCACTCTCACTCCTCCTGCCATGTTTACACACAATTTATGCATCCAAGTTTTATTGAAAGATAAGTCTTCCTCCTAATCATCTTAGTGGTCCACATAACCATAAAAATTTTGGAAAAGAGTCCAGTATTTCTAGTGACAGTAGCACTACTTCATTAATATCACCATTAAAATGTCATGCATGTTGTTTTGATAAACAAATCTGTTCACAAACTCACAACAACAACAAAGTCTCAAGCAGTCAATTAGTCATTAGTTTTCTCAAAATGTAACAGGACAAGCACATCTTACTTCTTTTAAATCAGAAGAACAAAGCACTGGTAATTTTATAGATTATCAGGGTGGACAGACTTTTCTTAAATTCTTCAGTTACCTCTTTTGGTAGCAGAACAAGCCTGCATCAGAACATTTATATTTATAGCGTTGGTAAGCTGATATACACAAAACTGTAGTAGTCAAGGATGTGTGATGCCCTGAGAAGACAAGAACTTGGAATGACAATATTCATTCACTCATAGTCCCAAGGCAGATTGCTTTCCAATATCTTTAAGGAAACATGACATCCCCTTAACTATTTGTATTTAAACTTTCCTAATCCACGTATCACTTATAATATGCTATCCCTTCTGCATCAGAAAATGGCAAGGTTTCGCAGCTTTGCTTTTTCTCTCAACACTTGACATCCCTTTTTGAGTTTGAATCAGTTCTATCTCAAAATTCAAGATAAAATAGCATTTAATGAAAACTTTTTAAGAAGATTTCACAAAGTTAGGAACACCCACCCAAAGTTTATTATTTGCTCATTATGAATGAGTTTCAAATGACTGATAGCTGCAGTAATTATGCACATCAGTACTGTACATGTGCACATCACATTGCACAAAAATAAAGAGGGTGAACCTATAGTAACACTTTATACTCAAGCTTTCCTCAAGCTCAACACACTGGTGTGTGTAGAAGAGTAAAATCAAGTGTCTTGAAAAGTGATGTGATCTTAGAACCACATCTACATCTACCACATCTTGGCTAAGATTTATTGCAACACAAAGTTTAATAGATGAGAATCTCTCCATCTCTAAAGAATGGATAACTTCTTCAGTGAATCCCATCACTTGTATGAGGTTCAAACCAGGGTATCAGAAGGGCGGCATAGGCACCAGTCAGTAGGAGGGTCTGTTTGTTTAAGTAACTAAGTTTCTGGATGAGTTAAGCTGATCTTGCCCATGTCTGATGCATTTGGCAACCCAAAAATAGGAGGAAAGCTCAAGAGATGAAAGGTGAACAACTGGCAAAAGAAGAATCAGATGCACCTTAATCAACACCAGTCTTGTCTAAGACAAAGTTGGTGAGACTTACTGCTTTACAAGAAAAATAGGGTGAGGCTGACCTGACAGGGTAACCCTGAGTAACACTAGATACTGCCACCACTCAAATTATTTACACTAAATCAAGGGTAGCCACCAATCATCCTTCCTTCCCACAGGGCTTCAGGAACAGCAGTTGTGGAAAACATGAAGGGTACATGAACTGGTTTTAAAGCTCTCAATGTCTTCAGTATCTGTCTGTCTGTCTATCTATCTATCTTCAACCAGAGAAGATTCTCCATAAAAGAGGTTCCAATAAAATGGCCAAGTTGGAGAAACTCTGAGACAGGAAGCAAATAACTGAATTGCATGTCTGTTATCTGCTACCCAAGCACCAACAGGGAAATGTATGCATTTCATCCCAAATGGGGTGTAAACTGGAGCAGGGCATGGTGGGAGTGGGAAACTGAAGAAAATTAAAGCACAAGCTTTAATAATCTTTGACAAATATCTTCTGAGTTGCTGTTGCCAAGTCTACAGTTAACCAGTTATCGCTCTTTAACTAGAAAGCCTGAATGCAGCCTGTAGAATACATCTCCACTAAGACTATTCACAGTGACCTTTGCCATTACTGTTTTGGTGGCAACGGGTTTATCTGCAACTTGAGATGCAAGAAAGTTTTCCTCATATAATGTCACAAAATAGCTTAAGAAATACTTAAAGGAGTTAACAGTGTTGTGAGTCTAACTTGTGAGTATTACACAGTGAGATACCATCTAACATAAGGTCCTTGGCACTTGCCTTTACATCCCTGATTCTATGAAAACTGCACCTGCCTTTTTGGGGCAAAGCCACAGGGCTCCATCATCTGCATCTACTGTAATAGGGTGTGATGAGTGCCAATTCAGTGCACCTCACTCCATCAAAGTGCTCTTAAAGACCACCTGGCTTTCCAAAAGGACCTATTTCCTACCCTTAGTGGGGAGAACATCTTGCTGAAGTTTTAACTTACATCTGGCAGAAGATGACTGAACATATATGGGCTTGAAAAATTAACAACCATAAACAAAACCTGACTTTTGTATATTCTCATTCATAGACAAGATGTGGAAACTGATAAAGACCATCTACTAAGCCATGTGAAGTTTGCAACTCTTTAATAAAGAGCCATTAGGAATCTGAGAATTTACCTCAGTCTTCAATAAAAACAATGGTTACCATTATAAAAATGCTAGACCAGCCTCTGTCTTGTACAGAAGTTTCATCAGAATATGGCATTTCATGAGCTGATCTTGAAATTAACCGTCATATACCCCCTAAGTTTAAAAAAATTAAAATCCATGCTGCCTTCATAATGAAATTACCACAAGTTTTCTTTCCCAATTTAATCCTGATTTGCCAAATTGCAAATACAGCATTTAACAGTTCTAGTCATGCCGTGGGATAAGCCATGGCAGTTTAGCTACAGAATCCGGCTTCATTCAGGGCAAAGCAAATGGTGAGTGAAGAGCAAACAGAGGTGATACAATGGTACCTATAAACTGGGGAAACTGGTGTAAGAAGACATTTGGCTCAGCTAAGAGGCTGATACAGTTTTCTTTGAGAAACAAGACCTGTATGCCTCTTTTTGCCACAGAGAAGTTTGCTTCACCACATGGCAGGTCACACACACAAATCCCTTCCTATGCAGCAGCACCATTCTTCATACCTAAAGTAGCAGGTAACTGGGAACACAGGTGGAGACAGCTCTGAGTATCACAGCTTCATTTTGAGTACGAAGTATCTGCTTAGACAGTCATTCAAATTCTAAATTTAAATTTACTAATTTACGCCTTATTCGTAAACAAGTGATTGAATTTTCTTTGTAATTTCGCTGGCTTTTTTAGAGCAACCAGCAGTAGCTGGAAGTTACAATACCCTGTGACTCAGTTTTTTTCTGAATTACTGGCATGGTTTATCCAACACTGACCCCAGCTTAGATAAAATCCTGAAGAATTCATTAGTTCTGGCATAGTACCACAGGTAGAAGACAAGCACTGAGGAACAGAGCAGATATGTGATCTAAAATAATAAGATAAAATTGCATCATATTTTGAATGGGATTTGGATTCCATTTTGTTCCAATAAAGGAATACAGGATTTCCAATCTACACTGTTATCAAGCTCACTGACAACATGTTCAATAACTTGTACTACACACAGAAATATTTGTGAAGTGTTACTTTTACAGTTGCACACATTTTCTAAGGAAAAAGGCAGATCTAATAATTATACAGATGCTTTGTAATAAAAATTTTATCACCACATAAGCACTTCTACGACCAGAGAAGGTAAACCTAAGCAGCAACTTGACCGTACAAGAAAATCCTGGTAACCTCCAATTCATTAACTAAGAATCTGCTGCATCTTGGGGTAAATCAGATTACTGACTGCAACGAGCTGCTGTCCCATGCACTCTTGTCATGCATTAGGAGCAAGGGGCAGGGACAAAGTTTTCCCTCACAGGAATGTAGCTGTCCATCTGTCTAGGCTCAGAGACCTTTTACTTGGTGCAGTAAGGGACTCATTCTTTGCTTGGCCTCTGGCTCCCAAAGCTGGTCAGATGGAGACTTTTCAATTATGGAAATCTGCAGCAGCAATGCAGTCTGATAATCTTCTCAACATGGGGCAGTTTTCCCAAGCTGGCGTGCTGCTGCCAAGACACCCTCCAGTACACTGCCTCTCATGCTTATCTGAAGTGAGACAAGAAGATAACAACAGTTGCAACCAGTCAGCATTTTTCATTGGACCAGAAGTGGAGACTGCACACAGGAAAGCCAGGAACTATGTACTTTTAAGACCTGAAGACATTCTCATGCTGTTAAGACAGGGAACCTGTCTGACGAGTATCTGAGAGGCCCAGGTGACACTGGGACATTAAAAACAGCACTAAAAAGTTCAGTTTCTTCACAGCTGGGCTTTCACATATTGGATGTGTAACCATCAGAGGAGGTCATGCAACTGCAGCATTACTGCTATGTTTCTTCACTCTCAAGCTGTAACTTATTTAATTTGAGAAGCAGTTTTCAGAAATCAAAGTAAATGACATAATAATTTGGGCACCAAAGGTAGCAGCTTATTTTAACAGCTCTCTAAAATAGTTTTAGAAGTAGGCCAGGTTGTAGACATCTAAACTAACAGTTGAAAATCAGATCATATGTAAATTTGAACATGATCCACTTCTACATTGATTTTCCATCTGAACAAGAGGAAATATATCAATGGTCGGCTCCTTGGAAAAATGCACACTAGACACTAAAGACTTCTGTATACAGTACAAGAATTATTCCATATTAAAAAAGAAAAAAATTACATACAGTCAACATGTCACACATTTACTATTATTTATTCTATGCTGTAAGGAATGGAATACAATGAGGAACACAGAAAGGAAGCAGCCGTTTAATCCAAGACAGCAAAACATATGTTGAAATAAGGCACATCTACCAAAGTTTGGACAAATATCCTTCATGATGGAATGCCCAACTTTTGCATGTGTATTTGAGTCTGACTTCAGTTAAACCCAAGTGATCTTGATCTATAGTTGAGTCTTCCCAATGATATTCATTATATGACACTATCCAGCTGATTTTATTATGTTTTAAGAAATCTGTTGTTCTGAAATCTATCCTAGTTTTTTTCAGCACCCTGCTGTTGAGCCAGAAGTTACATGCTGCATTCTATAGCCTTCATGAAAGATACTGCAATTTTTAGGGCTAAGAATAAAAGTAGTCCTAAAAAAGATAAAGTCAATTCAAAATAAATAAATTAATTTATTAACATCACTTAAATACACATTCAAGGACTGAGCCAAGTACCAAGTGTCAAAAATACCACTTAAACAAAAATTAAGAATATTCTCCTTGAAGGAATTGATACATTCAGACTGTGAAACTAAACACTTTTGTAAGTCTTCATCAGCACTGACCATTTGACTGCAAGTGAAGTTGGTAGAAGACAGAACAATTCAGTACTCCTGATGCACTTTTGATGACATGTGCCAAAATCAAACCGAGAAATCAGGCACTTAAGAAAATTTTCTACCATGCTTCTGGATCTCAGCTTCCTCCTCCAAATTAAGCAGTAAATTCTAGACTGATAACACCACAAAATTAAGGTCACATTTGGGATTCCTGCAGTCACAGCAAAACTTAGTATGCTTTAGTGTAAAAGCATGTGTTTTATGTACTATCACATTACACTGACTTAGGATTTCAGATCTTTATATACTACAGCAAAATCAGAAACACAACTGCGCCTCTACTTGCAAGTAAATTTTCCTCCTCCACAGTTTATGCTCACAATCTATTCTGGAAATTCTTTTAAAAGAAAATGCATGTTTTCTCCACAGGAAGGGTCCCTGCGTGGAGAGTTAATTAAAATGCTAGAAGACTGGGCTCCAGTCAGAGTCACATTCATCAGAACACCCACAGAGGAAGGGCTACCCTTTGAAATGTTAAATACATTGTCAGTCGGGGATGGGGGTCAAGAAAGGTTTTCAAGCCATCTGATGCTCTGAAAAAAATGTGTACACTTCAGAATCAATCAACCCATACTGTCTATGATGGGATGACAGACTTGGTCATGTATTTTATGAACTGAGATAATTGTTAGTGCACATTTAGGATGAGTTAAAAAACGAGACTACCCCGATGTGTTCAGAGAGACTTAATTCATTAGTCAAAGATGTATTAATAAAGAAGAGGACAATGAGCGTAAGAAGGCTTCCTTTATTTTAGCAAAAGGTTAGAATAAGAATTGATTTTCAACATAGAAGAATTCTTGCAATAAACAGTTTTTGTAACAGATGTTGCCCTTCCTAACTACTATAAAAAAAAAAAGCCACCAAAAACCTGACCTAAAATGAAAGTTTACTAAATGCTTGAATTTAAGAGCTTTACATTTTGACTTGGCCTCCTTTATGGTAAAGATTGTTTTAAAATCTAAGTAATTTTTCAACCATCAACAAAGAAGGCAAAAAGTAACAAGAGTCAGCTGATTTGAAAGACAGCGTTCATAAAAGGTCCAAGCAATTGACTGCCAGATCTAACATAGTACAGAAGACTCTTCTGGACCACAGCCAGTAACAAATAAAAGAAGAAAACAAAAAACACAACATCATGAGATTATCTTTTTTTCTCCTGTGCTGGTCTGGTAATAGCAGTAAGTATTTAACTGGCCTAGTACTTCATCTTGATAAAGCATTTTCAGGTTGTTGAAAATATAAATTTAAATAAGCATCTGGTTTCTTTGTTAAGAAAAGGACACAGAACAGTTTCAAATACCCTAGAACCAGACTACATAACAGAGATGAAAAGGTCCAAGCAAAGTACTTCTGTTTCTAAAATATCTCAAGATAACAAAATTATTTGTTTTACAAGAAATCATAATAGCAGCATCCTCTTCTGCACCATGCTAGACCAAAACATGGTATCAGCTTCATTGTTTAACAAAAACATTCACATTCACTCAGAAATGTCAAGTTAGCCTCTTTACCTTAAAACAGTAACAGCAAATTGCCCTGTGTGTCAACACAATTAATTCTTTAAACAGAGATTCTTGCCCTCTGTCTTCACAATGTGATCTAGACAGTTATTTTCTTAGTATTTACAGGATAACTCTCTCTAAGAAGGATCTGAGCATGCCCTGCAAATCACAACAGATAATGGCGTAAGGAATGTCAATCACATTTGCTGCTACTCTGTGACATAACCTGAAAGCATCAGAAAATCAAGGTTTTTTCAGGTACGAAATCCCATTATTTAGATTACACACAGCTTGAGAAAAATTACATTCCAGCAAGCACAGGACTTGTATCTACTAACTAATGCCAATGAATCAGTAATAAGTTATTTGCCTAATTAATAATAAATATCTGAGGGATATTGATAGCAAACACAGTTGATTAAATTGAAGGCTTATGTCAATATAATTTGATATTATAAAGAAGCAGCACACATATGCCTGATGCTATTCTGCAAACAATCAAAACAACATGTTTTAAGTTGAATCGGGAATCAGATAATACATGGATTTCAAGAACGAAGTGTGAACCATCAACTAGCTACAGTAAACTTTGAACCACTGATTAAAGATATCACTGTGAATAATGCTGGCTTATCAAAAGACTCAAGTGTGGACAAGCAGCAACACTGGAGAACAGCAATTATGATAAAACTGGTACAATCAAGTAATATTCTTCCATCTTCCACTACAGGTCATATCTCTAGAAGCAGAGTACAAAGATTTTTATAGGCCAGTTTCAGAAACCCTTGGATATATACTAATTATGAATTGTCAGATAAATTAAAAAAATAAAACCAATGCTTCCTGCAGAAAAAAAATACAAACATCATGAAAGCAGGGACTGCCCACTTCAGACATATTGGGAAAAACAATCAGACAAGAGCAACAGGTGATGAGCACATTTAGCTTTTAAAGAATATATTCCATAGTGCTTTCTTTCAAGGAATGGAGCAATTATGTGAGTTACAGATAGAAAACTAGATGGAGAAAGCAAGCATAGTATGAATTTCAACCTAGTAGAAGCTGAAGTGGCTGGATGGAACAGTGTGTGTCCTATTCTGAACTAGGGTTCAAAACAATAACACTGCTTGAACACTTTGTATGAAGTAATAGTGTAATATTCATGTTAAAATTCAAGCAACTATGAGTTTAGAGCACAGAGACTACGAGGAAATGAAACGATGTCTTGGTTACATATATAGTCAAATGCAAAAATTTTACTAGTCATTTCTGGACTTTAGTCTAATTATTCATAAACTCCTAAAGTCTGATCCATTGTCTGATTGCTTACCTCAAGCTGATTAAGCAGCTACCAATACCAAAGTCTTTATCAGCCTAAATTCAGAGAGAGAACTGTGTTAGGGAATAAAGGACTGAACCCAAAACACGCTATTTATTTATGTGGGACTCGGTAATATCTTCAAACTATTTTTGTCTGACAAAAGATTAAGAGGGATTAATTCAACATTTCTTTGCACATTATGCGAACAGCCAACTAATTCAAGTTTCTAATTACTCTTTTATCAGGATATCTAATTATCTTTTATCAGGGTATCAGGATACAGAATACATATTAAAAAAAAATCCCACCAACAATCCCAAAACAGCAAAAGTTCTTACTTTTAAGAGTAAGGGTAGGAACAGAAAAACAAAAAGAAAACTTTTGCTCCCATACTTGCCCAGCCATCTTTATCTTAAGAGAAATACTGTTACTCAGAAAAGGTTACATTTCAGCGGCAGTCAGCACAGTAGGATGTACTGATCTTACACTGTTTCAGCTTGAGAAGGTTATGTATTTGTTTTGTCCTGCACACAATCTACATGTACTAGAACAGGAGGTGCGGCAGAACCCTGGCAGACTGCGACACTGCTCACACAACCAATGCACAGAAACCCAGAGAAACTGTGGTATTAAGATGCATGGCCTCCCCCTAGAGCAGAACAAGGTATTAAAATGTACCTGCTCTTCAGCATTGTATAGGGAATCAGACCAAGCGTGGAACGACTGCTCATTCTCTTTCAGAGCATCGGAGCTCCTATCTGCTTTTTCTGAAACATCTGGACCAGGAGCACAAGCAGTGGTACTTAGCATGAAGCAGTATGAAAAAATAGTCCCATCTTCCCTGGCCACCCTCCAAATACCTCTCCAGCATATTGGAAAGGCTGTTTGACCTTTTATTGCACTGCTTTAACTTTTCCTGACATATTAGAAAGCATTAATTCAGTCTCTGGCAGATAGATCACCTATCTGTGAATCTGCTTTAATTAGACAAGGACTACTGCCAAATGGCAGTTGATAGGGAGTCGAGTGCTCTTCAGGTGATCCTTTCTGCACTAAATTATGAGCAACTTCAAGTATTAAAAAACTACCCTCTCCATTTCAGCTTTTCTGTGAAACAGTTTTTCTTCCATGTCTGGTAGTTCAAAGACATAGCTGACATACACCTGGAGCCAGGATTGCCTGACAGAGAAGAGCTCTGCATATCACAAGCTAAACACCACTGCAGGCAGTTTTTTGTTCTTTTCCCCCCACCTCTGCTGAGCAAACTTTTTCACCTCCATACATGGAGTTAAGAAGCAGAAGGCCCTCAGAGTGGATATGTAGCCCTCTAAAATATTATTGTAGTTCCCCCATTAAAAAACCCAAAATCTACAATGAACAAGACACCAACTGTACTGTTTCAATAGTAACCAAGTGGGAAAGACACTACTGAACAAACAAGCTCATGAACTCAGATGTCACACTGAACAGAATAAGAAAACCTGAGGGAACAGCAATAGAATTTGGAAAAACAGATTTATGCACTCAGAGTGCACGAGGAACTTCAAGGAAGAGGGACTGATATGGCTCCTGATGTGGAAGCAAGATGTCAGGAAGCATAACATCAAACTCAACACTAGTGTTTCTCTATTAGTCTACCATTAAGGCAATATAAATAATTTACAACACCGAAGAATCACAGAAAGAGTAAAAATATTCCCAAAATTAAGAAGAAAAATGTATTTCCAAAAGGAACGATGCATTGGCAGTTATTTAAATACAACTTGTTATCCAGTCTTTCTCTAAGTGTCAAAAGCCTGTGTACCCCTCTAAGTGCTATTTCACCTGCAGGGAGAGTCCTGATTAATATGAATTTGAAGTACGGCTCTGTTAAACAAAACAAAGCTATCAGAATTTACATGACAGATGGGTGCTTTCTTGGTTGGTTGGGTATTTTGTTCCACTCACCCCGTCCCAAGCGTTAGAAAAAACTCTAAAGAATTTGAGATTTCTCTTCATCTTTCAAAACGTTAAATCAAAGGAAGATCAAACTACTCAATCTAAACCAGAATTATTGTCCTGTAGTTCTCATCTGTTTCCATTCATGGAAATATTTTCAAGGGATAAAAGCAAAACAGTTGAACAGCTCCTCTTCTGTCTTCAGCCACGCTCACAAGTTAGTAGACCCAGTGAATAAAAGGATCTGAAAGTCCTCTTAAGTTATAGCCTGTCCTTCATGCCATTCTCCTGCTTGTTTATACATGACCAGGCTGCACAGCACCACACGTAACAATACCAGAATGACAATGTACTATCAGGATCTTAAGCACAGCTGAAGCAGAAGAATGTCTCCTACACATCAAGGAATTTTAAAATTTATTCAGTTTTTAGTATTAGGTGATGAAATGACTAAATTAAATTAAAGCAGTCACATTATGACATGTAAATACCTGCTACTTAGACAGTCCTTTTGCCTGTCTAAAAATTAGATTAAGAAAAAAAAAGGACCACAAACCAAACCCTACCAAAACCTTAGAAAAATAACAAAAAAACCAAAACCTCCCCCAAACTCTTTAATCATATCTTTTCAGATTGTCAAGTGCTTAATTCTGTGTATGTCCTTTATACAAATTATTATATTCTTCTGCATTTTAGGTTTATAGTTTATAAAAGAACATAAAAAATTATATACATCTTTGCAACAGCTGACATGTTAGAAGCACTTAATATCATGTTCCTATCTCTGCTAGACAGTGAATTAGACAAACACAGGAAGCTCAACAGGCAGAAGATAACACCCTAAGTCTGTTTTGTAATTCAGACGTCCAGCGAGTCAAAGGATGAAAAAAAGCAATCTTGTTACAGAATCCATTACACTTGCCCTATGCTTATGAAGATTGAAGGCTATGAGATATGCCAGGACATAATCCAACCACGTATTCTTGAAGGTTAGTTTATCTCACCTGGACTCCAGAGCAATCACCTCAGTTTTACAAAATTTGAGCGGCCATGTGCGCACACACAGACAAATGTGTGCACCTCTATCTTAAAAAAAAATATCATTTGGAATAGCAAATGATTCTACAATCAACACAAAAAAACAATTCAAACATGAACCTGGAAAGAGTGCTTTCACTTAAGGAAAAAAACCAACTTGCTTTTGCTGTAGTTTTGTCCTCCACATGTGAAAACCAAGATGATTCTGAAGAAGGCACTGCCTAACACCATGAAGTGCATTCTGCATTTACTCCAAGATACAGAATGATTAATTCCCTGTAGTTCACAGAGCTGCAGCATGGCAGAGTTGGCAATGTCTCAGCAACATTCACAACAGTTTTCAATAAAAGTTTAAGTTGCTTAATATAAATTACACTTGCACACAGTACTAAGGATCTGTGTTCACACTTTTGGCAGGTTAACATAGCCTTCATTCTTCATGATGGAAAAATACAACTCTTCCTTATCCATTTTAATCTACAGATACAAATTAAACACTGAGTATATTACATGTATCAAAAAGTATAGATTTTCAAATTAAGAAAGTGAAGCTGGGAGTGAGGAAATGATACCCCTCGAGAATGAGGCCTCAATTTATTGTTGGATTTTTATTACAGATGGTTTTCAGCCCGCTACTTATCTCCATTGCATGCACTAACCCAAATCACAGAAGGAATGGTCTCATTTTCTGTAGACCACCTAGATCATTCGCTTGGATTGACTGCTGAGAACTTTCTTTCTGCCCTTTAAAGGAATGAAGTCCTCCCAAAAGAAACTGTTAAAAGTGTATTGTTTATCATAGAAAAAGTGCAAAACTTTTCAATTTTTTTTCTTTTTATTTCAAATACTTGGGGGGGGAAAAAAACCTCTTCTACTTTAACAGCTTTAAGCTGCAAAATGCATGTTGTTCTCACAGGATGCAAATTCTCTAAAATAAAGATAACAGCATAGAATTTATAATTCTACCTGGAGCTGACTTACTACAGTAATGGTATTTTCAAAAGGACAAATTGATTATTCTTGAAACCTAACATTACCTTAAACATAAGTGGAACTTATAATATAGTTCTTCAAACTAAAGTTTAAAACCAAAGAAACATAAAATACCAAATTCTAAGGACACAATACCAAATTCAAGTTTTACTTCAAAGAGATCTTATCAGCTAAGATGTTCCACTACAGGTGATTGATGTTACATCTTATGTTACAGACATTAATTGGCAGCTTTTTCCTCAGATTTTTTCATCTTCTGCACAAGAACACAGAAAAAGAAAATAATAAGTGCTTTCTTAAGGAGTTTTTACCTATTCTGGTCAACACAACAGCACACATTTCTTTCTTCGTAGAGCTTATTCCACAAGGCTTTAAGTTATTAAATTTTAATTTAATATTCATGTGCAGAGAAATCGCAAGACACAGGAGTTTCAAACAAATGTTCATACACTGCTACAGGGATAATATGAAATATACTAGTCAATGTACTTAACATGCTCATCCAGTCTTGGAAAAAGCATAAATATGATGCGCACAGGCCAGATGCAAGGCTGCATTTCCTCCAGATCCTGCATAAGATTCCTAAGATTCTATCCCTTTTATGTGAGAATAAGCAATATCTCTGTTATCTTATTGACACCATTTTGTTTCTCTACTGCTATTCAAGAATCCATAGAGAAGAATAATTTCCACACCACTCAGCAAAGGCAAAATGTTTCTAGAACATAACTATCAAAATTTAAACTTGGTAACCAGACGGCAGGCCAGGTTTCTGCCACAGCTTGGACAAACTGTTGTTTATAAAAAGCAAAAACCAAAGAACTAAAAAACAACAACAAAAAAAACTTAAAAAAATTTTAATTCAACTTTACAAGCTCAAATGGCACCTGACTTGAAAAAGTAAGTTAAGGGAAGCCATGACTGTAGGAAAAACCCCACCACTATGAATTTCCCCAAATTAGTAGTCGCACTGTGTCAAAAACGAAAGAAAAAGAAATTGGGTGTATGGGTTGGGCAGTGGAAAGGGATGAACATAGTAACAATATATTTCTTCTAAACTGTTTGCGGGGGGGGGGGGGGGGGGGGAAGGGAAAACAAAGATTAAAATCTAGGAGTTTTACCTACTCTTCAAAATTTCATCAGTCAAAAAGCTGCAGTGGTAATGGGACCCTAACATGACATAACATACCTGCAAAGTTTGCTTAGCTAAGATACTGCATTCCAAGAAGATTCATGGAGTACACACTGATACACAAAACATGCCTAATAACCAAAAGTTCTACTTAACAACTGCAGAACCCACCCTTCCTCAGCAATTAAAGCCTCCCAGTATTACTACACTTAATACAGGGAAAAATGATTTAGTTTTTTTTTTCTTAAATATCAAGTGATTCAAGATAAGGAAAATCAATCAAAGAATGGAAATAAATTAAAACCCCTAAATATGGGCCTAAATCGAATTAACTTTTATTTTACAGAGAAAGAAAAGCTAAGGATTGTAAGTCAGGGATTGTTTTCAGTACACTTAAAACTTCCCCAAAGTCAGCCACTGATCCCAAATGTCCTGATGACTCCTGCCTACTGGCTTCCTCCTGTGCAAGGAGTGCATATCCCACTTCCTGTGAAGTTACAACAAAAGCTAGAGGAGCTTTTGCAAAGACCCTGCAAATTACGCAAAGTACTAGGGATTATAAAAACACTTTTGCATTACTACATTGATCAGTATTTGCAGCCCAGGATTTCAAAGTCCTGAAGATCTCTGTTCCTACCAATTATCTGTGCATTGTCTCCATATTAGAAATAGCTGGCTGTAAGGATCCTAAATATGCCAAGCTCCCTTACAGACCAGGGAAGGAGTCCTCTCTGGTGGTAACAGAAAAACACCTCAAGCATTCAGCCTTATGCAGACACAAGGAAAGCATCATCACATCAAGCTAAACTATATTCAGGTATTTATCAAAAAGCAGGAGTTGACACAATATGAAAGTTAAAATTATTTTCAAAATAAAATTCATTAGGTTTAAGATTTAAAATTGGCTTGAGAATGTATGATGAACTTCAGGATTTCTGATGCAGAACATATATGAGACTGCAATTTCAGTCTAAAAGCCACAGCAACTCTCTTTGCACAAAAAGTTCATTTCTGACAAAAGTCTTTTGGTGCAGAGTTAAGAAAAGAAAAAAAATCCATTACTCTTGTTACACACCTCTGAGCTTTCTGGGCTCTCCTGTGTAGGAGTTTCCCGAGCCTGAACAAGGCATCTTTGTGTTTGATTTCCATCAATTCAGAGGAAATACGTTTTTGGGTATGTTTTCTATACTTTTCTACATGAACATCACTAAACATATCTAAATTTCACTATCAAGTCAGTACTTAAATATCACGTAAGTAGTTCCAGTACCTTTTAAGTGAAGAAAATTACTATTTCTTTTTCCCCTCCCTTCATCCCTATATCATTACTTTCAGTTTCTGTTGAACAGAAAAGCTTTTACTCAGAACACTTTCAGTTTCAATTTAGCAGGGAAGTGTAAAAGAATGTGTTCTGCTTGAGAAAGTCATCCAAACTTAGGATAGCAACCAGGAGTGAAGGTAAATGGGAAAAATAGGAGTCAGAGGTTAGAAGACAACAGCTATCTGGGAAAAAAAAATTCAGTTTATGACTTACTTCAAAATTACATGAGCCTTAATTATACCACAATGGCTAATACTCTGTTTAGAGCCAATTCCCCCTTTACCTCACTTACTCACAAAATAGTTTAAAATATGAGACTGCAAATGAGCAATAAATTGCTTCTATAAAGTGATTTGTAATGTTTCTACAGTTTCTAGGAAATCAGCAGCTAAAACAGTCTTGCAGAAGAGGGTGACTGCAATTCTGTGGAAAAAAAAAGACCAAACAGAAAACAAGACAGAAACCAAAACAACGAAACTCTGACCAAGCCCTGCAAATATGCTCAATAAATACATATGCTTAAAAAAACCCCACAACCTCATCTCAGGGTTTATAAAAGCATCCTAATAATTCTGCACAGATGAGCACTTCACTTATAAAGAGAAAAGGAAATAAACCCCCCTACAAATAATACAACACCCAATAATCAATTCAATAATCAATCAATTTATTGTATTTTTAAAGTGGATGTTAAGCAAGAAACAGCCAACTGTGATGGAAAGCCAGTTTCCATTTAATGTGGGTTCTTCCTTCAGAAGAAGAAAAACAAATGGACCCCAACCATGTCTGCTGCTGCTCCAGGGCACCAGTAAAGCCTCAGCATCCCAGCTACAGCCACCTGACACTTACACACCTATTTATGGGGGAGGCACAGACTGAGAGCTGATCCTGAGCACTTACTGCACACCCTCCCTTCCACAATCACTGGTTATGACAAAACACATTAAGTGCTCCCGAATGTAGGTTAGGGGAGAGTGTCCAAAACATCACGTGCACCACGAAACATTAGTTGGGGTAAGCTGTAACAGGCAAGAACAGGCTCTTTGAGAGGTATTTACCAACATACACTATGAAAAGCCTTTGAGACTTCATAATATCTTGGTAACTGATATGCACAGCTCATCACAAAGCCGATTGCTTTCATTTGACATAATAAAAGAGTAAGTGTGCTTTGAAGGAAAGGTCATTTTCAAACATTTATAAGCTTCTCTTCTAATATACTACTTATTTAGACTCTAAGGATTCTTAGTATTCTTACATTAGTGCATTTATTTGCATACCCTTTTGATATCTAATAGCAGCTCCTTAAAATATACACTGTATTTTTCCCTAAAATTTCAATAATATCCTCTAAATTTGCCCCAGTAAATGTATGACATATACAAGGACAAGCCAAAATAAGGCTATTATTTACAAACTTGTGTTTAAAAAAAGAAACACAAAGCCCACGCCAACGCTGTTGCTCAACTTTGTTTGTTCTGTGATGGTGCTCTGCTGTCACTGCATTCACCATTTCGCCTCTGCTGTGCATTTCCTCCATGTTGATGTATGAAAATATTCCTCCTCTCTCTAGCAAAGGCATACTTTTCAGGTTCACTCTGCCAGAAAGACCTTAGGGGCAGGGATCCAGTTATTTACAACTTGAAATGCTATAAAATATCAGGCCGGTAATATTCTTTATTTAAAGACCTTTGCGTACATTTTAAGTCTTTTCCTCTGTGCAAGACTGAAACCTATTACCTTGTGCAATGCAATTTTGGTTTACTCCTCCTCTGACAAATAAACCCTTCCCAATTCTAAATAATTTCCTCTTATCTACAGCAGCATTTCCACTACTTTCAAAAACAATACAAAGCACCTGCAGCTCTCCCTACATCCAAATAAAACATTTAAGTTAGGCCCTGATCTGCAAGGCCTGAAACAATAATCCAACATTTCCTCCCAGAAATACAGAGATCAAGAGAATATTTTTTGATTTTGACAATGATTTTTTGAAAAAAAAAATCAACACGGGGAGTCTTAGGAGTGTTGAATTTCTTTTAGGGAGCCAAAGGTCAGAGATGATTTATTTTTCAAATGTCATTGTTTCTGAACAGGTGTTTACTGCTCTGGTTTACTATGACAACCACCTATGTTATAGACTACACACAGTATCTATTTGTTAGAATTCTTTTGTTCAATGACAATGCTCTCCAGAGGAAGGCCACCAAACGGGATCTCTGCCTTCTTGCAGCCATACTAGCCAAAACACATGTTCAAATGCTTCAGGTAGAAAAAAAATTAAAATTTTTAATAGTTCATTAAAAAGGTGTATCAAAGAGTTAATTACTGCAACAGTTCAAGAATCAGAAGAAACATTTTACCACTACTCCTACTACTAATAATTCCATACAGCACGAATTATGTCTTCTTCCTCCTTCCTTTCTACCACCTGCACTAGTATCCTACAAGCTGGTATTTTATGGGTAATAATAAAGTCCATTATTTATTTTTGGAAACCGAGTACTACAGTTCTGGCATACCTTTTGTCCACTGCTGTATTTCATATTTTCTCCTCCCCTTATTCACCAACAGGAATGAAGGAATCCAGTAAAACAGAAACAGAGTTTTATAAAGAAGGATATAAAGACTACCCCAAATCTGGAATGCACTTAGATAAGCACCAAAACTCTGTGCCACGCAACTTTACGAGAACAGGCAAAGAAGCTAATGCAAAAGCAAATCAGTATTTTCATGCTAACAGAAAACAGATATTTATGACCACAGCTAAGAGCCCAAATAAGCCCTCTGCACAGACCATAAAAAAAAAAGCCCTGCAGTATGACTGTTCTGTTTCCTGCAGGAAATGAGATGCTTGTATTAGATACCCCTGTGGTTTTCATACTGTAAATGTATCAGCTGGTACAAATCCTCCGGAGAGGACTATTAACTAATGCTTAGAAAGACCAGTGGCAACAGCAGACCGCACGTAGCACCTCAGTGAAGAGAGGACAAAAGCTGGCAAATCGTCTCTAAAAAAATCTGAGCCCGCAGCTGAAGAACACATCTTGTAGTAGAGGCGATGTCTGAGCAAGGTCCATATCTGCACCCTCTTATTTTCCCTTACTCCGCTCACTGCTTCTTTAAATAAGGAGCCTATTGCTCATCACCACTCCTCTCATTTAGGAGCCTCAAGCCGCTCCTCATTAAACCATCCCTGCTTACACGCGGCACAGGAGGACCATCCACAGGCTACACACACCTCATGCACGCATGGCCATTTTTCCTCCTTTCTACCGTGCTTTAAAAAACCTGTCATTATTTTTAATTTTTTCCGTTAATGTTTCCGAGTTGCGAGGGCGCCGAGCGAAGTTCCCGCCGCGGGCGATGGGGCAGCCCCGGCCCGGGCAGGGCTCCTCCGCCCGGGAAGACCCCGCTGCTCCCCCATCCGCATCGCTCCCGCCCGCCCGCTTGGGTGGAGCCGCTCGCCCTCGCCCGACGAGCGCCGATCGTGTTCTCCATTGCAAAACCACTGCCAGGGCCAGAAGCGGGGAGGAGAGACGGCGGGGAGGAGGAAGGGAAAAGAAGGTGTAAACCTGTCTGGGGGAGAGCCCGGGCACGGGCACGGCCGGGGGGCGGGAGGGCAGGGCAGGGCCGGGGGGGAGCACGGGGAGACAAAGGAGGGAGGGAGGGTGCCCAAGGAAAACAGGGGAAGCCGGGGAGGGGGCACCGCCGGGGAGTCCCGCGGGGCACCTGCCCGCCCCGGCACACCCCCGCACAGACAGACAGACACACATACACGTACCGAGCAGCAGCAGGCGGTGCGTCTGCTTGTACTCCCGCTTTTGCTCCTTGAGCGCCCGGTCGATGCTCTTACTGACTTTCCTCGCCTCCTTCTCCGCCTCCCGCTCCTCCAGGCGCAGCTTCTCCCAGGTCCGCTGGAGCGCCGGCGGCTGGTGCAGCGCCTGCTGCCGCGCCGCCTTCCCCCCGCCGCCAAGGCCGGGGCCGCCGGCCTTGGGCAGCGCCGGCTGCCGCTCGGGGGCCGCCCCATTGCCGCCGCCGCCGTTCTGCAGCAGCAGCAGCGGCGGCCCGTCCGCCTCCCCGCCGGGCTTACCGCCGGGCCGGAGCGGGACGCCGAGAGGCTGCGGCTGCGGGGCGGCGTGAGGCTCCGCCGGCGCTTCGGGCTCCGAGGCGGCGCCGGCGCTGGAGATGGAGCCGCCGCCGCCGGCGTCGCCGAAGAGCCGCGGGCGCAGGCTGTAGCAGAGCCCCATGGCTCGGTGCCCCCGCCGGGGACGGGCTGTGGCGCGGCGGCGCTGGCCTCAGCGCTTCCCGCCGGCCGGGCAGGCGGCGGCGGGCGGGGAAGGGGCGCCGCGGAGCCCCTCACGGCCCCGCTGGGCCATCTTGCATCTTCCTCCCGGGCTGTGGCGGCGGCTCCTCGGCGCCGATCACCTGACACCGACCGAGCTGCCACCGCCGGGTCCACGTTACCGTAAATACCCCAGCGCCAGCCCACCGCGCAGCGCCGCCGGGGGAAGGGCGGGGGCGCCGCGCCGGCACACAGGCGCACACGGAGCGCAGCCCCCCGCCCCCCGCCCGGCCCGCCAGACGCGGCCGGGGTCTCCGGAACTCCCGCTCCGCGCCCTGCCCGGAGACCCTCGCCCCCTCACGCCACCCGCCCTCCTTGCTTCCTCCTGCACTCCTTGTTTCCTCCCTGCCTGGAAGGGCCGCCGTGCCGCCTCTGCGAGCCCCGAGAGCTGCACGCAGCCCTACCCCTGCAGGGCTATGCCCCTGACAGACACCGTCTCTCCCGGCATCCCGGGGGAGAGGCCGAGGCGGAGGCCTCTCACTGAGGGGGACCCCGCACGGTGACAGCGGTCCAGGAGAGGCCGAGGCAGCCCCCGGCAGCCTGGCATCCTCACAGCTACAACGCGGTTCTGAGCCCTGTGCACACACATGCGGCTCCGCGCCCACGCGCTGACTAAGGATGCCGTGGGAGGAAGGCTTTGGGTGCGACGGTAGGAGAAAATAATAGGCAATGTTGGGGTTTGCTCGCTATCTCAGTCAGTGTTGGCAGCAGTAGTACTCCAGCAGCGTGCTGCTGTGGGCTGTGGAGGAAAGGCTGGTGCTAGAAAGGCAGTTCCAAGGCAGTGGCAGCCCTTCTCAAGAGAAGACCTGGAAAAATTCAAGTTACTTGGAATGTGTCTCAAATAGGCTCTCCTTATGCCTCATGCATCTCCGTGTTCCTCATAATCTCAGCAGTCCTTTTTCAAGAACACGTGGCTAGTGGATGAAAGTGGGTCTCTGAATCTTAAAGCAAAGGTCATGTCATGTGTTCACTATTATGACTGACATGTACCTTAACATAATTTAGAGACTCTAACTAGAGTAACCTTGACTGTGTTCATGAATGTCTTTATTCATGGTGCATCTCTTTGGATTCTGCAATGACCTGTTGTATTAGATCTTTGATTTTGTCTCATATTTTTGCAGTGACCAATATTCCCTATTAATACTTCCTATTAAGGAGTAGATGCCACTATTTATATAATGTGGTACGAAGAAATGGAGGGAGGTAAATTCCCCAGACTTCTTTACAATTAATGAATTAGAGCAAATTGGACACAGTTTTTAGTTCCTGGATATAGGAAACAGAATTGGTTTTGTGACAGATCTATTTGTGTCAAATGGTTTAACAAACATCCTATAAAATATGTATTTACAAAGCAGTGAGTTGTGTGTTAACATTCACTGGAAAAAAATCCCCAACACCCTACACAAGCGTAAAATAGATTCCTTTTAACTGAAAGTATCAAGTGTCTGTAATTTCACCACACAAAGAAAATTTGCTGCTGAAAATATTAGGAGGATCCAGCACACTCTAGATGTTGTTCTCTTATACCCTTCAAAATGCTCACCAACTGAGCTTTGGCTGATGCTGTGGCTCCGAGAAACCACCCCATAGCTTTTACTGCCATTGTATGTTTTAATACCTGACCCTACAGTGTCCTGGTTGCAATCCTCTTGCAAAACACCTAAGAGTTACATCACAGCAGAGGATGTTTCACCATTTTTGCAGAGCTTCTCTGCCTTGGCTCAAAATCTTTACAGGCCATAAGGATACATTATTTCTTAGGTTGGGAGTGAAAGATTTCAGCTTTTGGCTGAAAGCAGTCAGGAATTTGGATAAGAGGAATCTGAATGGACTGGGTAGCAGGGATCCTGGGATTAGTAGCTGTATACTTTCTGGTGTAACTGGATCACATTGGAGAATTTGCTGCTCATCCAATGATAAAACCATGAGAAAAACCCGACAACAAGCAAAAGCCAAAGTAATGGTGCAAGTTAGGGATTTAATATTTGGGGTCCAAATGTTGATGGACATACTTAGTTTTGTGAAGGTGATCCTTAGAGCTCAGTGCATACAACAGCATTTGTAGAACCATGAATTGCTTTCTAAATAGTAGAAGAAATGCCATAACCTGGCCAAGTGAGTTCAGATCAGGTAAAATTTCTCTTGCTAAAGTGCTTCTGGGCATGTACAGTGTGTGCTCAGTGAGTAACAGGGAAGGTGAATGATATATTCACAATCAGACAAGAAACCTGGCAGAAAAATAAATGGCACTGTAAAATCCCATGTTTTGTAAGTAATTTTGAAATAGCAGCCCATGTATTAACAACTATGTATAGTTAGGATCCTTAAAAGAACTGACCACTCTGCCAAACACTGAAATAAATGCTCCACCTTATGAAGTGGCACATAAAGTATGTTCACTGAAAGATCCTTCAGTGACCTACGAGAGCACACTGTGTCTTGAGAGGCTTCCATAATTCTTTTCTTAGAACTTCTAATAAAGAACAATAAGCAGCCTGTCTTCTCTCTTCCCCAGAGGAATAGTGATCATCACTACTTCCGGATCACCATGGACGAGATTTTCAAGAATTTAAAGGGAAAAAGTCAGTATGGTGCAATTTTCTGATCTGAATACTCTTTGAAGAACCTTTCATGGAATTTTCAAAGGTTAGTCATCCAAACCAGGACTTAATGACAGGCTCAGTTTTTCAGTAGCACTAATTAGCCACAAGTCTCATTGTGTTAACTGAAATTAGAATCATAGGATCATAGAACAGCCCAGGACTGTTCTCTGGAGAAGGGATCCTCAGAATTTCTTTTGGTCTGACCTTTCATGGGAAAGGCAGCCTAGATGGGATCACCGAGTACCCTGTCTAGCTGCATCTTGAAAAACCTCCAGCAATGGAGACTCTACCATGCCCCTGGCAAGGTTGTTCTAGTGAATGGTTGCTCCCACTGTAAAAAATGATTTCTTGCATTGAAATAAAACATTTTCTGGTGCAACTTGCACTAATGGCCTCTTGTCTTCTCCCCATAGCTTCTTGTGGCCACAAATTTCCCTTTTATCTTTGTGACCTCCCTTTAAATACAGGGATACTGTGATGAGGTTTCACTTGAGCATTCTATTTTCCAAGGAGAAGAGAAGGTCACTCCTGAGCCTTCTCCACAGGGTAGGTTTTGCAGCCTTTGGATTATCTTTTTGGCCTTTCTTGTGACCTTCTCCAGTCCATCCACATTTTTTTTTTTAATTTTGGGGATGGTTAATAAATAAATACCTTTGGATATAAGGTCAACCACTTCAAACTGTTTCTTCTTTTTTTTTTTTTTTTTTTTTTTTTTGCTTTCAGTGTATAGTTCTACTGAAGAAATAACTAATTAGAGATGGTATCCAGTCATATACAGGAGCTGGGTATGTCCATGAGATGGCTTTCTTTACTCTAAGGTGTAATACAAGTCAAGTAAGAAAATCTATAAATATTATTCCTAAGAAGATGTGTTTTTACTCTTTATTAAAAAAAGTGCAAGATATGTGTTTCTTGAAAATTTATATGAAAATAATTTCTGTTCTTTTCCTAGTTTTATAATAATTTTGATTTAACAATATTTATCGACACGATATGACTTTTTGGGATTTATACAACATTCCAGGTTTTAACCAAGAAATGAGTGTTTGTCATCAAACCAAAACAAATATAGTAAATGCAGTTGCCTTGAAAATATGACTGTGTGGTAATTGAAGGGACTCCAGCTAAACGAATCTGTAAGAATTTTGATAAGGCAAGGATCTTAAAGGCAAGGAGAAGCTGTTCTGGGGCTGGACTTTTGTTTATGTTCTTTTTCCTCTGATAAATCACTGTAGTGGTGAATGAGTTTGTCCATATTCTGACTACAGCTTTGCCATATTATTTTTCTGTATTTTAGTCAGAATATTGCTATGAATTCAGAAACTATAAATTCAGAACCTGCAGTGGGATATTATCTCTAAACGGTTTTGACATATTTTCCTTGAGATTTTTCAGAGCTGCAGTGATGATTAGTGAAAAATGCTGCAAGATTTTTGGGTTTATTAAAGAGGAAAGCAATATGCTAGAAGGAAAAAAAAAGTAGAAAGTCATGTGCCATGACAACCACTAGATATTTGCAAAACTCCTGTTGAAATTAATATCCCTCAATGATAAAGGGTCTAGGATTTACCCAGATGCCATCAGATAATGAACATCTCTTATCTTCTTTGATAGACACTTGTCAAAAATCTGCTTGCTTCTTGTGGGATAAGTACTATTATTCTTGTTCTTACAGTTTACAATAAACACTAGTGTGCCTGTGCTGCCCTACTGTATCATTGCAGGTATATAGGAAGAGGAAAATACTCCTCCTTGATATATGCTTTTCTTTCTAAAAGCTGAAACCTTTGCTGCTGATAGAAAACTTGCTAGGAAGCACAGCTACAATAACAAATCTCTGCATGAAATGTCCAGAGATTACATGAGTGTCCTGATCTCCTCTCGGCCTCAATTTGTCCAAAGACAGAAGACCACTGAAAAGACAGAAAACTGTGTATTTTCCCTTGGTCTTCTTTACAGGACATTGCAGGATTTATAACTCATCCATCCTACACACAGAGACATACAGAGACACAGAGACACAAACTCTCTCCCTGCCCTCCCTCCCCCTGTTTTCACAGAACTTTAACCTTCACCACAAATTTTACATGCCACTCTTACTGGTTGCTTGAAGATTTTTAAAGGGGGAAAAACAAGCCTTATAGTGGGAATTCAGCTACAACTGTAATAGTTGTAGAGTAACAGTGATTCAAACCTAATTTTATCAAATCATGTCTCACTCATCACCATGGTATTTTTTGCACCTTGTCATATCTGAGCATGATAGCAGTAAAACCATCTACCACTTTTTGGAAAGCTCCTTCCATGTAAATACTGTAAACAATTTAGCAGCTCAAAGCATCCTCCATAAAATATCCTGCTGAAAAAACTGATATAAGTTTATTAAAAGTCAGGCCATTAGTGACACCAGTAGTAAAGTTGCCTTGTATCTCCCATTATTAGACATTATTTTTCCTTGCTTAAAGCTGTACAAAAATGGGATTTCAGCTAAATTGCAGCACCTTCTGAAATCTGTCTCAGGATGAATATTTTTGTTTGGTTTACCTTCCTAAATACCTGAGCCGTTTTCACAAAGAGTTTAATGAGAAAAATACTGTTGCAATGTTGCAAAGCATCTTACTGGGTTTCAGAAGGACCAACAGATTATCATTCTTGTATCAGTCATGGTAGATCTTTTTGCTTTAAGAGAAGTGATTACCAGGATATAGAAGACATTTTAAGCAATGTCAGAGTAGACAAGCTTAAGGGAATTTACTGCAAGTACCAAAAATAAGATAAAGTAGGTCAGCTTGCTGGAAAACTAGGTTCTGAGGAAATGAAGTAAGAAAACAGAAAGAGATTTATAATGCAAATCGTGGGATAAGGTAATTTTCTGTGGTACTGCATAAAGCAGGGAAGGAAAGAGTGATAGGAAAACAAATAAAATTGAAGTCTCTGTATACCTAGCAGTGTTACCGGATAACATAATGCACTGTTGTGGAGGCATAACTACTGCTGTCTCTGCAGCATTTAGTTTGTTGCTACTTCTAAAGGAATTTGAATAATAAACTTACAAGACTCCTAATGATCTCTTTAAAATATCTTTGTAAAGATTTCTTTAAAAACTGCTGCCCCATGGCATCGAATCAGGGGTTTGTAATATATTTTGCGCTCTGAACAGGAGTTTTTGCTTTGAGAAAATCTGATCGAGTCTGACTAAATTGTGACACTCTTAAAATGTGACTTGCACAATCTGAAATACAGAGCAAAAAGCCATCACATCTTGCTTTTACAGTGAGGAACAGTCCTACTTGCTACAGACCTGATCTAGGCAGAGGGAAAGGACATGGCTTCGGGAGCACTTCTATTAAAAGATTCTGTTCCTATTTTGCGTGTGAATAATGTATGTATCAATCGCATACTGAATTTCTTTTAAGTCAGGGAAGCATGCTTTATCTGTGCAACCTCAATTCATTTCCGTATAAATATTCATCATGATGCAGTCTTCAACTTCACACAAACAACTTCTCCAGACTAAGCTGTTTGTTTTGGGGACTCAGCTCTTGATGTGAACAGCCAGCAGATCTGTAAAAAAAGTCTTAGCAAGCAAAAGGGGCTTCTAGAACCTTCTGAATAACTGAAAAATTTGTTTTATTTTAGAAGATCCTTTTAGATTATTGCTTAAATGCAAAAACTAAATTAAGGCTAGAGAACAGAAAACAGATGAGCTGAGGCCCACACGTAGGTCATCATACAAACTTTAACTTTCATTTTTATAGTAAGCAAATTATTATTCCCATTTCAACTGAGAATCCATGTAAAAAGTATACTGAATAATAAAATAATGCAAAAGTGATGTTTGGAAGGTAATTCTGGGTATCGTAGTTGAAATGTGAATTTTGGAAGCTAATACAAAGAGAGAACAACAATATATGCAGGAATGACAAAATTTGGCTCATAAAATAATTATTTTCTGCAGTGCATTTTTTGGTGAAAATCGACAAAATTGTTAAAATGAGAATACTCAATCAAAAAATGAAATTAGGCTACATGAAGATTGACAGTTCCTTCCAAGACTAGCCACTTAACAGGACTGAAATAGCTTACACTTGGGAAAGCAATGAAAATAGGAAAGAATTAATCAGTGCTTATTGTAGAAATCAAAGAGAAAAAGCAGGAAAGAATATTAAATTAAGAGCAGACTTTATAAAATATGTTGACATGATGTTTGTCTTAGGTTAAAAATATTGAAGTAGTTTTAACAGAAGATGA
The DNA here is from genome assembly GCA_039654755.1 of Calcarius lapponicus. Lineage (NCBI taxonomy): Eukaryota > Metazoa > Chordata > Aves > Passeriformes > Fringillidae > Calcarius > Calcarius lapponicus. The sequence continues at coordinate 102,718,419 of CM077464.1, forward strand.
GAAAAATCTTCTTGGATTTTTATGAGTAGTGAAAATAATTATTATTTATTTTTACTGACAAATCCATTCAATGGTGGAAACGCCAGAGCAATTTTTATAATTATAACAGTAATTTCTTCGTCTTGTGTTTTCTAGATCCCCAAGACTAATTTAATTTAATTAACATGGAAGAAACTTTCCCATTCCTTTCCTCTCTTGTCTTACTCTTATTTATTTTTTGATTCATTATCAAGGAAATAAATTTGGAACCTGAATTCTCAGCAGCCTTCCCACACTTCTCAGGACTGATGCAGCAGAGAAGTTTAAATACCTCGAGATTTCTCTTTGCTAGGAAGAGACTGTCCCTTTCAAGCAGCTTTATGCCAATCCCAAAATCTAGAGTGACACAAGCTTTCCTCTCCTCACAAAATGTAAACAGAGAGGATCATCTGCTTTCTTCATCTTCTGCTCTTCTCTCCTTTTAGCCTTCATTCTTGTTTTTGAGTAGAAATACCAGGCAGACTTCAAGAACACAAAAGTTATACCTGAATTTCACCCTGCTTTACTTGACAGTGTCAGGTAGCTGCCCTCTGATTTCATTTAAGGTATGTTAAAAAACAGTGCAGTGACAAACAGAGCCTCTCAATTGTATAGCAAAGGACTTCTGCTTTCTATATATTAGTTTTCCTCTAGCGGCTGTTATGAGAAACTTCAGGTCCAGCTTGAGATAGATTTAATTAACCATTATTTAGATTGGGTCTTGCAGTAGTAACCTGCAAAAACCTATTCCATTATTCATGCATAAATGGCCTTAGTGATGGTTTTAATGTTATTTAAATGCAAATGTAGAATTCAGCTGTTCTCTAAAAGGGATCTGTTTTTGTTCTTAGTGCAGACTGCACAGCTTTCAGTGCTGTTCTCTTCTCCAGGATCATGCAGGTCATGAGGCTGTCAACACCCTGAAACCAGGGTGTGCAGGGAGGAAAAGGTGGGTGGAAAGTGTGGTACTTGCATGGGCAGGACTCACCATTTTATTTCTTGCATTGTGGCTCTCACAGCCATAGTGTGCTATCACAAGAATTTTCTTTTCTATAATAGTTACAAGTGGCCGAGCCAGCTTTCAACTGTGAACACTACAAGAAACCCAACAGAGTTTCCTGAGATGTTGGTGGAGGCATTGCATGTATCAGTTTCAGGTAGAAAGTATTCTACTTGTCAAACACATTTATTTTCTTTATTAATTATTAATATGGGTTGGAAAATAGGTTATGGTTATTACCTTATTTTTCCTGGTAGCAAGGTAAAATCTGGCTGTTAAAAACACAATTAGGGAGCAAAGGGTCCACTATCTGCTGATCTGCTGCCTGGATTATGTAGGCAGAAACGGGTTCTGGGGCTTTTCTGCCCCTCCTGCCTCTAGGACACGTTTTTGAAGCTGCCCGGCTGCTTGAATGGATAACATGGATTGGCCAGGCTTGTTTGATGTCTCTTCATGTGTGTGCTTGGGCATGATGGCAAGATCTGAAGTTCAAACAAGTTTGTAACTCTTCACAGAGCCCTCAGGGGTCAGAGGTGACCTTGGGACAGGGTCTCATACCTGTGATTGTGGCAGGTGCGTATCCGCCCCAACATGTGCCCCCAGCCAATATGTGGTGGCTGCCAGCCTTTGGTGCCAGTATTTCTGCCCTTACAGCACCACTCCATGGCTGTGACACACACCCCAGAGCCTCCAATTCCCTGCCCTGTCCCCAGCCAGCAGCAGGAATGGAGAAGGCAGGACCTCTTGGTGAGCAGACAGGGTCCCCACGAGAAGCCTTGGTCTAGAGCAATTTCTGGGCCATTACCAGGTATGACCATGAGCCTTGACACAACCAGGTTATGGAACTATAGGATCATTAAGGCTGGAAGAGACTTCTAAGGTCATCAAATCCAACCATTAACCCAACACTGTCATGTTCACCACTAAGTCTTGTCCTCAAGGGCCACATCTACACATTTTTTTAACACTTCCAAGACTGGTGACTCAACTACTTCCTTGAGCAGCCTGTTTCAAAGCCTGACCATCCTTTCAGCAAAGGATTTAACCCTCTCCTGGTGTAATTTGTCCGTACACTCTTGTCCTATAACTTGTTAACGTGGGACAAGGAATCCAGCCCCCAGCTTGCTACAACATTTTGAGTAGCTGTGGAGAGCAATAAGGTCTTCCCTGAGCCTGCTTTTCTCCAGGTTAAAAAACCCCAACTCCCTCAGCTGCTCCTCATTAGACTTGTGCTCCAGACCCTTCCCCAGCTTCACAGCCCTTCTCTGGACATGCAAACAGGGACCTGCCAGAAAGCACTGGGTATGGTTTCCGTGGGAGCAGTGGGTCTGTGAAGGGAAGCTCTTCCCTTGGGATGGGATGCGACCCAAGGAAACTTCCTGGGGTTGAGTGCCCTCACCCATACCATGCCTCTCCTTCCTGAGTGTCTGTTTTACTGCTGGATACCCCTGAGTGATTCTTTAACCCTCTGGGGAGGCAAACTGAGCTTCTGGGTACCCCAAGTGAGTGACCCCCCCCTTGTGTGTAAGTGACTGTGTGTGCTTTGGATCATCTGTTTTGTGTCCATGTAATGACAATATTCCCAACTGGCATACCAAACTGCTAACTTGTTTTGTATCATTGGTATCCCTCTTGTTTGTTTGGCATTGGTTTTGGTTGCAACTTAAAGTTTGTCTGAGTTATCTGAGGGAGGTTTTCTGTGCCTCTGTGGCAGTAATAGGCTTCTTTTTGCAGCTGAAGACTGTGCACTTGCCAATCACTGTAGTCAGCAACTTTGATTAGAATTATGTTGGTCTCTTTGGAACTGGGAACTACAGGCATCAAGAGTTTTAGAAGTGTTGATGTTGGAAAAGCACTCTAATTCGCTATCTCTTCTGCTTCTGAGGAAAACAGATGGTCATAGACTCCAAAGGGGATAGTCAGAGATCTTTTGCTCTCTTCCATCATTTTGGGAGCCTGGTGATGCTTGTAGGAAGAGAGCAGTGGATACTATTTCTGTAAGAGGTTCCAGATCTGTAAGGGAAACTCAATAGCATTGGAAAACTCTGTGTTTCCCTTCTCTTTTATGAAAGACAGACTTATTCTTTTTCCAGTTGTTTTATAATATAGTTTCTCTGGGCTTCATTGAATAATCCATTTTCTTCATCCTGCAAAGAATTGGGCCTTTGATGAAACAGAAATATATGCAAATTCTCAGTATAGGGAACCGAGTACTGCTTGTTGGATTTTGCATACTGAATGAAGGAGGATACTATCAGAGTCCTTGTCTCCAAACACAGGGCCAAAGGAAGAGGAAGAAAAATAGTACATGGAAATTAAAGGTGTTCTGGAAGGTTGTGTGGGTACAGTGATTTGGGAGGCTGAAATAGATGTGAAGGCTTTGAAAGCTGTAAAATTAGTGTAGGTCTCAAGACTAAAATTACATTCCTTACCATTACATTTCATACCTATGGATTGTTTCCATAGTGAGAATTAGGAGAGAGCTCAAAATCAGAACTTTAAAAAAAATCCTGTTTTTTTCACCGTTTGTATTGAGCTATTGTAAAGGTTATTGGATATAATTTCAATCCTGATTGTCAAAGCCAGAATCTTCCATTACACCATATCATGTGAGATTTTTTGTTGGAAAAAAAACCCAATCAAACAAACAAGCCAACAAACAAACAAACTCTCTAAAACTGTACCTTTCTAATTGGCAGTGGCAACTTTCTATACTGTTAGTGGTGTATTCTTCTTCTAAATAATGACAGTTTTGAGAAAGGCCTGTGTAGAATGAAGGACACAGGATTATTCATGTACATTTTTCTACTGTGGGGTGGTGACTAAAGCTAGCCCAGTGCCAGTCAGTGCAAGCTGTGAATGGCAAGGAAAGTAATTTCTTTAGAAGGGTGGTATGTTCCTACTTGAAATGCTGTAGACTGTACTCTTAACTGGAGATTATGCTTTGTCAGAGGCAATGAGTCCCTTTACTTCTAAACTACCAAGCTGTCCTTATCTCTCGTTTCTTTTGATGCATAAAAAATTACATTATGGAGTAAAAGTGCCATCTGTGAGATAATTTTCAGAAACATGTACAGAATGGCCCTTCATGTTCACACTTTTCTCTCATTTTGATCACATATTTTTTGCAGCATGTTGCACAACACAAATACACAGCCTTTTCCAGAAATATGCCCATGCATACTATGTAAATGTAATATCATATTGCACTTTTCAGTTGTGCTACTTAGAATTTAGTCTGTTTAGATGGATTAATGCGCTGCGTAATTTCTCAGCAAGTATCTCTTCTTGACAAGTGCATTTACAAGGTAAGTCTTAGGATAACAGGAGATTCTGCATAGGATGTTTTTTCTGAAGCATTATTGAGATATAAGTGAAGAGAAACAGTTTCTTTGAATCTGTCACAATATCTCTAAAGTAAGGGGGAAGAGGTCATTTTATCCAGAGTCTACTGTTGCTCTGAAAGGACTGCTTGTTGTCAGAAATCTGATATATGTTAATCCTATTCATATGTCTGTGTAAAATAGCATTGTTGTTCCTTTCAGCCACGTTTGTATGAAATGCAGGAAGTCCACAACAAAGTGTGAATATTTTTCAAGTTCAAGACTAAAAGCAGCATGGCACTTGAGGACTTAATATTATTTCATGCTGGTTAAATCCAGTACAAAAAATTAAGTTCCTGTTTGCTAAATGTCAGTCTTGACCAAGGCCAAGTGAATTTTACCATCTCCAGAACAGGAGCTGAATTGATGGAGTGGGTTAAATGTAATAAGGAAGGAGCTGAACCTGAATGACTGATGAAGGTTGATCTGGACCACAAAATCAAGAGGATGCATTTGGTGCTGGCTTTCCTGTTATGAAGGCTAGATAATGGTGTAGAAGGGACATGGGAAGCAGGGTCCAATAGCCAGGCGGAACCAGCCAGTGGCAGCTGAATTTGAAGGACAAGAGAAAGCTGACAGTGAAAGGTGGAGGTGCAAGCGTTGCTGGTCTTTTCTGTCAAGCTCTCTTATTGTAAACCTTCTGAACCACGCCATTTACTTTGTATTGAACAGCCTCCTCAGGGAAAGGGGGGGTCTCTGCTAAACTCTGAGGGTCATTTTGTATTGGTGACATAAAAGAGCACTGTATGATACCTCTGGAAGCACCTCGTGTGGGCAGCAGAATGAGGAGTACAATTTAACATTCCAAGTACAGAAACAGCTTGTGAGAGAACCTTGCTAGAGAAGACAAAAGCCATCACCCATGTCTCATTAGACACAATATGTTATTTTCTGCATGCAGCCTCTGATAAATAAAACACTACCATCCATCTCTACCGAGGCAGAGCACACAAGACAGTTTTTTCTTCTGTTCTTGTGGATTAAGTTGTTGAGGGGCACAAGGCTGCCACAGGAAGTTACAGAATGTATGTTTGTGTTCCTGTGCCAGCAAGGTGGCTACTTGGGCTCTGATCACTGCCCAAGAACAAATCTTTTCTCTGGATGTTCATTGTGCAGCTGTGCCATGGGTGTGAGTGACCAGAGCCTCTGAGGTGCCAAATTCTGCTGGAATGATCAGAAACCTCTGCTTTGCAGCAGTGTCAGATTAGAAACCTCTGCTTTGGAGAGGTGTTACAACTGCAAAGGGATTGCTTTTGGCTGTTCCTGTACTCAAATAAGACACAGGAAACATGCTCTATATTCTCTGGGCTGTCTTTGATCAGCTTCAGAGAAAATTATTATAGCTTGTAATTTATGCAAAGCTTCTTGAGGAGATTTCAATAAAGAGTAGAAAACCTGCTAAGAACAAATGTCATTTTGTATACAGCATATTTGTGATAAAAATATGCATATGGCACCTGGGACGTCATGAGGAATTTGGGCCCAATTTTCAATTCATCCTGTTTGGCGTACCACAAAATGAAAGTAGGGATAGTGCTTTTTTTGCCCTTTTTTCTTGGTCACAGCAACTTAGATCTGCTATTTAGACATTGTCAGGACACAGCACCATAACACTGTTTTTGTTATGGTGTGCAAGAAGCAACCATTTACCTGGGATTTAATTTCTTCAAATTCAAACAGATCTGCAAGGACAAGGCACACCAACATATACTGCAAAAAGAACCAGAGTTGGATGGCTGCAAGTTTTCAAACCTTGTACATGCTGAAAGCTGGTGTCAGAAAATGTGTTTATTTTTATTTCAGAGAGGAAATTAAAAAAAAAAAAAAAGGCTCCCTGTTGTGCTTTGGCACTTTGCCTGTCTCAGCTGTGATGGAGCGGCAAGCACCCTGCAGTCTTCCTGGAGCAGCAGCAGGGTTCCAAAGTCGGGGGTACGATCCTACATAGAAAAAAACTGCTGGAATTCTGCTGGGGATTGTTTTAGTCTTGCTCTCTTGCCTCTCTGTTCCACCCAGAATGGGAGGTTGGAGTCAGAGAGACCAAGAAATCTGTTTTGGGATGTGCTGTTTGGCCACCCCCATGGCTGGCTGTGAGTACTGTTCAGGACATTTCTCTATCCCAGCTTTCTTCCAGCTTGGATTATGTCATTTTTGTTGAATTGTCAACTTACTGGTGCAGGTCTGTCCACCTCAGCTATTGAGGTGCACTATTTAGGGCTGTCGCAGGGCAAAACTGAGGGATTGTATTGTAACATAATATGCCATATCACAGCATCTTATCTTGGTAATCACTCTGTTACTGCAATGAAAGAGCAGGGTTAAGTCTGTACGTCATTACCCCTGTTGCTTCTTAATTGACTGAAAGAATCAATTTCCATTTTTCACATGCGTTTATTTTTTACAACTCATTGATTACAATACGCTCAGCATTTTGATCTGCTTCTGTTTTAAAATGATGTCTTTTACTCGGTGCTTTGTAGCTTCAGTGATATGGTTATTTACAAGGAACGTAGCTGATACTGTGACCTAACCCCAGGTCTAAGAATAGAATGTGCAAATTTACAAAACACTGGCTTTTGTTAACTTAGTGCTCTGTGCTGTGCTCAGGTAGGAAACATTCATCTCCATATATTGGTGTTTTCTCGCTCTCTGATAAGGTACGCTAAAAAATAGCAATCATGCTGGAGTGAGTGAGAACCAACAGAACCTACTTGATACACGTGCAAAATTCAGAACCCACATTTAAAATTAGGTGATTAGCTAATTTGTTTCATTTATGGAATACCCAGTTTAGCTTGAATTTCATGCTCATGTAAACATCAGGTTTGTGATGGCAGTCTTCTGTATGAACTAATTGCAAGGTTTTCGGAGTTTCTTGGTGATGTCCAAGTGATTTTAAAATTGCCTTTGAGATTCAACATCTGCCTTTAGAGGTTTCAGTAATGTTATGGGGGGGTCTAAACAGCAAAAGAGGAGAAACTGAACAGGAACAATATTGGTAGAATGGACTGGCAGATGTGTATTATTAAAGAACATGTGGGGAAAAGTAATTATTTAGGTGTACTTGTCTAATGATATGGCTCAGGCAACAGGATTAAACCATACTCCCAAAAGTTACTGTATGCTTATTCACTGGATCATCTTCTTCCATCCAAATTGTCAATATTAATATGCTGTGAATGTTACATGTCTTTGAGGATGACCAAATACAGACAAGGAAAAAGAAAATATCAGTACATTTGCAGTGATAGCAAATTCAACCCTTCCTTTCCCTTTGTGGGTTTAGGAAAAAATATTTGCTATTGAACTCCAGGTGAGTTGCTAGATTTTTTTTTTATTTAAAAAAGTGACTGCAAGTCAACTTTATCTTTGTATGCCTAGGAGAATGCCCCAGTTTTTAAATGTGGTATAAAGATTCAGATTTCTCCCAGGTATTATAATATAAAATTCTCTGTCTGGGTTTGGGCTGTGCAAAACATTTTGATCCTAGTTTTCCTACTTATGCAGATGAAAATACACCAGTAATTACACCAACTGAAAATATCTGAGGTGGAGAAGGTTTAAAACAATTATGATCAGACCTGTAGAAGCCTACTGTTGCTAGCTAAATTAAACCCACACAAGCAGGATGATCAAGTTTTATTAAAAATAAGTCAACAACATTGGGTTGATGACTCCATCAACTTCTTAGAAGAAAGCAAATAGCTTTCTATGGTTCATTGAATTTTCACTCTATTAATTTGCCTTTGCAGTCTAGTTAGTCTAGGAACCTTGGGCTTTTTGTGTTTTATTTCTGGTGTTAAAAGAGAAAGGGTTCCTTTCTCAGGAAGTTTATGGACAGATTTCCTGGCTTCTGTAAGAAGAAAGTAGAGAAAAGTGGTCAGGAAAGTTGACATTTAATAGCTACTATTATTAAGAATAGCTCCAGCTACTTATTCTTATTATTTTGAAATATTTATTGACTTTTTCTAGTGGAGTGATACTTGATATTTGAGAGCTTGAGCCCAGTCAAATTTCTTAATTTCTTGAACTGAAAGAGGCACAAAATCAAGATTTTTCTTTTAAGTGGTAGCATAGTTTTAGCTATTATTGTCCAGTATTAAAATATTGTTTCTAAAATATTGAGGCTTTTCTTTTTCAACTGTCAAGTCTCAAAAAGTTTTATGAGTACTTTTCTTTTCACTTTCATATAAAATCTTTGTGAATTTCCACTGTTGTTTCGCCAATATCTTAACAATGGCCATTTAATAATGGACCTTAGAGATATATAGAAATGTGTAGCTGGAGAAAACTTTTTCTGTACAAGTAGTCTGAAGACAGAGAATATATGTGATCTGGAAAGGGAATAAATGTTTATGAGAAGGAAATTTTATTCTAAAATTTCTAAATGGGAAATTCAAAGAACACACACACACACACAAAAAAAAAAAAAAAAAAAAAAAAAGAACTACACCTTAGTGTGTGGATAAGCTGAACCCCTTCCAAACTTCAGAATCAGAAAGTTACATGTCTTGGCTCCTTTATAGCACAAGGGGGCAATGCTGGCCTTAGAAAGAGAATTCTTCTCTTGCCTCCAGTCTAAATGCCATACCTAAGCTAGAAGTAATAATGATTTCATATAGAGCTGAGAACTGCTTTTTCACAGAGCTGTCTCACAGGACAGGTTTCTTTTCATCAATTTACTTAACTAAAGATGTGAGATTATCAGGTGATGTCTAAGGAATTTTTGATCCTGATTCCAGCCCAAGGAATGTCATGACTTTCATGTCATATAGCTTTTATAAAATTAACAATTGTATCAGGCTATATATAAGCTATAGCTTTTATAAAATTCACATTTATATCAGAAATATGAAGTCATCTAGGAAGAGATTTTTGAGATTGATAGTAGCTATTAGGTCACACTTTCTATGCCTTATAATTTCCAATTCAATCCAGGATTCAATGAGATATAAACATTTCCACTATGAAATGCTAGCATTCCTTTTAACAAACAGACAAAACCAACCAAACAAACAATCTTTATTTCTTCCTTTTCTTCCACACTGTTATGCTGGTAAAGCAAACATTTGGATGAAGTCACTACAACTATTTAACAAAGACCCCCTATGTTGGACTATATTAAAAACTTGCCATGTCAGTTCTCAAGAACTGATTTTGTTTCATCAAACTAAAATAATGCTACCAAGGTGATAGAAAATAGCAGAGAAAATAAAATATAAATATAGATCATAAATAAGTAGTAACAACAAAGGAATAACAATGAAAAAATAGTGTTTGTTATACGTTTTTTGTACTACAGAAATTACAAAAATAGGCAGGGCTAGCCAAAGCTTCTTGGGATTAATAGACAGAAATATTTTTCCTTATTGCTTAATGTGTGTTGAACTAAGGATACTATGCTGAAGGGCTGCACATCATTAAAGCAAAGCTTTATTAGTGAGAAAGTAATTTCATTGTGTAAATATAATTTTTTAAGTGGAGGTAGGCCTCTTACTGAATTTTTAGTCTGACAATATTCTGAATAATGTGTAAAAAATTCAGTGCTATGAAAACAAGGAGTCCTGTAGATAAGTAGTTCATGGAATTATTTTCTCCATTAAAAGAATTATATCCTCCATACATAATGAAAAATATTTCTTTAATTATCTAATTTGTGGATTAATTTGACATATTTATACCTACTTTCAGAAAACAGAAAGAGATGAACTATTATTGCTCTATCATTGGGAATATTTAGTACTGTTTTCAAATAAAACAAATTGTTTTTCTTAAAGTTGCTTTAATTCAATAAGCCTCATTTTATTACCATTTTTTGACTTCAAACCCTCAGTAGTCCCTCAGCCAGTTTTATAGCTGCCTGCTCTGTGCTTCTGACTCACACAGAGCAAAGAAAAGGAAGGGGAAGGAGAAGCAATTGAGCCTTCCTCTATCTCTTGGCCCTAGCTGAACATAAAAGCTGCTAGAATTTTGTTCTCTAAAAAGAGGAGATGATTCAAAAATTCAGGAAGTCAGTGCAGGGCTGTGAGGAAAGCAAACAGAGCTAATTCCAAGAGAAGCCCCCACTGGTGTGTAGAGAAGGTGAAGGAGGTTGATGCTTTATCTGCAGAGGAAAGGAAGCTTGGAGAGGAGGGAGCACTGAGGGGTCAGCATTAGGAAGGGTGGTAGGGAAGCCAGAAAAAAAAAAAAAAAAAAGAAAGAAGCAGAATAATGGGAAGTGGGAAACTGAGCTTATTTGATTGAATTTTTTATTGTTAAGCTGCAATATTGCCAGTGGGATCTGGATATGCTTTCAGTGGAGTGTCCTGTTGAGATCCTCGTATGGTATAATATTATGCGGAAAGAGAATGAACCATTTGTGATTTTTGTCATTTACTGTGAGCAGAAAACAAAAACATTTGCCTGATAGGTTTTGAAGCTTATATTTTCTGATATTGCTGTAAAAAAAACCTGAATACACCAATATGAAGACAAATCACCATGAAGCATGATGCTAGGAGGAGGATTCATGCGGGTTTGGGGGCAGATTTCTTCCCTTGGAGCCCACACAGCTCTGCAGTGAGCAGCATGCTGCCGTGGGAGGTGCTGTGTGTGTGTCAGGAGATGTGTTTAAACCAAGGTCTCACAGATTCAGCAGAATTCCATGGCTCTTTTCATGGCACTGCGTGTTAACTCTGTAAACTGGGCAAATGTGTATTTGAATAATTATACCCTGCCTTCTGCAGAACATGTTCCAGGTAGTTTGAATTGGAAAATATTTTTCTGTTTTGTTTGATTGAGGGGGGGGGGGGTTTCTAAAAGAGCCTTGTAAAAATTGGTTATAAAAAATCTGCTCTAACTCAGTTCTACCCCTGTTTCATTGATAGGTAAATGACCAGTCTCAGCTTTCTTTTATACCATTATTTGAAATACTTTTGATGAAATGGTGTTAAATTCTCATTTTTCTTGTCCTCCTCAAATGTGTAATATTGGAAATCTCCGAGCTATAGTTCAGGAGCTGTATAGAACTGGTCAAAATCAAAATTAGAAAATGCAGTTAACATAAAAAATGCATTCAAATATATAATACTAAAGAAAACTGGGAATAAGTAAATAAATGTTATAGAACTACTGTATCACAACATGTAATGGAATCCAGGAGAACTTCACTTGAGCAGAGACGTCAAGACTCGATCTCTTTTAGTTGCTTTCAACAGCACTGTCAATATGCCTTACACTTTTCATACAAAAAATACACCTTTGTCCTTTGGAGCTAAGACAATTTCATTTTAACATGACTGCTATTATGTCTCAGGATATGCCTGAAATAAGTTATAGTAATTTCTGGAAACAAAAGGCCTCCTACACCATAAGCCTCTCAGGATTTTCTAGATTTAGAACAATTTCCAAATTGTGTCCACATGTTCTTTGAATGGAATGACATCTAAAAAAGATGCGTGTAATAGAGTATGCTGAGGTCTGCAGTGTCTTTTATAGTAGTGTTTCTAGGACTGAGGACAAGGTTTTTAACTAAGTAACCTGCAGACTATCTGCACTGCTTATCTGTTGGGGTATCTCAGCAAACTGGTGCACTTTGAGGTAAAGCCTCCAGCACGCCTGCAGCTTGCTCAAGCCAGATTATTTCCAGTCTGGTTTGGCCATGGCTTTCCATGCCTGGTGAGCTGTTTTCTTGCATGCCTTTGTGCTGGTGTCTGACAGCAGCAGAAAACAGATGCCAGGCAGACAAAAACCCAGAAGTATTTCTTGAAAGGCTGTGGTGTTGTCTTCAGGAAAGGAAAATAAACACCCAGCGAGCACATCGATCCAGGCTGGCTGCAGGGCAAATAAGAACTTGGAAGCAGGGTTTTGGGAAAGATGTTTTTTTAGGTTCCTCCTGGCAGCTACCAGATCAAGTACAGCATAGATGTAGACAGGGAAGTTATAATGCAGCTTTCACAAGAAATAGGATTTTTGCCCACACTTTGAAGTTTTTTCTCACTGTACCATAGAAGCCTCTTGAGAAGTAATGCAATGAATCTTGTTTTCTGTTTTGCCTTGTTGTTCTCTTAAATGTTGAAAAATGTGCAGCATTTGCTCGTTGATACAGTGGTGGTTTCACTTTCAGATAAATAAAGAGTTACTGTGAACTCAGAAGGTTTTGTCAAGTCTGGCTTTTCACAGGTAACAGCTCCTGGAAATTTAGTCATAGTTGCTTTTGCAATCTTCTCAAAAAAACAACCAGACCACTTCTTCAGTCCTTGAAGACTGAACTTGTAGACTTGAACTTGAAAGATGAGGGACTTGAACTATTAGAAGATGAGGGAGCTTCAGAAAGTCTAAAAAATTGCTCTATGTTGCCCTTTAAAAATGTAATTTTAGCCATTGTAGGGTCTACACCTGTGCCTATCTGCTAGTGAACTCCTGAACTACCTTTGGACATGAACATGTTTTCTACTAAAAGGCTTGGCTGCCTCAGCTGAAAGTAAGGAGTAAAATAGTAAAGCTGAAATGTTACTTTTAAAAAAATACTATTTTTGCACGGGACAAAATTATATAATGGCCTTAATATTTAACAAAGAACGAAAAATTCAATTAAGAAGAATTTTATTAAATTAGTTGAAGTCCAAATAACTGACATAATTTTTCAGAAACATGATTAATATAAATATTTTCTAAATTTAGGCCATTCTTTGGCATATTTTAATACAGGAATTCTCTTTACTAGGAAGATTTCAAACTGATACTCAGGTCTGCTCTGCTTAACTGTCAGAGACTGTTCTTTCATTATGTGCCATTGCACAAATGGCAACTGATTTGAGAGTTCAGTTGCTCCTCAGGGCAGTCTCCCTAACCACAGGGAGTGCATAAAAATCATAACTTCTGGTAGTGGTTGTGCTGTAGTGAAAAGAAATAGAGATCGATGCTATAATAGAGAGAACAATACACTAACAGGTACAGAAGATGACATATTTAAGGAGGGGTGTGTGCAATTGATTTAGCCAAGGAATATTTTGGAGCACAGCAGCCCCTGTTTTGGAGGAGCAGTCCTCCCTGAGGAGGAGGAGGGTGAATTGGTCTCCTCACTGCCACCTCTGGGCAGCACCCCGTGGCACTGTTCCCCAGGAGCCACACGGGGCAGGACAGGCAGCACTGGCATCTCTGCTCTCATTTCAACCTGCAGAGGAGCCAGGGTGTAACTCCTGCTGGCAATTTAATTCCTAACCACAGATAACTTGTGCTTATGATGTTGTCTTCAAAATCTCGTGAACTTTCTTGTATTTTTCCCATGCTGTAACTTCATCTGTGTGACACACTTTGAGATGGTGAGTTTTTATGAAAAACAAAGGCTCTTCATTTGAAGGGTGTTAATGAGGCCTTGACTCTTTTTTTAGCCTCTGTCAATACATTACACTATCCTCAGGAGAAGGTGTGTTATCACCTAAAGCTTCCCCCCCTTTCCCAGCACATTGAAAGCATTTGCCAAGCATAATTTTGTGGATATCAGCATCACAAGCATGGGTTAAATGGCTAAGAAATAAGCTTTCTGTGATTTCTTTTTAGCTGATTGTGTGTGCACAGCACAGGTGGCCTGCAGCTGTGGTAAATCTGATCCTGCAGTGACATGTAGCTCATGCTCAGGCAGCAGGAGCACAGTAAGTCCAGGGCTTCCAGGAGAGTACATGGAGTGCAGCCTGAGGTTTTCCTGAACAAATTGCATTTATGGGGTCTGTGCACTATAACCCCAGGCACGCCAGAGTGTGTGGTAACAGGCAGGAGTTACTGGGCTTACCTCCTGATCCCATTAGGCTGTGAAATGTAAGGAAACCATAAGAACCCCCTGGATAGAATTTACAAGGTTCCATCCAGGAAAATAATACAAGAAAAAAAAATCCCCCTGGAGGCTACACTGAGAATCATCATGGATCTCTTTGTACTTTCTGCTCCATGCTATTCTGCAATTAGCAGCACCTAAGATTTGATATGCTGATTGAAAGAAATGTGTCCTAGTTACCTGTTCAGGAATCAGAAAACTAGAAGAAAGTCAACTTCCTTATTATGTCTCGTGCTTTTGGAAGGAGCTTTGCTCTGACTGTCAAAGGTGTAGGATGTGAGATGGAATAAAATCCAAGCTTACTTAGAAAATGGCTGAAATACTACCTTTATGCTTATGTATGTGTCAATGAGGATGGAGTATAACCTTGAAAATTGCAATGGAAAACAGGGGGAAAAGACATGCAGAAAATATTTTTGTTTCATACCTCTAGAGCTTGACTTTTTGGTTGTTCTAAATCCCTGCAAAGCCCATTAGTTTGCATATACTTAGTTCTAAGTTTCTTCCCAGGAGCTGAGTGAAGAAAAAGGTCCTTTGCTTTAAATTCCATTTTAGGATGTATTTTTTTTTTCCAACAGCACTGCTTATCAGTGTCTGTACTTCCTTCCTGCATTTTCCTTGAAATAAGCTTTGAATTAACTCAGAATTTGAAAAGTACCAAAGGAAGCCCTTTGTTTACTGCCAAGACTTGTGTGAATCAGTGTGCTGGTGGTCTTTTATGCAGAGACTCAGAAGGGTGTCCCACAAGCAGGCTTTGAACTTGACTCCCTCTTTCTTTGCCACTAATTGATATTTCACCTGTAAAAATGTCCAGTTTGTGATGATTTATGTGACTCCTATAGCAGTTGTACCTGTCACTCCTGTACCAGGGGCCATTGACAGAATCAAGGCTCTCTAGTGTAGTGCACAGACAAAATGTAGGTGTGTCCTCAGGCATTCATGTGCACTGAAATAATCTCAAGGTGTTCCTGAAGAAGCATGGTAACCCTTTGTTTCAGCAAATTCACTCATAGTCTTGGAGCAGATGATTAACTTAATGTAGCTCTGTTGTGTGAGCATTTTTCCTCTCCCTGTACCCTGTGGGACAGTGTTTTGTAGCACTGTGTCACAATAGTTTCAAACACATCAGGGTCACTGGTCCTCTTTGCAGCCTTTTGAGCTTATTGTCTTTAAATCCATGGCTGCCACCGGAGCAGTGGGAGCTGGCAGTGCTGGAGCAGGCAGGGCCAGGTGGAATCTGCCAGCACAAAGCAGCAGGATGACAAACCAGCTCAGCAAAGGCTTGCATGTCAAAAGGCAATATCCTCTCTACACAAACCCATTAAGCTGCTTAGGAAATACTGTCAAACTAAATAGTTTCTGGGTTTGTTTTAACCCTGATTGCTTTAACACTGCCCATGGAATCTTTTGCAGTCTACTGGGGTTGTCCCAAAGTAGCTGAAGAGGAAGTTTTAACCACATTGCTTTAATTTCTTCGACTTTTTAGGCTAACATTTGCAAATGTGCTTTTGGAATCTTCACACATACACTTGGGAGATCATTTTTCCTAGGAAAATCTTTTGGGGGCAAATGAATTTTCCATGTGAGGATTCTAGTCCCTAGAACCATCTCAAGAAATAAGAACTGTCAAGCTAAAGCAACTATACATTTAAAATATTTTTCTCACTTTAAAGGTGAACAAGTGCTTCTTCCTGACAGGACCTTTCATGTCAAAGAAGTTGTGCTGTGTTTGTTCTAAATTCTTTGAAATTAAATCATCTGAGCAGTTTCTGGTACAGAAAGGTTTGTTTCAAGTTTCTTAAAAGTTAGAGATAAAAATTTCCTATAAAAGTCATGATGAAGTCTTTGCTCCAGTGAAAAAGACACTGAGTCTGGAAATATAGCAAGAAAAACAAATTTGTGAGATTTGTGGAAACCAGCCTTCAGTCACTTGTTCAGATCTTTCTCTTGCACTCTGTCATAGAGGTGGCACAATGTACTTCCAAGTTCAATATTACCTTAGTGGGTAAAGTGACAACAATATGTGTCCTTTTCCTGCAGTAAAAGCAGATACCTTGACAAAGAGAGAAACAGATTCTGTACAAGGAATTACTTTTTTCTCTTTTTATCTTCCTGAATTTTCTTGTGGTGCCCTGTAAATTGCTAGATAGTTCTTCCATTTTAGTCCTTAGATCCTTACAGTGCCTGCTGTGTATCAAATATACATTTCTATGCTATAGACAATATCTTATCTACTTAGAATCTTAGAGAAGAGAAAGGAATAATAATTTTGAGGGGCAAAGTTGTCTCATACAAACAATCAAACTGACCAGATATATCTTGTTCCAGGATTTTGTATTTCTCTTCATGAATAATGAAAATAGACAACTAGCTGACAAGGAAACTTCTGCTACAGAGGTTTAAAATTAGGTACAATAAAGTCTTATTCTATGAATTTCAATAGGGTTATAGGAATTAATATGCTAACACTGACCTTTTTGGTAAACATCTAAACATCAAGGTGGGGACAAAACCCCCATAATTTAGATGTAAGTTTTAGTGGTTACTCTAACAGAATTTGGGTTTTGCTTTTCCTCATTTCTCCTTCTGGAAGATTTCATTTTGATAAAAAGAACCTACTAGTCTCTACTTTCATGGATTGTTTATTATCTGTTTTCTCTTTGACAAAATTCTTTACATGATCATTCTTTACATGATCTTTATATGATCTTCCTTACATGATCTCTCTTTAACATCTATGTTCTCTATTTAATATCCTTCAAACCACCTTTGTCATTTTGCATTTGCTGCCAGCCTTCATTTTTCTGGACTAAGCAAACGAGGCTCTTTTTGTAGGTGTTATTCTGGTGTACCACAACCCCAGATTTCCCTAACATGCCTTTCTATATTCCAAAAGCTATCCTGAGGTTGGATACTTAGTGGATCCAATGAGCACTTATCTGCTTTTACTGTGTTTGCTCCTGGTGATGAGATATTATTTCATAACACAAATGTTTGCCATTATTTACTAAATTTTATTGGATTTCACTAGCTTAATTTCTCAAATCTGTATTTTAATGTAATTTTGCAGTCCTGGCCTATGTTTGCACTAAAGGCTAACTTTCTAATGAGTGCATTTAACTAGCTTTTAGATTTTTTTTTTTGGCCAGAGTGATTACTGCAAATATGAAATAACCAGGTCCAGAAGGCTGTTCATAATGTCCTCACATTTTAATAGTTTGTGCTTTCAGCACAGTTCATTACTCTTTTCCCTTTAATTAGTTTCAAATGCATTCCAAGTGCTATTAACTCTTCAATTTTCTATTGTTTTTAGCCCTCCATGCAGACTGAATTTTGTCTGTCTTATCAAGTGCAGTTATCTCACTAGTTTTACAGTTGCAGTTCACTCTATATTTCTTTTTTCTATATTTTTATTGCACTTTTTTTCTGCCTACATATTATGTCCCATTAGCAGGCCTGCTGTTGAAATTAACCAGTTTTCCTTTCTTTTTCGGTACATTTACTCGAGTATTTTAATTCTTTCTAGAGACCTTCATGGCTCTTAGGAGGATGATAGCTTGCAACATTGTTATAAGATAACCAAACTGCAATAAAGAGAGAGAAGCAAAAGATTACTTGTGAGGCTGCCTGTTGCACAAGGTCAATGAATCAACCACTTAAGAAACACCATTTGCATGAAATTAAACTTTTGTTAGTGTGTTTGTATTTCAGCTTTTTTCAATTATTTGTCAAAGAGCTCTCTGAGGCAAGTTCATATCATAAATGTATGAATGGATTTTTTTTAAATGATCTGTGTTTTCTTGATTTACTGTTTAGTTAAAGCTGTTCTTCATTCCTCCTGGAGGTTGTGGCATTATCTAATGTGTAAAAATGTCTGTTTTACAATTGATGAAAGCACCTGGTGTGCTTTTAAAGTGGTGTCAGGCTTATGAATGCAGCTTTACAAAATGATGTTGTATTTATGAATAAGCCAAATTATTATCTACAGAATTTTACTGCAGGACAATTATATTTATATGGTATAAAAATATATATCACTGCATCCTGGCTTCTGCTTTCAATTCTCAAAAATTGCACCAAATGTTGGAAAGAGTTAGACCTTTTTCTTTCTGCCTTCAGTCACTTTCTCCAATGAGTTGGATAAGTACTCTGTAACTGGACTCTTTTGGCTTCTTTTACTACTGAACTAAAGCCAGATCTATGAATTAATTCAGCTTTTACCTCTTTTAAAATGGATGAAATCCCTGTGAAACTCCCTTAACATAGAATTATTTCATAAATAGCAGATTTAGAGGCAATATAAATACAATTATTTGGATGATTACATCTCTTCTTGGTAAAAGAAAAGAAAATATTTTAAAGTGAATCACTACTTGCCCTTTACAGTTCTCTGTGTAGAGACCATTGTTAATAGTCAATGACACTTGGAAAGACAGCAGAGTTGGATAACAATCATAGCAATAAAACATAAAAGCTCTTTGAGTAGGCTTGTCATTCATCAGTTAAAACCAATTAGAAAAAGAGGAAAATACCTGCCAGTAATAATGCTTGACCTAATCATTAATGTGGCAGTCTTTGATTGACCTGACCCGTGCAATAAGACCATTCATGAAAATCACATATGTACTTAAAATATAATGGAATGAAGGAGACTGGAAGGGAATAAATGTTCAAATTTCTTTCAAGGACTGGCGCCCTTGCAATTAAAGCTTTTTGGAAGGTGCACTAAACCAAAGGATATTGTGCTTATAACTCCTCCATTAACTTGTGAGCATATGGAAATACAAACAGAGGAAAGAAGCAGTTCTACTGAAAACACTTAGAGACTTTATAACATTTAGATAAAATTTGCTTGTGGCGTCATAACATTCATTCTGCTTTGGAGTGCTGTATCACCTATAATTTGATCACTCTATATTTTGTTTTTAATGGAGGGAAACTAACTATGAAAACTTACATGAAAACAAATTCACTGCAAGGTGACTTGCTATTGTGTTTGCAGGGTGCCCCGTTGTCACAGACATATTTTCATTAAAATCCTTCTTTAGGATTTTTCCTTCTGAGAAGCTGAGAGACCTCAGAAACAAAATGTAAATAATGGTTCTCTGCTGCTGTGGAATGCAACAGGTGGATCCGTGATTGGTCTCGTGTGGATGTTTGGAATTAATGACCAGTCACGGCAAAGCTGGCTCTCTCTCTCTGTCTGAGCCAGCTGCCTTTGTTATCATTCTTTGCTTTCTATTCTTAGCTTAGCTTGCCTTCTGAGATGAAACTTTTCTTTTTAGTACAGTTTTAATGTAATATATATCATAAAATAATAAATCGAGCCTTCTGAACATGGAGTCAACATTCTCGTCTCTTCCCTCACCTGAAAACCCCTGTGAACACCACTACACCCCATGACAGGAAGGAATGATGAATTTGACTCCCTGTTCTCAGAAGGCTAATTTATTATTTTATGATACTATATTATATTAAAGAATACTATACTAAACTATACTAAAGAATACAGAAAGGATACTTACAGAAGGCTAAAAAGATAATGATGAAAACTCGTGACTCTTTCCAGAGTCTCAACACAGCTTGACCCTGATTGGCCATTTAGTCAAAACAATTCACATGAAACCTATGAAACAACCACCAGTTGGTAAACAATCTTGAACACATCCCAAAGGAGCAAAACACAGGAGAAGCAAATCAGATAATTATTGTTTTCCTTTTTCTCTGAGGCTTCTCAGCTTCCCAGGAGCAAAATCCTGGGCAAAGGAATTTTTCCAGAAAATATGAATGCCACAACTTGCCAGTCAGGGTCTAAATGATTGTATACTAGTTCTGTAGTCATCACTGGCCTCTTGCTAAGCTGCTGTGATGAATTTTAGCTAACATTGTTTCCACTGCTATAAATTCATACAGAGTATTAGATTTTTATTTTGATATCACTGTTTAAGTCAGTGCCAGTTATTCAAAAAACAATATTTCAAGAAAGGTGCTTTGCTTCAAGCTAGCATTGGAAGTTATTTAAAACCCATTAGCCAAAGCCAAAAGGGCTTACTTTAAAACTTCCAATAAGCATGTATCTGATAAAAAAACAGATGCAGAGCCTATCCCTGCTCCCCTCTACTTAAACAATAGGTTAAACAAATGATGTTATGCTGCTGAAAATGTTAACTGCAACGTACTGCTTAACCATTGATTCACTCCTCAGGACAATGTTTTCAAAATCTTATTGAAAGACATATTTCATACAAATTTAAATTTCTGTCTAGACCAATGATAAGAATGTGCATGACCTAAACCAGAAGGGAAAGTCAATCCACAGTTCTTGGTCTAGTAAAGGGGCTTCAGTCTCGCAGTGCTGGAATATCGGACATGGAAGGTGTTAGATCTGCCTCATGAAGTTCTTCTTTCCAATGTCCACTGCCTTCTGCTGCCCTGGATATGGATTTCCTAGTCTGTGCACAGTTTTCCTGTGCTTGGACTACTGAGATAGGTTAAGAAGTTGATATCTCAACCCTTTCCTTAGTAACCCCTTAGTTACTTTCCCCCTGAAACTGCAAGCCTGTTCTTTCCATTTCAATTGCTTTGTCCAGGGCAAATGCACAGCTTAAGGGGTTGAGATGCCAGAGTTGCCTTGGAGAGGCTTTCCTGCCTTTGGAGATGTTCTTGCCAAAAGCATTGCCCCCAGTTTTTCTCCATCCTGATTTCTAATTATTCTTACTTACACTTCACTGAATAAATGGTTCTCCTCAAAGACTGCCATTATCCTTTTAACATCCTAGTAATTTACACTCAGAAAACCTAATTGTATCTGTTCTTCTTTGCTGTGTTCTTCTTTAGTCATATTCTATAAACCTTTCTACTTGATTTTGTTTTCAAATGTTAAAAAATTCTATCCTTCACCTTTTAAAAATTTTCATGTTTCTGCACAAATTTCTGAGGTTCTTTTAATTTTTTAAAAAATATTTATTAAAGAATCCATTTAGATATGAAAATTATTTTCCAGAGTCAGAAAGCATGACAGACAGAGACAAAGATTAAAGGTGTAGATGACAAGAATCTTTTATACAGAGAAGACTGAACTAATTTTCTCTTATTTTATTACAAATTCATATCTAATTCACTCGTTTATCGATTCCTCTAGAACTGTTTCATAGATTTTTAAAATTTCTTTTTTTCATTTATTACCTTTGTTTCAGGTAGGGTTGTTTTCCCCTGATAATGTTACATTTTCCCCTGATAATGTTGCATGCATCTATTTGCATGTTTCCATGTTAAAATTTTCTTTGCTTTTTCTACCCTGTGCAAATTTTATATAGACCCCCACCTCTCTCATGCCTCTCTCATTCCTTACTTTAAGGAAATACACCAGAAAGTTCTAACTAAAAGTTAATGGTAACTACTTTAAAAACACATCAGAAGACAGAAAGACCTCTGAATCTGTTGAAAATGTGGCAGAGATGATTAGGATCTCAAACAGGAACCCAGTCTCCAGTTGGAGGTTCATCAAAATGAGAGCCTGGTGACTGGCCAACCTAAACATGAAAGAGGGTTTCATAAGACAGAAGTAGCACAAACAACTAGTAATAGGAAATTAAAAAAAAAAAAAAAAAAAGGAAACTTAAGGCATTCTTCCACTGATTTTCATTTATACAGGATTAAGTTCTGTAATTATTGTGTTTCATTTCATCTCCTTTCCTTGCAGTCAGTGTTCTTGTGACTTGGGAATCACTCAGATGGTGCCATACTGCTGTTTCATATGGTGTTTCCCTCACTGGCCCCATCTTGTGCTGTTCTAGATGAAATCACTCATGTTTTTTGCAGGAACAGCAGGTTTTCGCTTCTCCTCAGAAGAGAGGCAATATTTTATAAAATAGTTGATCCATACAGGGCAAAAATTCTTTTTTTTTTATAATGTAATTTTAAGCTTCACTTATCCCTGCTGCACTGAGAGGGTTCATTTTACAAGTACACTGGCTTTGAGAAAGTGTATAATTTGGATTTCATTAATTCTAAATATATATTTTTAACCTTTTGTAGAGGTTTAAGTTTGGGATTTAGAGTGAATTGTGCCTAAATTGGATGGTATAACTTTAATAAAGGGAAATACAGCCAAGCTACATGAGAGTGTCATTAACGCATCCGTGACATCCCTGAGAACTGAAAAAGAACCCCCAGGAGACTTCAGAAGTTAGGAACAGAGCTAACTTATTTAAAAGATTTGTGTCTGTATAACGATGCTTATTTAACTATAGTCTTGAGTTCTGGACTGTGTGAAAAGAGTTTTTTATTCTTCTAAGTCTAAAAATAACACCAAGTATGAGTGAAAAGTTGGGTTTCTTTAAAACCTTTTATTTTGTCATCAAGAAATGTGTCTGATTCCCTTCTCTCCCCCTTCCAAGCTTTGAGCAATGAAGAAAGTTATTAACTCTTGGGCGGCAAGATTTACATGGGGTAAGCGGTGTTTTTTATGGTGCTGGGATCAATTTCACCTGCAAAAAGTCTAAATGTTGGAAATTTTTGGCTTAAAGCCTGTTTAGGAGGATAACTCCTACTATTTTAGCTGGATGAGGGGCTGTTCCAGAGACCTTGCAAGACTCTGTGTCAGGGGTATGTTGAGGGGTAGGAGTTTTAAACTGAAAAGGGGCAGATTTAGATTGGCTGTTAGGAAGGGATTCTTTACTGGAACAGGTTGCCCAGAGAAGCTGTGGATTCCCCATCCCTGGAAGTGTTCAAGGCCAGGTTAGATGGAGCTCTGAGCAAGCTGGTCTAGTAGAAGGTGTCCCTGCCCACAGCACGGTAGCTAGGATTAGATTACCTTTAGGGTCCCTTCCAACTCAAACCATTCCATGGTTCTATGATTCTGTGACTCTGTAAATTCATGGGATAACCCTCACATTCCCTTTCAGACTCAATTTTCTGTAATTCTTAAATTTTTTTATTGACTGGATGTTTTCTAGAAAAATATTTGATAAAAATTACCAGTTGTCCTTTACTCAGCTTATTTTATACAATACCTCTGCAGTTCCATCTAAGATTTGCTTATAGATAACTCCAGACATTCCTCTTTCCTTTAACTAAATCTCTGGGTTTCAGAATGCATCTTTAAAAGTCTTTAAACTTGAATGGCTGTAAGATAAATCATTGCCTCATCTTTCTTCCTGTGGATCCAAAACATCACATCCAAAAGATGTGATGTAAGTTAAACATTCATGGATAAAAGTTCCCCCCATCAATTTTAGATTGATTTAAACATTCTTACAGTGCAAAATTATTATGAAATAAATTTTTATAGCCCAGCACTTCTGTATTTCAACTTTTGAAAGGAGGCTTCAGGCATTTTAGTAATTTCTAGAATAAAAGCTATTAGGAAAGGCTCAGTACTGAATATGTTCTGAAATGTTGGAAAGCTGATCTAGAGTCTTTATGAATTAGATTATTTTTAAAAAGACAGCTTGAGAATAAAATATGGGTTTTGAAATGAAAGTGTTTCCTTTGGAAAGATGACAGAGATCACTTATAACTTGGTGAATCCCCTAAAATCTTAGTGAATGCTAATATCCAAATACCATAATGGGCCAGGTTCTATGCAATAATAGCCCATCTATGTTCATTTTATGCTACAGGCTTTGTTCACTGCTTTGGAAGAATTGAAGGGTGTTTAAATCTCTCTCTTCTGGACAAAATAGACGGTAGAAAGTATGCTGTGCTCTGTAAAACCATATAACATCCATATGAACTTATATAGATAATGTGTATATATACTTTTAATATACTTTGGATAGTATTTTACCAGTGCATAATGTCACAGACATTATTTAGATAACAATGCCCCTTAATGATCTCTAAGAAATTTCACAGACTCATAGAATGGTTTGGGTTGGAAGGGGCCCAAACATCATCTAGTTCCAACCCCCTGCCATGGGCAGCAACACCTTCCACAGGGACACCTTCCCTAGAGCGGGTTGCTCAAACCCTCATCCAGCCTGGTAGACCTAGCTTCTCTGGGCGAGCTGTTCCTATGTTTCACCACCCTCACAGTGAAAAATTTCTTGGGAATCTCTAATGTAAACATGCCCTCTTTCAGTTTGAATCCATTCTCCCTTCTTCTGTCTCTACATGCCCTTTTAAGAATTCCCCCCATCTTTCTTGGAGGCTCCCTTCAGGTACCGGAGGATTGCAATTAGGTCACCCTGAACCTTTTCATCTCCAGCCTGAGCATTCCCAATTCTCTCAGCCTTTCCTCACAGGAGAGGTGCCCCAACACTCTGATCATTTTGGTGGCCTCTGCCAGACCTTCTCCAGCAGGTCAATGTCCTTTCAGTGCAGGAGACCCCAGAGCTGGGTGCAGCACCAGCTTGGGTCTCACCAGAGCAACGTGGAGGGACAGAATCCCCTCCCTCAGCTGCTGCTGCATTTGGATGCAGCCCAGGACACATTTGGCTTTCTGGGCTGCAAGCTCCCATGGCTGGCTGATGCCCAGCAGCATCCTCTCACCCACCAGCACCCTCAAGTCCTTCTCAGCTGGGCTGCTCTTGATCTGTTCATCCCCCAGCCTGTGTTGATACTGGAGGTTCCCCAACCCAGATAAAGCAGCTTGCACTGCGTCTTGTTGAACTTCATGAAATTCCCTTGGGCCAACTTCTGGAGCTTTTCCAGGTCCCTCTGCCCTTCGGGTGTGTCAACTGCACTGCTCAGCTTGGTGTCATCTGCAAACCTACTGAGAGTGCCCTTGATCCCTTCCTCTGTCTTCATTCCAAGGGGGACTAGCCAGTTGCCTGGAACTCTCCCCGTTGCTACTTAACAACAACATCATCTGCTGTGAGGCTTGTAGCTCATGGGTCCTCCCAGAGCACCTTTGGGAAAACACTGGGGCAAGAGAGTTTTCCACCTGTTAGCATCAAAAATGTTCTTACTGAGCTCAAGAGAATAGAATTAATCTATAAACTTTCTGAGACGTTGACTTACTAGAGCCAGCACTGAAGATGTTTGTTATTTCTAAGTATTTCTTTACATTCAGTTTCTAACGAAGGTTCTGTCAGCTATCAGAAAGTTTATTGTTTATTAACTATACTCATCACATTGGGAAACAAACCAAAAGATCTCTTTTTACTTTATGGCATGGTGGAGCACATTTTTCTATCATGCAATTCAAATATGAAGAAGTACCTCATAATAATTTACACTCATATTCTAAATGTGAAATCAATGTCTCTACTGTCTTTGGAGAGCAATGGAGCAAATGAAAACATTGTCTCTACCATGAATCCTAATGTACTACCAAAAGTAAAATAGATTCACAATCTGAATATTTTCACCAGCAATGACAATGTCTCCTAAACAAATCTCAATCAATGTCTGCCAGGCAGCCTGGAGACAAATACAGTGGTGCTGCTCACTCTCTACCTGTTCTAGCAACAAGGTGGGAATTCGCTTCCCAAGTACATCACCTAGCACCATTAAGTAGTCAGGAAATAGAGACAAAGATTGAGCCAAACCCAGTCTGTAGGAAGTCTTATGGTTTTAACGTGTTCTGGGATGACTCGGAAGAATAATAAAAATCATTGCTTATTTGGTAAGAAATATATTACAAGATATTCTCATGTAATTATTGGTTGATTTGGATTATTCTGTTTTTCTATGTTTTGAGGTCTCATGACTTCAAAAGAAGTTTGGCATGTTCATGTATTTCTAAAACAAAGTTTATATACATATACCAGACTTTAGTGGGGAGATTATAGAGGACCTCAGAACAGAACTACCTAAAAACTGGCTTCTGCATATATTTCTAGGATTAAAATAGGAAGTTAAATATCTTTCATAATATGGAATCAGATTAAAGGAGTATTAGTTTTCCTAAACTCTCTCAGAAAAAGAAAAAGGTATGTTTTAAAGGCTAACCAAAGAAAACCTCCCTAACTGTAAATCTGCTTATTTTCCTGCTGATAGTATATTTTTCAATATTTAAATATTAATGTCCTTTGGCAAGTGCATTAGGACTGAAGTGATAAATCTAAAACATACAGTTGCTTGTCTCAAACATTAAAGTTAGCCTGATGGTCTCCTGAGAGTTGGGGATTGACCATATATACATTATTCATCCAAGATGGTTACATGTCATTAAGTCCAGACTCATTTTTATTTCACTTCCTCATATGCTGTAGGCAGCAAGACTAGGTATATATTGACATTTGCAAAGTGTATTGCAGATCAATATAATACACTTTGAGGTAATTGTCCCTACAGAAGGTGCTCACAAATTTGTGAGAAAAAGCTGCCTTTTATGAAGAGGTTAGTTTCAGCATTTTGCCTGCACATATACTCTGAGCTCTGCCCTTTCTGTGGTAAAATAAGTGACCCTCTTTTCACAGCAGTCTATTTTGAAAGAAGTGATTAAACAATGTTTCTTTATTCCTCTTGTGCATGGTAGCCCCTTTGGGCTTTCTGAAATCAGATTGCACTTCTTAGGTACAGCTCATCAGTTTGCTACTCCATCAATCTGTTGCATGTTTCACCTCATGCAGCATGTAGTGATGCTGGCATTTTATTTATAAAAGAAATATGAGACTTAGATCTGCTTTCAGAAAAGTAAGTAGGTGACTGACTTTCTATCAGCATGAGGGGAGGAGGATTGGGTTGAAATTCCCACAACAGAAAATATATAACATCTCCTTTTTATTTCTCACAGATACTCCAAACACTCATTTTTTGTTTAGATAAAGAATGCTTTTGTTTATAGGACTAGCAATGTCAAGAAAAATCCCCAGGAAAATGTACAGATTTTATTATTTATGAATTGTAGTATAAGTTCTGCTGGAAGCCTTTGTAAAAATCTGGAAACATGAATACAGATTAACAGACCATGTTCCACAGAATTAAAAATCCAATGAGACAAAACAGATGGTGGATGTGGAGAATTGGAGGAGTGACAGATGAAGGCATTTCTGTAATGCAACCTTCCAGTTGATTAATAACAGTGGGAATGGAGCTAAAATGTCCAGTCCTGCCACTTCAAAGCAGCAGAACCCACCAAATCCTGCTGCTGGTACCTCTCAGTGTTTTGACTCATTCAGTTCAAATGCCTGAATCCTACAGGCACTTTTTTTTTTTTTTGTTTCTGATTAAAAGCCCTTCAAGAGAAAGGCCATCTGTATTAATTATTTCTGCAAAACAAGTTTTGCCTCTCCCTACTGGGCAGTTCACCCATGCAGCAAAAGTTCCTCTATGTGTGACACATCTCCTAAGAATCACCTGAGTGCAGAATCACAGGGGTTAGTGAAGAAGTTATTTTAGAAGTAGTTATAAAAAAAGCCCCAAACCCGTTTATATATTTTTTCCAGTCGTAACTCACGCTGTGTTACTGGACAGCCACAGCTGAAAACTGTGTAGTAATTATATTGTTAGAAAAAGCTTCACAATTTTTGGCCATTTTTATTTAAAAAGAGATAACTTTAACAAGGCTTTTAGAATGGATCTGTGAAGGATCTATTCCTATGTCTTGTCTAGGAAGTCAGTTTTTCCAGCCATCAAAGGGAAATGATGAATAAGTAAGATTTCATAATTATAGGAAGATTAGGTGGGACACTCATGAACACTGATAAATGTGTAGAGAACAGAATTCAGTGCCTGGGCAAGTAATGAGCATCTGAGATTTCTAGGTTCTTCTGGTGACATGGAATTGGGCTCATGCATCACACTGTGGACCATTTTCCAGGGTAAAATGTTCATTGGCCTTGAGGCCATAAACTGTGACCAATTTTCTAAGCCTCTACCATCCATTATGTCATGGGGCTCCTATCACGTGAATAATATTCTAGTTAAATATAATGTAAATCATTTTTTTAAAGTCCCTGAACACCAATTTACATGACATATTGTAAAAGCTCCAAAAGAGCCTCTTTCTGAATCGTTACAGTCAATTGGAGTCTTAACTGGTCTAGCAGGGAGCTGAGAATCTGAGAATTAAACTGCTCCCAATTAGGCTGTAAAAAGTATTTTATAAATGAGAAACACACTAGTGATTTGAAGCCAATTTAGAAACAGAGCACTACTGTTTCATATACATGAGTGAGATGGGAGGGTAAAGGGCAATTTCAAGCATACCAATTTTATATTTCATATACTTCTATGTTCAAATAAACACTTATGTTATTTAAAATCCACTATAATGATTGTATTTGAATTGGGTAAGAACATGACAACCCACTTTAGCCACAAATGTCCAAATACACTCAGTACCTGGTTTATTTCTGAGATAGTACATCCAGTCTCTGCCTTTCTCTGGGCCACCCTCTCATTTCCAGTCTTGCTAACAACTCCCTGAACTCTAAGTACATGTGGAAGACACCTGAATTATTTCAGTAAACATTGTGCCTTCCCGAGTATTTGTTCTCAGTGCTCATTGCTCACCTGTCAATCAAAAGCCAAAGCCAACAAAATTGGTTGGGAAAGTGCTCAGATATCCAGGTTCAAAGGTCTTTGAGACAGCTAGAAGGTCTCTGAGCTCAGAGATGTGCCTTGCTTAAGAGAGGTAATGCTGAAGGCCAGAAGAAGTCTCCAGTGATGCAGCTTTTCCTCTGGCTCAGAGCTGATGACTCCATGCCAGCAAACAAAGCATGAAAAAGACAGAGCTTAACCAAACTAAGTCTATGGCCTGCAGTCTGCCCTTCACTTAGCAGCAGGGGTGCATTTTCTGTGCTCCTGAATGGATCTACCTGCGTAGTTTTATCCTGAAGAAACCCCATTTTGTGTGCTTCAGGAGAGCTTTGTAACATGATCCAAAGGTCTGTCTTCTTTTGAAAACTTCTTTTCTCATCATGCCCTGTCTTCACTAATCTTTTTTTTGATAGTCAGGAACCTGCTGACACAACATTATGTTTTGTAATAGGTCTCCTATTGCTCAACACTACAGTTAAATGGTCTTATTCAGAAAAATAAGCAAAAAAGCACAGCAAAAATGCAGAAATGATCCATCTCCATCAAAAAATAGCATCAAAAGAACTGCAATTTCCTCCACTACATATTGAAAAGCATACACATTGGAAAACTTTCCTTCTGTCTTCTACTCCCTTTTGTATTCTGTATTATCACTTAAATACTCATAACCTCATTCTACCAGCAGGTAGGCCCATTACCAACTTATTTATGCTGTTGTGCAGGTTGAACTGTTTCTTCTGCCCTTGTGATGGATTTAATTTCTCTGTGTTCCAGACCAAACCTATTTGGAATGACTGCCTCTTGCAGCAGCTGCACCAAAAGGCATTCACTTGACTATTTTTTTTGACTGAAGATGGTTTGTATTTTGTGTTTGTATTTCCACAGTGCTTCAGGAGAACAAGAAGGTGTTGGCTTTGACAGCCTCAGCCCTGTACTGTAGTCCTTGTCCATGTGAGCTCCCACAGGCACAACGGCCCGTGCTGCCAGTCTTGGGATGCTCTCAAACTGAGTCAGGAAGTCACTGGAAACACGCAGCCACTGGAACTGAAGGGCACATGAGGATGCTTCATTTGCTTTCATAGTGCATTTGGACAGTTTTATGACCCAGAGCAGAGAATCACACTGAGAAGTTCAGTTAACAAAATGGTCAATTAAATGTGGCTACAGCATAAGAGTGTTAGAAATGATGAGCATTAGCATAGTACCCTTGGCCCCAGTGATATGGAAATTGCTGACCTCCATAACTGTGACAAAAGACTAATTTTCAGCATCACAGAGATGTGTTCCCTGAGTACACACACTCTGTTCTTTAATGCTTGATGTGGTTTGACATCAGCTATGAACAAGTACTTCTCAAATTGCTGGAATGTAAAATGAAACAATCATTATTATCTGCTTTCAACATCTATCACTTCTTTTTCATTTATTAATGGTAGCAAGCAAAGATCATAAAACCACACCACCAGAAAACACAGATGTCTATGGATGAAGACTTTAAAATATTCATATTCTTATCTGGAAAAAAATTCAGCCTTGCATATTGGTGAATTATATAATAGAATTTCATGATTATACATTTCAATATTTTTAAAATACAGTGGCTATTTTTAATTTTTAAATTATTAAAGATTTATATACACAAAAACTTTAATCAGGTGTCTGCGTCTGATTTCTTTCTCGTTTGAAAACTGGGGCTGAGAAATATCTTTAAGCAGCAGACATGATTATAATTTATGAAAATGCTCAAATACTATATTAATATCCTGTTTTTCCTATTGAGCTTGGGAATACTGATAAGTAGAATAGAAAGTAAAAATACCAAGCCTGAATTTCCATTGAAAAAAACAAGAGTTTCTGAGATTTGGAGTTGTGTAAAACAGAATTTCCCAAAAGGTTAATACTTTTTTGGTTTACAGTATAGTAGATATTCTGACTTGACTGTAATGATTTAAGTGATTTAGATCATAAAGACAAATGCTTTGATGCCACTGAGAGAGGTGCATTAGTAATACCTCTTTATAACTCTGTTGGTTCAGTCTCTGGACTATTGACATCTTCTTGGCAAGACCAGGGCTAATGCAATACATTACAAAAACCCAAACCTTTCCCTGACTCGTCTGCATCAAAGGCAAGCTGAAAGAGGCACCTGCTCAGAGCAAAGGAAAAATGAGGACATGACATGACCTTGCCGTCATTTTTCAAGTCTTCTTCTGGAAGCAGCCACTTTATGAAGGTTTGTCTAGAAGTTCTGTGTTTAAAACTGGCTCTGTGTCCCTACAGGAAAGTCCATGGAGACATTTATCCATTAGTGTGGCTGTCTACCTTAACAGCATCATCTTTTTCCTGGAGCCCAGCTGGGACTGAGTTAAGGGGACAGGAGAGACCACTCCACTCTCACCCTCTTAACTCTTAGCCATGACCTACAGAAGACAACAGCCTTTCACAATCACAGCACAAACTGCAACCTGTTCTGAAGGTTTACATCAAATACTTCTAAACGTGTTTCACTTTTGGAGAATGTAAAAACCAACTTGAGGTGTGATAGTCACTTGTGAAATATGGTGGCTCTTTAGGGACTTACACATGAAATGTTAAACTTGTAACAGAACCATTCAAATAAATATAAATGTGTTTCAGCTGAGAAAAATATTAAACTCTCTTTGTAACAAGAGAGACCACTGAATGTGAATCCATATTCATTCTGAAGTAGAAGAGTTAACCAAAAAATGTTCTTACTCTTGTGTTTGTTGACCAGAGAATTCCAAAAATGAAAGTCTTGCTTATGTGTCAGGGTGCTCTACTTGGGATGTTCTTGGGTGTAAAATATTTACTCATGAACCCCGTGAAAAGTGATTGTCAGTCTCTATGAGCTGCCATTTAGAGAAAGATTCTGCTTCCACTGAATTTGTCTCTGGGTTACAGCCATGCAGTCATACACATCCCGAGAAGGAGGACTCAGATGTTTCTGTCAAAGAAAAAGATGAGGCAGAAGCTTCTGACCCTGCTGATTTCACTGGATTTTTTTTCAACCTGTTCCAAGATTTGTCCCAGAAAGCGTGCAGGAAATTCTTGAGGACATCTTTTTATATAGGCCTTACTACTATAGATTATGATCCATAACAGTATGTGTCACTTGGAGTAGAGGGGATTTCTGGAATATTACTCCTGTAGTTTTCTTCTACCAAGTTAACTGGAAGTAATAAATCTGACATAAAATCCTCATGGTAAAAGACATGAATGGAAATACTTAAAAAGTTTATTTATTAAAACAAAAATAAGAATATTAGAAACTTTTGCCATGCCTTTGAAATCGGACGTTATTGTTTCCACATTTGATGTTGAATAGTTCCTTTCCTTTTGACCTTAAAATAAAAACACGCTTTAAATAAAAGTTTTAAATGGAGATATCGTAGAAAGACACGTATTAAATCTCGTTTATTGATCCATTTCCTTAAAACAGGTTGCTCATCCGTCCAGCCAGTCGGCGTACGACAGCTAGAGACAGGGCTGAGGGTCAGATGAATGTATTTACCATCTCTCGAGCTCTCTCTGCGGCGGGGCCCCGCGGAGCGCCAGCAGAGGGTGCGAGCGCCCTGCGCGGAGCTGCCGGGGACAGCGGCCGGGAGAGACTCCTCTGGGGCACGGAGGGAGGGAGAGGCTCCTCGGGGGCACGGAGGGAGGGAGCGACTCCTCTGGGGCACGGAGGGAGGGAGCGACTCCTCTGGGGCACGGAGGGAGGGAGCGGCTCCTCTGGGGCGCGGAGGGAGGGAGCGACTGAGGGCTGAGGGCCCGGGAAATGCACCAGACAGAGGGGGGCAGCCTCAGCTCGCTGCCCGCGGTCCGTGAGGGGAGGGCGGTCCGCGCCCGCCGTGTGCCTGCAAGGGAATGAGTCCTCAGGGAAGAGCTGCTGCTTGCGGGGTTTGAATCCAGAGACCCTCTGTAAGGGGGGAGAGGCTTTTGATCCTGGAGCTTTACGGGTGGATGAGGATAGGAAAAACCGGCTCGAACTGATCCTGATCCCATTTCTAGGATTTTCTCCCGCTGGAGGCAGTGCCCAGCGGGTGTGTAACCCTGCTGGAAGGACACCGCGACCCGCAGCACTAAAGGCGAGCTGTCCTGCCGAGACAGCCAAAGCTAACACTGACGGGGAAAGCGTTTCCTACTCGGGAGCCCAGCAGTTTCTCAGCCATTCCCCACTTTTTGGTTGTTTCACCAACGAGAAACAACCAAGAGGAGCGATGTCCGAGCCGGGAGGCGCCTGGGCGCTCCTGGCGGGATCCTGGCGCTCCGGGAGCCGCGGTCGGCGGTGCTGCGGCACCTGCCCCAGGGGGAGCACAGACCTGCTCCCAGGCCCGGCAGGAAACTAAACCAGGCACCACTTTGCTATTGACCCTAGTTTTAAAGTATTTTGCACCTTTCTTTTTTCTTTTTTCTTTTTTTTTTCCCCCCAATTGGAGCAGTTTTTTTCTACTTTCCAAGCACTTCGCTGTATCATGCCACCCTTCAGATCTAATTTCTCTACAAAATAAATATCCAAGTTCACTCTTGCTGAGTTTAATGGTGATGAAACCAGGAATAAATCAAGCTGGAAGTCTGAGGGTGAGGCAGTGGTAAAAACACGAGCTAGGGAACAAACTCCAAGCCAGGCAATGGCTTTTGTATGCCACGTTCTCAAACCCTGTCCTCTCTGAAAGCCGAGCCAATATTGCTTCCCAGCTCTTAACACATTCCATTTATTCACACATTTTTGCAGATTTCATAGAGGAGTTGCTTCATCTCTGGTCTGTAGAAAGAGTTTTTCTCTATTCACTCTGACACCACAGGACTATTTTTTATTTTTTTTTTTTTTTGGTGAAAGCTTCTGCAGTTTAGTAATCTAATACTGGAATCTGTTTATAGAAATATAGATTTTCTGTAAGAATTGCATTTGAAGCAAAAGGATTAAAACCAATATTGGTACAGTAGTCCTCTGAAATACTGATAAATCAGTAAGAAATAAGGCTCTAATGAAATTTAGTTAATCTCTGAATCTAAACCCCATACAAGTGCAAATCCTTTATGTGGAATGCCTGGAAAGGACAAATTTTAATCCAGGCAGAAAGTCAACTATTGAAGAGCTTTGATTTTGGTGAAGCGATTAAAATGTTTCTTAAAAAAAAAAAAAAAACAATGGGAGAGCTCTGGGAAGTGTTTGAAGATGGTTGCAGCTGACATTTTATCTGATGAGAAATCCTGCTGCTTGGTTTACTCAATAAATACATGGAAGGAAGGGGTTTTCCTTGTAACTACAAGGAGAGGTCAGAAGAATGAAGGAACTGTGTAATGCAGATTCAGAGATGGCTAGTATTTCCTTTTTAACAAATGAAACAGTTCATTTCATTGTTGAAGTTTCTACATTAAACAAATATTGAATCCAACATAGACTTGATCATGGTCTCTTGAATAGCCACAAAAATAGAAATATTACAACTACACTGTTTCAAAATTCCATCCTGATTATCAAAATGCTGTTGCATACATTCTGTGAGAATTTTTAGGCATTTTTATGTGAATACTGTAAATTTCTTTTTTGGGGGGCACTTAGAAGATCCCACAAAAAACAAATGTAATCTGAAGTCAAGATCTGTGTGTAAATGGGTGAATAATGAGTTTTCCAGAATTCAAAGAATTTAAAAATAGCCGTAAATATAGATTTAAATATTACAGTAATATTTTCTGCCTAATGCTGCATTTGCCTGACTTTTAGATTATATCTACCAGCACTTGCTGTTAATTTTGTTATGATACTTTGTTTGTATCTCTTTGATTGTGACTTTATTTTATTAATGGACCTTTTGTGATGCTCAGGACTTGCAAAGTGATGAGATTCTCTATATTGACACATACAGACCTCACTATATGCTTTTCACTGAATCATTCATAATCTTATGCATCTGGAAAATATTTACTGGTTGAAGGAGTGTGGGCTAACACTACATGCACAACTGCCAAAAATGTTCCACCTTGCATGTGGAAATTATGATGATGATAGTGGTGATACACTTCTTTTTTCAAAGATGTTTTAGGTATATCGGTGCAATTTTACTGTCCATTAAATAAGAAAACAAAAAATTTATATGACATAATGGCTGCTTGTTCAGAAGTCTCTAAAGAAATAATTAGATTCACCACAGAGGTTTTACTTAGCTGAAGTCAGTCAGACCTCTCCCACGGTCCAGACTTGGATGACTGTGTGGCTGTGCACATGCACCAAAGGTGTTAAAGATGCATGAATTTGCTTCAGCTTGTCATCACACCATTGGGGTTATGCCTATTGGGGGTTGCATTTGAAAAAGTGAATTACCAGTGCAAATGTGCAGACTGAGGAGACGTGTGATGTGTAGTTGTATGAATATTCAATCCTTTTGCATCCTGGCTAAATGTGTACACTGACATGAAACCACTCATCTGTATGTAGGTTTTTTAATACCTGTAGAAAGGTGGCAAGTTCATGCAGCTGTCTAGTTATGCTCCATTCACATTTACCTCAGGATGTAACCTCCTAACACATGCTCTTCCTCCTTGTAACTCAACTTATCTGTTACTTTGGGGTAATGTCTCCAATCGTTTTAAGATAGAATTCAGTTATTTTTAACATTTTCCAGTACTTTTGCTTCCTTCCTTCAGGTCACTGAATGCTTTTGTCTTATTTTGTTAGTGCTTTACCAGCTCTCCACTCCTATCATTTATAGCCTCAATTTCCAATTGTGCTTTTTTAAAAGCCATTGAAGCAGTGGAAACAAAAAACCAGCCATCACTTTGTGAAAATAAAGGTATATTATAAATATTTCTAGAAATCTGTTACTTTTCAGTTAATGCTTAAAAATGCACATGAAATGACATATTCCAGTATTACATACCATGGATCCTGGTGGATTATTTTTTAAATTTTGGTGGGGATTTGTATATTGAGAAAAAATGCTCTGGCCACAAGGCATATGATTTCTTACTGATAAACTTGGAAAAAAATAACAGGAAGACTGATCCATGTGATTTGAATCCCTGAATTTAGAGAAGTCAGACGTGGAAATATGGAGCCTGGGCTTATGTACAGAAGGAAATGGAAGGAATATGGAAGTGGGACCAAAAAATTGAGCTTGTGGTGATGTCACCGACATCTTTTCACAAAAAACCTTCTTGGGATTTTTTCTCCCTTCTGAGGAGCTGAGGCCTCAGAAGCAAAAGTAAACAATGGTTATTTGCTGCTGTAGAATGTAACAGGTGGATCCCTGATTGGTCTGGTGTAGATGTTTAGATTTGCTGACCACTCATGGCAGGGTTAGCTCTCACTCTCTGCCTGAGACAGATGTTGTTTATTCTTTTTCTATTCCTAGTTTAGATCAGCTGTCTGAGAAACCTTCTCCTTCTATGTCTTTTTAGTATAGTTTTAATATAACATATATCATAAAATAATAAATCAAGCCTTCTGATCATGGAGTCAACATTCTCGTCTCTCCTTCACCCTGAAAACTCTTGTGAGTCACATGGTGAATCAGAAGTTCCTTGACCACTGCAATGGAGAAAGGATTAATGTAATCTTTAGATGCATAGGCAGGTGGATAATGCAGCATTTGGCTTTTAGCAGAGCATAACCGGCCTTCTAGCTCTGGTTTTGATATCCACATTCAAAGGAAGGCTATTAGTAGTGATAGGATTTATTAAAGAATTGGAAAACATGCTTTCTAATAGCAAGTTTCAGATGAGTCTGCCTATCAAGTTGTTCTTTCTCACTGAAAGAAAAATGTTTAAAAAGACAAAATATATCTTTATGAAGGGAAGATTTTAGAAGATATATGAGAAATAGAAATTTAACAATGGTCTCTTCTGGCTAGCAGGCCAGGATAAGGATCCAGCAGTGGGAAAAAGGAAGCAGTCTAATTCTAACTAGAAATAAATATCATACACCTTCAGAAGAGTTAAAAACACTTGAAGTGGCCTGGACTTCGATTGGTTGTACAAGATGAAATTTTATAGTTAGTATACCACCAACATGTTCTGCAGTACCACTGTTTTCTACAGGCCCCAGAGTTTTGAAGAGTGCTGGGGCATGCCCAGAATACTCTTTTGAAGCTCACTGCACTGCCCCTTGGTGGCTGCAGTTGCTTATGGTCCTTTGGAGCAGCCTGTGCTTGGCAATCTTCCCTTGTTCCAACTTCATTTATACCAATGAAGCTGACAGCTTCTCAGAGGTGGCCATTCTGAGATGACAGCTTGATAAAATTATTAAGAAAGACCTGCCTCCTGTTTTAAAATTAACATGTGCTCCATCTCTGCTTATTTGGATTTCATTTACTGGCTTTGTAATTTCTCATGCTTTTTGAAAAGTAAAAATACTTTACAGAAAAAAAAATAGATTAATTTAGAAAAGGAAGTAATCTCAGAGACATTTTCCATGTAATTCAGAACATTTTCTAAAATTTAATACTTGCTTTGAATGAAACAAGGACTTTATACTAGCCCCTCAACAGTTATTTGGCACAGAGGTATGGCTCAGGAGACAGCTCATATATGTGTTACAATTGAGGGCAATAGCTTTTTGGAGTCTCAAGAGGCAGAAACAGTGGACAATTAAACAAGTGGAAATAGAACTCAGAAAAAACCAAATAGAAATTGAAAAAATGTATAATGAAAAAGTTTTTCTTCCTGATTTCCTTTAAAAAAAAAAATTACCCTGCAGTCTGAAGTACATGGGCATGACTCCACTCAGTATTCAAATGGCTATAGATGATAGCCCACATTTTAATAATTTTACACAATTAAATGGCAAAATCCACTCTGTTTTGACAAAACTGTTGAAAACAGTGGCAGTATCACAGGAGCTAGGTGAAAAATGTGGGTTCTAAAAAGTTTCAGGACTATGGATTCAGGAATTCTTCCCAAAGCCTTCATTGGGGCATATAAGGACTTAGAGCATTCCTCATTTTGTTGCAGCTTCTCAGTATTAGAGGAATCATTACAGTGTTCTATGCAGCAAGAGATACTAAAGCTTTTTTTTTGTGAAATAAAACACCATCTTAAACATTTCAAAATTTTGACAGACAACTGTGGAATGAGAAAATGTATTACAATTCACTGTGAAATACTCTTATCCTATCTTTAAGGAAGCACAGTAACAAAGCATGCAAAAAAGGCCTTTTTTATAAATATGTGATGATATTTCTTGCAGTTAATACATTTGAACATTCACTGGGGATATTCAGATTATTGAGGGTTCTTCCTTAGGAAACATCTGGTGCTTGCTACAACTTGAAACAGCTCTCTAGAACAGATGGGCCAGTGGTGTACAATGATGTCTTTGTTCTCAGTGAGTAAATTTAGGCAGATGAAACAGAGTGAACACAGAGTGAGGTCAGGAAGCAGCACGTCTCAGAAAAGCACCCACTTGCTGGACAGAAAGTTGCTGTTGCAAGAGATGAATCAAAGATAAATGAAAACACATAGAGGAGAAGTTTTGTACTAATGTATGTGTGAACAAAATGATTCCCATGCTGTTCTCATGGATCCCCATCATCTGCTTTGCAGGGGACGATGCAACATGCTGTCACTGGTTCTCTCCCCAACACATTATCTAGTCCCATCTGTGACCACAAGTGCAGCTACATTTCCACCTCTTTGTGGAAAAGCTTTGGGCCCACCTCTGTGCTGCAGCCTTGCCATTGTCCATCAGTGGATTTCTCCACCATTCCCAGTGGCAGTTTGGCTGTCAGTCTGAGATCAGAGTGACTAAATAGGGCTCTCCATCACAGAGCCCTAGGGCAGCTTAGACTCATCTAATACACTCCTAGGACCCTTTCCATCATTGTCATGGGCACAGTTTCATCCCCTCAGGTTTTTCCTGTGGGACTGTGCAGCATTCTTACTCATTTTTGGTGTTGCAGCCCTAGGCAGCTTTTAAACTTTATGTTAACTTGGGCATGCCATCAGTCTGGGCCAACTTATAGCTTATGGGGAGATGCAGGGAGGGCTCTTAACTTAGAGGCCTCAGTAGGAGGGAGTCTTTTAGCTTGTTATTACTACCCCTGAGTAGTAAACTCCCCTAGCTACTGTCTTCTCTCAGAGCATATACAAAATTGGCTGGAAAACTGTTAAATTTGCTTTTTATAAAAATGTACGCAATTTTGGAAGAGTTTTGAAAGGTGTTACAGGTTAAAAAGTTATTGATTGAACTGCTGTAATGGGGGTTCAAAGGACAAACAGATTGTTTTCAGGCTATGATGAGTGAAAAATCTAGATCTGAGCTTACAGCTATTACAGACCTTTAGTATATTAGTGTGCTGAGCAAGCATCAGAGAGAAGAGCTTCTCCAGGAGAAAAGAGGCCTCTGTATTTAAGTGCTTGGTCCACCCCAAGCATGTGTCCAGTGCATCTAAGATTTCCACTTTCAAAAAGCTAGTTGCCATTGCTTTATTTTATTTTTCTGGAAAAAAAGCAACATTATATATGTATTTCTCAGTCAGCTTACTTCATCACTTGTGTCTTGAAATCCTTTCAGGGTTTATTGTCTACTCTCTTCTCCATGGTCTTTTCTTTTCTGCTCTCTAATCCATGGGATCTCCTGTGGCATGCTTTTTTCTGGTGTTTTTGGCAAACAAAAAGGACAGGTGTCTTTTTTATTCTTTTGTAGTAGATGCTTTTGTGCCTCTGTACTAAATTGCCCTTGATTTAAGAAGCAAGGGAAAACTTTATTAGAAATCAAATTTTTTCTTTGGTGGTGTTCTGCAGTGATTTAGATGTAGGTTCTAAGAAAAATAATTTTTTAAAAATTTACAATATGCATTCTGTTTATTACAAAAAAGGATTTGGGGAGAATTTTTGATACTTCTGTTTTCATAACCAGTGACCACACAGGCAAATTATCTCATTCCAAAACATAGACTAAGCATTTGGGGAAAAAATAATGCAGTAACCAATGAAGATCTTGATTTTTTAGCTTTTCAATTGTTCATTCAACAGCTTAGCACCAACTTGCGGTTGCAAATTTAGCAACTGTCTTCTCTAATAATTCTGTTGCTGGTTAGTGAGAATAATAATAATAATAATAAAGAAACCAATTGCATTTTCACAGATATAGAGACAAATTTATGCTATGGTTTTACTGAAGATCTACCAAAGAGGTAGGTTATCCTATAACTTCCTCTGTTGAGCATTTTTTTGGTTATAAATATCTATTTATGGGTAAAAACAAAGCACACTCAGTGACATTTAAGGTGGGATTCAGTAATATTTTACTGTACATGTCTGGTACTGAGACTACTTGATTTCCAAGGTGAACCTGAAGAAGCTGTCTTAATTTAAGTCGCTATTAAAATATCTACTTTAAGTCAAGATATTATGTCTAGAAGTACCTATCTTTTAAGATGCCCATTTTGAAGCAGATTAATCTTACTGAATGTCTGACATTTTCAACAGCAAAAAAGATATTTTGTGAGATGAATGCATACCTACCTTTTGGGGGACGTTTTTTTCTCTACATTTAATTTGTGAAGAGGAACAATTTCTTTGCTATGTGCTGTGGTGGGTCAACCATGGCTGGATGTTCCTCCCTGCCACCAAAGCTGCTCTATCATTTCTCTCCTCATCTGGACAGGAGAGACTAAATATAAGAAAGGCTTATGGATTGACATAAAGATGGGGAGAGATTACTCAGCAAGTACTTTCACAGGCAAATAAGACCTTATTTGGGGAAATTAATTAATTTAATTTATTAAAAGTCAAATTAGAGTAGGGTAATGGGAAATAAAACTGTTGATGAACCTTGACAATTTCCTGGGTAGGGGCCTCCACTATGTTTCCAACATCAGGTCTCTCTTCAACCATTGTTCACAAAAGCCCTGCAGATAATGTTCTGTTCTCACACTGAAATGTCGTAAATATTTAAAAGAAAATTTAAATGTCATCGTGTAATGCTGTTCTTTATTGGTGACAAGAAACTTTCAGCTTATGTTTAATCAATTTTTGGAATTCCCAGGTTCCAGGTGCTCTGTGAAACTCATTTTGCAGCAGTTGTTCCAAGTATTGCATTGCTAAAGACATTGTGTGTTGCAGTTTCCTACACAGTCATTCTATATTTTTAACTTAATATTTTCTCTTGTTATTTTTATGCATATTATCAGATTACCTGAGAAATAATGCCCATCCCAATGGTAGTCCCAAAATCTTATGGCCTAATTTTGAAACCATAAAAATTGCTGTCTTGGTGATTCCATTAGGCACAGCAGCCATTAAGGGATGAAGACTCATTATGCCAAAATTTATTTAAATGAAAATAATTGCTAGTGATAATAAAAAAGCATCTCCTGTAAGCAACTTTTTTCACCAGCCACATTCCCTTCTTCACACAGTAAAATGGAGTGGATCAGAGCGCTTGATCTGTAATAATGCTGAGCTAGATGGAGCTACCATTACAGTGGTCAATGAGGTGGGAAATACTCAGTATTTTGTTACTGTTATTGCCTCTTTTGATCCATTATATTGCATACCTTCATTAGCTCATGTTGGCATTTTTAGCTCCTACACTCTTATTGTTAGAGGTATGGGAATAGTGCTATGGATTGATGATCTTGCATTTTAGAAGGCTCTTTATTGCTATCAAAACAAGAAACAGCTTATAGAGTAAACTTCAAACGTGGCAGAAGGAGGAAAGCTTAAAATCTGAGGCTGATTACCAATCCCACATATCCAACAATAATTTGATGCTAAATTAGCTGTTACTATCAAGGCACTTTTCTGATTATGCTTTTAACTTGTGGGGTTTCCTCCATTCTCAGGTTGGCAAGTGACTTCTGCACGATTTCTGGAAGGCAGCTGTGAGTCTCTGGCTGTGCTGTGTCTTCCTAA
Organism: Calcarius lapponicus; assembly: GCA_039654755.1. Taxonomy (NCBI): domain Eukaryota; kingdom Metazoa; phylum Chordata; class Aves; order Passeriformes; family Fringillidae; genus Calcarius; species Calcarius lapponicus. The sequence continues at coordinate 102,759,937 of CM077464.1, forward strand.
GCTGAGGATATTTCTTAGACTAAGAAAATTTACCATGATAGTCACAGATCTTGGGTTAAATCATGAGTAAATTCAGGCTTCTTCCTAGGGTACATAAAATGCAATTTAGTGACCATTCAGGATCTCAGAACCACTGCTTCTACCCAGACTGTATATTGCATATCGAAAAATTGGAAAATACCCAGCTGCACCTCTTTAACCCGTATTTATCTATATTTTATGTTCTTGCTTTGGAACCTAAGTCCTAGAGTTTACATTTGCATATGCAGCTCTCAGCTCCCAGTTTCATCAGATCCTAATAGTGCCAGAACTCTAGGCTGTGATTAATTGCATTAATAAGTGAAACTAGGGGTCTTTGAACAACATGTAAGACTCTCAAAATAGAGCTTAGATATTCCAAGGGCATGGTCAGCTAAGCATCATTCTTAGATTTCACATGCATGATATTCAAAGCTAAAGCAAAGGAAATTGTCTACTAAAAATAACTCCATGGTTAACATTGCAGCTGTAATAATGCTGTGCTGCCTGACCAAACCTGATCTACTATTTTAAAAAATTCCCTATGACTATTTCTATTATTATTTTGTAGGCAGGAATAGGAAAAAAAGAAATCTATTCAGTGAAGTGGGAATTAATACAGGGTATCTTTTCTTGTTAGTTTTATTAGATGTTATATGTATTATTGAAAAAACTCAAGGGGTCACCTGAAGTGGAATTTTCTGTTCCTTAATATCCTGCTGCAGGGTCCCTGGGCTCTGGCAGGAAAAGGCTTGTCACAGAAGAGACACATTAACTAGAATTTCTTATTTTATTGTCCTGAAGGAACTAAAGGCTTTTCCCTTAAAGCAAGACCCCTTCATCCCTTCATGGTTCCCATCCTGTTTAACATCTAACAACACCAACAGTGGGACTGGGAGCACCCTCAGCAGGGTTGGCACCAAGGGAGTGATGCAGTGGATTCACTGGAGGGAAGAGAAGCCATCCACTAGGACCTTAACATGAAGGAAAGGTGGCCCCATGGGAATCTCATGAGGGTCAGCAAGGCCAGGTGCAAGGTCCTGCACAAGGGTCAGGGCAATCTGCAATATCCGTGTAGGCAGGGGAATAAATGGATTGACTGCAGCCCTGTGGAGGAGGGCTCAGGGATTGTGGGGGGATAGAATGTAAGAAAATAAAGATAGTGCAGAAGGCAGTCTCACCCCTGGGGAGTTGCAGCTGTGCTAATTTCCAAAGATTAGGAATAGGCGTGCCTTTAACAGGCCACAGCTGTGTCCAATAAGGATGAGTGCTATAAAAGAGTGGGATAGCTGGTCAAGAAGGGAGTTAGAGTTTGTTGGTGAGTCAGTGCTGTGAGGAGATGCCTGTGAGAAATCACTGAGATAGTATGGGAGCTTTGCAATAAGGAGCTTTGACAACAGGGGATACTGGAAAATAATAAATTGAGCAGGCACTGTGCACTTGTGGCCCAGAAACCCATCTGTGTCCTGGGCTGCATCCAAAGCAGTATGGCCAGCAGGGCAAACAGGGTGATGCTTTCTGTGTGGCAGGTTGTATGGCAGAGAAGTTCTTTTCCTTGAGTCTTGCTGCCAGTCTCTTGAGTATGAGACCCCTGAACTTAAATTCACATTGCACACGTTTCTTTTTAAAAACTTCTCTACAATTAAAAATAATGTTGATTTACAATTAGTAACTTTACTGCTCTCATGTAGCTTGAATTCCCATTCTCCATTTAAAAAAGTCAATTAAGCTGTCATTTACCACTTCTCAGACAAGATGGCATCAGTTCAATTTTTTCAGGTCTGGGGAATATGCAATAGCTGTAATTGCTGGCTGCAAGTGTTTACATCAGCTGAAGAGCTATTAGCCTCCTTGAATTGCTGGTAGCAGCTTAGTTTCCCCATTGCAGACAATTAATACAGTCTGTTCTGACCCCACAGCAGTCTGTGACCCACTTTGAACTTTTTCATGGGCCATTAGGGGCTGTGTTTGTGAAACACAGAGATTGATAGGAGTGAAAACGTTATTAAGGAAGGAAAAAAAACTGCATTCATGCAAGGAAAGAGGTGTCCCAAACTTCTGCAAACCTTGTCTCATTTTCACTAGCTAGAATAAGGACAGTCAAAATAAAAGCTTTAAAATCTCCATCCTTGGTGTGACTAGAAGACCTAGGACCACGTGTGATGTATCAGAAATTCTTTTCCCTCAGCTCTCAAGCTAACTCCACCAGTGATCATATTTGAATGAAAATCTGTTGTGAAATACATTACTGCTTCTTTCTTTTATTTTCTTTCTATTTTTCTTTTTTTGTTCCTTTTTTCCCCCAGTTGTCTGGACTGAAACACTTTGCAAACTGTGAAATAATTCTATAATGATAGGGTAGCCAGTACTGACAGGATGATTCAGGAGTAAGTTCTGGTCGCACCAGTATATGTTTGACTTTGCAAATATACCGGAGGAGGGAGGGTGAAATCAAACTGGCTTTACTGTTTTCTTCAGCTGCTGTCTGTCACTATGCTGTCCTCTGTAACACCTCAGCACCTTGCTAAGTGCCACCTTTATTTCCCAGACCCTGAAATGCTGTTGTTCAGACTATATAGATGACATTTTATCTGCAGTAGGGCACAAACTAATTTTTTTTTCATTCATGCTCCATTTATTCTAAGAACTAGTAGTGTACTGTGATTATTTCTTGCTCTTTGGTGTTGGTTTGGGGGTAATGGAGGTAATGGGAATATATTGTGATGTTTTTTAACAGATTTCATGAATAGGTTCTAATTCACAGTTTCTTTTTGAATTAGCTTTACTTTTCTGGGACCTGTTTAAAAGTAATGGATATAAATGTAAAAATGAATATCCATATTGTTCTATATCTTACCCTCTCAGAGGCAGAAATAAATATCTGCTCTTTAGCTCAAACCTTTGATAATAATACAACATAGACATAAAAGTGGCTTGATCTCTTACTGCTTTCCTGTCTCTGTCTAGCTTTCCATCTGGAAAAATTTTTAATAATTTTCAAAGCAGTTGAAAGTCTCCCTTGATTCTCCTCTACAGGTGAGAGAACTTACAGATGAACTTGTCAGGCTAAAGTATCCTGGTGCTGCGATCAAAAAAAAAAAAAATCATCTGATAAAAAGTGCCAAAGTCTTTTGGCTACACATGGGGGAGAAGCTTTTGTATTTTTCTTGTGAGTGTATAAGGGATTACTGGCCCAGGTTTGAGAACCTGGCAGGGAGAATTTCTATATTCTGGATAAAGGTCAAAATAGGAGCAAATCTCTATACAACATACTGTAGATTCCTGGTTACTGCTGCTGGCTTCTACTGAAGCTCATTTTATTTCCCCATGACCTAGAAATGATTCCAACAATAATCTAGTGCCTCCCCCCTGCTCCACACGTGCACCCCAGAACTCAAAGGAAACTCCTTTGTATGACAGTAGACCATTTCCCATGCATAGGCTTTTATCCAATGGCTCAAGATTCTGTGTGGGAAGAATATCCAGTGCAAGTGACTTTAGAAATGGACATTTATATTGTGTTAGGAAATTCCTGTTGAACGTTAATGCATTGGATTTGCTGTATTGTGACTTAGCAGAAGGAATACACTCAAACTTCAGAGGAAATGCTCATGATGTATCTAGAGCTGCTGTGCAGTTGTCCACTAAAACCAGTACTGCTGCTGCTAGTAACAGGCTACAAGGTCAATGCTAATCATTCAAAGTCTCCATCCCGGCCTAGAATCATTGAGTCAGGGAATGTCCTGAGCTGGAAGGGACCCACAAGGAACACAGAGTCCAACTTCTGGGTCTATTGTGTTCTTGTATCAACTTATATGGACTTGCTTGTGAATCAAGATACAAGGTGTCTCCCACTATGATGTGGTGTTTAAATGTGGGGCAATTATAAAGGTCCTGAAAATATGATCCAAGGATGGAAACGGGTCTCAAGAAAATCAGTAACTCCCTGGTAGTCAAGCACTGCACACTGAGAGTGCTCTTAAGAGCTAGGAGGTAACAAGAGGAAAAAATACAACAGTGAAACCAGAAAATGTGACCGAGCAGTAGGACAAGGCACCTGGTGCAGCTTGGGAAAGCAACATTTTCAATCATCAGGCAGCACGTGGATAAGTCGATGGAAGTGTCTAGAAGCTGAAACATATTATGGAGAGACAAGACTTCAAAGGATGTGGGAAATGATTCTCCCTGGAGGAGTGGGCTACCTACTCTGACTGGCTGCTTGTAGGATCCTGGGGCTTTTTCTGTCTGCCTGCCCAGGAACCCTGACTCTTCGAGGTCCCTTTTGACCTGCCAGCTGCTTATGTGGAGCTGTGTACAGCAGCACTTGTGTTTTTTTTTCTATAGATTCTGTGATGCTCTAACCCCTCAATAGAGCATTGCTGCATTTAAACTTAATTTTCCTAGTTACTGTTAACCATGACTCGGGTCCACACAAGGGAAATAGCAGTGGTGGCAGTATGCGTATAGTGCTACTCAAAACACTACATTTACTGTATGTTTTCTTCTTTTGTTTTAATAAACTCCAAGAATTGTCTTTGCCACTATGAGAGGGACTCTTAAGAGCTTGGTTCTAACTTGTCTATGCCACCAGCTCTGCAAGCTTTATCCTGAACACTGATTTGGTTAGAGTCTGGAAAAAATCAGCACTGAAAAGAAAGACAATATGACTAAATATATTTGCACAAACCTTCTCAATTTTCAGTAGGGATGCTAGAGCTGTGAAACATCATTTCTCATTTTTCAGTTAATTTTTTGTGTTTTTGTTTTGTCGTACTTATGTCACCACCCAGCAGTATCTAATTAAAACCAGTGCTCACACATGAAAAGCATCTCTGATTTCCCTAAAAGGAATTCTGTGTTCTGAGCCACCAGACAGTTTTGGAACCACAGTTTTTTAGTGCAAAACAAGATTTGTAAATAAGTCATTTGTATAAATGAGAAAAAAACTTCCAGTTTGAGAAATTATTTAATAAGAAAGTATTTTAAAATACATTTTAAAAAATATGTTGCTCTAAAACTTTCATAAGAGTGAAAACAGTTTGGATGGCTACAATGCAAATTATTAAGATTAATATCTGACTACTTCAGTAGCTGTGAACAGTGGGCATTTTTCCAGGTGGACAATCTAGCAGATTTGGCATGTCTTTAATAAAAGGAAGTCATGAATAAATCTGAATAGCAGTTGTGGTAGAAATCTAAAGAGCAGGAAGGATAACTTTATTAATAGTTTGGGTTCACAGTTTAAAAACTTTGTAAGTTGGACAAAGGATTTGCTTTCCAGTAGTGTCCTATGCACTAACAGTGATCATCTCTGTTCATATTTAAGAAAAAAAATCCAGGAAGAAATTCAAATTTATAGAACATTTTTTTGCCAGATTCTATTATTTCTTTAGAAACAAAGACTTTACCTTCCCATGGCTCCTGTCTGGATAAAATTTGGATCAGACAGATGAGTAATCCTCATTTGTAGCAGTCTTGGTGTTATGATTATAAAAGCACAACCAAGTGCCCCACCATTCAAGATTAGCCCACAAAAAACCAAAAAAAAAAAAAAAAAAAAAAAAGAAACCCACAAAAAACCCCTGCCCCCAAAAAACCTACTTGCTCTATAATGGGTCAGTCAGTTCAAAATGGATTCTATTGTTCTGCTTATGCTGGAAAACCTTTATATAGGTGATAACACTACATAGACATTGGGTTTAGCTTACAGAGTTCGTTTCTTGGCTGCTAACCAAAGGCATATGTATATAATGAAGATTACTTTTTGCTTTATGAAGCTGACATGACATTTGTGCCATATACAGTATGCTTTGTACTGAATTGTTTTGAATTTCTATCAACCATTCCCATGCTATGTGGCTTGTTGGCAGAGAGCTTAAGCAATGTGGTAAAACAATCATGTTCAATACCTAGGTACCAAAACTGGAGAAGTATGGAAAAAGTGTGTGGCATTGTATACTCGGGTGTCTTCTAGCAAGATTGTGGTTTGGCTTCTACTTTCTCCTATGGCTGGCTCAGCCTTCTGATTTTAAGATTGCATTTAAAAATAGTTTTTACTATATTTTAATAAGGTTGGTTAAAGATGTTTTTACTTTGTGCTTGAACTTTTAGGTGGGCTTTTTTTTATAATAGTTTTACATTTGAATTTCTCAGTATTTATTTTAGCTTGCGTACTGTTAAGAATGTTGGTTTCCAACAGCCAAGGCCAAGTTTCCAAAAGTGTTCAATAGTTTCACGTGACACAATTTTTGGGTGACCTATCTGAGATACTTTGTTCTCAGAAGCATTTAGGACCCTTAGCTGCTCTTGAAACCAAGTATTAAGGAAATGTATTAGACCCAAGTTTATCAGCTCCCTCTGGATGCCAGAGGGGTTCCTTTAATTTGTTGCTGAACAATAACCTACTCCAGATCTTCTTCCTTGACTGTGTTACAATGATTCCAAGATCCTGATAATACTTGACTACTTATGAAGCTCCCAAAGATTCAGTTTTATGTCAATAGATCATCTTAGCAAATACAGAAGACTCCTTGTTTGATTTGCTTCTCATTCTTTAATTTTTCCTTTCATGTGCGCATATACTCCCACCTCTGTGCATATCTACTAGAGATCAGTAGACACTAAGCTATTAACTGTTACTTAGATTATGGAACAGACATTCACTTTTAAAATTCATTGCCAGCAGAAGTAAGGAATGTGCCAACACTGGGGACTTTTAAATCTAAATTTAGGAGCTACTTATTTCATTCACCATTTTTAAAATATTTGTTTTGGGTCTAGCCTGTGGCTTGGCAGTTGCATGTGGCATGTTTCAGTGTGAGGAAATCGAATCTCTGAAAGACTAAAATTTACTGGATCCACAGAATTCAGTTTGAGAGCTGAACTTGGGTTCTAATTTAGGATCCCCATCTTGCTCCTCTCTTGGATTGCAGAGAGCTCATACAGACCTGAGGTCTGGGGACCCTGGAGAAGCCCTGGAGAGTGGCTTCTCTTAGAGAAGCCACCTTTCTCCCCTGAAGCAAGAAATGCATTTCCAGAGTGTGTTAATCCTCACCTGTGGTCAGTTTTCTTGACAGCACATTGAATGTGCTTCTGAATTTTCTTTTGGGTAACTTGAACTGAATATGCAAAATAAAGGTGAGGGAGAAGAAAGGTGGAAAACTGCTGCCTGGATAATTCAGAAACAACCAAACCTTCCTACAGCAACCAACTCACCTTCTTTATTATGAGCAGCTGCTGTATTAGGAACAGTGATGTGTAAAAGGGACACTCTAAGATTAAATACAAAGGTATTTTCATAAGCTATTAGAGGACATACTACAATGATCACAAAATGACAAGATATTTAATAGATGGCTTTAAGCACAGTAAAACAGCAACACTAAACCTATCTCTTCATATATACTGAATGCTACAAATAGTGATATGTATGAAATTAAGCTTTAACATGCAACATGCAATATATCTTAATTAATATTACTTCTAAGTATTGAAATTTTATTACAATTCTGACTGGCATAAGTTCTGTTCTTCTGCTACTGACTTTCCTTTTGATCTTTTTCTCTCCCCTAAACTGTTGGAAGCCAGTTCAATATATTGGGTTACATGCCCTTCATGAGGTTTTGCTGAGCAGTTGGAATAAGGTGATGCTGTGGCTCTTTGAATCAGTCATATCAGTCCCTCCCATATTTAGCTGCATGGTGAAGACATGTCAGTGATCATGGGTGGGCAGGACAATGGGGTCCATCTGTCCTGACAGAAGCTGAAATAGCCCGGGAAAGAGAAGCAATTTACAGAGTTTCAAAATGATGTAATGTTTTTTTATATTTTGTACAATGTGCAATTTTGTACAATGCTATTGTAATGTTTAGTCCATATTCTGTGATCACCAGTATTCACATCAGAGTGTGTCACTGGCTAGGAAGGAAGCACATGCTTGTTTTCATTAGTCTCTGAAATGGTTTATTCCCAGGGTGCTGTCAGGTTCTCATACAATGAAAAAGTAGTAGTCAGCTCTCCTGGGACACACTAAACTCTTAGGTGAAAACAGGACATCTGGAAGGGGAACATCTGAGCAAGGAGCAGGTGCTGTTTAGCTGATGCAGCAGGATTTTGCTGGTCAATAGAAGCCTTGACACACTTCCCTCCTGGGCTGCTGGGTTATGGCCTTGCTGCCGGATGCCACCCGATAACGTCACTCTTGGCTCTAGCTGGAGATAAGAGTAAGGCCTGTCTGAACTGGTGCATGAGGGGGAGGGGAAGACATGACCAACCAGGCTATATTAATAACAGTCCTAAAGAAACCCAACCCAAACCAAAAACCTTCAGCAGGGAAAGCATGATTATCACTTTCTTAAATTCATGGTCTGTGAATCTATAGTATGGAATTAATTGCTTGATATTTTTCACCAAGGACATTTTCATGTACTCCTGGAATTATTATTATTTTAAAAAAACCCACTCTTTAATAGCTGTGGTTTTCTAAAGAGAGTCATATTGAAAATTGAATTGACAGGTCTTGATTATCTTCCTGAAGTCATCACCCATGTTCTAGAGGGAATTTCTACAGTTTGGCTAAACATTAGACATTAAATATTTAATACAGAAGAGAGGCAATTCAGAAATACTTGGAAACAGTCTTGTACCTTACAGCAATTATGATGTCCCTGAGCTACCCTTAAACAAAGAGCTTTGTTCTTTTAAAGCAATTACCAGAAATTTTTAAAAAAAACAAACCAAGAGAAAAAAACTATGCAACACAAGAGCAAACCTAATGCCAGTAAAACTTAAAAGGGCACACTTTTCACCAGAAAGTTTCTGGTTTAAGCACTATATGAGTATCTGGTTATCTTACATGTAAGATACATTACAAAAGGAATGGCAAGTTTTGAAGCAGTTTTCTTGATCTTTTAAAAATATTTTTCCTCTCACATATGAAATAACACAGGAAAAAGAAAATTATATATGAGCATAATCTGTTTGCTCTGAAATAGAAGACATTTAAGTGTTTTTGTTTTGTAAATACACCAAAGGTGAAATCACTGACAGATTTTGATGCTGCAGAAAAGGAGTGTGTCAGTGGAGAGAAACCAAGGGAGAGATTAAATAGTTAAAGCTGAGTGGTCATTAAAGCTGTTGTCTGCATTTGCCAACACATGAGGTTTTTCATTTCATGGAAAGAGAGCTGTAGAAGAGGTCTGGGAGTCAAGTACAGTTAAAACTCTACTTGAATTTGTGGATGTAAATATTTGCAAGATCAAGACCTTAATGGTTTCTGTGTTAAACAGATCGGTCATTTTGCTTATGTTACACATCTGATCATTGAAGTTCCAATAGGAAATTAAAATTATTCTACTTGACTTGTTTTTAGATTCAGATATATACATATATACATTTATACAAGCCTTAATGTTTCTGAAATTATATTCTAGCAACAATTCATATTCATCCAAAACTATGTGCTACTGGGGAGCAAAAAGATCAACTCTACTTTTTTTAGGGATGGGTAGGTTATTATTCAGGTTTACTAAATAGTCTTATTCAGTCTGTTTCCATGGTGTAAAAGTTACCTGTTTTTGATTGTTTTGGTTTAGTTTGCTTGGTTGTCTATGTAATCGAGTGAAGTTAATTATGTAGAAAAATTAACTTTTGCAGTGTTGGCACCCTGAATTCCCACCTCACATGCCAACATTATCACCACATTATTATAATTTCCTCATGTTTTCTAACCTGCTTAGCACTCCCTTTCATATATTTCCACATGAGATAGATATCCAAATATACAACTATACAATTAAAGTTAGGTGTCAGGCATGCTGATAAGGAGTATATAAAGAAATATATACTCCTTATCAGCATGCATATATAAAGAAAAGCAGAATCATATAAAGAATAGAAGAAAAAAATACAGACAGCAGTGAGTAAAAGCCAGTCATAAAACAAAGTGAGACCACACAATCAATTGAAGGGGAAGCCTATCTTCTCCTTCACCATTATAATCCCTTGGTCTGGATTTTTGAGAATGGCCCAGTGGACGAAATAGACACTGATTTTGCTTCTTTGAGTGCAGGGAAGAAAATCTGACTAGAGCAGTGACCTTTACCTACAGCATAGACCCGACTACTTTCTGGGGATTTAGTAAAGGGAAACTGTATTGATTATGACATTTACAGACAGAACTCTCTGTAAGACTTTAGCACTGCTAGTTTACCTCTAAGTAGCTACCAAAGTATGATCTGCTTAAAACTGCTTCCATGAGAACAGCAGTGTTATTACTGAGCACACTGCCCTGCATAAGGACCAAGGGCTCATTTTATCATTGCAAAATAAGCTGAAGATGGATAGAACTTCAAAAATAAGAGGTATTTCTGAGCTCCCTCTTTAATGAAATATTACACTATTCATGCTCCAAAAAGTGTGGTAGCTTTATTGGAAAAGCTGAACTGCAGCAGAACTGCTCTAGCACTATATAAATATGGGACTCCACAAGTTGTGTTTGAAACCAAAAGGGAGACAGCTGACCCAAATTAAGAACTTAGCAGCAACTCAAGAGTTTTCCAAAAAGCATTTCAGAGATGTTCGCAGAGAACTTTTCCCAGAAATGCTGGCTTATAAATCACTGCTGTGAAGGAGCAATAGTAACTTCCAATAGCATGTTGCTGGCACAACTTTAATATATTCTGATTTTGTAATGATATCTACAGTACATTACATCTTCATTTTGAAAACCCATTATGCCCACTGGAACAGAGAGTCAGGACAAGTGAAGAATGAGATATTAGTGATTTTCCATTATACCTTAAGTAGACTTTGAAACAAAGCTTTAAAATTTTCCCCAATTTCCTACAATAAAAATGAGAATATTTTTTACTTTAAAATTGCCAGAAAAAATGGGGGAGAGCAAGTGCTCTCATCAGTATCAAAACCTGGAGTGTCCACATTTGCAATATATCTCAGTGCTCATGGCAAGAAATGTGGTACCAAGGCAATGACCTATCAAAGCCATAGTTAAGTTTCTCAGGTAGAAGATAATGGATTTCCTTGTTCCCCACTCTGTCCCTCAAGAGAGGAGGTCATGGGTGGGAGAGAAGTTGGGAGGAGACACAGCTGGGACAGCTGATTCAAGCTGAGAGGTTATTTCATGCTAACACCATGCCCAGCAATAAAAACTCAGGGCTTTGGGGGAAGTAGCCATCACTTTGAACATTTGCTTGTGGGAGGTGATGAGTGCCTTTGCATTTGTTTTCCCCTCCTTTTATCTTTCCTTCACTCGTTGAACTGTCTTTATCTGATCCCATTAGTTTCTTTGCATCTGCTATTGCTTTTGGCCAGCTGAATGATCGAACTATTGCCTAAAAAGCAGGAGGAGTCTTCCTGGAGCCAGCAGTAGCTCTCATATTTTTTGTCATTAGGTAAAGGATAAAATTTGCCAGGAGCACCACTGAACTGTCAGTTGCTGAAGTGAATAAGACCTTCCAGGTGGCTGGCTGGATAGGCTATATATCTTCCTTTCAGAAATGAATTTTAATCTATAGTTTCCCTACTGCCTTGATAGATCTCTCTTGTAAATTCAAGCTAGTTCAACTGTACTCAAGACACATTCCATTTACACAGGCTCTGGAAACATCTTTGCAACTGGAATATCAGCACAGATTCTCAGGATGAATTACTGCATGCCCATGATGTTTCTAGTGGTCTCACTTCCCCACAGGCCAGAAGTAGGTGCAGCTCAGTACTTTGTTTTGATGCCTGTAAGATGCCAGCATACATCAGAAAATGCCCAGCTCTGTATTTGCTTCACATCCTGTTTGCAGAAGACAATCAGCTGTGTTAAAAGCCTACCTCAAATCAGCTGGCTACAAAAACCATGTGCAATGTGCTAGGATTCTGTTCTGCTGCCTTATTTTCTAATCAAAGCAAATTAAATCTAAATTTTTTGATGTTGATTAACTGAACATGACATGACAATTTGGTTGGTATTTTATGGCTAAATTCTTAGCATTACATCGGATTTCTTTATGACTTTAACATCACATTGAATCACAGTTCTGTCATTTTTTTTTTGACCATTGAGCCTGGGGCTTCTGGTCCTGTTCTACTGCAAACTGCAGAGGCAAACCTCATTACAGCACTGTTTCTCAATAAAACATATTTTTAACAGAGTCATTAAAAAAGCAACTTTTATGGAAAAAGCCATCAAACCATTTATATGTTGTAAAGAAACAGAAGTATTACATGATGTCTGCATGTTCCATATGTAACTATCTGGCTCTTCAAAAGAAAACACACAGGCACCAAAGTTTTTATGTTCACATTACTATGTCTTGTGAATACTAGAAATAATATGTTTTCTAATAACCTTTTCACTATCACATTTCAACCCAGCCATGGCGAGCTCTGATACTTTCACTGTATCTTAAAATCAGACAAACTCCCCATGTAAATTGCATTTTGTCACCAGGTCCTGATTCTGGAAACTACATTAACTTCTATTCTGCTCCATGCCTCTCATTAGACGACTTAGCCTTTATCTGTTAGTTTTAGGCTTTTTGTAGATTATTTTACCAATAAAAGAGTTTTCCAGATACTCTGTAACAGCCTTGTTTCTGGCATTAAGAACATAATCCTTCAAAAAATTGCTCTGCTATGGAACTGAATGAATGGATTTTGTATGGAAAGAAGAACAAATGCCTTAAAAATTAATAATTTGTTGTGCAATGTTAGAGGAATTCTGGAAGCATAACTATTATTTTATGTTTGAAAAGTGCAAATATAATTCAACTTGCCAGCAGAGTGTGCAGGACGTCCAAGTTCTTTATTCACCCCTGGATACGATATGTAACAGCAGGAAAATTACAACCTCCAAACCAGAAGTGAACTTGGGTTTGAGCTTCAAATTCTAATTTGCCAGTTTTCAGTGTGCCTTTGGATAGAAAGCTATGTGCTGACTGACAGAACCTCATTCTCTGTGAGAAACAGGTGGCTGATGTGCAGCTATGCTTCTTGCTATCACACTCTGCTGCTTCCAGTCATGACCAGCCCTGATCCATACATCCAACACTCCCTGCTGTAACCAGCCAGAAGAAAAAATTTCCTGTAGTGCTCTCTCTTTACACACTTTCCAGATTTTCAATCCTGTCTTGAAACAAATCTTATCATTTTAAGTATCTTTCAGTGAGATTTTCTTTCCATGTATGTGTGAAGGTTATCAGACAATGAAATGCTTTGCGTTTTTCTATGTGATATCCAGGAATGGTCAATCAGTGTTTGGCTAAGAACTGTTCCAACTAGCTCATGTTCCACCATTAAGTCTGAAACTTTTGCTCTTCAAATTTAATGTTCCACAATTTAACACAAAATAAAAGTTGTGTTTTATTAACACAGTCTTTATGAGGTCTGCCTCTGAAATGGCTGCCTTCTGTGGGAAAAGCTGAGTTGCTCAACATGCTCAATTTCAGCTGCATGACTGAAATTAATTTTTCTACTCATGTAGAGAAACAAGACATGATATTCTGGCAACATTGTTTCTTGTGTCTGTCACTCTGTGGCAAAGGCCTGTTTATGCATTCTGAGTAGTTTGAAAACTTAAATATAAATACTTTTAGTAAAAATAGAGGTAATGACAGTCAAATATCAAATGCAAGGAAAATAGAAAGATAATTATAGTGAATGTGTGCTTGTATAAAACATATGCCAACAATGTAAACCTCTCCTGAATTCATACAAAAAACTGCAACTATTATTTTAACATTAGCATTTGAGTCCTCTAATTTTTAGCAAAATTATGTTCACTTGTCTTTTGAAAGAACTTTCATTAACACCCTTTATAATCATTCGTTATTTAACATTTGGAACCAAACTAACCTTTGCAAATGCGCTTGTTACTGTGCTAAAATATGGAACTCAAACAGGTAAAGTTTCAAGAACTTGGCAATGAGGACAATGGTGGGAGTTAGAATGGAAAAATTAGCTTTCCTTGAAACCAATGGTATTGCAAGAAATGCCAATGAAGATAATTGAATTAACAATGGGACAGAGAGTTTGGAAGGACATTAATTCCCCTATCTGACTGAGACAGTTTATATGGTTGTGTAAGTATGCACTGGTGAGGAGAACTTGGAAGTCTGTTCGCCCTGTTATATTTTATATCAGCTAATATTATGTAGGGACATCTCTTAGTCTCAGTTTAATGAAATAATTATGCCTCATGAGCATACCATCCATTTCACACTTAACAGCTTTGAAGAATCTGAAGGATTCAGCATTGATCACTGATCACAGGATGGAAGCATTTCTGGGACAGCAGAAACTTTACATAAGTATTTAATATAATCTTTAGCTATCTATTTTCAAGGCCGAGGAGACCTCATCTTATTTTACTTAAAACTTGTCCAAATCATACATTCTTCACCAAACTTTCTATTTCTACTATCCATTATGTGCTTCCATATAGCAACTATGACTGGTATTCAAGACATGGCTACACTAGTCATAATGCTAATTTTAAACCCATCATCTTTATTTAGAAACACTTCTTTCATGTGCAGCACGTTGCATTTATCAACACTGAATTCCACTTGCCTTTTTATTTCCCTACCACTCAGTAAACTCTGCAACTTCTTGCAGCCAGTTTTTAACTATCCTGAACAAGTTTGCAGCAATCAACAGGAAACCAACACTATTCTATTCATCTTCTTGTTCAGGGCATTCAGCAAAACTGAACCCTCAATATAGGAAAATGCATTTAGTAATTGAACACCAAACTATTTTTGGTCAAGAGCATTTATTGTTGAATCTACAACTTATTGGAAGTCAGCCGTTTTTGGAATACAGAGATACAGTAAGCATCACAGGATATACTCAGATCCTTTCCCTTCCTGGATCTTTTGGACTATGGGAGAAGAACTGGAACAGGGTATATCTGCTGATCGGGAAATGCACTGAGATTTCTCTTACAGACTTAGATTCTAATTTCATTTCTAATTGGAATGGCTCCCAGTACTCTCCGAGGCCTGTCTAAATGACTACAAGGTAAGTCTTTAAAATAATAAACCAAATTAGGGATTTAATAGTCTAAGATGTTAACTTTGAAATGACAGCCATGATTTCTCCTTAGAGGCATTGCATGGGATATTGTCTGCATCATAGTGAGAAGGAAATTGCTAAGGTAACTCACTGCATTCCTGGAAGCATTAATGAATACTTAACCAATTTTGCCTTCAAATTTAGGACAAAAGCAATGCTTGATGCAGTCCCTCAACCAGATAATAATGATGTGTGTTTGTGGCTGGAATAGACTGAATATGTGTCATATCTGAGGAAGGATTTTAGTTCTTAGTGGGATTTTTTTCTTTCTGCAGCATTCTGATTCCAGGCAGGTGTGGGGTTTATTCTCTGGTAGGCAAGTCTCTTCTATCCCTAAGGGATAATTTGCATGCTAAGCTAACCAAGTCTGGTTGTGCATTCAAGCCAATTTGCATAATCATGTATGCTGTAGGTAAATATGTCGTCCTGTACTGAATCTGCTCCACGGAAACTGAGGATCAGTGACACCTCAAAGACCAGATCTCCCAAATTTCCAGCTCTCAGCCATATTATGGCATCAAATTGTACACAAAGACAAGGAACTCAAGGTTTTGCATCTGACACAGTGCTGAATTTGCAATAGAGAAGTATGTTTAAATTAGTGTTCTTGTTTGATATGTGCGCAAACAGCAGCACTGGCCCCTTTCCCATGTTGGGGTTTGCCTTGTGGAGTGATTGCAAAGCAACCAGCTGGGCTGCTCTTGAATGAAGCTGGAGTAGAAGGTGTGATTCAGGAGTGAATATGACTGTTCCAGTGATCAATAATTGTTGTTTAAAGCTAGTCTGATGTAAAATGCCTGAAATACATATGGAGCAGATCCTGGCTCTGCAGCAGCTATTTCACCTCACAGATCTGCTTTTCTTACACTGTACTACTTGTTTGTATAGACATACTTCTGCTGCTCAAAGGTATAAAGGAGCTATTATGAAACTGGTCTATTGCACTAGTCCCTTTCTGGGTTTTGGACTAATTTTGTAGAGAACAGAGGGAAGTTAGGTCTGACTTTAACACAAATGAATCAAACTGCTTTCTCAACTACTTCTAGATACTTACTACAGATGTGCACTAAATCTCCCCTTTCAAGTAGACAAGCATACTGCAGCTATTCAAAATGTCAATAAGTTTGAAATATAATGGAAGGTTAGTGAAAATCACACCTCTGTTCAGTAACACTCTGCATTGTGTCTCTTTCCTCCCTTTTCATTCCCTTTCTTCTTCTTCTTATTCTATTACTTGCTGGAAATACATTCAAAATGTATTTTCCAGTTTAGCTTTGAAGGAATGTGTGATATGAGTTTGGTAGTTAGCTCAGCCATGTGTTTCCTCAGTGGTTTGGTCCTTCATCTGTGAAATGCGAATATTCCTTTATAAAGGTGTCATGTGTCATGAAGATAAATTCAGTTAATTTATTGTGAAGCTCTCATTTGTAGAACCCCTGGTTAAATTGTTCCACTCATCTTCTGCCTCTCTAGATTTGCTTTTTGAATCAATTTCCCCTCTGCGAATATTAAATAGATGCCTTTTCTGTTTCTCATAGTGTAGCTTACCCCCAATTCAAATAATGTAAAACACTGTTTGTTTATCTTGTTTATTAATTTGTCAGATAGCCTTGCCAATCTTGTACTGTTTCCATCCATGTGGGCATTGTTCTAGTAAGTTTCTGTTGTTTCTGCTGTCTCCTTGAGTTTCTTTTGAGAAATGACATATCTGACACATCTGACACATTTTCCTTGACTGATCAATGAATTTGAGGACTAGAGATCATTATATAATGTGTTAAGAATTGGATTTTCAAGCTGAGGTCCTGTCTACATCCAAGATTTTTTTCCCCTGAATGCTTCATGGCCTTTCAAACACACAGGTACAGACTATTCCTAGTCTCACTTTGTACTGGGCTCATTGATCTGTTTAGAGTCTACTTTGCCGACAGCTGAATCGGCAAAACTGGGAGTGCAGCAAACTGAATATATCTGGAGCTAGTTTTACTACCAGAGAAATCACAAAGTGTTATTGTGTCTCCTGTCAGTTTGACAGCTTTAAATCTGCATTCAGATTATTTTAGGGCTGACACCAATATGTTTGCTAGCTTGCCTCCCATCAACAGTACGAAAGAAACTGTGATTCTCTTTGTGGAAAACAAAAGGAAGAGAACACTAAAAGCCCTTTCTGTAGGAAGATTCTGTGCAACCAGTAAGAAAGTAACAAGAAAAGAACAAGGTGGAGAGAAAAGCAATCCCAAACAGAAAACCTAGCACACTTATTGGAGTACCTTCCCTGATGTACCAGGACACTGTGTCAAAAGAGGGCTGTTGAGACCAAGGATAGAATAAAAACAACTTCTTCCCTCTCATATGAGGAGCAGAAATAAAACCAGTACTTTCTGTATTTAATGTTTAAGACCCCTCTCAATGTTTACTAGGTGACTTAATTTTACTTTTCACACCTATTTTTAAACACCTATTAAGTCCCACTAAGTCCCTTGGCATTAACAAGGTATGTTGCAAATAAGCAAGGCTAATATGATGCAAAACTAATCATTGTATTTGTGCCTCATATTCTCATGTCAAGTTAAATACTCCTAGGAAGAAATTTATTTTTTATTCTCTAGAAAAAAAGAAATTTTTAAAAGAAAAATTAGAAACATTTAAAGAAAAATGTCTTTCTTTAAAAAAATTCTTAAATGGAAAAGTAAAAGACATTTACTTCACTGAAGATATTTCATATATTTGGAGCCATATATATTTATAGAGTTCTAAAGCTATACTTATTTCATAGCTTTTTGGAACACTTTATGGTTGTGTATCTGCCTTCTATGGTAGGTATTTTATGACTTCAGTTGTCCTGTAGAATAAGTTATGCAAGTATTTATGCAGCAGCTTCCCTTGATGTGCAGAGAGTACAACAGTGAATCACTCAACAGTGTATGCTTCAGCAATCCAAAGGCTCAAAGCCATAAATCAGATAGGATCTGATAGTTGACCCAGATTTTTAAAAAGAAAGATTATACTGTACTTGGTGGTTTTTTTAGTGACTTCTGTCTCTCAAGTACTATGTTTCTGAGAGCAGAGCTGTACTCCTGGGATTGCCCTGTTGCATACTGGGATTGCCATATTTGTTCCAACATCCTGAAAACTGAAAGCTTCATTTTCCAGATGTTCTTTCTGTCAGCCTGAGACATCTTGCAGGGCATTGGTGACTTTTGTAAGGGACTCAGTTCTCCAAGGGATGTCCACATTCTGGGCTGATAAAGTCAAGAACATACAGCAGAGAGTGACAAGAGGGAGTCTTTCAATGCACGTCCCCCTCCTCACTGCTTTTGTCTTTTTTTATAGGTCACTGGTAAAATTTGCCTTGTTAATGTGTTTCTTTGTGCCTTGTTTATATCCTAGTTGCCTCAATAAATATTGTTCTCCTAAATTTATATTTTCTTTGTCAACCTTCTGGTTAGCCAGCCTGAACATCTTATGTGAGCTCTCAGACCAACCCTCTGTCCGACTTCTTGTATTTTTGGAAGATACTCTATAAAGCTTTAGAGCAAAGAAGCAAACCTGTATGAAGCCTCTTACTCTAGGCTGGGATGAACCTGTCCAGAAGTTCCTAATTTAGAGGCAGCCTGCACATCATTGGAAGAACTCAAAGCCTACCTCATTCCTAAAATAAAAGGAGTGACAAAGGAGGAAGAAAAGCTTCTCCCTTGTGTGAAAAGGGAGAAATGCTTGTGTGCCCCATTTCCTGAAGAAGTGTGGGCTCAGATGTGAAGGTGGGGAGGAGCTCTGACGACTTCTTCCAGTGGCCCTGGCTCCAAATTTGGTCATCATCCATCTCAGATGTGAATGAGCATGACAGGCATTTTATGGGAGAAGAATGGGGTGGATTTTGAAATAGGCTGTTGCAAAGCTGCCTCCAGATCTAACCAGACTTGGATTACATTCCAGAAGAGATCTCAAGAGCTGGAAAAACTCAACACATGTTAAGACTTTGGCAGAGGTTTTCAGAAAACTGATTTCCTCGCCTGCTGCTGGGAAGCTAAACAGTATATTCTGATAAATACCACAAAACATCAGCACCTGCAAACAGGGCAGGTAGTATGGTGTGTTATCCTTCATCTTCTAAAGGGAAACAAAGACTTATGGAAGAAAAAGCATTACTTTATCAATATTTTCTCACTACACAGCCATCATTTCCATTTGTGTGACCATACAGACAACTCTTGCACTTGTGTACCTCTCTCTTCCATATTTTAAGAGGTTCAGAAGATACTTGGGGGCTACTAGGACTGTGGAAAATCACAGTCTGAGGTAAAAATCTCTAAATGGGCTCGAATTGAAATAATGAGATGATAATTCTTCATTTGTGATGTCCTGCTAGACAAAGCACATAACTTTTGTTGCATAAATTAACTAGGAAAGAACACCAATGGCATGATACCAAAAAGGATTACGTTGAAAATATATTTATGTTCTGTAACCTGATATGCAAACATAACAAAATGATAATTGCAAAGTACTGTTCAAAAACCTAATTCAGTTTTCTTTTTCTTTGTTTTGTTTTGCTGTTGGTAGTGTTTCATTTTTCTTCCATTAATCATGCTGTAACAACAATAAGCTTTACTTCCAGAAGACTAGTGGACAGGGGCTCTGACATAGAATATCCTTTGTCTAGTAGAATTTAAGTTTGTTACAACTCTCATGTAATTCTACTGATTGAGAACATGGCCATCGTAAGAGAACTCAGCTGTAATAATTGATTTTGTATATTCTAAATTGGCTTGTGCTTTTCTAGTATTAAATCAGAAATATTAAACAGATTTTTTTACTATATGAAAGCATAAAAATATTGCTGGGCTAGCCAGGAAGAAATTATATTCTCAGAGGATGCTTGCTTTCTATATAGAACAAATTTTTATAAAACCTATCATCTAGAGTGTGAAATGTGACCAGTTTTCATAAAGAGAAAAGTGACATAAAGGAGTGGAATAAAGCAAATAATATTGTGCATTGATTACTTTGTGCTTACTTCTGTTTTCAGCCATGCTCAGACTGTAAAAGTCATAAACAGATACTTGAAAAATCCCACTGTTACATATGAAAACAAAACAAAGAGCTCTTTCCCTTATAGTGTTTTCAAATAAAGTTTAAAAGCAACAGGGCTTTTCAATATTGACATTATGAGCTTTGTTTTCAAAGCTGAGTCCCAAAAGAATTGTGAACCTCTCACAGTAGCTTACCTTCCATAAAGCTTTAAATGTTTTTTTCTCAGGCATATACTTTCTACTGGCAACTGCTTGTGGTTTAGCAGAGACACAGTCGAGTATCTGTGAAGCTGTTTGGTTTTTCTTAGCTGAGCTTTTAAAGACATAAAGAATTAACTCTGTTCCACTGCTCATACATCTGCTTTCTGGAAGAACCATGCCTCTGAAATGCCTACTGTTATCTCCTTCATCCCATTGTTTCCTAAGAGAAAGATGACATCTATCATGAATAAATTTCAGTCTTAGTAAAGTTTACTCCAGATCCACAAAGATTCTGTATCAAAACAATGTAACATGAAGCAGTAAAATGGGTATAATCCCTACAGCAAAGATCAACATCCACATACAAAGATTAGGACAGTTTAAAGGGTTTTGTTTGTCAGTAATATATTTAGCTGTTAATATTTTCCTCTTAGGACACTGGATGCTTTTTCAAAGTGCATCTTGTATTTCTTCTCATCACTTTGCGTTCCTAGCTTCTCCTGTGATGGACTGGTATATCAGGAGGACCAAACAGACTTTACTTATCCCTCTTCGAGGAAAATTTAGTGATGCACACATGCAAATAGTTTTATGCAATCTTTGTTAAAGTCCTTTGTCTCAAGCTTTTTTTTCCAAACACTTTTGTTTTTGGAATAAGACCAAGCCTCATCCATTAAATTTTTTTCTTAAAACCTGCTGGTTTTGGACAACAAAGATAATGGTTCCTTCTGCTACAATTTCATGGGATTAACTGAGCTCCTTCATTATTCCCTGAAAAGTATGTGTAGGCATTATTCTTGATTGCCACCTAAAAATTATGTACTATTGCTTATTTCCTATTGGATCAAATGGCACACACAGAAGTCATTCCACTATGGATATCTGTTGTAAGCAAAATCGTTTTTTAGAATTGTAGCTGGGAGGATTTATCTTCTGTTTACTCATCAGTCACTTAGTTTCACATGTACATAAATTAGTAAGAAAATGTGTGTTAAACCAGAAATCAAGAAATTTTGTCTGTGCTCAAGGAAACATAACAAAAATATATATCTTTCTAGAGACAGCTAATTTTCTACAATGTTAAAGCCAAGGTTCAACAGCAGGGTAGCCTTTCAGGTAAGACATGCTGCATCAATAAAGCACCTAGTGCAGAACAAACAATTCAGAAAGAAAGGAGCACATTTAATCATTTCTGATTGCAGATGACACAACAAATTCCATGTAGATAATTAGAGATTATTTGTTTATTTGTAGTCATGTGGGTTACTGTGGAGAGATAACATTTAAAGTATATTTTCATAGCTAATTATTCTATGTTTCTTTTTCAATATACTTGAACTCCTACTGGCATATGAATTTCTAGTATCATTATTTTTGTGAAGAGGGCTCAAGAAGTAGAATATAAAATTTATAGTAAAATTTGTTTGTGTGGTTTACAGATTAAAGAGCTTTGATAAACAGTTGAAGGCTCTTGCTGTTATTTATTGAGGTTTAAATTCTGCAGCATAGCATTCATACTCCTATACCCTCAAAAACTTCCACAAAGGCCAATCACCCATAGACCTGCATCAAAATTGTTGCTTTGTGTTGCTATTGCACCATCGCTGTTAGGTTAGGTATCTTCCCTCCTCTCTAGTCCCCATCAATTTCCACTCTTGCAATTCTTGTGGGTGTTTTATTTACAAGGTGATATTCATTTTTGTTAATACTTTCTGGTTTGGATACCTGAATAAGACTTTATTTCAAGTCTTATAGGAAAAATTAAATTAATAAAATATTGTCTTCAGTTTTAAGGTGTTATCTCATGAAAATTTTCCTTGGGAATATAGAATATGTTCAAAAGAAATTCTGGCACTTCCTAGCTTGAACAACAGAAACACAATAATTTATAAAAAAGGTTTCAAAACAGAACATGTTAACTTCTAAATGTTTCTGCAAACACTTAATCATCAATTTTCTTGGTCAAGTAGTTCCTGCATTCAATCTGCACTAGTAAATAAAGCCACTCCAGCCAATTTGCCTTTATAAGTGCATGTAAAATCAAGAAACATACAAAAAAAAACTTTGCTCCTCATTTACCTTTACACCTCCTTTATACCAATAATTGTTGTCCTTTACCAGGAGCTTCCTTCAATTTCTGTAAGTAACTGGTGGTGTCAAAGGCTGTCTGGTCAAAGTGGTCTCTAATTTTAATGAAAGAAGAGAGGTTTGTAGAAGGAAGGTTTTAAAAAAACATTAAACACTTACAAGTCACTAGCTCTTCCAGTGTATGGCATCCATGTTTGTCTTTGGTGAATGTCACTGTCATTCCCACTAAACCTTTATTTGACATCTGTCAGTGTGTCTGAAAACATCTGCCATCTTATCTGAATAGTCTGTTTTTCTCTTTTTCCCAAGGCTGGCTTAAAGTTGAAAGGATACACTGTCCTAGGCTGAAAACTTCTAACGTTTTGTGTGTTCATTATTCTTGGGTGGATCATTTTCTTCTAAATTCATTCAAATGTTTCTTGAGTTATCTTTTCTAAAATAATTGTCCTCCAAAATTACCCTTTGGGATCAGTTATGATATGAGCAGTAAATCTTCAAGGTGCTGACTGAAGAAGGCAAACCAAGCTCAAACTCCCTCTCCAAGCTGGATGGTGAGTTACAGCCCTCCAAGGAGCTAACATACATTGTTATCACTCTCCATCCCAGATTTTTCAATATTGCAGAGCGAAGGATTTTACATCCCTTTTGCAGAGTGTCAGAGATGAGACCAAAGACATTAAGAAATCTTACATAGCAGGTTGCTGGGCTGATGAGATTAGCTTGAGCTTTGTCATTGCAGATTTGTTTTGCACAGTTCATGGCCATACTTTATGCTCTATTGATAAAACATATGTTTGTTTGTTCTACATCATCATCATGCACTTAAATATTGAAACATTATTGAATGCTTTCAGGTCTGCCCTCAGCGGCCAGTCAAACTGAAAGTCTGATAACGTAATGATTCAAAACATTAGTACAAGCCTCTTAATGCAGTTTAAAATGCCCGTGGTAAAACAGAGCGAAAGGAATTATACATTTAAATCCTTCTGGGCCCCTTTAGGGCGCAGGGCTGGGCTGTGCAGGCCCGCTGGCAGCGGCAGCCACGGCAGCTCTGCGCTTGTGGTCCCTCAGGGCGTTCCTCGCCCACAGCCGTCACCCACAGCCGACACTGGAGGTTTTTCAGCTCTTCTCCTCCTTTCGCATTTTCCAATTGTGCCATCGGGTGTGCACATGCAGGCTGTGGTGTGTAAAGCACCCACGGGCCTGTTCAGAGAGCTGTGAGGAGAGAGCAGCAAACGGAGGAGTGAGATAAATGACAAAGGGGGAGCTCGGTCCCTCCTGGCTGCACAGGAGTCTCTGCTCCGGGGCCGGGAGCAGCTCCTCCCCCTCCTCCGCCTTCGGGGCCTGTTTCTAGCACCTTCCTCCCCCCACTCATCTCTCCCAGGCAGTGTTCTGCCCCGTGTTTAGCTGTGTTTTCCAGCAGTCTCCATCTGGACTGTGGGGCTCGGCCGTGTCCTGCAGAGTGTCCATTGGAGCCGGCTGTGGGGGCTGTGGGGCAGCCCTGGCTCCCCTCACAAAGGCTGCCCCGGTGCCTGGGCACCTGTGCCCAGCACAAAAAAAGCACAATAAACTGGTGAACGATGAGGCCATCACTGTGAACTGTAAGTAAAATGAAAGAAAAACACAGTTTGTTCTGTTATTCATCTAACAGACCCTTGAGTCTTTTAGTGCTGCTGTATTGTTCAGCATTGAGATTAAAACCCCCCTGAAATCAAAGGATGTAGTTATGGCCCTACAAGCTCCACAGTAAATGTGCTTTGCAGTGATAAGGACCCTTTCAAGCACTGCAAGATCTCCCCTTCCCCTCTGTAGAGAAAGTATTACTGTCTTTTTATAGCCATGAATCCTGTACACTCAAATCCAGGATCTTGCACAGATCTATTTGTTTACTTTTGTCTCAAGAGAGGGCTGAACCACACATGGGATAATACAATGTTCTCTGCAGAAATATAGGGCTGGGTTTGTTTGTTTCTTTGTTTCTTTGTTTTGTTTTGTTTTGTTGTTTTTTTTTTTTTTTTTTTTTTTTTTTTTGCCCCCCAGCATTGATTCCTGACTACTTAGCAGATCCTATTTAGCTTGCTCCTCCAGCAGCTCTGGAGCAAACACAGCAAATGGATAACATATCCAGGCAATCTACAATGCTAAGCTTAGAAAGAGTTAGGAAAAGACAAAATCCTATTCCTATAACTATGCCCAAAGTACTCACATAGTGTGCTCATTGGTGCAGAACTGATTGCAAGAAATGTAAAATGCACTTAACAGTGGCTGGCACTGTTGTATCATTCCTGTATTTTTAAATTATCATTCCTGATGCTGTAATATTTAGGGATGGGTGAGTCTCTTAAGACCACATAAACATCTAACCTAAACATTTGAGGTTTGAAATAGTTTGGTTAGCTTCCCAGCTCCACTCCCAGTTTTCATATGCTCCAGCACTTCCCTGTTGGGACAAATCCAGAAAGGGAAATATCAAAATACCATGAGAGGCTGTTCTCTGAAATTTGGTGGCTCCATGCCAGTGACCTGTTAACCCAGCAGCCGGATGAGCCATGGTCATAGGTAATGCTTCAGTACAATCCACAATGCACACCTTGTTCCATGGCTCTGCCTGATTTTTCTAATATGCAACTGCTGGAACTTAGAGATGAGGCTTAGAAAATACTCCTGAAATTGCAAATAGCAAAATATGTGTACTTTAAAGTAAGCGTGATATTGATTATTATAGAAAAATCCAAAGTTGAAAACTAGAGAGAATCAAAGTTTTTACTCAGAATGCAAATATATCCATATTAGAGAAAAAAACTTGATGCACCAAGACAAGTAATGTCATTCTTCAAAACAAAACTATTTTTATTAAAGGCATGTGAAGGAAAATTGAAGCATTTTCTTGACTATTTAGGGGACCTGGACAACCAATAGAAAAAAACCAAAACGTGACTTAGAGACTGTTTTCCAATAATTCCCAATTAAAACCCCCCATAAATTAGCATTGAAACAAAGAGAATTCTCAGAAGAATTTCTTATTTTATAGGTTTAAAAGCAGAACATGCCTGAAGTATCTTGCTTAGTCCTGGATTTAGAACGATTAAGTAAGATTAAACACTACTCATAACTGCGTACTTTATTATCAAACATTTATGTCTTTGTATCTCTCTCTTTTCATGTATAAATATTGCATGAAAATATGGAGAACATCAACTACTCAATAAAATTTTATATAATTTTAAAGAACATGTGATGAGCTTCTCACAGTTTTGGTGCTTTGGGGACATCAGATAGGGGTTTGTTGATGCTTTTGGTTTCCTTCTTTTTCTTTTCTCTTTGATAGAAGTAGTTTTGCACTGTGCTAGCAAAGAGTTGTATCAGTGAACTCCTGCTCTAGGACGGATGTGATCTTAAGCCAAATTAATCCCTTTCTTCAGGACTTTGAAAGTTTTTGGGCTTTTGCTCAGCAGAAAGTCTCTAGATCTCCTGGTGAATTTTTGTGCCTTTGTAGCACCTGATTTTGTTTGTGATATTGCTGTTAATCAACTAGGTTGAGTATAACAAAATTTCTGTGTAATATCTACATCCCAGAGCCACCACTTGCAGCTTCCTAAGAGAGAGGCAAAGGTGAGATCTGTAGGATCTCTCATTAGCTAAGAGCAAGATGTGTTCCCAGTGCATTTAAGAGAGGTGACTCACGCTTGTCACTTGTGGTGTGTCCTTATCTGTAGGCTTGTTCATTTACTTAGAAATTTGCTTTTATTTGTTCTAAAATATATGTTTTGCTTTGTTAGAGAAGATACATGTTTGTAAAAGACACACCTTGTGTGTGGACAAAAGGTTTGGGCTGGTTGTCGGTTCTGTAATTAAATTAAATCTGTTGCTACTCTGTAGCAATGCAGGATGGTGAGCTATCACACCTCAGTTCTCCAGAGAACAAAGCAGGAACTGAGAATGTGCCTTCAAGTGGAGTGATGAGTGGGAGAGGGAAAATGGAGAAGATGAGCAACGCACTGCAAACAAGCACCCTTGACTTCCATAGACCTCAGGAGAGAAAAGAGTGTTTTTAAAAGTCTGAGGCTTAAAAACTGAAAAGTATTCTTGTGTTTCCATTGAAAATTCAAAGCAGAGCAAAGAAATCCTGATGCTATTTTTAATATGGTCCAAGGCTGATATTTGCTAACCACACATGTCTAAAATTAGACATCTAAATGCATGAATAAGTAACAGATTTAAACTGAAGTGGGAGGTACTCATCACTTGCAAGAGTTGGTCCTTTTGGAAAGAACATAGATGAAGATGTTGATACTCAGCATGTAGAAAAAATGTAATTCAGAACAGCTCTAACTTGGGTCCAAATTTCATCCTTGTTTTTTTATCCTGTCTTCAGGAATCTGCTATCCTAGAGGTGAAGATGGCTATGATTACTTTCTACTTTTTTTATATGAATCTACTTTCATAACTAAGAGCTCATTTTGTCTGGACACTTTGTTTATGCTTTCTAGTCCCTCTGAAACTAAATATGCAGCTGGAGGTGAAAGCCAAAATGCAAACTCTCGTAATAAATGTTGATATTTTCTTTTCTTTTTATCTGTTCTTTCTACCTCCCTCTTCTTTACTAAGGTTTACAAATCCTTATATGAATTCATCTGTCAGGGGTTATGCTTGTTCCTGTTTGACAGGAACTCATTAGATCTGAACACATTTGATCTAAAGTCACTGCTCAGTTAATGAAAAAGCTTGTTGTTTGCTGTGAAAAATAAATAAATATTGTGGTTATAGGATTTTCATTGCTTTCTGGGGGTACATATTGGGAACAGATGTGAATGGGCAGGCAGCCAGGTCTTGTCATCCGAGACATGGCACACGGGCACATTTTAGTATAAACTCTTTTAAATGTCAAATCATTCTGGCAACAAACCAGGTTGACTCATGCTACAAAATGGCTTTTTAAACGGACACTTCTCCATTACAAAACTATGCTGTTGTTGTGGGTTAATCCTGACAGGCAGCTAAGCAACACACAGCCACTTTCTCACTCCCCCCATCCTTGTAGGAGGGTGAGGGGAGAGGAAAGGAAGGACAAAAGCAGGAAAACTCATGGGTCAGGATAAAAATTGTTACATAAGTAAAGGAGAAGAGGAAGAAAAGAGAAAAAAAAGAAAACAGGTGATACAAATGTAATCATGCATCAACTCCTGTGTTTAGACTGTTTCCCGGTGAGTTCCCCAGTGAAGTATGGCTCACCTACCAAAATTCCACTCCTCTGTATTTTATTGCTGAGCATGATGTCATCAGTTGGGGTCATGGCTATGTCCCCTCCCAGCCTCTTGGGCAGCCCCAGCCTACTTGCAGGTGTGGAGGTATGAGAAACAGAGAGAGCCTTGACACTGTTCAGAAAAAGCCAAAACACTGGTTTGGATCACAAATTCAAAATGCAGCACTTTATTAGTGAGCATGAAGAAAATTAACTCCATCCCAGCAAGGCTCAGGATGGTTGTTTTGCACATTTCTGCAAACTATAAATGTTTCCTTTGCTATTTACTTGAGAAATGGCATATAGGGCCATTTCAGGTCTCAGGACTTTTAGTGTTATTTCTAACTTCCCTGCTTAAAGACTGGTATTTTCACTTTTCTACCCTGGGTAAAATTCTGTGAAGATTATAAATTTCTTGTTGATCTCCTGATACCTTTTTTTTTTTCTTCAGAAAAGTTGTCCACTGCTACTGAAATGAAATGATTCAGCATGTCATACTATCTAACATACATTGCTTCATTAATGAGGGTTCTGAGCTGTCTCAGGCATCGAGTGGAGGGCAACTAAGGCTTAAAAATGGGTTCCCACAGTGGATATGTCGTTAATCAAGACAAGATATCTGTGTACTGTGGTTTAGGTGCCACAGGAAAGGTAGATGACAGATTAAAAAAAAAAAGGTTCTCTAGTGTTTTCTATTATTATTCATAAAAATTGGTTAACTAATTCATTACAGTTGGTATGAGAGAATTTTGAAAAAACGTTTATTGATGAAATCTTTAATTATTCATTTCCAAAATTGCCCACCCTGTAAATTTTGTTGAAAAATCAGTTCAATATTCAATTTCTTTTGTTAAAAACCAGTATGTGATATCCCAAAATGCAATATTGAAATGCATTCTAAGACTGCTTTGGATTGATGGGTTCCTGTTCTTTGTAGTTCTATGTGAATGTAGTATTCATTCACATATGATATTTCTTTCTTAAA
The DNA here is from genome assembly GCA_039654755.1 of Calcarius lapponicus. Taxonomy (NCBI): domain Eukaryota; kingdom Metazoa; phylum Chordata; class Aves; order Passeriformes; family Fringillidae; genus Calcarius; species Calcarius lapponicus. The sequence continues at coordinate 102,788,588 of CM077464.1, forward strand.
TTCTGGTAGTAAAATTCACTTCACAAAAAACCCCCAAAAAACCAAACAAAAAATACCCGAAACAAATAAGGACATGTCTCAGTCCCTGCTTTTGTGCTTTAAACATGATCTTGTTCTTGTTTAGATGTTGCAATCCTATTTTGGTTATGATGCATCAAAATGTGTCAGAATTATTGCTTAATTTTTATATTGTTGTCTTTACCATTTAGTTTGTAGTACTCCACATTTTAACATATGTTCCATTCATTTTTGTGAGGACTTTCATTACCATTCTAAGTTTCTTTAACTGTTCTCTTTCATCAGCTAAATAGGTAGAACAGGAATTGTTTTGATGACTGTGTGCATGATGTCAGCCCCTCCACAATTGTACTCACAGTGTAAGGAAAATTAGTCCCAAGATCTTTAAGTTTGTTTAATTTTGAGTACTTTTAAGTAAGACTTTGAATAATTTGATTTCCAGTTAATCATTAAGCTAATGCCAATTCTTCTGGCAGCTCATAACCCTCCTCAAGCACATTTTCTGGAGTTTTATCTGACCTAATTTTTCTCATTTGAATGGAAGAGACTGGCTTTTCACCTTATTTGTCCCCATTCAACCACACTTTTAAAACAAATTATACATTCTCATTGTTCCTTTGGGTCTACTTAATTGCTCAACTGTTTTCTTGATACTACATTGTTTTTTTTTTCTTAAATAAGTGATGAAAAGGGAGGTATTTTCAGTATGTTATTTATTTTTGCCCATCAAAGTCACTGTGCATAGTTCATGATGCAATTGTCTGTCAGGCTTTAAGTTTTTGTGTTTTCTTAGCCCTAAGCTGTTTTTCTTTCTACTGCCACTCTTCCGTGGACATTTAAAGAGAGAGATGTCTCCCTCTCTTCTTCCTCACATTTGCATGGGACCTAGCCCATCTGCCCTCAATTGCAGTGGGGGTTTCTTGCCCCAAAGTGCTGTAGAAGTGCTGAGGTTATTGGCAATCAGGCAATGAGAAGATGCCTTTATCCAGGCATGACATTATAAGCATTCAAATTCTCCTCATGTAGTGCTGTGAACAAGCACTAACACATACCAAACTTGTTTAAATCAGTTTAGCAACTGGACAAACTTCACAGCTGGCAGATCAGCAGTGTTTGTTTCATTGCTATGGTGCCAGGGTGCTTGCACAGCCAGCCCCCTCCTCTCTGACACTGCATGTAGCCTCCCATCTAAACTCAAGAACCTCAAGACACTTCCTTCAGTGTGGTTCTGTTGGCACCAAGGGATTAATGGGAGTGGATATCTCCAGCTAGAAGTTAATCTAGAACCCTCTGACTTTGCCCTTTGCTGGTTTTGTTCTTTACTTTCCATTTTAATGGCTGTCTGCAGCCTTGATGCCAGCCAAACTTGTATTTCAAATAAAAAGTTGCCTTAAAAGTGCTGCCTGCCATTGGTATTTTCTGGAAATGACAAAAATAATGCCAGGGCCTACTTCATTACCTAATTCATAGCACCTGTTTGCATGCGAGTTTATATGGAAGAACACAAAATTTACAGTAGGGATTTTGCCTTAAAATTCAGGAAGAGGCGTATCTCTACTCAACTGCTTAAGTAGAGATACTTTATTTTAAAATATTATTAATTAGTTAATAAAAATTAAATGTCATTGTGATGTAGGGTAGTATAGCCTTGTGGATCAAACAAAACCTTGATGACTAACTGAGGAAATTTTGCATGTCATGCAGTGAAGTGATACTTTGCTCTGTGTGTTGATAACAGTCTGATGATACTGCCAGGTAATACAAGTATTTTAGAATATCTATTTTTGTCATACAAATTAAATAGAAGATAAAATGTGTGATAAACTTTGGCGGTAGAAACAAAGCAAGGCCTTCATCCGAAGGACCAGAGGCAATGGACACACAGTGAAGCACAGGAGGTTCCCTCTGAACCTCCACAAATCCTTTTTTTAATGTGAGGGTGACTGAGCGCTGGCACAGGTGGCCAGGGAGGTTGTGGAGTCTTTCAGACTCTAATCTTGGAGATATTGAAAAGCCTTCTGGACATGGCCCTGCTTGAGCGGGAGGGTTGGACAAGATCACTTCCAGAGATATCATCCAACCCCGGAATTCTGTGGTCCGGTGTTAAAGGAATAAATAGTGTGTAGCAGCAGCAGAGTCTACTGCATATGTATGGTTCATACAGAGTTTGTGAGGTATACTGATACATTCATTCTTTTTTTTGAAAAGCATAAGTTTATCTGATCAATAAAGGATTATTTAATCACATAGAGCAAATGCTAATTTACTTCTCTAAAAGAGATGATACCTACATTGGTTTCACATATCTGTTTCTGAGAATATTTGCTTGTTTGGAAGCCTTTTCAACTTTTTGTGTATCTCAGTGGAGAGTAACTATATGATGGTTGAAAATAAAAAATGCTCAAGAGACAAAAATTTAACACAGAAGGACACGGAGATATTCAGTTTGTTATGTTGCAGATTAGATATAACAGTGGAATTTAGATCCCTCTTATCACACTAACATACACTTTTACTGCTAACATTGTAATACCTTGCAGCCCAGGACCCTCCACTTCTCTGGTGCTTGTTGCAGATTATTGTCAGGGTGTCACAGGTTAAGGATATTTCATGTCTGAATTTGTATTTTTTGCTGGTGTATTTTTTTTTTTGTACATTGAAACAGATATTGCAGGCACTGGGCAGGATATTGTAGAGAAATACTGAAAGAGTAAGCACAGACTTATGAAGTCATTGGTGTTGTCTGGCTTCTGTGCTTCCACGAATTGTTTTGTGCACAGATGGCTGAGTGCAAAAGATCACTTATCCTTTGTGGAATGGGACAGTATGGATGACAAGCAGCGGACTTTCTTTGTAGTTGTTGGAGTATTAGCATTCATAGTTCTATTCATGAAAATTATCCCTTTCAGTTCTGTATGAATAGGGCATTAAAATGCACTTGGTGTGGATTTGGGGGCACAGATGAGACAGTTTGTGAAACAGTCAGTGAGCTGCTAGAATTCAATAAAAAGAATAGGTTCAATGGGGACTAGGAAATGCTGTTTATAAATAGGAAGAAGAGAAAGCTTCCTATTCTTACAAGAGTGAACCCACTATGGAGTCAGCCTAAGGGTTGTCTGAGGAGAGAAGTCCAATCTGGATGCTTTAAGTTAGCCTTTGGAGAAGTTTCTCTTTTCCAGTGGCTTACAGGTGAAATCCAGAAAAAGTAGTACCCTGTGCCACTGCACTGGCTGTTGTAGTGTAACACTCGACACCAATGTTCTTTATATTCAGTGTTTATATTTTCTGTAGGATGTGTCATTAGTTTATTTTATTTGTCCCACTCAGTCAGTAAAGACCTGGACTTTGGATCAAAATATAATATTATGTCATATTTCAGACATTAGAAAAACTATTTTAGTATTTATCACATTTTCTAAGTCCCTTGTCTTATTCTGTGTGCTAGATGTTGTAGAGAAAATTAACTCTTCCCCAGTCAAAACCAGCACAAAATATAGAGGGTGTTTAATTAATACAATTTCAGTTTTGAATATTCATGTCCTTTTAATTCATCTTGTAGAATGCTAAATCAGGGTTCAATTATACCTCACTAGGACAGCCAATAGTCCTGCCAGGGTATTTTGAGTCTTTATGAGGGAGAAATGGGCATAGGTGGATTAGTATAAATTTAGACTATTTCAAATAATCTCATAGCTGACTTGTCAGTAAGCTTTTAGTTTGTTTGCATTGTACTATAGTGGTTTCTAACACCACTAATCACTAAATTCCCTCTCACTTTGCTTTACTGACTCCTCCAGGGTGTGCAGGTTGCTTATGTCTGACTTCATTATCACCAGCTCTTTGAACTCTTGTCGGCAATCCAGTCATCTGCTAGTAAAGGATCTGAAGTTTCAGTTGCAGCAAGCATAAGGTATTTCCATTTTTTAGGTGCTTGCAAATCCCATTACAGCTCAATGTGTACAGTGGATTCCCTTCAGTCTGTCTCTGGGTGAAAAAATGCTCGAACTTGTGAGACCACCTAGAACAGAAAACGGCTGTTTCAGCTGCTCATCACCTGCAGTGTAAACACACACAGTGTGGCAGATTCCTTCATAAAATGTAAGAGTTATCAGGCTCTGTCCAGACACCAGCCAGACTAGACCAAAGTTTCAAGCAATTCTTCTTTTATCGTTCTTTAGGGCGAAGTATTTCAGCAGATTTGTGCCCCAAGCCAAAAAAGATTTTGTAGGGCAGTCCCACCTGCTATTCACTGGGAAAACTTATTTTTAAACTGTTTCCATGAAGTATGCCTGGTATGGGATTAGACTTTACAAGCTGAATGAGGGTTCTGCTGGATACATATGCAGTACAGTGCCTCAGTGTATGCGCCGGAAAAGGTTCAATGCTGCGCTCTCTCCCTCCACACCTCATTTTTAAACTGTTAACTATAAGCTCTCATGGTAGCAATGCTACATCTGTACCTCAGGGGCCACTTTCAGGTGCCAGTAACCTCCTAAAATGTACCCTTTGTGTACATTCCTTATATAGAAGTTCTTAGGCCAGAAGGGAAGTGTTGTGGAAGGTTCTTGATACTGTTCTTCTAGACTGCCTGCACTATGAAAGAGTTAAAATATTATGGAGTAATTTTTTTGGAAAGCAAAATCCTTCTTTCAGAGATCAGGTCCCTTAACAATTATGTTTTAAGTATTTCCAACTTGTCTCTGTGCTATTAGTCAATAAAGATGGATGGTTTTTATTTGACGAATTGATTTATTTTAAAAATCAATTGCAATACAGCATGTGATCATTTACAGAGAAGAGGCTTTCTAAATTATGAACTGAATCAGAAAACAACTATGAAATGCACTTATATTTTTATTCTTTGAAAAATACTTAATTACAGGTTTCAGTGTGATTTGCACAAAGGTTTCACCAATGGTTTAAGAAAAGTAAATGTCTCTAGTATCTAGGTGTTTGAAATCTTCACAATAATTTGATGGACTAAAACCCCAAAATGTCTAAAGTGATCTTAAATTTTTGCCTTTGATAACAGTATTTTCACTATTTTTTCCTGCTGCAGTCCTTTGCTATTTGTTAAAAAAACCAATCTTTTCTTAATATAGGCAACCCCTTTTGCACATTAGTAGAGAATCTTCCCTGTATTTCTGTTTATTTTACACTCTTTTTTTGGCTTTGATTTTCAGGTTGTGCTCCATGACATTTTACTATGTATGTTGCCTTTGTACATTTCATATTGAGAATATAATCTGCTAAACAAACAAATATGTGAAATAATCTATAGAACTGTAATCTAAATTGTCTAGGGTTCTTGTTTGCACTTTATAGAACGCAGCAGTTTGTATTGGCAGTACTAATTCTACAGTCTGTGTCTTAAATAGTACAGTAATGGTGATGGTATCTAAAAAGCAGGCTATGCAGTGAATGGTGTGGTTTATGTTTTCAAGCTTATTGCTTTGTGCTCTTAATACTTTTTTGTTTTTATTAATGAGAGCTGCTACTTAATGCTGTGGGGCTCTGAAATCCATCCTAATGTAATTTGACTTTGAGAAGAAATTTTTTTTTGTTTAAAAATCAGCAGACATTTTCAGTCCAGTGCCTTCCTGTGTGTGTATCCACTGTCAGCTTTTTTGGCATTTCTTCAATACTGTGGCTGCAAGCAGACATTGCCTGTTTGCAAAAATATGAATTTCTTCTGGAGTTGCTCTTTTTTTTTAGTATAGTTTGAAGTTATATAAGGTCTAAGACTTCACAGTTGTACCACTCTGCTGAAAGAATGGTATTATTCAAGTGCTGAACCTGTACCTTATATTCTTACAGTCTGAAAGCCTCCTCTCAATTCCAGGCAAAACATGGATGTGGTATCACAGCCATTCAAACTTGGGTGGCCCTTAGGATTTCAGGTTGTATTGTTTGGGCAAGTGCTGAAAGTACTGGGGCATATTCCAGAGGGCTTTGTGGCATAAAATCCTAAGTGTTAGAAAAATGTAATGGAAAATTGTAATGTAATAAGGTGCTCATATGTATATCTGGAGTTCTGTATGTATACATCTGGAACTCTGCTCTCTGGAATAAACACAGCTGCATTTATTTGAATGTGTGAAACAGATTTATATACACAGGAGAATAAATCTTGTGTTGCACACTCAAATACACAAGAGTATTTTCATTGGCTGTGTATCACTGTTGTGAACTTTCTCTTTTTCTGTCTTTTTTTTTTGAAATTATGTAAGAATTACTTTAATATTTGTTCTCTGATTTCAAGTTCAGAATTTATTAAATCGAAATCCAGGTAATTTAGTTAAATGCCCATCCAAGCAGTTCTAGGCCACAGAGAATAGCATTGTCCTTATAGAATCCCAGAAACTATCTTCACTTACTCATAGATTTCACCACTGCTGTGCATGTGAGGGAAAATACTGCAGTGGCAAAGTTCTACTTGAGATCTAACCTTAAAAAACCAAAACTTTAACAATTCAGTGTGATATAAATTCTAATCTGTTATGATCAGAACAGAGTTGCAGATGTTACATCTGTCTCTGTGCCCCTCTTACTCATTTTACAACAGTATTACAACAAGTTTACTGTTGCTTTGGAAGAACAGTGCAGGGGAGGGGTTAGTTGTGTATTGGGAGTGAGTATCAGATCATGTGGGTGAGTTTTATCTGCACTTCCTTCTGCTCAGAGCTCTTTGTTCTGAGGTCAGCCAGGAAGGCCAAGGATGAGTGCCCCTCTTTCCTGCCAGACAGAAACATGGAGACAGGATGAGTATCCCCACAGGGACAGAGTGCAGATGGGGGTCTGCTGCCACTGCATAGGAAGCAGCTGGTGACAATAGTTCTCTCAAGAACTACTTAAGAAAAAGAAGTAGTACTCATTAAACCTCTTCAGGATTTCACACATTGAGAGGGAATACAGAGAAAAGACACCAGAGAACCCAGTCTACACATTTATTTTCTAGGTGACAGCCTGAATCACGTTTCTTAAATGTGGCTGTGGAACCATGATGAAAGAAAAATAAATCTATTTTATCCTTTAAGTAGATTAAAACTTCCTATGCATAACCCAGTGCTGTGTCCTGCCTGAAAACAGACACACGTATTAGATGGCCAATGTGTAGTGGATATGAAGGAAGTATGCTTTTCCCCAAAACCTCTTCCCTTCCTTTCTTGGACAATTAATGTACAATGTAACAGCCCATATTCAGGAAGTTGGCTTTCTGCTCCCTGATGCTGTTTTCTCACAGCACTGGGACAGCAGAATGATAATAAGTGATTGGGACAGAATTGATATTTTGAGGTACTGACATAAATGGTTTGCTGAAAGGTAGCCTGTTTAATCTGAGGGAAGGGAGAGAACTGGGGGAAAACCACTTTGCTATCAAGTCTTCACTTTATTAAAAATATGTGTATTGGATTGGTAGCTTGACACTTTTGTTCAGATACTGTTACTTTCTCACATTAAAAGGAATATGTGTATCTGTATGACATGAATATGAGAAGAGATAAAAAGCTCTCAAGAACTGAAAATTCTGAAGTAAGGAGAAGAAACCATTCACAGAAAGGAGTAAGGTGAAGCTTTTGGCTTGAAAGAACATAATGTTTTCTCTTGGACAGGATGTCCTTCCATAAAGCTTGTATTAGCTCTCGGGGACTTTTTGGAAGCACTCAGGTGCCATATGTGCCATTAGGTCTGAGTTAAGAGGGAGGAGATTCTGCAGCAAAGCAGACAGAGCATACATACCAGTGAGTGATGTGTTTAGTGGACCATAACTAATAGGGGAAAAAAAGAAAGAATATATTCCAAATCCATATTTGTTGCAATTATTGGATGACTAAACTCGTATTCCACTGTCCTTAGAGAAGGAAATTCCTCCATCCCTTAGGGACTGTCTGTAATTTATCCTGCCTCTTTCTTTTTTTTTTTTTTTTTGTTTTGTTTTGTTTTGGTTTGTTTTTGTTTTTGTTTTTGTTTTTGGGTTTTTTTTTGGTTTCTAGACTTCTTTATGAGACTGAATGTTTCCTGGATGTACTTGTCAGAGGAAAGCACATTACCTTTTCAGACCTTTCTTTTAGAGTAACAATTTGCAAGCTGTTGAGATAATGATCCCTATTTTTTAGGCTAATCCCAATTACAGATCAACTTACAAATGCCTCTAACAAAATTGTGGGAGATTTTTCTAACATTCATTTACTCATTATTGTCATGCTAAGGTAGAGACTTTCTTGAGAAGATGGTGATTTATTCTACTGCCTGTGAACTATAGTCTGTGCTAGTGGAGTTCTGAAGCTACTCAAGATTTAAAATCACATCTGCCAATCTACTTTTCCCTGTATTTTTGGTACATATTATTATGGTATTTGAGAATATCTAATTATAGATTTTGAGCAGAATGTATAAACCAAGTGAAAATATGTTTATCTTAAAATCTTTAGAAACCATTGTTGACTAGATCTGGAATTAATTATTAGAGTACAATATTCTTTTTTTTAAAATCAGTGTTGTCCCTATCAGGGTCACATAAAGTATTAAAAATTGTTCTGTATATGTTGGATTAGAAACAAAGTTTGCTTTTTTTTGTCTACTTGCATTTGTCTTGGGCTTCCTACTTAAAGAAGAACTGGCAAAAAGGTAGTTGTCTGGAAAGCTGCCATCTCAGATTACCTTATTTTGCCCTGTTTCTGTTAATTTCAGTTGTTTCCACAAAATACACAGTGGTGGTGTTATGAGCAAGAAAGAAAGCTATTAACTGTCCTTGTACTGGTCTCATTTATGTTGCAGTTATATATAATATCAACAGAGCCAAAATGCTTGCATTTAGAGTTGCGTTTTTCCTTGTACATACCGCAGAAAGAAAAAAAATAAGTCTCTCTCCTCCCATTAGCAATTGGCTAACATACTTTTTGCTTTGGTTGGGTTCTTCTGTATCCCATAATGTGCAAAAGAATAGAATAGATTTTTCCTGCTCAGTGGGTAAGATCTATGACTGATTTAAATCTGAGACATATACATTTAATTCCTGAATATCTGGCCCATTGTGTGATGCTCAGGGAAAAATATTCTTGCAGGATTTAGGGCAATATTATTTGGAAATACAGGAAATGTTTCAGAAAGATCACTCTTGTCAGCTTGTAAAAAAGCTTAGAATGGTTTGGGTTGAAAGAAACCTTAAAGACTATTGAGTTTCAAACTCCACCCTGCCATGGGCTGGGACACCTTCCACTAGACCAAGTTGCTCAGGGCCCCACACAACCTGGTCTTAAAAAACTTGCCTTGACAACTTCCCTGGGCAACCTATTCTAGTGCTTCACCACTCTCATAGGGAAGAATTTCTTTCTTGCATCTAATCTAAATCGACCCTTTTTCAGTTTAGAGCCATTACCCTTGCTTCCAGCATTACCTGCCCGTGCAAAGTTTCTTTCTCTGCCTTTCTTGTAGGCTTCCTTTGGGGAATGGAAGGCTGCTTTATAGCAATCTCTCTGGAGCTTTTTTTCTCTAGGATGAACACCCAGGTCTCTCAGTGTGTTTGCATAGGAGAGGTGCTCCAGCTCTCTAATCAGTTTGGTGGCTTCCTCTGCACCTTCTCTAATAGGTCCCTGGCTTTGCTCTGCTGGGGCCCCCAGAGCTGGATGCAGCACTGCAGGTAGGGTGTCCCCAGAGCAGAGTAGAGGGCAGAATCCCATCCCTTGCCCTGCTGGCCACACTGGTTTGGATGCAGCCCAGGACACGTTTGGCTTTCTGTGCTGTGAGCACTCACTGCCAAGTCGCATTCAGTTTTTCATCCATCAGTACCCCCAAGCCTTTTTCCTTGTGGCTGCTCCCAACCCCTTCATGTCTCAGCCTGAATCCATGTTTGGAATTGCCCTGACCCAGGTGCAGAACCTTGCACTACACCCTGTTGACCTTCTTGAAGTTCCCATGGGCCCACTCCTCAGGCCTGTCTCAGGATTACCTGGATGACATCCCTTGCCACTGCACCACTTCCCTGCACCACTCCTCTTGGTGCTGTCTTGCAAACTGGCCGAGGATGCACTCAATCCCTCTGTCCCTGTTCCTGTCAATGATGTTAAATATGGACATCATTGTTACTGTCCAGTATGGACTCTTGAAGGATGCCACTTGTCGCCGGTCTCCATTGGAATGGTGAATCATTGACTGCTCCTCTTTGAATGCAACCAATGCTTGTTGGAAAGCCACTTCAAATGAAGACGTCCTTTCCTTGTATTGTTTGAATTTGCAGGGTTCATCTGTGTTTAACACTCTGTGATTCTCAAAGCGGTAAAGAAAATGAGTTTCAGCATTATGGATAGACAGAAGTAGTATAATTGTTGAGGTGCTGTTCTCCTTTTTTTGTGCTCAGTAAGAGGAAGAGGAGATCTAATGTGCTTGGCTCTTCTGCAGGCTGGGAAGGTTGAAAGGTCAGACCACTATTTTTCCCATGCTTTTTCAGTGTTTTCACCTGAGGAAGCAGAGGAATGTGCAGTGCTGTGAGTCCCCAGGGTGTAAAGTGCATTGGCAGTGGCTGAAGGCTGGATAGGTTGGCTATGTGTATGGACACACTTAGCAACTACTCAGGGGAGAGTGGAAAGCACCCCAGTCCATCAGAGCTTCACACAAGTGTGTGCAGCGTCCCCAGAAGCTCTTTTTACAGTGGTAGAACTCCATATGGCAAATGAATACCTCAGATTATAGTACCTGGGAGCCATCAAAGCATTTTAACTAGGGCCTCTTTTTGTAACAGACTAAATGGTTTCCTGATTAATTTCAATTTCTTTGTCTGTAGGTAGCATCACATACCAATGTCTCTAAGATATTATTTCCTAAATGCCAGGAGTAGCCTATTACAAGATTATTGTATAGCATAAAGCTAACTCTGGCATTTGATCACACTTCACATTTAGTAGTAAAATGTAACGGAAGCATGGAAAAAGTAATCTGTTGAATTTTTGTATTTACTTTGACAGACTTTTTTGGTGTGAGAAGCTTTATAGGAAGGTCAAGGCAATGCTCTTTGCATGTAAACAGTGAGTGGCTGGTCCTCATGCGCTCTGAGTAGCTTTTTAGTTCTCCACAGTATTTAAGGACAGCATGTCCTGTAGAAGTCTTAAAAGTAGAAATTAAAAAATTTACATTTGACTTCTGTTAATGAACTTATATTGAAAAACAGAGCAAATAATAGGATTTCATTTTACTGATGAATTAGGTGAAGTTTACAATGTTTTGCAACATGCCTTGATTTTTTGCTTGTATTCAAAATATAATTTGCTAGAAAGGATGTCTTTAGTATCTAAACTGACATGGTAAATGTTTATTTTTGTGCTACTTATTATTTAAGACATCAAAAACTTACATCTGATTCTTACTTTTTCATCAAACTAAGTTATAATATTTTTCAGATCTCTTTGAGTTCTAGGGATGCCAGGCAGTGGGAAATTCAGAGTGCTCCAGTCATGAACATGGCCCCAGATAAGTGGGAGAAATGGAAGGAAGAAGAAGGAGAGGGGTTGTTATATCAGCTAAAAAAGCTCAGCACTTTAACTGACTCATCCAAAGACATGCTAGAAATCAGCAGCAGATCTAGCAATAGAATGCAAATATATTGCTTCCCAGTCTCAATACTGCCCTTTGCCCTTCCTTACTCCACTCACAGTAAATCTTTTGCTTGGAAATAGGTTAATGTTTGTGTTCATACAATGGATTAATTTTTCTTTTGCAAAATTATTCCTGTTCCATTTAGTATTTTAATGTAACCTATTTGGGTCCTGTTTTATTCATATCATAATTGTTTGTGGTGTGGTGTGATTTTGAATAGTACTAAAATAAACAAAATTTTATCAGTGTATACATTTTTGTAGCACAGTTTGTGAGACAAGCAGGCAACAATCACTCTGCCTTGGCTTAGCTTCTATTTAAAGAAAGAAAAATATCAGTCATTTTCTATTCCATTTCCTTTCCCTTTTTCTATCCCACTGAACTAGTTTCACTTATTAATGTTTGCAATATGCAGATATTTTGTGCATATAAAAGGAAATTTGTAGCTGTTATACATTGGCTAATGCCACAAAAAGACATTGAGAACAAAAGCTTAACAGGAATCTGTGAATCCACCAAGAAAAGGAACAATTAATGAAAGCTGGTAAACTCAATTAGCCAGTATAGTCGAATTTGGCATAAAGCAACTGATTCGACATACTCACCTGCTGGAAGAGCTCAGTTAAACTAGAGGCATGACCAGAAAAATCATGTGTAGGTCAGCAACCTAGCTGCAATGGGATTAAATCCAGGATTTCCTTTTAGTCTCTCTCTTAAAAAAAAAAAAAAAAAATCAGATCTATGAAAGGAGAAGAAAGTCATGTCCACAAAAGCTTGAGTTGAATATTTTTCTGACTCTGTGAAGAGGGCTCCTGTGGAGAAATCCTTGGTCATGGAACATTGAGTGAGAAATATCTTGGAAGAGATGTTCAGATGTCACACTGTGAAACAATGCTTAGCATGGTAGTGTTTTAGACTGTGCGGTTTGGGCTCAGGGTCTGATGAACAATTCTTGCTATAAAATGGAAAGTGCTAAATGAGTTGTGCTCAGGGCACTGGGTTGAAGTTGGCAGCAGTACTTGTTCATGGCAACCTTCTGTTGGCCGGCTCTTAACCAAGGAGCTGCTCCACTGGAGCAGCTGTTCTGGACATGCTTTGTGTGGCATCTTCAGCTCCAGTGGTCTAACAGTGTCTCTAACTATAGTGATAGGTTAAGGGTGTAAGCCAGGCTGCAGCTAACAGCACAGAATCAGGAAGAAATTTATTTTTGGAGGAAGGTCTTAGACTATTGTGTCCTGTGGAGTTGATTACTACTTCCTCTCAAATGTCTGGTCCTGGTCATAGCTGGAGGGCAGTACTGGAGCAGGCCATGGATATGATCCAGTTTAGTAGTTCTATAGTCCTACTGAGAATGAGCTGATGCACTATGAGCAACCTACTGTAATGTAGTTTTTATATAATTCCCAACTTCATAATGGTATTCATTGTACTTGATTTTTTTAGCACTATTCAAACAAAGCCCACCTAAAATGCAGAGGGGCTCAACATCATTATGAAGAGAGCTTGTTGTATATTAGGGAGTTCTGTCAGATTCTTAAATTCTTAAGCTGTATTTATTAATTTTATGGCATGTTCTTGTGATCTGAGCTCTTGAAAACTAACTCTTCTGAAAGGAAGTTCTTTGTAGTGATAGGAGTTCTTCAGTCCTTCAGCATAATCAAGACTGAATCTACTGTAATACCTCTCTTACTTCTCAAAGCAGATTTTTCTTTTCAAGTGATGCAACCTTCTCTTGATGTCTATGTGGCCACCTCTCTTCTACTAATGACCCATTTACCTGTTCCTGGTGCTGTCTTCACACTGGTTCTCATCTAACCTCACTAGCCTCTATTCTGTCCCCAGGTTTTTTCAGGCTTAGCTGTTACATCTAAATCCAGGAATTGTCATTGAGGTCTTGCACAAATTGCAAACTGGAGATTAAAAACTATATGCTATATCTGAAAAGGTGTTTAGAATATATAGAGTGCCTGTCTCCCTTAGAAGCTGTAAATTCATGCATACGCCTGTTGGTTGGACCTACAGGTCTCCAAATCTGTTCTGCAGGGGCTTGGGAAGTTTAGGAGCATTGAGGTGAAAGAGAGACAGTGCAGGTTTCTTTCTGGATCTCATTAAGAAAGTCTCAACAAAAAAAAAGTCTTAATAACTCCTTTAATGAGATAGAATAAGAACATGAATATAAATAACAAATAAATCTTGCATCCTTGCAGATACTGGGTTCTCCGCATCTGTGCAACATCAGCTGCAGTCCAGATGCTTTTTCCTCTGGTGCATTGCACAGAGCAGACCCAACCCTGTCTGTGAAGAGATCCTCTCTCTTTTTGGTCCTTCAAGGTAATATATAATTTCTTTAAAAGAAAACAGCTGTATTCCTGAGGGAGGCTATCATGAGAACTTCTTGCCACACTTTCAGATAAGGCAAGACCTCCCAGGCAGAATAATTGTTGGTACCAAGTGGGAGCTACCTGCAGGCTCCTCTGTCAGCTGAGTGAGTTTGTCCTGCAGCCAAGGAATCTGAGCAGCACTGCACAGACCCACACACATCAGGTTGACTGTTCTGTGGGTTGCTGACTCCACAGAAAGTGGGCAGTTTCTTAGTCAGCACCAAAATAAAGACCTAGAGTGAGAATCAAAAAAAGGAGATGCTGCATTGTGGATTCCAAGGGTTTTTTTTTTGATTGTTCAGTTGCTCAGTAGTAAGCCCATGAATTCTCTGTGACACCTCACAACTTTTCAGTGCGAGCTTGTGAGTTGAAACTGGCAGGGGAGAGGATACCCAGTCCATCACAGGCCTACATCCACAACTGACTTTGCTGTCTCTGGGCTGCAATGTCATCTGCAGGATTTATGATTATCCTGTACTTCTGTCTTCTGATAACTGCAGGGGTATTTGTGTCTGCTGCTCCCCTTTCGGTTTCCCCTGTATTTAATTTCCTGATGCTTCATGAGACACTGGGGAGATTCTAACTTTTATCTCAGTGTTAAAATTTCTGTAGACAACAATCTAAAATGGCAGGGAGAAAGATGGCTCAAAGTGTGAGTTCTCACTGTGTACCCGTAAGAGTAACCATGGAAGAGTAACACTGCTTGTAAATGAATGCAGAACATGAAGTTATATCCTCTGAGAGAAACCTTTGAGACTGCTTATTCCTTAATTTATGAAAGTACAGCATGGCAGAAAGGGCCCTACTTTATTTGTAGATGAAGAAAAGGGGATCTGAGACCATTTTAGATCAGGTGAGGTCACTTATTTTCAGTAACTCAGATAAGTAGAGGAGTATCAAAGTACCATGCTGCCTGGCAAAGATTGAACATTCTTATATTACTGGGGAGACAGTTGTGACTCCATCTTGTGAGCCTTGGTTGAAAATGCCTTTAAAGAGCAAATATGTCTGTGTTTAATGTGGTTTTCCATTGTTAGACTTGACATACAAACAATGAAATGAGAGGATTGTTAAATATAACTCCATGCTTGGAATACCATGCTTATGCAAGAAACCACACCAAACTGTGAGGGAAACAAGGAGAAAAAAAATCACAAGTATTAGTGGGAGACAAGTGTGCTTTGGGGTTGCCAGGCAAAGCATACAGGGGTAATAAAACAAAAGGGATTTTGGAAAAGGAAAAAAGGCAGAGTTGCAACTCAAAATCTATTCTCTTGTTTCCCTCACCTCTCAATTTAGGAGCAGAACAACGTAACATTCACATCTGAAATGCTTCACAGATGTTCTGCTGGTGAAATGGGATGGGCATGTGTCAAGAGTAAAATCCACATTCTATTTATGCTCTGACTGCTGTATGTTTTAAAGGCTTTCTGTGGGCTTTAAGAAAGCAACAAGATTCACCTCCAATTTAAGCTATTTCAAAAATTTTGTAAAAGCACAATGATGTCTAATTAGGAATGGAAGTGCCCTCAATGTGCTTGTTTTGCTACAGCACAGAAAACCCACCATAAACACTTACCTAGCTATTGGGGACTTTAGGAAGAGCACTTTCCATCTCTTCCCTCTGCTGTGCACTTAGAAGTTGTAACTTGCTCTTTTTATACAAGTGTGGTTTTGTCATCCTAATTTCACCTCTGCAGTGAAGGTCCTTCTAAGCAGGTGCAGCCCTGTGCTATGGGATAGTGCTTGTAGAACAGCTCTCAGTGAGTCTTTTCCCAGCTGTTCCCAAAGCTGTGGAGCTGCACAAGGCTTAGTGATGCATGGGGGAAGGTTACCTAACTCCAGCTCTTATGGATTTTATCCATGAGACGAGTGGTAATAATTTGTTGTACGGGTCCGTGTTTCAGGCTTCCATTTAAAAAAGATGTTGAACTAAGGTGTTCTTGCAATACAGAGTCCTGACACATTTGTATATGGACACAGAAGCCCCCTTCAGTGGGGTTTCACAGGCAACATGCAAGTTATCATGCAGCAACTCAGGCTCTAACTGTGCATGAGAGAGATGCAAGGCCATTTGTCCTGTTTTCCACTACATAAAAAGCTGTTATTCTTACTTCATTAGTATTATCTTGACAAAGAATAGCTGTACCATTCTGGCTTTTAAGATGCTTTTCTCAGATTTCTCTTGTTTTATATGTGTGCATAGAAGAACGTGTCTACTGTGAAGTTTCTGAGAAGAAATCCACCAGCTGCAAAGCATTATACTGCTAACTGCTTTTAACTATTTATTTAGCAGCATTTAATTGGTAGAAAACAACTTCTCTGATTGCACTTAACAATAATGAAACACTTACTGGATTCCCTCTAATAACATTTTAAATAGGGAAGAAACCACTGCCCACACATATTCTAATCAGAAGCTTCCACCGAGCTTAATTAAATCACATAAATGAGAGTCCTATTGTTCTTATCCTACTCAACCTCCCATTTTCTTAAGTACCAGAAGAGCTCAGTTTTAAACAATCTTTTGCAAGTTAATAAATCCAGGCTGTGCTGAATAGAGTTGAGAGAAGTGTCAGAGATTTTTAGAGACACTGTCCTGGCAGTAAATGATTTTCCTTAGTGGCTACATAAGATGATGTGTGGCGAACTCATTTGTCTGCAGTCAATGAATCAGACTGCAGTTAAAACCCAGTTATCCCATTCCATTTGTATCAAAACCCAGTTATTCCATTCCATTTGTTTTACATTATGCCATGACTTCTGAGGAGGAGGGATGTTGTACCCCTTCCTTCCCCTGAAACAGATGGGGTATGGAGAAATTTGTGAAGGAAACAGCCATTGCACATGGGTAGTGCAATGGGTAGAACATTTTATTTAGTTCTGTTCTGTGCTTCTGTAATGTTGTGGGAGAAATCATGAGGAATTTGTTTCCTCTGAGTGGTATGTGTTAGAGAAAAGGAGAAATGACACGAGGTTTTAATGGTTTCTGAAAAGCAGCTGCCAGGTGGAGAAGAATAAAATGGTTAGAGACACTTCCAGGGTAGGAAGCTCTATTCCGGAGCTTCCCTTTTGTTCCCTTGCAGACCTGGAATACCTTGTATTACAGGAAAAGGGGCACAGCTTGTTTTGTGGAATCAGGTGCTCTGCTTAAGGCCTATACTTTCTAGTAAAATTTAGAGATTTTTCCCTCTCTGACCTTTCATCTGAGCTGAGTGGGAGACATGGCCATGCACTAATGATATTAGGGAGAGAAATTTTGTCCCTGGGCTTCATATTTTTCCTTTTGCACGAGTTCTCCTGTTTTCAACTCATGACTTTATCTTTCTGAGCCAAGTAATAATCTGCACAGCTCTCTGTTACTAAACAAATGTGGAAAGCAGACCTCATGATGTAAGGTGTATAAAGAACACAGAGTTGACAGCTATGCACACAACCTTAGTGCTTCAATACCACAGCCAGAAAGGGTACCCAGAAATAATGGAATATTAATTTTCTTCTAGCTTTGTCCAGGTAAAGAGGAATTATTGGGGGTAGAAGAAAAACATCTAGTTCAACATTAATGCTTCAATTAGAGTAGGTTGCTGGCAGCCTTCTCCTGTTTGATTTTGATTATATTGAAGAATGGAGACTCCACAACCTCTCTAGGTAACTTGTTTCAGTCATCAACCACCTTTGCAGTAATAAAGGTTCTGCTATATTTATGCTTAATTTTGTGGATTTGCATTTGTGCCCATTGCCTCATGTCCCGATACTGAGCCCCATGGAGCAGAGTCTGGCTCTGTCTTCTTTATTGTCTCACATCAGATATTTATATGCATTGATGAGATTACCTCGGAGTCTTACTCCTTACCCCTGCTCTCCAGGCTAAACAATCTCGGGTCTCTTCTTGAATGTCAGATCCCCCCTGTCCTTTAACCACCTTCACAACACTTTTCTGGACTGACTCCCATCTCTCTCTTGTACCAGGGAGTCCAGAACTGAACCCAGCCCTCCAGATGCAGGCTCCCCAAGGCCTGAGTAGTCTCTAAATCCATGATGACTGGTCTCAATTTTCTTCTTGTTCATAGCATATTTCAAAATTGTTTATAGGATTACTTGCTCCATCATCTTTCTGGGCACTGGGGTGTGGCTGGCCAGTCTATAGCTCTCCCATCCTGCTGCTTGCCTTTCTTGAAGAGAATAGTGATGATTGCTTTCTGCTAGTCCTCAGGAACATTCCCCAAGTTGCCATGACCTTTCAAAGATGATGGAGAATGACTGATAAATGGATGGAAGCATGAACTCAAATCTAGCTGCTGTGGTTATGAACTGCTTGCCTCAAACTTACATCAGCCATTTCAAACCTAACCACTTAGATTTGGAAGAGACACAACTTTTATACTCAGTTTTCAAGGTATGTTATTAATTTGTGTCAAAACTTGAAGTGGTAGAGTTTGATTCTGCCTATAAGATTGAATTCTTGCTGGTACTGATCAGTATTGTCTTCAGTGGCATTACGAAAATAAGAATATGTTGGATGGGACAGCTATTTATGTGATTATAGTTAGTCACTGTAGAAGCTTCAGATTCTCTGGCAACAAGCAAAACCAACCATCTATTTCTCTCTGTGCAGTTGTATAAACACAGAATATGTTCATCCTCTATGAAAAGAGTGATGTAATGAAAACCCCATCTGTGGTATTAAGGCTTAGCAGCTGGGATCTTTTTGTGCATAAATAAAAGTTCATGTGCCCATCCACAATATCTGATATTTTTGATACCTGGTTCTTTCAACCAACTGTGCCATGGGAATCCATTTAGGAAATGCAGTTGCAGCCCAGTCAACAACACATTATGTTTGTAACTTTAAATGACTGATTTTTCCCCCTAAAAATGCCACCTTGCCCTGCCTAGGCAGTTATAGAACTAAACAAGAGTATAGGAGAGTTCTCTTTTTCTTCTCATACAAGTTTTTAGGCCCATGATCCATAATTGCAAACTTATACATTGCATTTGGGCGTGTTAAGCATCTAGAACTTCAGATAACACTTCTTGTGATTAAAATACCTTAGAACCAACCTGAAGATCTCTGATTTGATAGGAAGCCAAAATATTTAAAATTAGTGGCATTTCAGCAGCTTTTACTTTAAACTTTATTGTGTCTCATTTCCTAAATTGTGGACTTAACCTAGAAATGTTTTATTCATTACGAAGCATGGCAAGCTGAACATGAGCCAGCAGTGCCCTGGCAGCCGGGAAGGCCAGCCCTGTCCTGGGGGCATCAGGGAAGCATGGCCATCTGGGCAAGGGAGGGGATTGTCCTGCTCTGCTCTGCTCTGCACTGGGGCAGCCTCACCTCGAGTGCTGGGGGCAGGTTTGGGCGCTGCAGTATAAGGAAGATAGCAAACTCTCAGAGAGTGTCCATAGGAGGGCCTCAAGGATGGTGAAGGACCTTGAGGAGAAGCCCATGAGGAGTGGCTGAGGTCACTTGGCCTGTTCAGCCTGGAGGAGGCTGAGGGGACATTGCAGTCGACAGCTTCCTCATGAGGGGAAGAGGAGGGGCAAACACTGATCTCTGCTCTGTGGTAAGCAGTGATAGGACCTGAGGGAATGGTCTAAAGTTGTGTCAGGGGAGGTTTAGGTTCTTCATCCAGAGGGTGGTTGGGCACTGGAAGAGGCTCCCAGGGAAGTGGTCACAGCACCAAGCTTGACAGAATTCAAGAAATGTTTGGACAACCATCTCCCAACCTCAGATCTCATGATTTTGATGTCTGTGGTTTACAAAATTACCTCTCTGGAATCAGAGTCATAGGATATCCAGAGCTGGAAGAGACTCACAACTTGCAGCTCTGCACAGGGCAATGCCAGGATCCCACCGTGTTCATGTGAGAATTGCCCAGATGCTTCTTGAACTCTCTCTTGACTACCATTAAAATCTGAACATGCTGCTCAATTTTCACTTACTTTGGCCAAAATACCTTTTTTCCTTGTACTTTTGTATGAAGAATAGCTATGGAGTGCATTTCTGTGTCTTGGATTTAACATAAACAATATTAGCATAATTTTATTGATTTTGGTTATATTCCTTAGAGTTAACTTTTGGATACTCCTGTGATTTTATTTAAATTTCCATTAAAAAATGAGCAAAGAAAGATTTATTGGAATTTCTGATATCATCCAGCCTGAGACTCTTCAGAAAATTCATCAAGTTATTTTCTGAGCCCAAACAGTGATATTCATATCTTAAAAATGGTTGAGACTGTGAAAACTCGAAATTACTGTAGGTGAGATTTCTCTCACACAAGGCTTTTCACTGTGAGGCTGTGAAACTGCTCTAATTTCTATTTTAAAGAAGATGTAGTTTCCAATGTTGGAATTACCTTTTATCATAAGCAAATATTCACCAAAATTTCTGTCAAGTGCAGTTTGTGTGCATAATGGTCAGGCTGGACAAGCTCTGCTGATAGTCAGCTTAGTATCAAATGAAATAAATCTCCTGATGTCTCATGTGCAAGTAATGTGCATTCAAGAACTGCTGAAATAAAGCAGTGAAGCATGGGGTGTACAAAAGTGAAGTTTAAGCAAAAGCTATAATGGATGATCTGGTTTTGCCTAATCTTCTGGGCTTGCTTCACCAAACAAGAATGGATGAATTTGATGATAACAGTAAAGTAGGTATGTTCCAGGGATGAAAACTATGAGGGGTGGGCTGGAAGGAAAAAAAAAAGTACCTGTTTGAGTACAATGGATATGAAGGGCGCTGAAGTCATGATCCAGGTGGTGTGAGGTTTGATGATCTGGGATGGAGTGTGTTGGGTAGGCAGAGTTGCAGCCTGCCGTGATGCAAGCCAGGATGAATGTTGCCACTGCATATCTCCCTTTTTTGTCAGACTGGCTAAAAAGCTGGTGAGTTGTAGCAAGAGGCTGGATTTTCACTCTTGGTGTTCTTATGCCTCTTGCTGAATACAAGTGAGTCAATTGGCCCTACTTGATCAGAGGGGGATGGACAAGACAACCCTAGAGATACCTTCCAATCTAAACCATTTTGTGATTTTTGAGAACAATGGATTTTGCAAGGTCAAAAAAAGAATTGTTGCAATAAGAACTCTGCTGCATATGAGTCTGCTGAAGAATTGCAGCTTTTCCTGTAAAACTGAAATTTCATTTTCAGATGCTATGTGGAATGACTGTCTATGGTGTCTCAAGAATCATATTCTGATGTCTCTGGGATGAGACCGCAGTTAATCACCATCAGCTAGTGGCAAGATGGTACCTTTTTTTCTCAGTCAAAATAGATGTGATCTAGGCAGGAACTGATGGTATATAAGATAGCAACACTGTGCAGAAAGTACTGAGTGGTTAATGTGCTGCTGATAAACTATGTAGTATAATGCCCAGGGCATCAGATTACATTATTAATGCTACACTGAAAGGAATATCTAAGGGCTTTTGTGGTTTATGAAGTAAACTGCTTTCACATGGTAGTAAATACAAGATGGTGATGCAGGCAAATAGTAATCACGAAATGGCAACAAAGAAGCTTTGAAAATGCCAATGCATTTTTAAATAAAATCAGAAGTGAAATTCAGCTAAAATTTACTCATTTTGAGAAGCCTATATTTTCTTTTTCATACAAAGTAAAGCTGTGATCAGAACTGTGTCTGGCTATGAGATAAGGACACTACTGCCCCAGATGATCAGTCCCTTGTGGCTTTCTGTATTGGAAGAACCAATAGAGTGATGTCACCTGCAGAAATGAATAGGTAGATTGCAGCTGTTAGTCTCTGCCCACATGGGACAAAGGGCATACTTTTCCCCAGGAAATGAGAGCCAGCACTTATTCCTTTTGCCTACTAATCAAAACCTTTTTAAGCAAAGAAAAGGAGGATAAAACACAGACATGAACATTTTCTGTCCTGTTTCTGTGGTCTAGGTAAGAACTTGATAACAGTCCAAATATTTTCTCTGAGAAGGATTTAATGATAGAACCTCATCTGCTGTGATTGTCTCTTTCTGAGCATTTCTGAGCATTGTCAGAATTGTCTGTTGGAAGATTCAGAGGAAAACTATTTTTACTGGTTTTGTAAAACTCCTTTTCTAGAAATAAAAAGGAATTATCTTTATATTAGAGAGAGCTATTCTTTTATCCCTAAACTCTAGTGCTGGGGTTTCTCTGTATGAAGCCAAAGGATTTTTTGGAACAAATTCAGACTTGCTCCTTTGAGTGTCTTTGGTGTCCTTCACACAGATTTTTCCTTCTAAAGCATCAGAACTGTCTTGATTTTTGAAGGTACCACTTTAAAGGTGACTGTGTCTTTATCACTCTGTTAATTTTTATTTTTTTGATCAAAGAAAAAAACAATAAGTAAAATAAATTCCTTGACTTCACTGGGACTTGAAACTCAAAACTCCCCAAACTTGACTGGAAAGAAAATTATCATTAGTTTACTTACCTTGGAGGCCATTCCTAAAAGATACTTTTATTTGTAAGGGAAAGAACTTTATACTCTGGTGCTCTGGAAACATTCACATTTTGCTCCTTAATGTCTAAACTTCCCAATCGGTGTTCTGAGATGCCTAAAAAGTTTGAAATGCATTTCAAGAAGGAATCTTGGAAAGTATTTTAAATATGCTAATTATTCAGGAGCTAGATTGATAGTAGTATTTGCAAGGATAATTTCTTACTAAGGTGCTTTATTCTTTTACACCTGGACCATATATGCTACATACTTTCTCTGCTTAGTAACAGCAATCTCTTATTTTCTTGTCTTATTTTTTTCCCAATGTCGTTTCAAGATACTCATCTTTCTTACTACAGAAAGGATAGCCACTTCCTAGGTCTTGTTTTGCTTGAAAGTATTCCAGAACAAGCTGTTAGAATGATAATCCTGTGGATACAAAAAGGCAGCAGCTCACTGGACTAGAGAGTTTACGCTTTCCCTGCCTCTCCATACAGCACAACTCCTCCTTTGTATCAATCTGCCAACTTTTTTTGTGCACCTTCTCTCCTTGGGTCACCTTGCCTGTAAACTTTTTCACAAGCTCTCAGCTACTCATAAACCATTTTGTATCTCTCTTTGTATCATGTGCTAATACAGGAAGGGAACCAGACTTTTGCTGTAGGGACTGGGAGAAAGTGACTGAAGCTGTGCAAGAGGTGTTGCTGCTGCCTGGGTCTGTCACAGAGATTTGAGTTGATGGGGGCAGGACCTTGAATCCACTTGCCCTTCTGGGCCAGTGTATGCTTTCTGAGAAGGCATAGGTCTGCCAGACATCAGACTCTTGTCTGGCATATTACTCATCAAAGGAAAGATACAAAATCCAGGCAGAGATTGCTGTGGAGCAGTCCTGCTGGAAAATAAAAGAGAAACTGCAATAGAATCCAGTAGGTGCATTTAGTAAGATAGTTTCAAACAATGGCAAATCACTTCTATTTCTGTTATGTTGGTCTATGTGCCTCTTTAGGTGCTTAGTTTCTTAACAGTGCCAGATGCTTAATGTTTGCATGTTAAAACTAGAAAATCCTCTGTGCAGCTGTACCAAGTACTCTGCTCATTCCTGTTCTTTCTTTCTGTTTGTCTGGCTGCTTACCACAAGGTAAAGGAAGGCATCAGTATTAAATGCAATGAATGGCATCGCTGCTTGGTTTCTATAACTGCTTTTACAGTAGACAAGAAACCAAGGGAGGAAAAGTACTTTGGCACACGGTTTGATCAGCATTTTGAGCTCTTATGCTTTGTGCTTAATTCTGGCAGTTTGCCTTGAGACGGTGAATAAAACTCTCTGCATATTAAAAGGTAATATTAACCAATAATTTTGTTTACTAAACAAGAATCCTATGGAAAAAAAAAAGGTAAGGCAAGATGTTCACTACCTCTGGTCTGCTTCTCTTATTTTGCCTTCTCACTTTCCTGTTGGGTGTGGTCAGACAGTGAGGGTAAAGAACAGCTGTTTCTTCCAAGGAACAGCTGGGTGACATTTCCTACTGTGTAAGTACTCCAAGCATCATGATCCTTGGGCATGCTGGTGTAACAGTGAAACAGTAGATTTTTATGCATTTGGAAACTGTTCCATTGAAAGAATTGTGAATTTTTTAGGCTAAAAGAATACTGAGAGATCTTCCCTGATCCTGATAGTTGTATCCAGAGCAGAGAGGCCCCATGTGGTGTCTCTTACACCAGGTACGCCTTTTAGCAGTGGACTTGTCTATGATAAAGGAAATATTTCCAGGTTTTCATTATGGTTCAAAATATCTCCTATCTCCTGACAAGGGGCAGGAGAGGGAGTTGGGAGAAAGAGGACAAAAGGGAAAAGACGTCAAATAACAATTTTTTGTGAGATTAAACTTGTTCTCTCTTTAATTTATCAGTTCTCATTGACTGCTTAATTTTGTGATTAATCAAAAGAACAAACTTTTATTGAGCATTTTGTCAGCATGCTCAGAAACCAGAATAAGAGATACAATAAGTGCTCCTGGAAAAGGCAAGGAGCTATCAGGAGAATATTTACATTTAGGGATGGTGATTTTTAACTGACATGGAATGTAACAACCTGTGAACCTTCAGTTTATGTGCCAGCTGTCCTCTTTTTCCCCCTCTCTTGTATGATTGGCTGATGGTGCTGTAAAATGCCTGCTTTGGAAGAAGAAGAGCCTCCCAAGGTTTTCTCAATGCAACCTTTGTGGACACAGTGACTTGGGTATGTCACTGTCATGTACTAAGTGCATATGTGTACTCACCTTGTTTGACCTCTTCAGTTTCCTGTGTTTTAAATCCATCCTGTTTTGTTGGATCTCAGTCCAAACCAACAATGACTAATAAATGTTTATACAAATACTGTTAATTTACTTCTTGGCAGAATATTTTGTTTTCTTATAGCCAGCATTTAAGGTGTGAGAACCCCACCTCATCAGTTTTGGAGATTTTCAGATGCATGATTTTCATGGGACTGGTATGTCTATAAAGCTTCTTTCTTTCTTTCTTATATCCAGCTAATTGGATTGGAAGTACCCAGGCAAAAATTGTTTTTTTCAGAGAAGACAAAATTCTCACCATCTCCTTTGCTAGAGAACTTTTTCACTTCCTCAAAAAGAATTTGTGCAAAGTGGGAACTGTGCTTCAAGAAGCAGGAAGCAGCTGTTTTTTATTTCTAGCAGGACACCTACATTCCCTTTCCAACCCACAGGGTAGTTTTCAGCTAGTTTAGTTAGGTTTTGAATAAAATTCTCTCTCTCATCTGTCATCTAGAAAAATGAAGAGCATGCTAGATCTTATGCAATGACAAAAGTACCTCCACCATCCTTAATGAACACAGTGGATCTGGGAGCAAAATGCTCTTCCATTGCCAACAAGCATTCCTGTCATTATTCTTTATGCTTACTATTCAGGAACTATTGATTATGCTTATTATTCAAGAATTTTCCACAGCTGTCAAATAAGCCTTAAAAAAATCAGAAATGCCCTGTAGGATCTGTGATTTGGCGCAAGAGAAAGATTAGGGGCTGGATACCTCAGTTATCTCATTTAAATGTAATTCAGAGATGAATTCCCTATACAGGTTCACAGAGAGATTAAGTCTGAAAAAGAAGGAAAGGAATTCTGAACTCCTTTACTGTATACCTGAAGCAGGCAGTCTGAATATCACTTCTAATGCAGTTTAGTATCTAAATGTTGCCTGCTTCCAGAAGAGCTTGATGATTGTTCTAGTGTGCAAAACTGGCTAGTTAGTGGAAGCTGTGGTAGTGAACTTCCAAATTGTAATGGCCATTTTTTTTCATCCTACTAAAAAAACCTTGATGTTTGTCTTCAGGTTCTGTTGCTCAGAGTGAGTTTGCAGTGTTTTTTAGAAAAATGACTCTGTCATCACTCCATTCCATGCAGGTCATGCCAGGTCTGCATTAAAATTGTGTCCAAGCTGAAACCAGAAGTAGCGTTCAACTGAACAAAGTTGCTCTGTAAAAAATTTTTGCGGATTTTGCTTAGTCTTCTGCTACCTCTCTTTTGATATCTCTCAATTCATTGGCTGTCATGGCTCCTAAGACCTATAAAACTGATGATGGTAATGAATTTTAACATCCAATAGCATCTTCCACATGTTGCTTTACTGCTATCTAAAACCTGGAGTGCATTTTTGAAGCAGATGGTAAATGGGATACCGGAAGATTTGAGTGAGAGTATTGTTTCCTTTATCCCTTTTTAAAGTCCTAGAATCCAATTAGACATTGTGTGGTGGCAAAATAATTACAGAGTGAATGCTGTTAACTGGAATACTTCACATCATGCAATTCCTCCCCCCCACCCCAATGCTGTGCAGCTGTTCTAAAAGAGCACTGAGCTGTGTGGGAACATGGAGATTAGCTTATGCCAAAACACAGTCAGAAACAGCTGTAGTAGAAAAAGATGGGCTTAGAAGTAAGATGCATATAGTAAGATCCTTTTGTTGATAGATTATATTCTGCTCTGCTTTCATTAATGAGATATTTCAACACATAAATAGCTGTTGACGACTCTAGTCTAAGTTAATTGCAAATTAATTCATTAAATCCTACACATTTTGGGGAAAATACCCACCAAAATTGAACATGAAGAAATAAAACCCCTAAATTTGAAGTTTAATACAATACAGCACAGATATTGCAGCAGCTCCTGGGAAGCACAATGGAGCTAAAATATAGCCAGTGCTGTAAATGTTGAAACAGTCTCTTTGTCTTAAGGCACATAAACTGCAGACAGAACTTGGTATGTTTGTCCTGGCTTTTGGTCCAGGCAGTTGTTTGCAAACCATGCCTCTGCAGTCAGAGCAGATGTGGCAGTAAAGCTGTAATCCAGCAACCCTTGCTCTCTTCTTCTTTCCCACTCTTTGTAGCAGAAAGGTAGAGGATTTGGCCCAGGAGGAAGTACTTCAGAGCTTGGACCATATGTTGAGTGAGAATACACTGAAGGTGTTGGATGGACTGTATTCTACTTGAATCCTATTGTATTCCTTTTAGACAAATTGGATTGGGTGTACCATGGCAAGAATTTTTTTTCAAGAAAGAGAAAATTCTCAAGACTCCGCAATGGTAGAGACGTCTAGAGACTACCCCTGGGAGGGGCAGAGAGTATTAGACAGCCACATCTTGAATGCAATAAAATTTCTTAATGATTAAAAGAAACTGAGTGGAGGTTGTTGCAACCAGGAAAATCACTGGTTCTAAACCTGGAGAGAAGATGGGACTAAAAAGATAAAATTAAAGGGGAAAAGTAGTGTTTCAGTATTTTTTAGGTTTTGGTGTGTGTCATACATGCCCTCCCCTCTCTTAATTATTTAGTTGTTTTTTACATTTAAAAGTCTATTTTTTTTTGAGGGAAAGTTGCTGAGAGAGATCAAGGCAAAGCTACCCCTCTGCTCTGGTTGACTTATAAACCCGTCACAGATGTTTGGCAGGAACAGAGGCATTATACTTTCTGAGGATACTGTTTTTCATGCCAGGAATCAACTTCAAGCAGTTTTGCTTACATGAGATGTTTTTATTTTATAACATTTTTCATCTTGTGCTGTTGTGAGTTGTTTGTTTTTGACATGTATAAAAACCAATGGTAGCTGCAATATTCTTGACCCTGCCCTGTGATGATACCTAAGTCCAATATGAGGACATCTGGTGAACTTCAGGGTTCAGCTGGAATTTCGTACAAAATGCTGATGGATGTTGCTGAGCTTTTGATGCCCCTGAAATAATGATGATAAGTTCTTGACACAGAGAATCATGTTGTGATTCAGATTCAGTTTCAAGTAAATAAACAAAAAATGGTTAAAATATATTATAAAATATATACAGCAGAAACTGATATGTTAGATTTTTCTTGGTCTTGTATTTTGGTCTCTTTGCAGTAGCCTTTGTTAGGTTGTTTTAGGTCAAGCATCTTTTCAAATAATTATCTCATCTGAGTGGTGATTGCAAAGAATTTTAGTAGTCATCCCAGTTAAGCAAGAAGTACGTGAACAAAATGGATACATTCATCTGAAAACACTTGAGTTCACAGTGTGGTTTTTTAAATGTGGTTTTTCTGGTACTTTCTGCTGTGGAGTATCCTCCGTGGGAAATATTTCCATACTCTCTGGAAAACATATTCCAGCTTCCTCTTTAAACCAGAAGACTATGTATGTGAAACCAGATCCTTATTAATTTTATTATTTTTTTGTTTTTATTCAATTATGGTAATAATGCCTTCTAGGCGATATGTGCTATGTGAACTAGACATTTCCTGATATGGACTGAACATTACACTTGTATATGTGAAACATGAAGTAAAGTTATTCTATGGTGTCCTGTTTCTCCTGAAAAATAAATAACAGTCAAAAAAGAATTCTAGTAAGTAAATCTGAGCTGGCAAGTAATTCAAATCCATACAATTTGTCATTACTTTCTTCCTTTCCTCTCCTCTCCTTGTGAAAAGTACTCAAGGATCTGTCTGAGAAAAGACTGATTTGTGATGCTGTGCTGGAGGCTGCTTAAACTTACAGCAATCATAAGATTAGCATCATGATCTGAAGGAGTTCACTTAGTATGCTCCTCATTTGTGTCTCTATGATTAATATAATTATTCAATAATCTTGATGACTATTGAATAATTATATTAATTAAATCAAGTGGAGAGGAATAATCACCTGACATACAGGTCACTCAATTTCCCTTTGCGTGGGTCTTTAGGAAACATTTATTTAAAAGGCTTGCACATAAACTGATTTTCTGTAGAAAATTGCCATTAGATTTTTTTCCCTCAAAATGACTGTAAACATCAAGAATGGAGCATAGCAAATTGGAAGAATTTGTTTTCTTTCCTCTCCACATAGACATTCTATAGGTAAAGTTCTTATCTGTTGGTGTGACATCTGTGGACAATATTCTTGCTACATTCTGCTGAGATACAGGTACTTGTAAATCTGTCATTTTAATTTATAGCTGATCTAATAAAACAGTTTATTTTTAAGGATAATAAGTTATCAAGGTTACTGGAAATTTGATAATGTCACTTTATTGTCTTCTTGTTTACCTATATATATGAAAATGGTATCATGTTCAAAATTGTAAACATATACACATTGAGAAAACACAACTTTGAGCATTCTGGCTTCATTTCAAGATGTTTGCGCTGAGTACATGCTCTGTATGCATTGAGTATGTATGTATACATTCATACTGTTCTCTTTCCCAATTATTTATTTATTTACAGTGAGTTGCCTTATTTTCAGAACTCTTCATAAAGAGGAGGACTGGTGTGTTGGTGCTGACTGGGAATGGTACCTTTTCATTCATTCATAAAATTCAACATCCCTACTGCAGTTTTAAGTAAAACAATTTCTTGCATTTTCTTTCCACTGTTCATTGTGTGACTGGGAAATCAGTGTTTCATAGGATAAGGATTTCTTAAAACTCTTCTTCAGAGGAAATAATGAGAGCTGTTGCCTGCTGTAGCATTATTAGCATGGTAGTGGGGTTGCAGCTTGATGCTTCCTACTGGGAAATCTCCCCTTTGGCTTCTGACGGATTCTGTTGGGATCTGTAAAATTTCCCTTGCAGGCATGGTGTGAGACCTCCACAGGTTTTGTGGAAGGTGAGTAGAGGTCCATCAGGGTGTGAACCTGCTCTGCATGCTGCTTACGAATGGTATATAATAATGCCTTTTGTTCTTTGCTTTGCAAGCCTCTTTAGATGCGTTTCCTAATCCCAATTCTGCATTGGAGTATCCTGTTTTTCAGCATTGATGAAACTAAATATTGTACCTTTATGGCCCTCAGCCTCATTTTATGGCCTAATGTGTTTACAAAAAAACCAAACCATGAACAAGAATATTGCATTTTCTCTTCTAGACATTTGAGGAGAACTAAGGAAATATCTCCTTCGTTTTGCTACTTACTCTTCTGTCATTCTCCATCCCTTCTTTCTTCCTATACTCTGAAGATTTGTACTCTCAAGACTCTGGTGGGGTGCATAATGATATTGTCTCTGGCAAATTATTTTACCCAACCTCAGTGAAATGTTGCAGCACCGTCCTTTCAATCTCTCAGTGCCTAGAGTGAACACATTTGCCGATTTCTCCATGGTTATTGAAAAGGAAAATCTTTATGGGAATGATTGGTAGGGTCATGCTTCCAGGGAATGACCCGTAAGATTTTGATATCCACCTACATATTATATAATTATTTTTTTTTTTAGGACTGGCCACCAAACCAGAAAATGAAACTTGTGGAGAAGTTTTCAGGAACATTTTCAAGTTATGAGAGAGACGTTGGAATGCAAGTAGGCTGTTTGCAGGTCAGACTTCAAGATCTTTCCTTTGAAAATGGTGCAATTATAGCTGGAAGGATTGTTTGTATGTGCACATTTGTAAACTTCATTCAAAGAGACTTGTAATGATAGAATTAAAAAGTTGATCAGAAGCAGAATTACATAGGTCCAAAACTCATTACCAGGAGTTTTACTAAAACCAGCTGTGTGTAATATTGATATGAGACAGAAGAGAATGGCTTGTTCATAGCAGGCAAAGTTTCACTGCTTAATAACGACTACTTTGGATTCAGTCCAGTGAATAGTTTAACTTTATAAATAATGCAATCTTGCAACAATTTCCTTTCTCAAGATTTGGTCTCCTTAATGATTTCAAACCTGCCCTGCCCCATGGTATTATTACACTGCTTTAAATGGCTGTGAATTGCTGACTTCTGGTAGCTATGTGGACTTTTTTCTCCTCTCTCTTTCAAACGGACCCTTCAGTTAAAAGTAAATTATCAAAAAAGAAAAGAAAAAGAGAATCATACTGTCTCTGCATGACTTGTTCTACTGGAGACAACTATAAAATGAGATTTCTTTTCAGCTCTAGTGTCACTTTAATTTCTCTTGGGGATTACTTTTTTATCTTTGGGGACTTATTTAATTTCAGTATCTTTCAATGCCATGAGAATAGGCATTTCTGTTTCATACGGTCAAGAAGGTGGAGAAGGTGTGGAGGTGACTGCACATCTCCACTAGTTGAAGAAAGACAGGTTCTGGATGTGCACCTTCATGTCAGGTATTGCCCATAAGAATGTCTCTCTACCTGTGAAGTTTTGGGCATTCTGCTGTAAAAAGTGGAAGTCTTTTTCTCTGGTCATACTTGGTCTTCTCTGTGCAAAACATTTCTCAGAGCATATGGTTGCAAATCAGGAATCATAACCCTACAGTTCCTTAGGGTTTTAGAAAAGTGATGACCCTGCATTTTGGGTTTGAATCTGTGTGGTTTGTACAGTATTAATTCAAATGTTTCTATGTGTGAAGGATGAAAGGTGAATTAATGCAGAGGGGAGCTGAAGTTTCACCAGGGGATGAGTCATCTCAGAGTGTGCATGCTTTTGTGTATGTTTGACTTTTGGTTTTGTTACTTCCATTTGCTTACAGATGGCTAAAAAGGAATCAGGTGTCAGCTTCCTCTGACTCCTACATCATAAAAATTTATCTTGACTCATCTTTTCTTTGTGTTTTGAGTTCATTCTGCATAATTTCTATTCACTTGTATAAATAAGGCTGCTAACAGATACTAAATTTCCAGAAGTATTGAAAGGATAGAATAGAAACCTAATGACTGAGGCAGACTGCATCATCTGTCATTCACTGAACCTGGAGACAAGGTTTTGAAGACTTGAGGAAATAGAACTGAATTTCAAAAGTTCTGCAAAGCTACTTGCTGCAGCAACCTCCATCTGGAATCAGTGGTGAGGTTAGAGACCTAAACGCTTCAGGAGGACAGGCAGTGGGCAGTGGAGTTATTCTGTATCACTGCCAGCTGTGCGGAAATACGGTGGAAGTAGTGGCTGCGTCAGGTCTGCCAGCTTTCCTGATTTTATTGCAGAGCTTGCTGCTGCTTCCCTTTCTCCATCTCAACAACTGTAGTCCTATAATTGCACAAGGATTTTGGCCTTTATATGGTAAGAAAGAATTTCTAAACCCCAGGTTAGCAAGGTAAAGCATGGGAAAGTACGAGGAAGCGAGACTACAAATAATTGGTATGAGATACTCAGAGAAGAAATTATTTTTTTTTCTGTTACTCACTAATTTTGGAAGCTTCCTTAGGATTTACTCGCTTGTGTAAAGCCAATTTTAAAATTAAATTTTACCTTTAGATTCAGTCTATATTAATATATACTTGTAATACAGATTTTATCATCTACCCTACAAGTTTAAATTAAAAGGCCCTAATCTGCTTCACTCTCTAGATAACACATCAGAAAATTAAAGCTTTGAGAATTTTTTCTCCCCCAACTATCCTAATTAAAATTGCTCACCAAATACATTGTCTACCTTCTATCATGCTCTGTCTTGCTGCAGAGATAGAATCAATTTTAATTACAGATGAACTCTTTGTATTTTATCTTCTCTGTAGAACTCACAATAGAGATGACAGGAAATAAGAATTTAACTGAAACAACAAAGTTAAACCAAGTAGTTTTACTGTTTGTTTGAGTCACAACAGTAGAAAGTGTGAGGGAAAAAACCCTCACAAATGATCATGGAAGAACACTTGATGCTTTTTATAACTTCATTGTTCTCTATAATTTACATTCTTCAGATGCTGAATTCAGAAAATATAAATTATGAAGATTTTTATCTTGAATACCAACACAGTTGAACTGGCTTTTTAGAGTAAATCTTTCCTTTTAAAGATGCATAGATATCCTCTTCACATCAAAGAAACAATCTCACATATAATTGGAAAGATTTTATGCTTGTGATCTATTAGCTGAAAAATGCAATTATTTTACAGGCAGTGCCTCTTTTTTTGTACCATCTTTCCCATCTCAATCCATTCCCGCCTATCTCATCCCACCCTATCCCTAAATGAAACATACTGGAATTTCAAAAACCGACAAAACATTCTAAAGCTGAAATCCAGCACATTAAATTTGCCAGTTCTGATAAGTACAGTATAAAATTTTTTGAAAATGGTCCTTAAATAATCTTTTTCAAATTAATTCCATGAGCAATTTGTTTGCAGCTTTTAATCTTTGTTTTTCCCGTGTTAACATTTATCTCATCTATTATTTCTCAGATGTGCACACATGATTCTTGTAATGATTTATTCATTTGCAGAAAACTACAGAAGTATATAATCATTTTGTCCTAGACATTCCTGAAACAATTGTCGTAGGCATATCCTGAATGCCCTGTATACAAAAACACACTCAGTCTGCAAGTGATTACTAGAGATGATTGCAGGCAATATGAAAGTTGTTTTTACATATTTTCATCTCTTATTTCTGTCTCTCTGCGACAGAGAATTATACCAGTAATTTTTTGAAAAGTTCAACAGGCTGATAGCACTTTTGGGAAAACTGTCCCTGTAGTTTGCTGTCAGGTGGATGCCCACCAGCTCTTGGTGTTGCAGAGCTCAGAGAAATACAGTCTATGGAACAAGTGCTACTGGAACATACTTCTAATCATACTTTCTGCATTCTCTAATACATTTCTTCTGTACCCCATAATAGATTCATAGATACCGGAAGAAGGTGGCAGGTTGACCATTGTCTGTAGAAAGATGTGTGTCTGGTTCTTAGAGTAGAGAATAGTTCAGGATAGAAATGTGCTGCAGAAACTCTAGGTTAGTCATGATTTAAAGTTGGTTCTTAGATTGGTGCAGTTTATGATGAAAAATACAACCACCAGCAGAGGTGAGTTGCTTCTGTTCTTAATTCACACTATAGAAACACTATCCACAGAATCCACCTTTCTCTGCACCTCACAAGCAGACATTTTTTTGCATGAAAACAATCAAAACCAGTGTGGGAGGTCTCACAAATCAAGTTCAAATCTACTCACGTGGATACTTCCAATGTATTTCTTCTTATAGTGGGGTCAGAAACTCTAAAGAGATTCCTTCTAAAACATGGGTGTGTCAGCAAAACGCATGGAAATTCACTTCTTTTCCCTGTTAAAGATTTGAAAACTTGCTTGAAAGCCCATACAGTATTATTTACTGATATACTCCAGATACAGTTCTACTCTAAAATATAAATGAATTGACTGGCTTTCAAGCAGAGAGATGTTACAAATAATGAGCACAGGAGGTTAAAGTAATCACACCTTCAAGTTCTTTTGTCTAAGCACGAGGACAAGAAATGTATTCTTGTTATCATAATAAAGTTAAGTATCATTTGTACTCACAAGAGTCTAGGCATTTGCTATTTAGGAAAAAAATGCTGGGCATCAATGTACCTTACCATTAACAAGCTTGCCCCACAATTTTTAAAATGTCACTTCCTCCAAGTAAATATTGTAGTCTTTAGAAAGGCAACCCAAGGCCATATTGAAGTCTCATTGAGAGTGATATTGATCTAGGAGAAATCCATTAATCAAATTCAACCTTTTCCCTATTTTCTGTTGCATTCATGAAAAGGAATGGTTGGGTTTTCCATTTTAGGAGTTTAGGTTGTGGGGGCTTGCATGCATTGTGCTGCAATGTCTTTTAAAACATTAAGCATAGGAGAAATAAAGAGGATAAAATAATCCAACAGGCTACGTCTCTTCCAGTATGAGGCTCACTGAATGAAAAGAATCTCAATTTTGTCAGTTCAGTTATGAGGTGCTTTTGCACTATGGGTAAGTGTAGATGAAATCTGAAAGCAGTTACAACAGTATTTATCAAAATAATTTTACAAATTTATAGAGGTCTATTTGTAATTAACTAGACATTGGCTCTTTTAGAGGTGATTAGTAAATGGGATAAAAGAGAGATATGTTCAAGTTTGATGCAAAATTAGAATTAAAAATGAATGTAAATCTCTTGAGACTCAAAAATATTTGGCGAATGGAACTCAAGGTGTTTACAAATATTTTATGAGATTCATTTGAAATTTACAGGTCACTTTTTCACTTTTTAAGTATTAAGAGTTTGAATTCTACAAATAAGAAAATGACAGTGGTGAAAGAAATTACTGCTTGCTTCAGAAAATTGGCAGCTCTTACCCTTGTTATTTTAATGAAACTTCAGGAAGGTAAAACTAACGTCACTTTATTTAAAAAAGTTGTTTCACTTCCCTCCTTATTATAAGCTGCATCTATATAATTCAGACATGAAATAAGAATATTAAGTTATTCCTTAAAAGGCTGAGAAGACTTTGTAATATATTCTGACACAGGAATTATTTTAACACTCATCCAGTGATTTCTTTGTCCTTCTTGCCCCTTGTTGCAGTAATTGTCTGGGTGTGTTTGTAAGGCACAAGTAGTAAGAGCTGTTACCTGAATTTTAGCCCTTCCACAGTGTTGATAAGGGGTGATAACAACATCCACACCCAGGGGTGAGTCTTGGGTTGTACTGTGCTTGGACAAAGCAAAACCATTTCTGAACAGGGTCTGATGGAGGTGATGGTTTGCTGCAATTTACCCATCTGGATTAGTGTATTGCCAGCCAGGAATGATTTTAGGTCTGGCTGGAACTCATCCATCTCATAAGGAGAAAATATGAATACTGAGGGCTTTCTTTAGGCTCCCACACCTCAGCAGTAGATACAATCTTTCACAGATGAAGGAATTGTCTGGAAAATTATCTTAAGGACTATTGAAACAAATAATTCTGGTTGTGTGTCCAGACACCCACAGACAAGTTCAGAAACAACTCAGGAAAATAGTGCCTTTGGAGGTGCTCTGCTAATCCACTTGTAGGGATCCCAGAACCTGGTTAGAAGTTTGTTCACAGGCAGAACCAGAGGAGGATTTAGGGACATTGTAACAGAGGATATAGGCACAGACTTGCTGCCTATACTGTTAAAAGAGGTGTGGTATCACAGGAGATGCTGCAGAAAAAGCTGTTTTTTTTTTAAACTCATCTCCTTGCAAATTAAAGTGAGATATGTCCAGAAAAATTGTTATTAAAGTATTGAACTCCTGCCCTACAAGCTCTTTCACAGAAACATTGTTTTGCAACTTGCTCATGTTTTATTTTTCTCAGAAATTGATGGGAGACGTGACAAGCTGCATTGCAATTAAATAGCAACACAAAAAATAAAATGACTATTCAAGCTGATAGAGGACTCCAGCAGTAATTCAGAAGATGTATAAAAGTTTTTTGATAAATATTTTGAATTAGATTGCCAGTGACTGGAGAAAGTATTTTAAGTGTTTCCATCTATATTTGAATTACTAAGGCCAGTGAGAGTCACTTACCAGCCCTGTGGATATAGCTTTGGGATTTAAATGTGATTTTTCTGTGTTAACAAGGAAGTAGGGAAGACTGAGGTCTGCACTGATGCATAGCTGGCAGAAATTATATTCTCCTGATGTTATCCAGGGTTGATCTAGTCTTAGAAGTTGTTATCATGTGAAGACTGGGAATCATGCACGGGGTGCTGTGAGGCTCTAATGCATCATATACTTTATCTCTTACTGCAGAGCTTTCAGCACCACTTAAGATTGCACTTAGAAACCAGACTGAATAGACTCCATAAAAATTAACTATTCCCATCAATGAATGTCCTCTTCCCAATGTTTTTGAAGTAAGAGTTTTCTTTCTTTCAGTTGCTTTTCCCCAAGCAATAACTATCATTCTAATTGGCTTTAATTTATACCCTTATTGTTAGGAAATCCAGGGAATGAAAGCTGAGAGACAACCACAAGATCTGCTGAATCTGAGTCCCACATGTAATGGTGGGTAAATTCTTGCACACATCTGCAGAGCTTTGCTTACACACTTTCCCTCCCTGATGTAGATATGAAGGATTTGGCTTTAAAAGAGCTAAGCCTGTGAGTAGTAGGTGCACCAGAGAAGAATTCAAAATGCCTACTGCTTGTCACCACAATAATACTTATGATGACAAAAATGCCTTTCAGATGAATTAGTTCTGCCTCCAACAAAAACAAAACTGCATAAGAGCTGCCAAAATGCAACTCCCTTTCATGAAGAATGTTTCAAGGAGCTTTCCAGCAATATTAAGGAGTTTGAAGATAAGACTGTCACTGGAGAAGAGATAACTACATAATTATTAAGAAGATGGAATTACCAGTCAGTGCTGCTCCAAGAGAACTTAATTATTCTGAAAGAAGCTAGTAAGAAAGGGTGTGGAAGACCTTTTAAAATATCAGAAAATGAAAAAAATATATGTTAAGATGGTATGAGGACAAAGGGATCAACGAGGCAGATGGTGGAAATTATTTGGTCAAAAGAATAACATTTTTAGTATTTCATGTGAAAAATCCACAGCTACTGTATGGAATCTGCAGGTTGATGATGGGCATTTGCATGTGTATGTATATGGAAAAGTGATAAAATTTAGTAAAATGTGACACTTTGCATTCACATACCAAAAAGCATTGTAGCCAAGAACATTCTTGATTTCAAGGACAAGAGCTCAGTTAGACATGAACTGGAGTAGGCTGACTGTCTCCCAAGGAGATCCATGGTTGTGTACCCCTGATATCAGTTGCACACATCGTGGGGTCAAAAGTGACCATCTGCATTTTTTTTTCTTCTGCCTCATATCTTGTTTCCACTGTACTTTCTCTTTAGGCACTTCCACTTCATTATTGGTTTTCCTTTCCCATACCTAACTGATATTTAAGCTATTAGCAAAATATTTGAACCATAATTGTAAGCCATTAACTTCCTATGATGAATGTGTATATATGAGAATGCTTTATCTTAGTCGATAAAAGAATTATCAGATACTGCACAAATTTCCCTTCAACCATTAGATTACACCTAGAGTGCTCTGAACTTCTGGCCCTGTCATGTTTGATCAGCAAGCAGCTCTTGGTTTGTTCAGAATCATCATGCTGCTGTTTCTGGAGGAGTTTGACATCAGGAAGGCAGCCTGTAGAATTATTTGGAATTTGCAATAAAGATCCTTAATAATGATTCTTTTTAAAACACTGGTGCAGTTATAAGCTA
This sequence comes from Calcarius lapponicus, assembly GCA_039654755.1. Classification (NCBI taxonomy): domain Eukaryota; kingdom Metazoa; phylum Chordata; class Aves; order Passeriformes; family Fringillidae; genus Calcarius; species Calcarius lapponicus. Next base: position 102,826,452 of record CM077464.1, read on the forward strand.
GCTGTATAGTTGTTGATCTTGTCTGTCTTTCAGGCTGTTGTTGGCCACTGTGATTTTACAAGGTTTTACAAGATGTGGGTGTAAGATTTTGCCTCTGTGCCAAAAGTAAGAGTCTGCATAACAAACTTGTATCCTTGAGCCTTACTGTAACTATGGAGACTGGGAAAGGAAAGAGCTATCTTCAAGGACTTGTGAGCAGGAGAAGGGTCATGGCTGGAGAAAAAGGCCAAACAACTCTGCACTCAATAAACTGAAGCAGGAAACCGCAGCATGACTCATTTCTTATGCGTAATGTATCATCAGAGCTCTCCCGTTACAGTTCACTGGTGGAAATGAACTTCATCTTTCTCTGGCTTTCAGGAAACTGCTGAGAGAAAACTCTTTAAGCAAGCCACAGCTCCAGTGCTGGGTGTTTTGCAAGCAGAAGAGCAATGCTGATACCTGACCTCTGTTAGATCCAAACTGATACTTGACATTATCTTACCCCTGACCAAAGTTTCAGGTTCTCTTCAATCCACCTTTGCTTGTTGAGAACTTTGGGAACCTCGTATCCATAGCCTCAGTATGGAAGACTAGTATTGGAACAACTCTTTTCTTCTTATTCTCCACAATAATAATGTGAACAGCAAGTAAAACAGCTCTGATAATGAAAATAAGCTAAAACAATGAAGTTTTTTACTGGGTTTTTTGGACAACAATTGGCAGTTAAACCAGACCTTGAAAGGAAACCAACTTAGATTCCGTTCCAATTCTGATTTAATAACTGTTTTTGTGGGACTGTGATATGTGGACTCTTACTGAACTTCACAACAAAAGTAATTGATTCTGTTCTCAAGTTTCCTGCAGGATTTTAGACTGGGGATAAAAGCACTGAGGATGTATTGAGAATGCCCAGTGATTTGGGGAGGTAAAACAGGGAGTAGAGACGCACACACAGACATGGGCAGTGCTGACCTAGAGCCATCTTGCTTTTTGTTCTGAAACAAAATGTCCACAGAAGACTCCTGTCCTGAAATATTAAACTGTAGACCGACAGGCTGTATTTTAAAACTGTTTTTGTTTTCATAATAAGCTACATTAATAATATCTTGGCATGGTACTCAGCACCATCAATTGTGTAAAATTCTGTTGCCTGCTGTTCTTTTCTATCATTAATAATACATCCTAGGACGGGAGTGAGAACAGAGTCTTGCAATGCTAGCTGATAAGATAGCTGGAAATGCTTCTTTCATTCCAATTAAGATGATAAAAATAAGGAGATATCTTTCAGACTGTAGATGACAGATTCAAAGCTGAACTCGGAGCATCTAACCCTGCTCAAAGTCGTGGAACTTCACTGCCTTGGAGGAAACAAAAGGGGAACTGAGATTAAAAAAAGGGAAAAATTGCACCCTGGAGACAGTTATACTCCCAAAGCCCTAAGTTTAGCCTTGAAAATATCAGCATGATTTTCTCTATGCTCTAATGATCAGTAAGTGTACTGTAAATTAATCCTGTGCAATTGAAAAAAATAACTTTTTTAGTCAACTTTTTTCTCCTCAGCTTTTGAAGGCTTTGTCCTTCCAATGTCCTGAAAATATTGCCTTTATCCTGATCTGAAAATTTGAAAAAAAGGAATTCCTAGAAATCCTATTGTTCTTCCAGGCATGTTTTTTTGAGAATAGTGCCTATAATAGCAATGGTGTTGTGCCCTTTCTTAGGAGCTAGGTCAAGAACTCCAAATTTGAGCCCATGAACAGGATCATAGATTTCATGTTCTCCAAATCAATCATCTTGGAAATCTGTTTTTTATTAAAATTTATGTTGTTCAGATGTAGCATTAGACTTTTGTTCTGTCTTTCTGCAATGAAAATACATGTGGTTTTTGCTAATGAAGAAATTTGTTGCTTGCTTATTTTATTCTGCTTGTCTCTTGCAGAGGGTAGTTCAGGTAGACCTCAGAGGACTGGAATGATAGTTTTCATGTTGTTGTAACAGAGAGGAGGCAGCTGACAATCTCAAATGAAGTTCTGGATCTGTCCCTCTCATGTCCCTTTATAGCTAGAAAGGCCAGCAAGCTACTTTGAAAATAAATAAAGATATATTGTTTCAACTCTTCAACCTGAAGAATAATTTGGCACAAGAAAAACATCTGGACTGGTCATGAGCAAAAGAATGCAAAAAACTTGGAAAGGGCTTCCAGTCACAGAAACACTGAGGTTCTGAAACAGCCTTCCTATGCAACCAGTTAGATTTGCTGGGGGCTTCTTTGCATTATCTTGTTTTCAGATTATAGTTTGATAATTCTGAATGGGATTGTAAAGTGTGGTTGCCAGTTTCTGCAAACAGAATTATTTACTTTGATACCTATTCCTAACATATCTGGTGATCAGATTTCAAAAGCGAGGAGAACAGATTCCTTCTCTGATTCTGTTTTGTTTCTTTAGTCCAGAAAATTTCTTGTTGAAACCCTAATAGACATAAATTATATTTTCTTGGTAACCAAATACTTTTCATGAACATTTTGACACTAACAACTAATACTACGGAACCCAATATAATTTATGAAATACAGATTTGAAAAGGATTTTTGCAAAGTAGTTTGCTGCTATGCTTAGAAAATATTTTGGTTACATATTACTGTCAAATGGGTCTGCTTATATGGTAGAGGTTAAGCAGTTACTGAAACGTCTTGTCAAACATACAGTAAAATAAAGAACTCCTTCTGGGAAAGGAAAATGGTTAGGAAGAGTGAGACTGTGGGGTCACAAGCACTGTGAGCCAGTCTATATGCAGGTTACCACCCAAAGGGGCCTTCCTGTTCCGCCTGGGACTATTTTCCTACCCACCTTCTCCCTAGTGTTTGAGCTCCTATATTACTATTTCTTAAGTTGAATTGGGAATTTAAAGAAAAACATGATATTGTAAGACAAGAAAAATCTTTGGAAAGATAGCAAGACCCTGAGACAGAGAGCACTTTCTTGGTTTTGGATGATTATTAAGTGCCAATATTAGCTGTAAACTGAATGTGGTGGTAGCTGTGTGGTCTGTGGGTCCAGACCACACAGAAGAATACTTTGCTGTACACTGTCTCCCTATGCACTGTGGTCTCCAGCAGTATTCTTCCATGTCACACAGGAAGGGGAGCACTGGCTGCAGTCACACTCGTATTTCCCTTTGATTTCCCAGCTGTTCTTGGTCCTTCTGGGCAGAATGAACACTACTGACTGACAAATTGGCGTGCCATGCCCTTTACACTCTAAATAGAGTGTTGTGTTCAGGTACAAAATGGACAGAATTCCCTCTTTCCTTCTTCATCTGCTATGCCATAATCCCACTGATTTGATTTTTCCAGGTAGGGAGAAAAAAGATGACATTAGAAAAAAAACAAGAATAGGGTCTTGTGTCATTTTCCAAGGTGACAGCTAGACCTGCATATTATGAAATAAAATAGAATGCTCTGCAAATCTAATCAAAGCTTCCATCCTGGTCTCTTCAGGCTGCCTTGTTTTTGGGACTTGTCTGGTTTCTGATGGCTCCTCTAATTGCTCTTCTTCCTGAGAGAGTTAGTTCCCTCAGTTCTCTCATTTTATCTGCTCTGAACTTTAAATGATCTTTTCTACTTTTCTGAAAAGCTGAACTCTAAGCCACTCATACCTGGTCTTCAAATTTATCTAGATGATTTCCTAGATAAATAAAAAAAGCTCCCAGGGATCTAATAAATATAGTTTTCAATGCCCATGACCATTCTTTGGGTATTTATCATTGTCTCTACAGATTCTTACAGGCTTGAAAGATGAACACTTAAATTGATGTTATCGCTGGTCATTAAATTCCACTCTCTAGTTTTGTCTGATACTGCAGGAAGACTTTGTTACTGGCTTTCTTAAAATCTTATTCTCTTTCCCACTATTACCTGCATTCTGCTGCTTTTTAAAACATGCTTTTGGTAGCCTTCAGACTCTTTGTGCTACACTAGAAGATGTTTTTCAGAGGGATCATTTTCTGTGATAAGCTCAAAATGCTCCATTCTTATATGCAATGTCTTGAGTGGTGGATGAATTTTCTGAGTAATGACATATTTATTCCACTGTTTTTCTAGGAGATTTGATACTTGACAAACCCATGCCTTTGGGCAGTTTATTATACATTAGATGATTGATTACACAGTCAGAACTCAACAATGGAGCAAGGTCATCAGGGGACCATCAAGGCAGTTATGGGCTGGAGCACATGGCATTTAAGGAGAGATGGAGAGTGTTGGTTTGTTGTGTGTGGAAAAGACTAAGAGAAGATCTTATGGCTTTCCTCAACATGAATTAAGTGGATGCTGAGAAAATGCAACTATGTGCTTCTAGTAGGCCGTAATGACAGGACAAGGCACAACAGGTGAAAGTTGCAACTCAGGAATTTTGTAGTAGGTGCTAGGAAATAATTTTTTCATTCTGAGGGTAGTCAGACACTGAAAAATGTTGCCTGAAGAGGCTGTGAAATCTCCATACTTCAAGATTATAAAAATTCAACTCAAAAAGGGCCTAAGCAATCTGACATATCTTGGAAGATGGATCTGATTCTGAAATATTCTGGGTGGAGGATTGGACTGGATGAGGTCCAGATGTCCTTTCCTGTACAGTTCTTTGTTTCTACGATTACACATACTGTTGTAAATAGCAAACTACACACCAATAAATCACCTCTTCTATATCACTGTTTTAGCATGACACTTGTTATTTTAATTTTTAGAGAACTCTGGTTCAACAGGATTCAACATGCAAGTGATTTACATATCCTGCTGAAGATGGCCCTAAACCATTTAAGCTATTTAGCATTTTACGTTTTTCTTTCTTGTGCTTTCTTACTAGGGAAGACTGAAAGCATTCTTTTCATAGAAGATGCAAAAGAGAAAAGAAAATTATGTAAATACTGAAAAATGCAATCAGTCATTTCTAGCAGTTAGACGATTTATAGAAGACTTACTTTCAACTGTTACATAGTCTCTTAGTCTACAGCTATTGAAGGTCTTCAGCTTGCTAAGATAGTTTTGGAAGTATGGCTGGATGTGAGCTGGATCTTTTTATGCCATTATTTTCTAGCATGTTCCATGCTGATGACCTAGTAGGTTCCCTACCTGCTGTTCCCGCAGCTTTGGTAAAACTAAAAAAAATTAAAATTTTGTTGGCAACAGTTTCAGATCTTTCAGTTTGTTGTGCTCAAAATCTTGCTTATGGGCAAAGACAAATCACACCTCGTACACAGTAAAGCAAAAAAATTACTGTTAGTCTTGAATTTATTGTTAGTCATGTTAAAATCTAAAGGCTCAAATACTTTAGATTTTTCTGATTCTTTATTAGTGCATATCTAATTGTTATACAAAAAGAAGGAATAATAATGCAGTTAAAATTGGTATATTCAAACTTCATGGTTTTGCAGCTTCCTTACAATTCTTTAGCCCTCCCCTAGCTTAAAAGAAAAAACTTAAAAATCAATCTCCATTGATGGAATTCTTTAGCTGAATAATTTTTAAATCCTGGCTTCAAAACATCCAGATTTGGTTTTGACACATACAATTTAAGTGGAGGAGAGATGGGTGTCATCTACCAGATACTATATTTTAATTTTGTTTATAACATACCGCTCCAAAAATATCCCCCCAAAATCAAGACCCTGGTTTCCAACTGATACTGTGAAGTTCCAGCATGGCATGGGCAAACCTGGAAACCAGTATCTGTGGAAACACCAAAACTTTATAATTGGTGAGTTTATTCATGGGATGAGTGTACCAGTTTGAGCCTAAGGGAAAAGGCAGATGACTCTCTAAAAGTGTTTTTTTTAGTGTACTTCACAGTTAAGAGATTTCTCATGAAGCTAGACTGGGAAAGTGATAAAAATGATAAAGAATGGCCCTGTGAGGAGAGAAAGCGGATTGTAGAAACAGCCACTGGTAAACCCTACAGGGATCTATGCAGGCACCCTCTTCCCTTGCAGATTTGTTTTGCAAGGGTGTAATGTGAATCTGTATTTTGTTTTTTAATTCTACAAAGGCACTAAAGTATCTGGTCCAAATAAGCAAATATTTAGGAGACTGTGAGGCCAAAATTGAAATTTATTCTGGTCAAGTTTACAGAAATGAATGACCATGAAAGCCAATGCAGCTAAATAAAAGAAGCTTTCTCATGAGGAAGGAGCATTCAGAAGGCATAAATATTATTAAATTCAAAACATGAAAACCTAGATTCATGGCCATAAAAGCAGGACTGAATACTTTGATCAAACCAGACAAATATTTCTTCACAGTAAGCTTCTTTATTCAGCAATTAGAGCCTCTTCTTCCACTTCCTAAATGAGAGAGTATTTCTTAATAACATATTCTTATCTTGTATGAGTATGCATAATTAACTGTTAAATAATGGAATTTAAGAATGCTATTTTCTTCCATGATTTACATTACACTACAAAGGATTGTTATTGACCTAGAAGTTCGTTTCAAGCTTTCAGTCGATGATTTTATGATTTTGTCTTATGTTTTCTAAGATAGACTCAATCCATTTGTTTGATTCAGCCTCATCAATTGTTTCTTTAGTTTTTGCCTCTGGACTTTTACGAACCCATGTTATTTCATTCTTTCTGTAATTATGCTTGTTTAATACCTCCTTGATATGTTTTCCAGAGATCGTGTTATGCTTTACTTCTCAATGAATTAGCAAGGGAACTAAGATCACGAAAGTCTATCCCGAGTCTTTCATCTAGGACCAGCTAGTTGTTGATTTGAAATCATGTGTCCAGCATTTGCTCTTGTTTATATTTATTCAACCTTGCTGAACTTGATATGGTTGTGCCAGTATAATTAAGGAGAACATTTGCCCAGGGAACATTTGCCCAAAGAACATTTCTTAAAGCAGTGACCTTACTTTAAAAGCAGCTTATTGATGTTATAATGAAAAAGTGACCTGAGGAGCTAAGTTCAGTGTCAAAAATGGTTGACGATAAACTGGTAACCCAGAGGAGTCCTGGATGGACGTGGGTGTCCAGTGTCTCTAGAGGATGGGACAATGGCCATTTTCAGTCTTGCATATGAATGGACAAATGTGGGCTCCCAACATACTTGCTTATCAACGATGGAATGCTGCAGGAGTCTGTAATCTGGTGTGGAATCACGAACCTTCTGACTTGCTAATGTGGCATGGAAGTAACGTATGCCTAAAACTCACTGTTTTTCCCATTGCAGAGTTGTAATCTGTACAGCAGGGGCCAGGAAAATCATGCCCTTCATTATAATAGGGATATAACGCCCAATGGCATTGTGTGTCACGTTCTGGTTGGTTGACTATTTTATGAGTCCTCACAGTTTTTATCTTGTGATCTTAAAATTACAAATCTCCTGGAAAAGAGAAGGGGTTTTCTTACACTTCAAAGGAGGCATTCATGCCAATGAATGGTATTCATCTTGCCTGACATGCAGAAAGCAAATCGGTTTATAATTTGGCTCTGACTTCAGCTTTTAGCATTCAACAAAGTTCCCTTTTACAGAGACTGGGGTTACCTTCTTGCACTCAACCCTGCCCTACTGTAGAGTTGGAATAGGCAATCTTTCTGCTGTTAATGTGGCTTTATAATGCTGCATTCAGATCTATGACAAATGCAACTTTAATTGAATATGCTGTTACTGTTAATGGATTTACTACTGCTTACAGCAGATCTGAATTTGGCTTCTCTGTAAGGAAGGACATTTCAAGCCCATTGGTGCAGTTATTTCTACTTTTATTGTGCCAAGTGTCAGTGACTTTTCCCCCTGTTTCACTGCAAGACCTGAAACTGATTTTTAACTTGCGGAAAAGCAGCCTTACAGTTGTTGCTTCTTCAAATGATGCTCTTACCCCTGAATAAAATAAAAAAAATTAAATGAGAATTCTCTTTCAAGGTACTTACCTTGGTAACTACTAAAGTCTTTGATTGGAACTCAGTTCCTAATTTGCCAAGGAAAACCCTGGAGGCAAATTCTGCTCTGTCCGAAGACCTTACTGAGTGCTGTTCAAGTATGAGAAATGGTTTAAAATGTTCTTGCCAAAGTTACTTCTTGAGAATTGTGTTTAATAAGTTTTAATTTGTTTTAATTGTTCCATCTGATATGGATTCACCAGAATATTAATGTTTTATTCCTACATGCTTTGTAAAAACACCAAAACTGTTGAAAATTTTCAGGGAGAAGCTACAGTTCATATAAAATTTCATAAAGAAGGGAAATTAGCTAAGGGAAATAAACTGGAAGTTTTGGAAAGGGATGCATTCAATGAGAGATTGCTACAGCAATCCAGAAACAAAGCTGGAAAGGAAAAAAATTGTTCACTGGTACATGATGCTGGAAAAAGCTATAGCATATATTGCTAACCTCTCCTTGACAGTACCTTTACTGGGATTAAATAGAGGAGTACCTGGCAGTGCAATCAATCATTGGTGCCTCTGTCATTGCCACGTAACTTTCTTTAAGCAGTGCTTGTTTGCTGATCAGAAGGTGAGTGTCGTCTTGTTGAAGCAGGAAGTGTCGTTTCCATATACCTGTCCTCACTCCTGAAAGTCCTTGGTTCCCATTAACAAAAAAGGAATTCCAGATGCAAGAATTTGCTAGACAAAGACTAAAATCTTGCCAAAACCACGCTGGAGCAAATTTTTGAAGCTTTGTCCAATATTTCATGTCTGGTAGCTTTTGTAGTTCAGCTTAGAAAGGGGATGGATTTGTAGGATTTCCCATGATCCTTTCAGTATTGTGCTTTTTTATTAATTTAAAAGAAAAAGAAAAGTCCTCTTGGATATCAAAAGGCTACTTAATAAATTGCCTGAACTATAGTCACTGTAGCTGGGACTTTTGCTTCTACTGAACAACCCTATTGTTTGTGATTCCAAAAGCTTAGTGCAATTAGGCGTTTTGCAAAATGTCTCTTCCTTTTACGTGTTCTTTATTTTTTTAATGACTTTTCCCCTTTTCATTTAAACTGAAATGGCTCTGTTTATGAGTTGAGAGAAAGCTTTAATGGCAGTGTAACGACAGCCCCCGGCGTGTTAGCAAGAGTGGGCACTCCCTTCCTTCCCTTAAATAGGAACCATTTTATAAATGGAAACCCTTTTGCCTACTGCTTGAGCAGTGCCTCTGAAAGCATTTACTTCTAAGACATTTATATGGATCAAGTGTTCCTGAAATCATTGAAAATTTATTCCTTTAAATGTTCTGATGATTTTTCTTTTGAAGTGGCATTTTCTCTTGTTCAGCTGGGAATAACATGGTATTTTAGTTCAAGAGAACAACGTGTTTTTGTTTTGTGCCATCAACCGTGTTTGAAAGAAATTCAATAAATTCTTTCAGTTTCTGATGTCAGGCTTTTTGATGAATGAATTTCTAAGAAATTTAGGTACTGAAAATGTGAAAGGGAAAACAAAAACTGTAGTGCCGTGTAAGATGTGACAATATAAGCTGTCCTAACACCAGAAGTTAAGGAGGATATCTGTTCATAAAAATATTTTGTTTTGGCATGAATCTTTTGACATGAAAATTTCTTGGTGAAGTGACTGGACTGCAGTTAAAATTCCTTGTTGATTTCAGAGTTCTCTCTCAGAGGCCTGAACAGTGAACATGTGTTTTGTGTTAAATATTCACAGAAATATGTGCTCCAATAAAATGAAATTTTAAGCCACCTGGTGAAAAAATGAAAATCTGAATGAGGAAATTAGGAAAATAAAGTGAAATGGTTTGAATGCACGATAACAACTACTTTCAGCCACAAGAATTTTAATCACTGTAAAAACATAAAAGAGTTCTTGGCTGGAAAGCATGTGACAGAAGGCTTACTGACCTACGTTTACCTGAGGTAGTCCTGTGATTGAAATTGCCATGTACAATAACAGGAACCAAGGAATTTTAAATTGATGGTTTTTATTCCAATGGCTTTTGCCATCAGTTTGAAGCAGAAATAGTAGTTAATTTTTGTATTTCAGATACCTGCTTGTCTTTTTGTTGCTGAGGAATCAGTTAATGGCTTAGTTAGGTATGGTCCTTGCATCTCCAACATTAAAATGCATGAGTACTTGAAATTTGAAAAAAAAAATACATTTGACTGCTCTGTTCCTAACATTTTTCTTAGTGATTTTTATATATACTTGTGTTGGGAGGATACAAAATTTTTATGCCTAGGAGAAGAGAAGCGTTGTTGATACTAGCTGTAAATTGCATTATGGTCTTGACCTTTAATCAGGAACTTAATTCTAGAGAAGAATAACAACTATCCTTTTTCATCGAAAAAGCAAATAATTTACTTTTCAATAATGAATCCTTTAATTTTCAGAATTTAGTAATCCATGTTTGTTGTTTGGTCTCACCTTTAATTTGTACAGTATGCCTTCTTCTTGGTCTTTTTCTCCAGAAGTCTTCATGGGAGTAAAAACCTTTTTTCAGAAGGTTTCAAATTGTGGCTAATGTGCCACAGGTGGCTCTGTCCACTGCTCATGTGTCTCTTTGTCCTGACCACAAGCAACCAAATTTCAGGGTTCATGACTTTCATAAGTCAGATCACATTATAAATGATGACCTTATTTCTTGGATATTGAGGAAATAAAAGGTGATTTTATATCTTGTATAATACTGTTGTCCTTTACTGATATATGTGGAAATTTAGGTAGATGAGAACAATCTTTTGTGTGTAAAGCCTACTAGGGGCAAAACTTTCAATGTCTTTTTCAGCATGGAAATGGTAGCAACAGTTCTTTTGTTCCTACAGCCATACAAGTAACAAAAATTCCTATGCTTCAGTCCAAAATATTACGTATAGTCCAAAATATCTTCCTATAGGCATGAAAGGATAAACATTTTAACTATGGGATTCAGTATTTACCTAGATTTACATAGATTTGGGATTTTTTTTTATTTACAAGGAAATAAATTATTAGTGAAAGTCTTGGAACCTCATAGAATCCTTGCAGCATATTTGGAAAGTGAAAAATCTTGCCACTCACCGGGGAAAAAATATTCCTTTGTACAATTCTGTGATGGAGTTGGTTTAGTAATGGAAAATCATAACCTCCTCTGAACTCCAAATTGTTATTATGGAACAGAGGGATAGAATTAAAAAAAAAAAGTAATGCCTTTGACTAATTAAAACCCTGTTCTCTAACTGGATTAGATTAATTTTTTTCTTCAAGTACTTGAAATTGAATTCTATAGAATATGGAAAATCAGTCTTCTTTTCTCATTGAGCCTTTATTTTGTGTGCTGTGACTTGAATGCTGTCACTGATTGAAGAAATTGGAAGCTATCTAGTGGTTTAAAATCTGAGCATTCCTAGTAAACCCCTTATTTTATCATGACAATTCCTTTTCCCATGACCATTCCAAATGAAATTCCATTCTTACATTCTTCTGAACAGGGTTTTTTAGGTGTTTAAAAAATGTGCATTCACTAAGTAATCTCGCATAAAATCTCTGTGGTATTTTCAGCATTTCCGATTCTTCTGCCACAACCCTTTTCAATTTGAATTTCATGTGTACACAAAATAAGCAAGGATCTCAGCTTATGAAAGATGCAGTAATAGAAAAACACTGTTGTTATAAGAAGAAATGTTTCTTTAACAAAATATCTACAAACTACAGAATTTAGTGCTTCTAGCTGTCATTGATGGAACAGTGACCAATCAATCTTACATAACTCGACAAACAGCCACCATCAGATTTGCTTCTATCTATATCTGTGACTTTTGCATAGCAATTACTACAGCTGAAGATGAGAGAATGCACATTTTTAATATAATGCCTGTTTTTTCAAAGCGTGGGCAGAGTAGCCATTCTCCAGTAATTTTTGTGCTACATTTTGGAAATATGACTTTTATCATGAGTATATTTTTTGTTCTTTCATCTTTATGCCCATTGTTGTCAGAAGAATGAGTACATGAACATTTTAGAATGCTGTTTCCAAAAAGGCTGGTAGGTGAAAAAACAGAGGCAAAAAGGCCTGATAAAGAAAATGTAGTCCCTGCAGGTCAGTGGAGAGATCCATGAGTCACCTGTTGTGTTAGAGAAAAGTAGACAAGGAAATCCAAGATTCAGCTGCCTGAGATATCTGTAAGAATTAAAGAAACAATAGCTTAGTTTTCCCTCACATTTCTAACATGAAACTATTGCTGTCTGTCCTGTGAGCTGTGGTGGTGCTGGTACTGTTTGACTGGTAAAAAGAAAGGCTGAGCCACTCCTATATTGTTCTCTTCTCTTTTTGTGCAAGCTGTGTCTTTGTTGGTTTTTATGGTTATTGCCAAACAGTTCATATTAATATAATAAGTTTCTTCAAACTTGTGTACTTGTATGCATTTGGCATCTCACATGGACTCTTCCTCCAAAACCTGGAGAGAACTGCAGTTGTTTTTAATGAAGAATTATTGAATACAGGGATTAAAATTTTTCTAAAAAATGATTTTGCATATAAATCTAACAATAAGGAAGTAAAAATTTGCTGACCCTGATTGCAAGCTGCCCCTCTAACCACATTCATCATGGGTTAATATTACTGTTGACATTAAAGGTTGAACTGTCTAGCTGGTTCTGCATTATTTGTTACAGTAGTACTTTTGGCTATTTGTTAATGTCCCAGTTGGTGACATCACTCTTGGTGTTTTTTTCCCTCTCCATTATTTTCAGCAGGTGTGGAAACGCAAATGAATTTATTTTTGAAAATAGAACAAACATTCTCTTTAAAAAAAGGGAGAAATGTCTTGTGGAGTAAATTACCATAAGACATCCTCATGACAGTGGAGGCACTGGATACTCAAATTAATTATTTGAGGTCTTTTCCTACTTCTTTTATGCATTTCTTTCCTGCTTGGTGGAAGAATACATGCAGACCTGATTGTTTACCTACTCAAGTCTGAAAGAGAAGCAGAATTCAAGCAATAACACAAATGCAGAACATTTCAATCAGGAGTTTTCTTTGTATTCTGAGATGAGATTACAAAAAATTTAACTGAAAAGATATTTTAGTACTTTTAGTCTTAGCTTGGGTTAATATTTATTAATTCTGTTTTGAATGACTTCACAAAATTATTAAATAATGTTGATCAGTTAGGAGAAGTACTCAGTAGCTGACAAACTATGGTGAATGTTGAAGACATTAAAGCATATGTACTTTCCCAATCTTCTTTCTTGAATGCTGTTTAATGAATGTTCATTTAAAAATGTTCCATAGTAAGTCTCAATTCCCTCTTTAAAAATTAGGAAAAATTTCTTCCTCTAGAATTGTGAAAGGTCTGACACAGCACTCTGTACTGCCAGAGGAAATCTAAAAAAATCCCAAGTATATTTGAGAAGAATACTACTTAAATATTGATTTTATAGTCCTTATTAAAAGTAGACATTATAGGAATATAGGATGGCAGAGTAGTTACTTTAGAATCTTTTACCATACAGGGACTTAAAAGAGTAGGTATCCACTAAATTGCTTTAAATACCAGAAAGTTATTAGAGTGCACTATGCAAAGCTTTATAATCTAGAAAATGGTTTGAATTTAAACCTAGTTTAAATATTGTCATTATGTGATTTCAAGTTATGGAATTATTCTCTACCACATTAGAATGTATAGTATATTCAGCTAAAATAGCATAATCCATTGTAATGTACTATCCATCATCCATGGTGAAATGTTTCTGCAAGAATGAAACAATTAAAGCAAACAATCCCTGGATTTCCCAATGGATACTGTATTTCTAGATTTGTCTGTTTTGATTCCTGCCTTCTCAATATAAGGACTTCATATATTTTGTGCTAGCCAAGAATGCCATCACCAACAAACAAACAATCCCATCAGATAAAGAGTTATCTTTTCCAGAGCATTTGGCTCGACAGATGTGGAGTGAATAGATCCAGTTTATAAGTCACAAAATAAAAACTGTTTTCTGAAAACTGTTGCTTTTGTGGCAAATGCTGACTCCTAATAATATTGATAAGAATAGGCAAATCCATCAGGTCAGTGCATGGCTCTGAGGTTGGTGTCACTTGGTCTGTTCAGCCTGGAGAAAAGGAGACTGAAGGGAGTCATTGCAGTTGACAACTTCCTTGTGAGGGGGAGAGGAGGGGCAGGCACTGATCTCTGCTCTGTGATGACCAGGGACAGGACCAGAAAAAAATGGCACAAAGCTGAGTCAGTGAAAGTTTAGATTGAATATTAGGAAAAGGTTCTTCACCCAGTGGGTGGCTGTGTGTTGGAACAGGCTCCCCAGGGAAGTGGTCACAGCAGCGGCCTGACAGTTCAGGAAACTCTCAGACACATGGTGTGACTCTTGGGGATAATCCTATGCAGGACAGGGAGCTGGACTCAATGAACTTTGTGGATACCTTCTAATTCAGTATATTCTCTGATTTTGTGACCCAGAAGCTCTCTATAATGGAAGAATTTCCTTGTTATGGACCTAAATTCATAATCTCATTGATATCAGTAGATAGATGACCTAAATGCATCTTATTCTCATTCTATAGGAAGAGTGGGAATAATAACTACCTCTTTGCTCTGTTTTGGAGCAATATATGACAGAGTAGCACCTTGACTGGTGCCTGATGCCAGTGGACAATCCTGTTAGAAAAATAGGGAAATCAGCTGGTTGTATGGAGTGCACTAAGAGACTTTGCAATAAGAAACAGTGAGCGCCATGAATACCCTTTAAAATTTGCCTCTTTATGACCTATTGTAGTTAAACTTTCTGTGGCAGGTTTGGATTTTCTCTTTCTATATATAGGGAATAGCAGGAATACCTAGTTAAGGGTAAATACAGCTTTTCAGTAAAAGTCCATTTCATGAGGATTTTTACATGTGAGCTTTCCACCAAATCTGTAGGAGTACTAATCTGAATATAGTGTCACACATACCTTAGCTATGGGAAAGCTTTAATTCATCCGTAGAATGCCAAGTGGATTGCTGAAATACAGACAAGCCACAAACTGACATTTTGGCTCCTATCTTCCTATGGCAGCTTTCTTGTAAGAGCAAGACGATAGTCTGGAGCATGTAAAACAGAAAAAAGGACCACAAAATATTTTGAATATATGAAAGAATGAATAAAAGGTGACTAATGAAATGAACTCAGGTAGTACAATATAATTAAGAAGCTTGTTACAAGAATTACGAGAGTAACACCTATAAACTATTGACACAGCAATAAAGAGAAGACTGTTTTCCCAGTGCAAGCTATTATTTCTTAAACCTCTTTTTCTGAATATTTTTCAGCTTGGCAAACATTTTAAATGAAGTTGAAGTTTCCATTTTCTTGCTTTTACCCTGATTTTCAGGTTTAAATTAGCATGGTAATTCCAAGCCATTTTGGAGGAGTGTGCATGAGTGGAGATTCTACAGTAATTGGTGAACTTCGCTTACTACATTACTACATGTTTCTTTTTAAATTTAAAATTATTTACAGCAGTGCTTCCCTTTGACCCTGGACTTGATGCACTTTACAAAGTGTGATATCATTGATACTTACAGTTAGAACGCAAGAATGGGGAGGACAAGTAATTAACAGCGTATTGAAACTGGATTCTTGGGAGGTATCAGGGTTGCTGTGGCTGTTTTTGGACACTCTCAACCTTTCTGAGTCTGCACAAACCCTATTGTTTACTGCTGGAAGGAGAAGAGCCTTATGTCAGTATGCACGCACTTCAGGATAATTTTGATACATGATCTCTGGATTGGACACATGTTCTTTAGACTATTTATTAATTAGGCAGTCATTTGCAGTATGCTGTGTACCCTGCTTTAGCCAGCTGAGCTATTGGCCTTTTTTACAAAGCATCTTGTTACCTAATACATGTTAGCTGGTGTTCTCTGTTGCACTTGCCTAAACCACGCTGAATGGGAGTTCTCAGATTATATGTTTAAATGCTGGGGTTCCTTCAGATCTCTGTGTGCTTTCTTGGTTGCTAGGACAATGTTGAGCTAACATCCGTATCAGTTGACAATGCATGGGTCAGCCAACTGTGAAACCTATAAAACTGGGTCAAGAATAGTTCTGCCCAGCCCAGCAAGAGTGAGGCCTGAGCCAAAGGAAATAACCTTTTCCCTTGGCTACTCATTTTCTTATAAATGCTGAGCTTATTGTACCAGATTCATGAAAGGTGAAATCAAAGCATGTATGAGCAAATATAATGATTATTAAAACAGGAAAATACTATTGATATTGGAACAGCCTTTGGTGCTTTTAGGGTAGAGTTGAACCGATCCTGAATTTATCTGGCAGTGTGTGAAAGCTGATCCACTTACTTGTACTCCCGCTCTAGATTCAATAATAAGAACATTTTTTGAGAAATACAATGGAAAATATTACAGCTATTTTGAAACTACATCAGCTCACATATGTTCTGAGATATTAACTTGGCATGTTCCCTCCTGATTGCTTTGTAAAGCATTTTCCTCTTCTTGTGACTGTCTCTGCGTTGGTTCATAAGGGCGTTTGTGCTATTGAAATGCATGACTGTTTTCTTATTTTGTATGCAAGCTCAGCAGAGCAGTACCTGTTGTTGGCCTGTTTGTGCAGCATGCACCACAATGAGTTGCTGTTCTTGGTTTGTTCACAGGGACAGTGAAATAAAAATGACTAATAAAAATGATGGGAGTGAGGGTGTAAAAATGACTGAAGATGAATTCTTAGACGATGGGTTTTTTGGTTCAAAAGAAATGGCCAGCAAGTGAAGAAGAATGGTTTGGGTTGAACTGAGTGTCTGTATTAGTACTGTTCATTAATGAATGGTGTAGATTTCCATAACATGAAAAATACTTTGTGTCTTTTTAAAAAAATTTTTTCCAATGCGATTCTGATCCTGAATAAAAAGAGTACTTCTGCTTTGTGTTTATTTGTTGAGGAAGGATCTATCTTCAGCCCTGCTAATCAAGGTACTTTTAAAAACTTTATTCTTAGGTATCAAGGTTCTTAAGAATTTTGTGTAAATACTTGGTTTTGGTTGACTTAATCCAGTTTTCCCATTTCATTATTGGGAAAGATGCCAGAGCAGAATAGCTTATAAACTTTTCTTTGCAAATTTAAATTTTCTACCTTGCAAACATTAATAACTTCCAATATTACTGGTGTGAATATTGCCATAAAAACCGTAGGCAACTATTCTCATTATTAAAATTTACAGGACTAGAGTTTCTCCACTTTTCTCCTGAGTTTCAGTCATGACCCTCTTACAAATTCTATTGCAACACTTTTGGAAGTGAACAATTAATGCTGACTGAAAAAAAATTACTCTTTAGAAGATTATTCTTCAGGAATTGTTGTAAAGACATTGAGCTGTCCTGACTGCCTGCACAGAAACACCTTTGTTTATTAATATAAACAAAGATAGTAGTAAGTTTATATTTTTTGCTTGTATTTCACACTGTTAAAATTACCTACTTGGAATATGTGCAGTGTATTGGTTGTTAAATGCATAAGGGGTTTTTATGGCATGTGTGTTGTAATGTGTTGGCCTGCTGATCTTTCTACTGTTACAATGAAGAATGATAACGGAACTTGTGAGCTGAAAGATTGTTTTGGATTAAAGAAATATTCTGATTTTGTAATATGCTGTAAAGTTGCTCATGGGTGGAGGTCCAATTGTTTTATGGATTCAGGAAGATAAAAGAAAATATCTGAAAATCTCCATTTGGAGATTTACATCTAAGAATTTCTTGCCTTCCCCCACTCTTCAAAATGTAAGACAATAAGCATCCATTTTTATAGAAACACTGGGCTTTATGTAGAGAGAATGCTTTTATGTAGGGAATCTTCTACATTATGGAAGGAAAAAGTGGCACTGAAAAAAAAGCCAGATGTCCTTGCTGCAGCATGCGAATGTACACATCAGGAGCTAGTCCCAGCTCTGCCGAGTTAACAGGACTTAAGCACAGCAGAAAATAGATCCCCACTGTCTAATGCTATCTCAAACCCTTTTAATTGTATGTGAATCCAGCACACTTATAATTACCAATAGGGTGCCCTTTACATGAGAGGGTAACTTTTCTTTCTGAAATTGTGTATTTTCTGGTTCATTTGATTTTGGTGAAAAATTCTTCTGCAGTCTGCTTTCATCTATCACCCATACCTCACAATTGCTTCATTTCACATAGTCCACAAACCTTTCTTTAAGCTACATTTTCACTATAAATCAGAGACGAAACCATTCTACATCAAATTCTGAGGGTTTTTACAAAATCTGGCAGAAAGAATACCTTACTGCTTCTATAGCTGTGTGTAGGTAGAATGAGCCATCACAGGTGGGTGCCTCAGGCAGTGATGTACAGAACCACACACAGAATCACACGCAGAATCACAGTTTTGGAAGAGACCTTCAAGATCATTGAGTCCAACCCCTGCCCTAACACCTTAACTAAACCATGGCACTGAATGTCACATCCAATATTTTTTTAAACACATCCAGGGATGATGACTCCACCACCTCCCTGGGCAGACAATTCCAGTACTTTATCAGTCTTTCTGTAAAAAAAATTTTCCTAATATCCAACCTAGATTTCCCTTGACACAGCTTGAGACTGTGCCCTCTGGTTCTGTCAGTTGCTGCCTGGAGAAAGAGACCAACCCCCACTGGACTACAGGCACCTTTCAGGGAGTTGTAGAGAGTGATGAGGTCACCTCCGAGCTTCCTTTGCTCCAGGTTAAATACCCCCAGCTCCCTCAGTCATTCCTCACAGGGCTTGCATTCCAAGCCCCTCACCAGCCTTGTTGCCTTCTCTGGATGAACTCAAGCATCTCAACTTCCTTCCCAAACTGTAGGGCCCAGAACGGCACAGCACTCAAGGTGCAGCCTCACCAGTGCCGAGCATTGGGGAAGGATGACCTCCCTGCTCCTGCTGGCCACAATATTCCTGATACAGGCCCCTTTCTGCCTGGGCACTGTCCAGCCACACTGTCCCCAACCTATAATGTTGCAGGGCATTATTGTGGCCAAAATCCAGGACTTACTAAACTTCAACTTATTGGACTCTGTCCATCCATCCAGCCATTCCAGGTCCCTCTGCAGAGCCTTCTTACCTTCCAACAGATCAGCACATGCTCCCAGCTTAGTGTCATCTGCAAATTTACTAACAAAGGACTCAATACCTTCATCCATGTTGTCAATAAAAATATTGAACAGAACTGGCCCCAGCACAGATCCCTGAGGGACACCACCAATGACTGACCCCAGCTGGATGCAGCACCGTTCACCACCACTCTCTGGGCCTGGCCATCCAGCCAGTTCTTAACCCAGCACCGAGTGCTCCTGTCCAAGCCATGGGCTGCCAGCTTTTCCAGGAGTGTGCTGTGGGAGACAGTGTCAAAGGCCTTGCTGAAGTCAAAATAGACAACATCCGCAGCCTTTCCTGCATCCACCACGTGGGTGACCTGGTCATAAAAGGAGATCAGGTTGGTCAAACACAACCTAACCCTCCTAGACTGGGTTTGATACCCTGGCCGTCCTGTAAATGCTGGCTGATGACACTCAATATAAACTCCTCCATTACCTTACTGGGTACTGAGGTCAGGCTAACTGGTCTATAATTACCAGGGTCCTCCTTCCCACCCTTTTTGTGAATGGGTGTCACATTGGCCAGCTTCCAGTCATCTGGAACCTCACCAGTGAGCCAGGACTGTCAGTAAATGATGGAAAGCAGCTTCTCAAGCTCATCTGCCAGCTCCCTCATCAGCTTGGGATGGATCCCATCTGGTCCCATAGATTTGTGAACATCCAAGTGGCTGAGCAGTCCTAAAACTGCCTCATCCTGGATAACAGGGGGACCATTCTGCTCCCTGACACCATCTACCAACCCAGGAAGACAGTTGTCCTAAGGACAGGCCATCTTTCCACTAAAGAATGAGGCAAAGAAGGCTTAAGCACTTCTGTTTTGTCATCTGCAGTTACTGAGTTCCCTCCCGCATGAGTAGAGAGCAAAGGTTGGTCTTACTCTTCCTTTTGCCATTATTATATTTGTAAAAACATTCTATATTATCCTTTACAAAAGTTGCCAAATTATGTTTGAACTGGGCTTTGGCCTCCCTAATTTTTTTCCTGCATACCCTGGCAACCCCCTTAAATACTTCCTGAGAGACCTGACACTTCAAAAGAGGGCTCCACTTGCACGATTCAGAATGGAGCATTGTGCAGTCTTTCAGAGCTTGTAGCCAAGTACCACAAGTAGTTTTGTGGATCTGGCTGTGTCCCCAAACCAGGTGGTTACATTTCTCCAAGGGGAGGGTACACTGCTGGGCCTTTTAACAGACCCCTGTGCCGGAGATCTCCAGTCACTGAGAAGGGCAGGATGCAGTTGTTTACTTTCAGTTGTTCTTGGTACACCATTTGCTTAATTTTACAACCAGAATATCTTTTTAAGTTTTGGCACTAATAAATGTGAAACAGGGTTTTTATTGTTGGAGAAACAACATTTGTTTTGCCGTGAACAGTAAAGGGCAAACAACTTTTAAATTTTTTTTTCTCATTTCAGCATGTTTCTTAAAGCTCCTCTTACTTCCTACTGTGAGTTACTTATCTGATGTTGCTTGGTGAATGCTGGTCCCCAAGTCAATAAATGTGGTTTTGGAGGCATTTCCTCTCTGAAATGAGCGTATGCTTGTCTTGATAAGAATAAATTATTCACACCATCGAGTAAGCAATGGTAAATCTTCACATGAACACCTTCAAAAATTGATATGTTTAAATAAACTGTCCTTATAAATAACCTTTTACCCAGAGGTGGAATTATTTTACATCTGAATGGCTGTAGGAACCTAAATATCATAAATAATATGAATAACCTTTCCTCTTTGGTCTCATGGGAACTTCTTCTCTTTCTCCAAAACAATAGAAGGTTTATAAAATACTGATAGCAGTAGACTAATTAAGGTAGGATCTGTCTCTGTTTTGTAATCCACTTCATTTGCTGTGTCTGGGCCAAACCTGCTCTGAGAACTTTTATGTGTCAGCAAACAGTGGTGCAGCCTTTTCTCCTTTTGGAAAAAAAAAAAAAAAAAAGGCATTATTTCTAGGTCTGAGTTGGTTGAATGTGCTGTCATGCACTTCGTTGCTCAGGGAAGCTTCATTTTTCCATGGTGCTCTCAACCACACATATTGTGGAAGTGTCACAGAGAATACGTGTATTTTTAATACAGCTTTCTAACTTTCTAGTTCACATCTCTGGGATAGAATATACCTGGTGAAGCTTCTTTAAAGGGTTTACCTAAAGCCATGGCACCCTTACAAAAGCAACAATAAGACTACCACATCAGAAGTTACATATTTATGTATTTGTAATATACATTTCACTTCAAAATTGCTATAGTACAATGAGACCCAGAAGGCAGCGTTGACTGAGTTGCAGTTGTGGCATAAAGGAGGAAATAATAGCCAGGATGGTGAAAACACTGTAAATCAGTGCAGATTACAAAACTGTAGTAAATCTTTTGATATCTATAGAGTTTGTGAAGAATAAAAAATGCACCACTGAGAAAATATCTTGGCATGGGAGTTACTTTAATTGCAGAAAATGAATGAAGGACTTTCCCCTTTAGAGGGAAAGGAATCAGACTGGCATTTAATTGAAGGTACTTTCAGCTAGGAGCACAAGACAGAGATATCTGTTTTTCATTAGTCCCTAGTGCCTTCAGTTGCTCTGGTTTGCTAAAAAAGAAAATTTACAGTGGAAATTGACACACTGTGTTATCCTACTTCTGTGAGTGCTTGTGTTTCATGCATGTAAACACATTTCTTGCCCAGCTGACATGTCAGGACAGTGGAGAGATATGGACCTGATGGATAGTCAACAGCTTAGTGTCTGGATGGAGATCAATGATGAGTGCTCTCCCCCAGCAGCCCATATTGAGAAGAGAAAAGAGAAAAGAGAAAGAGAAAGAGAAAGAGGACTAGGGGGATCTTCTCCTCTTCCCTGTGACAGTAGATACAGTGAGGTGAGATGATATGCTTTCATGGAAAATGACTTGCCAATGGCTCATCTGCAGCAAAAGAGGATGAAGAAGTTGGCTTTCTGGATATGAAACTACACCAATATTAGACAGTGATGAAGGATATCTGTGGTGGTGTTCGCAGGGGTCCCAGGACGAGGGAAGAGATGAGAATCTTGACTCCGTGTTTCAGAAGGCTGATTAGTTATTTTATGATATATATTACATTAAAAGAAAATGAAACTACACTAAAGAAAGAGAAAGCAGACATCAGAAGGCTAGCAAGGAAAAGAATGGATTGATAATAAGATCTTATGACTGCTCACAGCTTTGACACAAGTGGCTGTCATTGGTTATCAAGTAAAATCAACTCACATGGACCAATCAAAGATGCACCTGTTGCATTCCACAGCAGCAGATACTTATTGTTTACATTTAGTTTCTGATGCCTCTCAGCTTCTCAGGAGAAAAATCATGTCAAAAGTATTTTTCATAAAATATGTCTGTGACAGATATCACTCTTTACCGTCCTGCATCATCATACTTCACAGGCTCAGAACTGTTAAGTGCTACAAGAACTTTAAGTTACAGCATCTGTAAGAACTTGCTGCAGTATATTGAGTTGATTTGGAAGCTGTCATCTTTACCTAAGTCCACACATGTAATTACTAGATGATTCAGAAGAGCCTAAAATACCATAGCTCAAAGTTTAGACTGAAGCCTGGAAAGAAAAAAAAGCAGTGGATATAACAATATTCTTCTGTTACAACTGCTGTTTAATCTGACATTGATGACTATTTTATTTAAATCTTTTTTTTTCACAGGTTCAGCTAGTTAGAATTCCTTTTTCTTAGAAGAATTGCAAAGAATGCACTTAGACACTGTATTCCTACCTTGCTACGCTTTGTGCAATATTCCGTCTAGCACTTTCTTCCCTTCTGCAGCAAGCCAGATTATTTTGCTGAATCAGAATAAAAAGTTTATAGAAGCCTGTCATAAACAGTGTGCCAATACTTGGAAAAATGCAGTGTTAAGAGTCTAGTATCTTGAGAGCTCCTTTTTTGCATAGCTGGCTTCTAGACCTTTAAAAAGCTTTGGTGGGTATATCAAATAATATTTAAGATGTAAAGAAGCCAGAAACACCATACACTTGGAGTTAGATCAACATTTAAAAAGCCATCTTTTAAAACATAAGGAAAGGGATTGACCTCTGGAGCTTACATGATTCAATGCTAACATTTCAACTTTCTTCTGCTGTTGAGTTCCCCTGGCTTTAAATATCTTTAAAATAAGCTTTCCAGATTTGGCACTGCCTGGTTTTGGTTGCATCTGAGAAACCTTACACACGTATTGTCAAATAGGCAATAATATGAAATAATTTGAATGAACTGTTGTTTGAATGTACTTCTCAGCTAACATTTGACTCTTGAATACATTTGGAATACAGATTCTTGTCTGTGTTTTGTTGATCTCATCACAGGTTTTGAAGTCACTAAAGAGGAAGTCTGAGCTTTCCATTTTTCTATAGTCCTGAACTTGACTGCTATTTTCTTACAGACTTTCAAAACTTCTTACAAACTGAGAAACTGAAGAAAAAGGGTTGGCTACATTGGCGAGTGGGTACAAATGGAGATCCATGTTGTTTTGTCTTCTTAAAAAGGATTTATTCTGTGATACAGCCCTAAGCATTCCCCTCCCTATCCACCAAGGTAATTGAGCAGAAGAGAATCAAAAGATCTAACAAGGCTCAGAAAATTTGCAATCCTAATTCACAGATGCACTGTCTAATTGCTCTGGAATATCTCCAGGTCAAAGGAATTCAGACAGCAGCTTCTCACAGATGGCACATAAAGGATATCAGAGAAGATACTTGGATTAACTTCCTCTTCTCCCCACTCTGTTTCCACAACACCATTGTGTTGTGTCATTCCTCTGAAAACACCACACCCATGCCCACATCATCCCCCAGATTTCAACCTCCAGTGCAGTAAGTGGAATCAAGGTGAAGAGTACAATTTCATCTGTGTAAAGAGAAAGGTGCACACATAATACAGTATATGTGTCTGTGCATGGCAGCTGGGTTTCTTTGTGTAAAAGCTGCCTGTTGGCTTCCTCTACCTATTCAAAACAATGGCATTTAGGCTTGTCAGGAGTCCACAAGTGTCTTCTAGTCTCAAGTAGCAGTCTTAATTTTCCTAGTGTCTGGCTTCTCTAGGACATCTAGAGAAGGTGCTCTAAGGGAAATCTAAAGTTCAAGTCCATATTTTAGTTCAGATAAGGACTGAAAGAGATGGAGTTGAAAGAAAACGTAATGTTATAAAGAGAATGGGCATTAAAATGGTTTTAAGAGAGAATAAATTAATCATACAGATTTTTAGGGATAAATTTAGCGGTTAGTTAAGCTCTTTTTGAATAAGATTATCTATTTGTGCTACAAGAATGATGTTTCTTAAAACTGGAAGGCCTACTTTTAACCAAGTATTGAACATTTAGCACTCCCATTTTCTGCCTGCCTCCATTCATATGCTGAACTAGCTACTCTTCAACATAACCCAGTTTGACTCTTGAGTCTCAGTTTGCAGATCAGTGTTTCCAGTGGGTTTTTTTCTGCTGGTCTGTATGCAAGCTTTTGACTTGGTCTTCATCTTCTTTAAATAGTAACAAATGAATGTGATGCATTTCAAGGTCGTTTAGTTGAATCTTATAGGTGTAATATGGATTTTTATCAAGAATTAGATAGATTTGGGGGAATGACAAAAGTGATAGAAGAGTTTAGTCCCTGAACTCTTGCATACTGAAGTTGTGATCTGCAGTCCAGAAAATTGGTACAAATACTCCACTTGACTTTTTAGAAGTTTCATCAGGAGTTTAAGCAATTCACCCATGAATAGATAGCGAAATAAATTAAAGACATAAGCAGATTTCCCTGCCTTTTATATACAGGTTATGAAAAACTCATTTTGAATTTTTATCCAAGGACATTTAGGCTAGACATGTCTGTCAGTCATTGCAGTCTAAAAGATTAATTTAACACTGATGGTTTACAATCTGTTTTCCTCCCTCCATTTTTGAGAGATTTGATATTCCATTGACTGGCTTTTAGTAACCACTATAAGCCAATTAATCTCTTTATCTCCATTACTATAAATGGGTCTTTTCTACTAGGCAAGCTTTTCTATCACATTAATACGTTCTCATTTTCTTTTTGAAAGATACTACCTAACAGTCAGTTCTTAAATTGCTTAGATACAGTGGATTTTTGCAACTGAGTAATTTTGGTCTTCTTTGAGAAATCCATAGCATACAGAAATAATGTTTGTTTAATAATGCAGCTGTCCATGAATTACTGCTGTTCATTGTTTTACAGTATAATGCAATATTTATGCTGAAACAATGATGAAGACTGAAATGTTAAACTCATAGAATGAGAGACAGAAAAATGAGGAATAAAGTACTGATTTGTGTTTAAGAATAATTAGAACAAATTCATGTCTAGAGGCTTGAAAAGAACAGTGAATTTGGGAATATGCAATAACCAAGTCTTTGATCAAAACTGGAAGCAAACTTCTTATGAATTTCTACATGAGATAATTATATCCACAGTGCTGCTCACAACATGTACACTTCTGTTCCTGTAATTGTATTTTATCTTTTGCAAGAAGGGAATGTTGTCTTACATAATTTGTGACTATTTCTATTATACTTGGACCTCACAGTCTTTACATTATTGTTTGTTTGGTTTAGTTTTTTGAGTAGTCTGATGGATTACAGTGAATCAAATGCCCACATCTAGTTAACATTGCAGTATTTATATAATTTTACATATGGACATGCTTTCAAGAAATTCAGTCAAGACCTGTAATGTTAATGCCTATTATTATGAGGTTACAATATTTGCGCTGGAAGTTTGTGTTTTGTCACTCATACTTACTTCACAAAAGGTTCAGGATACTCAAATAATAATTTCACGATTCATTTGATAGTATTTTGCTGCTGAGAATGTGCTATGATGTCTTTAGAAATGATTTTGCTTTCTGGAGATCTAGCAATGTTAATGGGAAGTTAATATTGTCCAGAAAACACTTGGATAGCTTTCCTTAAATAAAGTTATGGGAAGGCAGAATTAGCCAGCTGTGTTAAAAATATGGGTTGGGAGATAAACATGAATGGGCATGTTGAGACAAAATAAGCCCAAGATGCCAAGTTCTGCTCTGAAATAAAATTGAATTTAGCAGAAATTTACTCTTTAAGCTCATCTCCCTTTTAAAATGACACAGGGTCTGCCTGCATTCAGGACACATACTCAAAGCAAGGTCTCTCTTTTATCTAGAGGCCACAAGGGTTGAGAAAGGTCATTAAAAATTGTTCTGTCTGGCTTTCAAAATATAAAACATTCATGTTTTATAGCTGGCATCACCTCCACAATCTTTAGTTGCTCTAGTGATTACTCAGTGGATTTTCTCTATTTAAAAAAGTTTGGAAATGCAGTTCTGATCCCATTCCTGTTAATGGTAATATTCTGCAAATGTAATTCTTTCTACTGAGGGAGAAAACAGGAAAAACTTGTCAGTATTTGTGGTTTATTTCCAGTTCCTACACTAAGATGGGCTGGAGCCACAGGTCCTGTTCCTTTCCTCAAAACAAGCTCTCCTCTATTGAGTTACTCAGCTGGTAGCTCTGGCAATTTCCCAGCCAGGCTGAATTCACACAGTGGAGGAAGAAAGTGTGTGGTGGGGGAATTTGCACACAGAGCCTTTTGTTTTGCTCAGCAAGCTGTCTCAGGCACAGAGGCTGGATCTAGGTGTAGTCTTTTCACTGACCAAAGCAAGCCCTTCCTCTGCCAGCTCCATTTACTAATGGCTTCCTCACTGGGTCCTTCACAAAACAGGCAGTGCAAAAAAAGAGCAAATCCCATTGCTTCAACTGTCCTGCTGAGGGGAAGAAAGAGAGGAAATTTCTGTGCTCGGGTCCCTTGATAAATACAGGTTTTCAAGGCTACAGAAATGTCCACTAATATACAAGTATAGCCTCTGGCTATTTGACCACTCTAGAAATCCAGACATTAACTTACGGGAAGTTATTGAATGAGGAATTTTAACTTGAAGAGTACTCACATTTCCCAGAGAAGCTTTCACATCCCCATTATGTGTGATGTTCACAGAGGAAATTCTGTCCTTGTTCCATATGTTATCTGCAAAAATCCTGTATAGATATGCAGGAATGTATGAGTTTTCATGTGAAGTTTTTTTTGCTCTGGCACAACACTGTATTTGCAAATTGGTCAATTTACATGCTTTATAGGAACACGTAGAGATAATGTAAGGATATATTTGCATTTAATATGCCCATGAATTTTTTGTTAACTGGAAATAAGCTCTCTTACTCAACTTAAAAATTGCTGAATGTGGACTTGAGGCTAAAGAAGTCAATGGGAGTATTTCCATGGACTGAAATAGGCTTTGAATTAGGTCTTGGGTTTTTATAATTAGATTTCTTCATATAAAGCTCTTTAATTGGTACAGTGTGTTCCTTTCTTGAGTGAGGAAAAGTGAAATTTTATTTAGTAGCAATTATTTAAATATCACAAGACGTGATGTGTAATTGGAAAGGGAAGTGGGGAATATGGTATGACAGACAAACAAATATAAAAACAATGAATGACAAACTGGATAGGTAACTTTACTTTGGTACAAACAGAAAGAAATGTTCTTCATCCAGGGATGAGAAGTAGTGTAACTATCTTGGTGTTTATACACATCTAGGAGGTAAAGGGTAACACTTTTTTTTTTTAATTTTTATATGCTTATAGGGGCCAAGGATGCAGTGAAAGTAATTCTCCCTAGGGTGAAAAAATTATTATCTACCAAGTAGTAGTAATACAAACATTCAGAAACTGTGGCTGTGGTTAAAAAATGATGTCAGAAAAACTCAGTTTTATCTGTATCTCCTCTAACACAAGAAACCATGTTGAAGGTTGAATAAATTAATGAGATTCTAAGAAATCATTGGCTTGCATTTCTTTAAGAGATCTTCTTATAGATTGAGCCTTTATGGTACATGCTTACAGGCCTTTCTCTGTAGACCTGCATGCTGGAGTCTTCTTAAGGAAATAAATAGATTAAGATTGATATGCCTATGTAACAATTGCCATAGAACTTGGGATTGAAAAAAATAATTGTGTGACTTGCAATAAAGTCATTTACATGAAAAGGAGATTTTCCAATGCTCCCTAAAGACAGACAAAATCTGGAGTTGTCCTGTGGAAAGTTTGTTATGTAGCTGCCAATAATTCATTTTAGTTACGAGGTTGTATTTCTCATTAGCTTTTTTTGGAGATCATAATAAGGCCATGGTTAAGTGGAGCAGAATTTATAGCTGAGTTGTGTAAGCAAGATTCTAGAAAATGATTTGTGAAAGGCATTGGAAATGAAAGCCTAGAATTTAGGGTGGATTTGGGCAATGTGTCTGAAATATTTAAAGGTTTCTTGCCCTACCTAGGTTCTTAGAACAGATGTACCAGCCCATCAGTGATGAGCACTGTTTCATTTAAACACAAGGGAAACACGTATCAGCTGTAACTTAGCTGACAATTTTGTTGCTGGGTGGAAGAAACCTCGCTGACAGCATGGTGTTACACTTGTCCTGTTGCAGAATTCTCTGAAGTTCCTAACACTGAAACACATCCTACTAAAGGGGATGCTGCTCTCCATGGGTGATTAGACTAATTCAGGATGGTAATTCATATATTTCTTAGAGAAAAGCATGATGTGAGCTGAGAACTAAAAAATCCAAATTTTTCTGACAGGAGCTTTTTTCAGTTAACTGCATGCCCAAGACATTTGACAAGCTTGTGCTACCAACTTCTTTATGAATCTGCATGCCATAAGAGATGCTTAATGGTGGGTAATAAGTACATCAAGCTGAATCTGATATAATGGACAGATAGGGTCATCCTTGGTTGCTACAGTTAGGTGATTACCCATCTGTTCACTGATTTGAGGAGGACTGAGGTTTTGTTGTTGCTTCCTGTAGGAAAGAGAGAACCCAAGATCTGCGGCTGCCTAGGGCTGTTTGACAAATAGCTAAAAGTTCATTCTGTGACTAATGACTAGAACCTGATCATCTTCTCTAGATTCTAGACCCAGTCAGCTCTGCTGGGACTTCAGGTATAAAAATACAGGGAGTTAATAAAATACCGCTCCTCTTACATAGCAGTTCAAAACACACTGTGTGAAATGCACTAAATAAGAGCTGCTCATGCTGAATTTGTTTATGAAGGAACCTCACTGGGAAACAGCTTTCTGTGAATCTTCTTCCTGTGAGCTCTAATTGCAGTGTGAAAATCCTTTGAATGGGAATATGAAGACTGTTGTCTGAACAAAGGGGAGGAGGCAGTAAAGGTGAAGGAGAAAACTTGGTACTTTTGTGTAAGAGGGAACATGTCTGGAGAAGCAATGGAGAGAAAAGCTGGCAGAAAAGCCAAGCCATTTTTTGTTAGATAAGAGTGAAGCCACCAAAAGAACAGGTTCTCCTAAGTACACACTGTGAAGTAGTAGAATTAAAAGAGTGATGATAATGATTAGGTTATGTGGCACTTCAATGTTGACGAGTTTCTCTGTTTTTCCACTCTCTGTTTTGGTTTAAATTCACAGGTAATCCTAATACTTTTGGTCTTGTTTAAAATGTAGAGCAAGTGGGCAATACTAAACCCCCTCTCCATCCTGTTTTAAAAGGACCCAAGCACAGTCACAGTGACAAAACAAGTCCTGGCAAAAGGCCTAGACACTGCCTACACATTGCTTAGCAGGTAGACTGGCTGGCATCTCTAAACTAGCCTGTCCAAAGTTGGCTGATATTAACTCAGGCATGGGCAACACTTTTAAATGTAATGCAAAAAAATTGTTTTTGAGACTGTAAACTACAAGAAGGAGAAATTACCAGCCAGACTGTCAAAGGAATAAATAACATGCACCATATATTCTTGACATTACACAATAAATTAGAAAGTGTAATATAGTTATTGGCACTTAGCTCTTCCATCCAGTGTGGGAAAAGCTCCATACAGCTTCAACAGTGTTATCCCACCTCCAACTGTGTGCTCTGACTGTAGACCATAAAATAAAGTTACTCTCTGTTGCTGCCTCTATCTCCTCCAGAGTAATACCTAAATATATAAAAAACTCAGAGAAGGTCCAGAGGGGACCTACAGGGGAAGGTGCTCAATTCTGGCTGCTTTTTCTGTCAGGGAGGTGGGAGATGTCTGGTAAAATCCATGCTCAAACTGGAGCAGAATAAGACTGCATTTTAGCAATCAACAGCATTTGAGTATGTTCTTTGCCAGCTGCTCTACTGTGGGCTGGGAATGCCGCTAAGGAAAGAGTTTCTGTGTCTGTGAAACTGTTTCAACAGAAGTGTAACTGGAGTGCAGCCAACTCCACAAAATATCTTCTCATGTTATGAAAAACAAATAAAAAGAGTCTCAGGCAACCCTTGTTCTACAGCACCTAAAAGCCTGCTGGAAGGTGCTTGAAAAGTCAAAACTGAAACCCTTACATTAGAGAAATTCAGGAACTGAACACTGAAAATGCATCCAGGCAGGAGGATGGGAGATCTGTAAAGTGAACAGATACAAATTTCTAACATTTCAGTCCACTCAGCAGAGTTCAGTGAGATAAGACTCCTATTAAGCAGAGAAAGCAAATTGTGGGGGTATTGGATATGAGAACTGGCATTAGAAATGCAGTGACTTGACTGGCAGATTTCCAGCATCTCCCCACACCCCAGGCAAAGCCTCACAAGCAGTGCAGTATCTGAGTCCAAATTTTAACTGAAACACTTGAGCTGCCTCTGATTTGGGCATGACATTGTGAGCATCTCCAGTTAAACTGTGCGGCCTTTTCTAAGCAACTCAAGCAGAAGCTCACCAGTGTAACCATTCATTATGCAAATAGAGCTGACCTTAATAAGTAGGTTGCCCAGTGAGGAAGCAGACAGGCTTTAATGACTTTTGAGTTAGACTAGTAACCAACCATTAAACAAAATTTACCTGCCAAATATTTCACAAGTGAAATAGTTGTCTGTACCAGTTTGATCCAGGAAAAGGATTTCTGATATACCTCGGAGAAAATTATGTTCTGTCTTTAGTATGTAACTTCTAGTTTGTGACATTCCTGAAATACCAGCAATTGTAATTACTGAGCTTGATTGAATAATATGTGGTTCTTTGGAAGACCTGCAATATAACCTGTAATGTCTAATTTAAACTTAAAAGCTGCCTCTGAGCTATGTTTTCGTGTCTTGTCTTCCAAAAAAGCATTTCTTATTCCACTTTTATATTGTAGACAAATGCCCATACTCATCTGCTTTAATGCCATGTGCCAGCTGTAATACAGGTTGCTGTCAAAGGTGATGCATCATATGAAGGTGTACCTGGAGAGCACTGCACCACTATACAGAAAACATACCGTGGTGAGAAGAGTGGTCCTAGACGTTGGATACATTTTAAGGAATATCTCTTGAATGAATGTGAGAATTTTGCACACTACAAAATTCAAAATTCTTTTATGATATAATTAAGAATGTTTAAGGACTATGTGCTGACTTTATCTGACACTTTTCTATGGTATATGCTTATAATAAAAAACCATTACTTCATCTTATCTCCTGATCTTAATCCAAAACCTGTGTAGCCATCCAGTGTGTCATTTGATATCCTCCTTCCCAAAAATGCTTCCACTTTTCACTTGGATTGATTTTAACTGTGTGCTTCTGTAGGACTTCCATCAGCATCTTATTCCATTAACTTAAATGGGTTTCTCTGAATTACCAATATGATGAACTCCTTCAATTTAACCTGCCGTGACTTTGAGTGGCCAAGTACCTTGTGTATATAGTTGCATCTAAGGTTCTGTCCTTACATGGTTTTCTTTTTCTAAATGGTGTATTCCAGGCCACACTGAGCTAAGCTCCTTACTATTTATTTTTAGCTTGACCTGAAATCAGCTGCTTGCTGGCATGCTTCTGCATCAAGAGAACTAAGACTTGTCATACCCAAGCAAACCTACAGCTCTTCTAGCCCAGTGTCCTGCCACTGACAAGGACCACTATATGAATGCTTAAAGTCTGGGGACTTCCTGAACTGGTGGTTGCATCTAGTATGTTAATAGCCCCTGATGGACCTTTCCCCCATGTAGTTATAATTCTGGCATTTAGAGTGTCCTGTGGCAATGGATTCCACACCATAAATTTACATTATTTTGAGAAGTACTTTGTGGCTTCCCTTTGCTTAAAATTTGACCCCCAATGGTTCCACTGAATGTTCTCTTCTTGTGCAAAATACTCACCACTATTCACTCTCTTCATGTTTTTTATGGTGCTGCCATTGTTTTTGTGTCAACTACATTTTAAGAACCTTGTGTTTTAAATGCTTTCTCGCTGTGACTGGATTTGGTGTCAGAATTAAGGATATACTTTTTTTACACAATAGGACACCAAAAATTAAAATTTTTATAATATTTATAAATATTTTATAATATTATAGGATAAAACTCCTCTGTATTTAATGGACTGAAACTTCACAGAGTCTATTGGCAGTTTGTTCTCCACAAATGACATGGATTTCCCTATTTAAATAATGATTATGACTTAGTAAGTTTATATATTCTTCAAAAGAAGTCAGTTTCATCTGCAGAAGTGTTTTTATTATCCATCCTTTTCATGGTACATTTGTCTTGTTTATTCTCTCAGAACACAGCTGTAATATTTCAGCTTCCCTTCAGTTCCTATGGATTCAATGGCCATTATAAAAAAAACATGTAAGACACCTCTCCTGTTAGGTTCAAGCCTTTTTGACTAGTAAAATAATATTAGAGGGGTAGACATCAGTTGGTATATGTCTTGTTTTTAACAATTTGGTAAATACATTTCAATAGATTGCATGCTACACTGAATTTCTGTCACCTGAAATTTTTCTGTCACAACTAAAGAGAGCAGGCACTTTGGTAGCACTGGTTCAACTTCATTGATAATATAGCTCTTGATGACTTTGAGACTAGTTTCAAATGTAAATAATATTTAAGAAAGTTATGATCTATGGAGAAGAAACACCAGGATTAATATCAAAATATCAAAGCCAGCATCAGCACTTAACTCTAACTACCTAAACCCCCCCTTAGGATTTCATTTCCAAGTTCGTCTTTTAATTCCTTCATATGGCTCTGACATTGAGAAACTCTAAAAAATTACAGCAATGCTTTTCTACACAACAAAAGAACCCTACTTTTTTATTATTCAGGATACATACCTAGAGACTCAGAATGCTGATTCCCATTTGTAATAAATTTTAATATTTTTTTTCCCCTCGGTCTCAGAATAGGGTTAAAAAATTTTTTATAATGATGGAACATTTCATTGACTAACACCAATACCTTCTTCAAAACTTCTTGGATTTGAGAGCAATAGTTGTTTGTTTCATATAAAGTGTCTGGAATACTTTGAATTTTTTGAAAAAAATTGAATACTTCTTGCATTCAGGGACTCTGGGAAGACAGTATTTTTATTATTTCTATTTCCATATTTACTCTTCCTTTTTAGCTAGCTGTAATGACTTGCTAATATCTCTTGCAAAAGTAGTAATTTACACATATTTTAATGTTGAAAATTGCCAACCATGTGAAAGATGAGAAGCTGACACAAGGCACAGAGAAAATGTGGGCAAAATTACAGGTTTCAAGCTGTGGGATTGTGAAAGGACTGTTTTTTGAACAAGCGAAAGGTTTTTAAAATATGAGTAGTAGCTTTAAACTCTACAGATAAGCACAAATACAAAAACTTTGATAAACACATGATTAAAGAAATATCCTAAACAGAGTGTTCCTCATGAAATGGATTTTCCTTACTTTTTGTGTCATGTGTGTAGGTGAGGTTTGCTTGGCAAATGTTTAAACAGAAACACATACACAGTCTGTTTTCCCCATTTCTCCAGTGCTCTCTTTTTTCTTTTGTTACCCATTTTTCTTTAATGACCTCTGACAGCTAACACAGACGAATTTTTTGTCTCATGCTCTGAATACAGATGTTATGGTACTAGAGGAAATCTACTATGTACATACCTATTTATTTGGCAGAAAAATTAAAAGAAAACATTGTTGATGATGGCAGCTTTCCTTTCAGGAATTCAAACAACAGCTAATCACTTGATCACCTGAAATAAACTCAGGCATACCCATGTCTGCTACATTGTTTATTTACTATGGAAATATTTTCTCTACTGTCTAGCCATGCACTGGCTGTGCAGCACAATCATTTTCCTGTTATGGCCATTAATATTCAGGACAAATATAAAGTATTCATAGATCACATTGTATCTTTACTGTTACAGTAAGCAAAAATATGAAAAAAATCACTGCCCTTCAAAAGACAAACTGGTGGTTTCAGGCTGGTTGGAGATGCCAGAAGCTCTAAAGAGCTGAATGATGCTTTCTGGTAGTTTTAGCAGAAAGGTAAAAAAATTCTGTGCAAAGAGAGCTTTAACCTTCAAGCTTTATAGATGGTCCCTTCATAGTTGTTTTGAGTCATGTTGGCAAGGTGGCTTCAGAAAGCTTTTGCTCCCTTTCTCACTCAATAGCTATTTCATCCTGTGGCACAAGCCCAGACTTTGAAGTGCTAGAAGCTAGTCAAAGAGTAGATTTTCTGCTTACAGGAACAATTTCCAGAGAGACCTGAATAAAAATACTCTGCTTCAAACTAACTCTGAACAGAGGGAGGGTTCTGGTCCAAATTTTGCTTTCTGGTTTTACCTAGAGTTCTCCCAAGGTATTACCTTAACTATGCCCCTTATCCCAACAATATATGTTCCAGAATAGTAATTTTGTATGTAAAAAAGTGACTTTTTTAACTAAATGAATTTAATCATGGCAATATATATGTGAGCTAGATTGCTACAGTGGGAAGATGATTAAAAACTCAGGGTTTTTTTTTGATACTTGAATATGTATTTGTTTTTATAACATTGTTTCAGTTTATGGACTTGTTTTGTTGATATGGATTATTTAGTACAGTTAGTTATCAGATACGTATTTACAGAATCCAATTAAAAAAGAAAGAATCTCAAACACAGAACAAGATTAAGCTGATGAAGACTAACTTCTGAAATGCCTATTGTCATGTCTGGGTATTAAAATAATATTTGGGGATTTTTTAGCTTTGCAGAGATAACTGGGCATCATCTTGGTTGGAATCTCTTCCACATGTAGTGTGGATATGAACAAATTTTCTTTTATGAGCAGATGGAAGAGAATTTTGTTTGTTTTGGAATGGGAAAGACAAAAAGGGGTGATGAGCAAGCCATATGTAAATGTAATGTGAAACGTCTGGGGCATGACTTTGCACTGCTCCAAGTATTAAAATAACCCCTAGAAACTGGAGGAAAAAAAGTTACTATTGCTGATCGATTTTGCTCACTGTTTTCTTGATGCCAGTGTGTGGAGTACAAATACTCCTGCAGAGAATCTCCTTTGCTTCTGCTTTCTGGGAGCCTTAATGAATAGTCCGAAGAGCTGTCTATACAAGGGGTGGTTGCAGCTATGTTCACTCTTCCTGGGTTTCTTCTCTTGCTAATTGCGCACCGTGATGTTCTTTCTGCCTTGGAGTGGCAGGCTAATGAAGTTGTTTCACAGCAGAATTATCCCAAAGGCATGAGGAAGGGATTAAAACATAGAGAGTTAGAAATGCCAGCTCTTGGTATAGAGCACCGCTACTACCATTGCATGATCAACAGTGCTTGCCAAATTCACTGAATTTGGCACAGGGCTCAATGAGCACCTATAACTCTGGGCAATGTGGAAATCACATATAACTTCCAATGCCATTTTGTTGGCATTAGACACAAGCACACAATCACAAATAGATGTTTTGAAATTTGCTCTATAGGTTTTGAACAGTTCTGTGGGAATTATTCCAACAATTTTCTGGTTTTGTTTCGTCAGGATATGTGCTCTATTACTGGCTTTGCTTTCTGCCTCCTTCCCTTTTTCAGGGGTCACTACTTTAAAGGGACACGATGGATACTTAAAACCAAAGGGGCAGAAGTAGGACAGTTTTATTAATATTCTAAAAATACAGAGCTTTATTTATGAAGTGTGTGAAGTATTTTAAAAGACAGTCTCAACACTTTAATTTTTATTGCCACTTGTCTCCAGTTTCTGCAAAAAAAATTTTGACACTATACAAAGGTGCCTTTGTGGCCTGATGCTGGCCAAACCTAAACTTCAGATTCTAGCTGTTAAATCCAGTTATACAAGACCTGTGTAAATTTTCATTATATCCATTACAACTGATTTTGCACAAATGGGCATTTCAGATGAATAAAAAGGAAGGCCCAGAGAAAGCCTAACTATTCAAAAAAATTTCTACTACACATTTCAAAAGAGTAAGTGTGTTACTTGGTGTCACTGGCTGTACTCCATCTTGTGTAATTAGATTTTGCCTACATGAAATTCCCCCTGTAGTTCTAACAGGATATATTTATTTTTTACTTCCCGCAGGAAAGCCCGTGCTAATTTATATTAGCTGAGTTCTGGTCTAGAAATGGCAAAATTTCATGTTAGATAACAGTGTTCTATTCATAAAAACCATTTGAGCATGTCAAATGTTTTTTGCAGACTTTTGGGATTCCCTAAATAAAGGAAATTCCATCTGCCCTGCTTTAAATTCCTAGCCATGATACTATAACCATGACCACTGAGCTATGGGCTCCACCTGATTGCTGTGTGATATGTAAAAAATTCAAAAACTGTCTGATCCTATCTAATACCTTTGAATTCAGTGTGAAGGTGTGATGGGGGCATGGCCTTCCTTGATCAGATTTGCATCACGTTTTGGCCGGTGTAATATTTCTGCCAGTACTTGCTTGCAGGTCAAGCTCTTTCCTCATCTCATTAGCTACCAGCTGATGATGTCCAGAAGTCTTGAAGGCTTGTATCATTAATTGGTTTCTCCTTTTCTTTTGATTAGGGTGGTTTTGTGGATATTTAAGCATGCATCTGCTTGGTGGTGTTAATCTCTAGTTTACTTTGAATTAATTGAGGACAACATTAATACAATTCGACAAAAAAGATTTTGCATAGTGCTTTACATTGCTACACTGGTAAATTCTTTAGACACAAAGGCAAAGGCAGTAGAGTGGACTTTTCAAATTAGTTTTAAGGAGTAAAAAATTTGGGATTGTGTCTTTTTTTTATGTCTCAGTCACCTGTGGTTGTATATACCTGCCTAATGGCATGCTCTGTTCTAATCTTCTGGTCTCATATAGAAGCAGTGGCCTAGTAGGTTTTAGTTTTGTTTATTTTTGAAACATATCATGGAAATATATATTCTTTCTTCTTTCTTCTGGAGCCAGGTAATATTCTTTAGGATTATGTAGAGTGCAGTGCACAGACAAATGTATTGCCACAGCAGCTGGAGAAATTTTATCCCCTGCTGGAGTCTTTCAATGTGGTTTCCTCATCAGTCCAAACTATGAGCATGTGGCACTGTACTAGGCAAATCCATGAAGAAATTTCACCCAATACTTATTGCAAAAAAAATATTGCAAAAAACCCCCTCCACCACTTAAAAGCTCAAACATTTGCCCACACCTGCCCCATTTTGCAATGTAAAACTTTCCAAAGAATTACTATACTGTCCTCAGCACCTTGCATTTTTCCCTAATAATCTTATTTTTTTAATTTTAAACATGTCTGTTTTGGAGTTAGAGTTCTCTCTGCAGAGACCTAATGTACTTTTATCCTGTAGGCTTTGCTCAGGGCACCCTGAGGTCTTCTCTGCCTACTGTTCTCCCTCAGCTGGCTGAAATCAGAAGAGTGCTGGCTTTGGTAATGAATAATCACGAATTTATTCAGAGATGAAAATAAATAGAGGGTGCAACCATGTCTCTAAAAAATAAAGGTTGCATCTATTCAAAAGACACTATCTGTTTAAGGAATATGTATATTCCCAAATCAGCTCCCATATGTTTAGGAAAAATACTGATGAGGGCTGTGCAACATCACTTCCATTGTGGTAAATAGTGGTGAGAGAAAGGTGAGATGTAGGACTGGAACTTGTGAGAACCAATTATTTTTTTAGATGTTTTCAAATGCGTGAACAAGGGCTATGAATTTACCTACAGATACTTTCAAAACTTATTCAGAACTTTAATTCATCTGAGTTTGGTCAACCACTTATTAGATATGCACTATCTTTATCCATGCTTGGACAATAGAAATTGTACATATTAAAATCTGCCCAAACACAACATAAGGCTGTTTGCTTTATTCCACTTAAGATTGTTCTATCTTTTTCTTCCAGGATGCTAATAATGAGGAATTCTGTCTTCCACTGAAGGTTTAGTATCAGGATGTTTGCACTACTAGAAATGCTGCCAGTGGATTCTCTTAGTGGCATCTTCCATAATTTTGCTTAATAGAACCATCATAGGCTCAGCAGGAATGTGATATATTTTGAGTATTTCTCCAGAATACAGTTATTTTTATATGGTGTTCCCTACTCACCTGGGAAAAGTTCCTGCTTTTATAAAGAAGGAAAAGCTAAATGGCAACTTGGACCACTACACTTTATGTTATTAATGTGCGCAGCATAATTCACCTCTGAAAATGAAATTCTGACACAGACTTCCATGGGACCTTGAACAATTTACTTAAATTTTATTTGCCTCAGTTTCTGAATTTCAAAGGTAGACATCTACAAACAATGTATAACTTATTTAAAATGTGTTTTAAAAAATGGACTGCGGAAAATTTCAGGAAACGAAATTATTGTAATGTCTCTCCAAGCAGTCATTACTTGTACGAAGCAAGCACTGTAATACTAGACATTTCATGCCTGAATTCTAAAGAGATTTAACCAGTCCCAGGTTTTTCTTTCAGAATTTCTTGCATGGAGACTGGCTTTTAAAGTCCCTTGGTTCCAGTACCTTCCAAGAATTTCCTACAAGTAGCTCTTCACATATTTTCATGCAGACTTTTAAAATTTCCACTTTGCGTATAGAGATGGGGGAAATGTGTTAGTTCTAAAAATTTCTAAATCAGAAACTACCACCTTTGTTGGCAGTGGGAAAGTCTGGGGTGGTTTATTTGCATCCCAAAGATAGAAATAATCAAGACAAAACTGGATTAAAAAAATAAGTACTAGAGTACTTATTGGAGTCTGCATTAGAGAAAAATTTCCTGATTTTCTTTGCTTGGATTGCAAAACATTTCCAGAGTACTTGGACCAGACTCTGTTTAGAGTAAAGTAAATCATCAAATATGCTCTGCTCTGGGAGCAGGAACTGTGTGCTCCACCTGCTCAGAAGGGCTCAGTCCGTGGGGATGGAGCTGACAGTTTTCAGTAACACTCCTGGAGTTAGTGAAGGATGAAAATAATTTCCTCAGCACCAGCTGCTTGAGTCCACTGTTGCCGTCAGGCCTCCCTCACTGGATGAGCTCCAGGGATCCTCCAGTATGGCCCAGGACCTCACTTCAAGCCCCCAGGGCCACCAGCCCTTGCCCCAGGAGTGCCCCAACCCTGTCTTGTCTCTTGTTAATATATTGTTGTTAATATAATCTTTTAAATTCATTAAGGATGCCTTCTTCTGATTAAACTGAATCTCAGTTGTTGCTACTATACTCTTTTAGCTCAGTTCATTGAGCTGAAGTACTGTGAGACTTGGGTGTGCCAAAAATTCCCTAATATTTGTTGTCTGAGTTGTGCATGATGACCATTATCAAGTATGTGAGGTCTGGATCTAAGGCTTGGGATGGAGCTAATGGCCTCATCCTGCCTGACATGTTAAATGAAAGGCTTTGTTGTATGGTGCAGTAATTTATAAGGTGAAAGAGGAAAGAA
Source organism: Calcarius lapponicus (assembly GCA_039654755.1). Classification (NCBI taxonomy): domain Eukaryota; kingdom Metazoa; phylum Chordata; class Aves; order Passeriformes; family Fringillidae; genus Calcarius; species Calcarius lapponicus. The sequence goes on from CM077464.1 coordinate 102,866,262, forward strand.
ATGGGGTTCCGTTGAATCTAACAAATGTGTACATGTGGCAACTTTCATTTTGTCATGCTGCTTTTGTGAGAGGAATGCGCTGACCTTAATGACCTCTGCTTGTGTAGTGCTGGTTATGTATACTCTAGATACCCTTTAAAAATCATTACCTGATTATTATTTTCATTAAACACTGGAGCTGCTGTGACACAGCAGCCTGGACAGCCTGCCCTGCTGGCACATGTATGACATGACATGAAGAGGGCATGAAATGTCTGTAGGAATTATACACTCAGGAATGAGCACCTGACATCTCTGTCATGTGTCTATTTCCTTATATAGAAAGTGTGAGTTTTGAGAAGCTGTCAGGGCAAAATAGTCTGGTCTGCATTCCTCTGAAGAGGAAAGCATGAACTCACCCTGTCTCATCACTGGCCATGACTTCTGGAGTGTTACTGCCCAGATTTTGGGGCAGGCAGGACAGAGGGAAATGGAAGTGATGAGACAGGGTCAGGGCAGTACAGCCTGTAGCAGTGCTTCCATTTCTCATGTGTGATGAGCTTTCCTCAGATCAGCACAAACCCTCCTCTGTCTCTGGATGAGCTCAGATAGCTCCTAACATCTACTAAGATAAAAGTATTTAAATTTAATTGTAGAGAGGTGTTGGGACACTGTCATCTGATGACACATGGCTCTCCCTATATGAGTGCTGCTTTTTAACCAGCTTCGTTTGGATGTTGTCACAGTAACGTGTGAATACTTTGTATCAAAAGGCATAAGAAACGGATTGTTAGAGGTGGATTGCAGGGTGTTGCAGGGTGGTTACACACTGTGCTGTGCTTGAACCTCCACCATGGTACATGATGATGCAGTGTGTTGGCTCCCTGACTGAATCACACAGAGGACAAGCCCCACTTGTTCAGTCTCTGTGTTCAGTGGCTTGTTCTTCTTCTGTAAAGATTTAATATTTTCCCCTTTGCTTCTTCCCTAAAATTACTAGTTTTTAAATTTTCTGAATTATGGATAATATTTTAAGCGTCTAAATTTAAGTTTAAGGTAGCATTTTTTTTCTAAGATCTTAGACTGTAGATACCCACAGAGTAACCCTTTACTCATTAATTTGATATAATAACCAATCTACAGCATTGTCAGTCATCCAATGATTTGTTGCTAGGAGCAGGTGGAATATTTCTTAAGGATCATGACTAAATTAAGAGAAAAGCAAACCACTACCTCAGGGATTTGTCTAGCATTATGTTTGTATGAAATAAAGGCCCTTAAAAGTTTTATTCATTTCTCAAAAAATACTTCAGTGGTATACCTTCTAACTACAATTTCTGTTTGATTTCTTCCTGAGATTCTATATGTGCCTCTTTTTTTAATTTCACCTTTTAATCTAAATTCATGACAAGAGCTGAATCATTCTGAAATAGAGACTTGTGTTATAATGATCCACTTTAACAATGAAGCTGGGGTTTCTGATTGTTGTGCTAGTTGGCAGTACCTTTTCTGGCAATTTTTCTCTAATCCATCATAAAGTTTCAGCTGACCAATTTATAATATATTTGAAAGAATTGTCACATTTTAAAATATACATTTATGATAATTTCCAAGATATTTTTGGGGGAAAAAAGTTGATTCAGGCAGAACTTTAATTTGAATGGTCAGGTTTAGATGTGAAATTTCACAAAAATGGAAATTGTCAGTAAAACATTTCATGCCTCCCTAGGCAGGATTCGCAGGATTTGGCCTGCACAGCAAGAAAGGAGATCACCTGAAAGGCTACCTTTTCTCATCTCATGTGCTGACAGTATCTCTACCAAGTTCAACTTTAGGACACCCTAGTCAGTTGAAAAGAAATAAAAATTGAAGTATTTTGGGAAAAAAGATAAAAAGGGAAGAGCATGGAGTGCTAGGTATATACAGACCTGTGAAAAAGAAAGAAGCAGTAGTTAGTGCTAAGCTTACTGTTGTTTGTCTGGTTTGCTGCAGCAGTTCAGCCTCCCCATTCCATCAGTTTGGCTGGAAGTCTGCTCTGAGAAAAGCCTTGTCATAAAGCCAACAGTAAGAGGGTGGTGCTGCACTGCACCTCTCCAGCAAAACATGTGTGAGTTTCTCCTCAAACTGTGCAGAGTACTTCCATGTGCATGAATGAATCAAGCAATACAATGATTTTAGCTGCTTGCTCTCAGCTGCTATCTGTGTTTGAATTCTTGTGGATTAACTCCTTTGGAACAGCATTGGCTAATAACCTTTGGCAGGAACATAAAAAGATTGGTGCACATCTGACTGTCTTTCATGCTGTTAGTACTCTTCACTCAAAAAGTCAGAATAATATGCACCAGGAACAAATATTTACTTTTTTCAAAGAGAACTACTTATTTCTTTTGGTCTATAATATAAGGGCATATTCTTCCTATTTCTAAATTATATTCAGAAATGGCATTTAATCTTTAAGTCACAGCAAGGTAATGTCATGTAGCAGGCATGACATCAAGGCTCTTGTGCCTGGTAGTGCCAGGATAGTGTCTTCAAAGCAGAATCACTTTTTCCTAGCTGGTGACTAGCTGAAATGTAACAGGATCGTGGTGCTGGGGGAAATTCTTGAAAGCCCAGAATAAAGGCAACTCGTGACAGTGAGCACTAGCATTCTTGATGGAAATAAAACTGGTTGGTGGCTGGGTCCAAAAAGTGGTTGTGAATGGAGTTACATCCAGCTGACATCCAGTTACTAGTGGCATTCCCCAGGGCTCAGTGTTGGGACCAGCCCTGTTTAATATCTTTATTGATGACTTTGATAAGGGGATCAAGGGCACTTTTAGTAACTTTGCAGATGACATCAGGTTGGGCAGGAATCTTGATCTTCTTGAGGGCAGGAAGGCTCTGCAGAGGAATCTGGACAAGCAGGAACTATGTGCTGAGACCAGTGGTGTGATGTTCAATGAGACAAAGTGGTGAGTCCTGCACTTTGGTCAGAGTAACATCACACAAACTTAGAGGCTGGGGGCAGAGTGGCTGGAAAGCTTTCCAGTGGAAAAGGGCCTGGGGGTGCTGGTACAGCAGCTGAACAGGAGCCAGAGTGTGCCCAGGCGGCCAAGAAGGCCAATGGCATCCTGGCTTGGTTCAAAAATAATGTGGTCAGCAGGACTAGGATCATCCTTCTGTACTCAGCACTGGGGAGGTCACAGCTTGAATCCTGTATTCAGTTTTGGGTCCCTCACATAAGAAGGACATTGAGGTGCTGGAGCCTGCCCAGAGAAGGGCAATGGAGCTGGTGAAGGGTCTGGAGCACATGCGCTGTGAGGAGCAGCTGCAGGAGCTGAGGGCATTGAGCCTGGAGACAGGAGGCTCAGGGGAGACCTTACTGCTCTCAACAGCTACCTGAAAGGAGGGTGTAGCCAGGTGGGAATTAGCCTCTTCTCCCTGTTCAATGAACAACAGCACAAGAGGAAATAGTTTCAAGTTTTCCTGGGAGAGGTTTAGATTGGAAAATTTCCACATGGATGGGGTTGTCCAGCATTGGAACAGGCTTCCCTGGGAAATGATGGAGTCACCATATCTGAAGGTACTTAAAATACATGTATGTGTGGCACTTAGGGACATTTCAGTGATTGACTTGGCAGTGTTAGATTTATGGTTGGACTTTCTGATCTTAAAGGTATTTCCCAACTTTAATGATTCTATGATTCTATAAATGGATTAATTTGGATGAATACATCAAAATGCATTCCAGAGATATCTTTTTGAAAAAACCTTGAGAAAAAAAAGGCAATAATATGATAAAAAAATAACTAGAAAGAAGACTGCAATTTATGTTAGCGAGTACAAGATCATAGAAAAAAAATCAGTTACAGGTGAGATGCACAGTGTCTGTTTATTGAAGCTGTGTAGTAGCATAACGCTGTCTTTTCCATTTCACCGGTAGCAGGTGGACCTAGTGAAGAAAAGTCTTCCTGTGGTTAAGAAGCCTGGATAAAAAAGCCTTCCCTAGCTTTTGTTAACAGCACAAGCACATTTTAAGATAGATATATGGAAGTTTATACTGCAGTCAACTTGTTCTGCGCTTTTAAAATATTTGTATGCTTTATAATAATGAATGACACAACATTAAAACATGCTTAAGCACAAAATGAGGTGTTTATCTATGCATCTGTTTGGAATATGAGTAGCAGATTATTTTGAAAAGTCAGTATTTTTCTATAGAAATACATCCTTTTTGTTGAAACATTCAATAGGTAGAATTAGCATGGAGTGTTTCAGGGATAGCGAGATGCCTTGCTCCAAAGAGATTCTCCCCCAGGAACAGACAGGGCACTGTCTTGTATTCCTGACCTGAAACAGATGCTTTGGACTCTCATATCACCTCTCATATCACAGGATGGTATGATCTCCACAAGACTTTTAGGAGGTAGATGTCTCTCAGACTTTTTTTTTCTTTTTAAAAAAAGTTACTTATATTTCTTAGAACAGAGGCTTGACAGAATAAGAGTCTCAGAGATACCTCTGGATATCATTGATATAATCCCCTGGTTCAAATTAGGGTCAACTATAGCAGGCTGTTCCAGGCTGTGCCCAGTTGGGTTTTGGATATCTCCAAGGATGGAGACTCCACAACCTCCCAGCCTAGAGAGGGAGGCATCAATCTTCTTTATATATAAGTGGAATTTCTTGTACTTTTATCTGTGCTCACTGCCTTTTGTTCTGTCACTGAGAAAAGTCAAACTCCATCTCCTTTATTCCCTCCATCAATGTGGTTTGGATATTTGTAACATCCCCCTGAATCTTTCTTTCTCCAAGAAGAGTCCTTGTTCTTTCATCCTCTCCTCCTATGACAGGCTCCAAATCCTTAATCACCTCTGTGGCCTTTTGCTGGACTTGCTCTGGAATACCCACATTGTTCATGTAGTGGGGACCCAGAACTAGACCCTGCACTCCAGCTGTGTCTCACCAGAGCTGAGGAGAGGGGAAGGTTCACCTCACTGGACCTCCTGGCAGCTGTTGGCCTCCTTAGCTCCAAGGGAACATTGCTGGCTCATGGCTACTGCTGTTCACTGGGACACCCAGGTCCTTTCTGCAGAGCTGCTTTCCAGCCAGTAACTCCCAGCCTGTACTGGTGCATCCAGTGATTATTCCAGGGTGCAGGACTTCACATCTGCCTTTGCTGAACTTCATGAGGCAAACTTCTTGTTTGCCTCTTTCTCCAGCCTGTCGAGGTCTCTCTCAGTGGCAGCTCCCCCTCTCCTGCCAGCTTCTCTCTGTTGTGCCACGCTGCTTGTTAACCTGGAGCAGGCAGCCAAGCTCTCTTCTGAAAACAGCTCCAACTGGAGAGGCCATGAGACTTGCCCTGGTGTGGGTAAGGTCTAGACTGTTTAAACCTAGACTAGAAAATTTTTTGTTCCAAGAAATGTTTTATAACGTGTTTGATTAACTAAAAATGTTCTGGAGGGTTATTGTTATTACCAGCACAAAGAGTACTTCAATTGACCCCAAAGTCAAGAGCCCTTAATAGGTAGACAGAAAACTTTTGCTGTCTGGAGAAGTAAATGAACAAGCAAAGGGATCATCACGGCAACAGTCATAAAACAGAAAGGTAAATTGGACATCAGCATTTTGAATGGATTTAGGGAAGTGAGCTTAGTACTGGGAAGCAAAGCTAACACCTGGAAGACAGAATGTGTGGGATATGAGATGGGCAGTAACTGGGTAAATCTCAACATGGTGAACAGACTCTCTTTGCAGTTATCTCAAAGGGAAACCAGAAAAAGCCAAAAACAGACCAGATGTGAGAGATATTGGAGAAAGTGAAATCCAGAAATCATCTAGGACAAATCCCAGGTGTTTTTTAATTTGTCTGCCAGCAGCCTTATAGAAAAAGATTTGCATTAATACTGTAAAAAAAAAGAAAAAAAAAAGAAAAAAAAAAAAGAAAAAAAAAGGAAAAAAAAGTAGTTTTAAGATTTTAATTGGAATTGGCCTTATAACCTCAACATCAATAGTTAGAGGAAGGTTTTTTAAGATTTTTGGATTGGACTTTTTTTTTTTAAACTTTCAAACTCCTAATGTTAGTAGTTTACACTGAAATGTTTGAGTACAATTATATTGGGTCATAACTTACACAAAAAGACAAGGCTGAGGCTGCTACTTCCAAAGAATGACTAAGTCATAACAGTTCATCCAGAGGTGCACAAGTGAAATGGATTTTGAAATTAAAATACACTACTAAATTAATAGCTCAGATCTTAACTGATCTCAATCATTGCCATTCCATGGCAGTCAGTATATTTACGTGTTATTCTTGTGGGGAATTTGTCCTGTGTTTGAATTGCCAAAATTTAATGTAGGGCCAAAATCTTCTTTTGGGCTCAGTGGGGCTTACAGACATGCATCCTCCTGTCCAGTTATGCCAGGTTCTGCCCGAGTCCTGAGGGAATGCCTGCTGGGAACCAGCTGGTATACAAAGACACAGCTGTGGGTGCCTTTTCACAGGCTGTAATTTATTAGCTGGGTGGCTGTTGCTTAGGGAGGCTTGGACAGGTTTTCTTCTTTCTCTCCTTTCCCTTCACACACTCTCCTGGGTGTGCATCCCCTAGGAACACAGTTAATGAATGTCAGAAGGTCTCTGTATAAAATAGACACGCACATACCTCTGAATGTAGTTATGTTATTGTATGTAACACACTAGGAAATGTAGGACAATTCCTAAGTTTTGTAAAACAAGTCATGATGTGTAGAAAAAAGAAAGCAAACATCCTTTCAGGTGTACAGTTTTTTTCCAGATTGTGTAGATTATTGTTCATAGCTTGCTGTGGCATCAGCTTTTGAAAGAGTCATGAAGAAGGAGAAAAGGGAATTTCTTATCCTTTCCTCTGTGCGATGACAAGAAAAATTTAATCTATAAATTTCACAATGTCCTTATTCACATAAAATTTCTGCTGGATTTAATTTGCTGTTGCTATTGACTTTTATGAGAAATTTTTCCTGAGCCAAAAAATTCTAGGATTAGACAGTGGTGAGATTAGGGTTTGTTTTTGAAGGCAAGAGAGAAGTCAAGGTATAACTAACTGTCTAGATTTATGTTACTAACAGATAATTTAGTTTACAAAATATGTTAATGTTAGAAAAACATTACTGATGCAATCCATTGTGAACTAGACTTTTCCAAATTCCTGAGTAAGCAAATTAACAGTGTAAGTGCAAAAATCAGCTAATATATTTTGTGCATTGATTTTGACAATTACAGACCTGTTTTAAATATTTATAATCCTTCATGTATTAATAAATGATCTGTGGTGTATTTTAAAAATAAAATGAAATCTCAATATTATGTCAGCTCACCACAGAATCCTGTATTAAATCTTTGCTGAAATGTAGAGAAAGACATTGAGTGTTTATACAGATTATACAGTACAGCCACTGTATTGCACAGTATTAATTTGCCCACTCTCAGTCTGAATTGATTTTTTTTACTAAGTCTGGAGTGTGTGGAGGTGCCACAGCCATTCTCTTGCCTGCATATTAAATGCACAACTTCATTTCCTCTTGAATTGGCAACACAAGAAGGTTTTTCTTCTCTAGGGTTTGACCCTTCAGAGAGATACTTCATTTAAGAGTGCTTTTGGCATAATTCTAATTGCTGGGGAGCAGTAAGGTCAGATTGTTCCACAGAGGAGGATGAGCTCATAGCAAAGGACAACCCAGATGCAGAGGATCTCTCCAGAGGTGCAATCCCACAGCACTGGTGACTGTGGTTAGTCCTGTGGACAGTCAGCTGTCAGCAGACAAGAAGAGATGATGACCCTGGAATGCAGTCAATCCAGAAAGTGCAATAAATAGTGTTTTGTAGCAGAGCCGACAAGCAGGTAAACTTTTCCCATAACACTCCACAGCCATGGAGGCCAAGTGCTTTTTGGAAGTCAGTGCAAGAGGTGCATTTGTCCTGCTGTATTTGTGTGCAGCCCAAGCTCTGCTGCTGCCCACGCATCTGCTGTTGTCATTCTGCAATTCACATTACTGCATCCCTTGAACAGTCCCCAGCCTTGACTCCAGACAGACAAATGTCCAATTAGTCTAACTAGTAGATGTTTTAAAAGTTAGATCCTATACCTGTCATTAGAGTAAGTTCAACTTCTCTGGTCTTTCAAAGGAATCCTTTCTTCCCTTTTCCAGCTTAAATACATTTTGTTTCAACACTGTCTCTGTTATTATAAGACAATGATTCTTAGAAATGTTTTTCACACTCTTCATTGATTACTGGGAGGCAGATGTCAATTTTAGAAACATAATGTACTCTCGGAGTTAATGGAATATCAAAATACTGTACACTTAGTATTAGATTTGCCTTTCAAATTAGTAACTTTATCTTAATAGTGCACACAGATTGATTTCACAGGTTGCATATGTAGCTAGTGTAGGTATGCAATATCCATTGATGGCTGATTTAAAAAATCAATTTCATATTGCACCACCTGTTCCAGCAATTCTGATATAAATGAATGGCTAAGGGATCATGGGCTGCTCTGTAGATTTTGTGTTCTTTTTATCAGGGAAATTTTGTTTTCCTATTTTTCAGTTGTTATGATCTATTTTTCCAGCCCTCTATGAACTCTTAATGCTTCAGTATTTTGAAATCTTTTGTTTATAAACAACTTTGTTTTCAATGGCCTAGATTACTCATGTTTACCCAACATGGTATGGATTTTTAGTCTCCATGGTCAAAGTCTAAAAGCATTCAGTGCTTTTAGCTAGTTCACTTATTCAGTAGGGAACCAAATTATGAGATACGGCCTTGCATGTTTCGTATTATAATGGGCAGAGAATGCTTTTCCTCTGGTCATGGAACCTGTGTCCACTGAACATAGTGCCAAGCTCTCAAGGTCTTAAATCAGGATGCAAGCGCAGGGATCTTTTCTTTGTATGTTATCTCATGTGCTAACACATACTTAAAAGCTCAGTAGGTTTTCCTTAATTAAATGACTTTAGGAGCTTATTAAACCACCTAACTTTGTCATTATGTTTCCGTTCTTATGGTCATTGGGATGCCACAGAGGAAAACCTATGCTTTCCAGATGGATAAAACTAACAATGCTGCAATAAGAACATGTTTTCTTTTCTTTTCCTGTATTACAGAAAACTAGTGAGAATGAAAAGTCAAGACAATCTATTTTACAGAAAAAAAATTAATGTCTCTGGGGAAGACTATATGAAAGTAGCATATGGAGAAAAAGAGCTTTAAGAAATATAAAGTTGCACTTTGTGACAGTATATTTCTTTGCCCCCCTTTTTTGTGTTGGTTTTGTTTGTTTTCCAAATATGTAGTAGGAAAGGGAGTTTGTCCTATCTTTTGTGAAAATATATTCACTACAGTCTATAGGAGGGTGAAGATATTTATAGTTAATTACCTTTTTTGATACCTAATTGATCTGAATGTCTGTAAAAACATTGCCTTAATCCTTTCTAAACAGGGAGCAGTTGAACTCATCCCTTTCCTCTCCTTTCCTCCTGATTGCCTTTCCCACCCCTAGAATAGATACCTTGCATAAGGCACAACAACTCTTAGTGGAAGCTGACAAAAAATTGATGATGACAAATTGATGGAAAGACTGTTTCACTATGATTGCAAAGAGTTTCTATTGCTATCATGTCAATTGTTTATCCTTTTCCAACACAAGATGTTTTCTTGAGGAGTTTTTTCTAGATGCATTCTCCTAGGATCCTGTAAAATATGTCTTGATGTAAATGGTCTCATTAAATACATGACCAGTAAACATTTCACTGAAAAATTCAATTGTCACAAGCTATAAAGGTTTAGTATGCTAATTTGGGTGTTTCCTCTCAGTCTAATTTTAAATGGAACTGGCCTAAGTTGAAACATTTTAGTTCCTTGATATGACTAAATTTTTGGTTTTTTTGTTTTGAAGTATTTCAACATCATCTGTCAAGAGACAAAACAAAATAAAAATCTCTTGGAAAAATTGCCTGTAATCTTGGTACTGAAGCAGAGGGAATTTTCCCTTTCTTTCATCATCTTCCAAAATGAATTCCAGGCAAGCTTCCACAGTCTCATTTTCTCTGTCACAAACTCATAGAAATTAATGTAAGAGAAAATGCATTGCACGAAGACAGTTTCTTGAAGGGGAGAGATAAACAACATGAAGCAATTGTGACCCTTGCTCAGTAGGATTCAGACTAAGTATGGGTGAGTATCTGGCTTACAGAAGGTAATTCAGGCTGCCAAAGGTAGGCAGGGAATCATAAAGTCATAGAATATTTTCAGCTGGAAGGGACCTTTAAAGATCATCTAGTCCAGCCCCTCTGCCATGGCCAAGGGCACTTTCTACTAGACCAGGTTTCTCAGAGCCCCATCCAACCTGACCTTGAACACTTCCAGGGATAGGACACCCACAGCTTCTCTGTTCCAGTGCTTCACTATCATAATCATAAAAACTTTACTCCTTGTATCTCCTCTGAACTGATCTTCCTTAATGGTTTTAAACAACCATTGCCCCCTGTCCTGTTGCAACAGACTTAGTTCAAAATTTGTCCTCACCTTTCTTATAAGCCCCCTTCAAGTACTGGAAGGCTGAAATTGAATTCTCCCTGGAGCCTTCTCTTCTCTGGGCTGAAAAATCCCAAAACTTTCAATCCTCTTCACTGGAGAGATGCTCCCTCCCTCTGACTGCTTCTGTGGCCCTCCTTTGGAGTCATTATAACAGATCCAAGTCTTTCCTGTTCTGGGGGTCCCAGAGCAGGACACAGCACTCCAAGTGGGGTCTCACCAGAGTGCAATTAGTCCTCTTGACCTTCAGGCATAACAAGTAAAGAGAGAGTTTTATGTGCCTTTTAAAGGTGATGCAGATCTGACTTGTGCTGAGCACAGGGGCTGCTGGTCACTTGAGTGTGTCCCGGGAGGTCAGACATCAGACTCAGGACTGCTCATTAGCTACTGCCACTTCCTTCAGATGCCAAACCTTGAAGAGCTGTGGCAACTTCTTGCAAAGGGGCCTCTTGACTGAGGAATTCAGCTACTCTCTTCAGATAGTCAGCACTCAAAGCCACAGCTAAAAATTGCCTTCCTGATGTCTGATTAAAATCCTGAGATAAATCTATCACCACTGCTATGAAGTCAGCAGTGGGTTTTTATTTATTTATTGACTTCAGCAAGTCTAGTTGGTGTCTGCAATGTTCCTTGCAAAATCAGAAACTACAACAAACTCTGCAGAATAGGATTCAGATTGTGATTGAGGCCTTCAATTTTGAATGCCCTCCTGAATGTACCTGTGTGTGGTCTATGGTGTCTAGCCTGCCCTAACTAAAGGAAGGTGTAGTCTTAGGGTGTGGAAGCCTGGAAACAGAGATTTGGCATGTCCTACACCTGATGGCTCGCTAAGTCAGTCACCCTTGAGCTCAGGGAATTTTAAATTTCACCCTTACTTATGAAGTTCACTGTTTCTAACTTGTAGCCTTGCTCTATTAAACTCCTCAGATATTAACAGCATCTGTAACCCCTCCCTACACAGAAGATCAGTACAACACAAAATTAACAATACAGTCTATAAGTGATTGCATTTAGCATGATTGTTCTGAAAGTGTAATAGCATCAGAGATGTGATTGTTCTACTACAAGAGATTCTTATATTAAATTAGAAATTACTCTACAGTTTGATGCAGGAAATGCTATTTTCTAAGAATGATATTGTACTGGCAGAAAGTTGCATGAAAGCCTCTTGTTTCCCCTACAGAATTAGTCCTTTGGATCTACTAGACAATAAAAAGTGAATAAGCTGAATTCTAATACACATATGTGACTTTATTAAGAATGTAAATAGATAAACCACATTCTGAAAATCAAATAATGTTAAAACAAGTCTGCTTTTTTTTGTAATGCTTGTCAACTTTTTTCTTTTTTGTCCCAGTCTTATGCAAATAACTTAAATAGCTTTAGAATAGCACACTCAATGTTATAAAATGATGAATACATGTTCATTGTTTCTTTCAGTCAGCTATTGCTATGTCTTGTTACCAAGGTGGGTTGATATTAATGAATACAACACTACAACTAAGTGAGATACATGAAGTTTTGTGCACTTATGCTTATATTTTTGAAGCAATAAAATGATGTCATCTTCATTGGATCACCTAAATGTAATTGTGTATGATTATGACACATGACTTTATCAACCACAACAGAGGCAAACATTTTTTGCAAAAAACCTTAATCTAGATAAAATTTATTTGCACACTTAAAAATCTGCAGCTCTTGTGGCCTATTTGTTGTTTGCCACGACATTAGCTTTATTTCCTAATTACTAGGGGAAAACAAACCATCTCCTACCTGATTTAAATTAATTACTCATGAAGTAATTAATTGCTACCTTTTCCCACCCATTCATTTTCACTCTAGGATGTGCATTTATATTAACATGGCCTTTGAGAAGGTAAAATGAAACAGAGAATATATTTTCCTTAAAGGGAATTAAAAAAAAATAAAAGACTGGTAAAGGTTTTTGCTGTTTCTGCTAAAATTACTCCAAAGTAAATGATGCTAGGTTTTGATCATTGTAAATAAACACATATTTTTTTCATTGATACTTGGAAGCTTTCCTGATGAGGAATAGTTTTTGAAGAAAGAATAAGCTTTTTGGAAGAAGTTAACTTTTAAATTAGTCTTAGCCTTGGGCAATGATTAAAGAAATTAGCAGTACTCCTAAAACGCCATAATTTCCTTTGAGACAAATTAGAAATATTTTTAAATTCATTTTCAGCTAATAGTCATGCAGAGAACAGTAAGTAAAACAGAAATTGCTTTCCATATGAATTCTTTGGTGGTACTTCTGTCTGAAAAGCATTCCAATTTCTTGCAGTACAGTTCAAAGAACATTCTGGTGTTTGAGAAAGTCAGAAAACATCTGGATGACATCACTCAACGTAGAGAATTTTGTTAGGGTTTTACTGAAACTTCTTTTGGAGAGCTTCAAAATTTCAAAAGAAGTTTTAGTAATCAATATATGTCTGGGTTCCTTTTAGTTTATTCTTATTTCTGTAGAGACAAATCACTATGGAGCAAGGACTTGCATAAAGGAGTTTTCTATTTGACGACATAGTTATTTTTGATACTCTGTAAATGCTGACATGATCTCTTACACTTACATGCACCCATTGGAATGGATATTAATTTTTCCTTTAAAATACTCATGCGTACCCTTGGGATGCACTCAGGAACTTCTAGGATTTTGGCTTCCTTTGCCAGGCCCGGAGTCTATGACTTTAACTATAACATGTTGCATTTGCTAGCAGACACTGAGGTGCCATAATTCACTTTCATTTTTAGTCACTATTTGGAACTGACCTGTAATTTTCAGTTAAGAGCTAATTTCAATTAAATTTGCTTTTCACGTTACGGAAACATCAAATATCACTTAGCTTGACTACACTTTAATTCCATTATGTCACATTTCCAATTTTCATATTAGCTCCTCTGTATGGATGTAGACAATAAAATATAAAAAACCCTATACTCCAGAGTGCAGTTACATTTAGTATCTTTGTATTTGCAGTAAAATATGCAAAATTTAGGAAATTTGAATCACTGGTTATACTGTACTGAGTTTACAAAATTTCAAAGACTGTCTGGGAGATAACTGTGTATTTTACATGGAATAAAATGTTTAGCAAGAAGGCTTCAATTTATGGGTGCACAAAAGCACGAGGTCATTATTTTAGAAGGAGTAAGGAAGTAGGTAATATGTTCTTCTGAAAAAGCTTGCATATATGCTTGAAAAGTTGGAAAATACTGAAATATTCAGTAAAGAACATTCATCATCCAGCGTATCTCAAGACACTAGATCTAAAAAGGTGCCATACAGATAGTGAAATGCAATGGCACTTAGATTCCAGAAGGCAGGATTGCAATGCTCCTTAGGCCCAAGGACAGCTCTTCACTATACTTTGGTCACAGCTTTACAGTCACACTGGCAGACCATTTACATCTGACAGTGAGAAAGGGAAGATTTAGTACATGGAATGTCAGTAGTTGAGTGAAGCACCACTGCTAGCTCAAACATTAATGATAAATGTTTGAAGTTACATGACTTTTAAAACAGACCAACATAAAATGTCTCTGTCTTTTTAAAAAAAATTCCTAGTGAAGGTCTTAATAAACTTTCACCAGAGCTGCTCGGCCGTCACAATTGCATCGTCCTACAGGCTGGGCTTGGACTGAGTCACAGTGCTATGTCATATTGCAGCTATATATTCTCATGTTCACTTCAGTAGTATGAGGTCATACTTTAATCATAAAATTGAATAACCCATTAGTAAATACCAGCAGGGAAGTTTCATGTAATAAATCATGAATAGTCAAAAGCACTTACTGAGATTTGAATCACAGAATCATAGAATGGTTTGGGCTGGAAAGGACCTTAAAGATCGTCTAGTTCCAACCGTCCTGTCCTAGGCAGGGACATCACTCGCTAGATCAGGTTTCTCAGCGCCCCATCCAGCCTGGCCTTGAACACTTCCAGGTGTGAAGGAAGCAGATTAATTACTGAGACCACTGTAATTTAAAAACCAAGATATATATTCCTGGAAGTTTCTCCAAAACATTATTTTTGAGCTAGATTGAGATATTAGAAACATTTTATAAGTAAAGTATTTGCTCAGTATTACTGTTACAGAGAACAGAATCACCAAAATGCCCACAGATACTTCAGTAGCCCAGTCCTTTTTTAAAAATGTTTTTATCAGGTAGTGGGTCATGCCTGGGACACATGCTGCAATAATATATATAGTGCAGAGAGGATAATTCATAATATTGCTAATTAGATTTTAAAATGCTTTTTTTGCCTTTAATCAAAAAATCCCCTTTTACTTGATGTCTTAAGGCTTTGCTCTGACATGTTGCAAAAGTGGGCCAGGACCCAAATGTTGGATCCAAACATGTGGAAATTTTGGATTCAGAACTACTGCATAGTCAGGAATAGGCCCTGCTTTCCCTCATAAACTGAAGTGAAACAGCTGTGAAAAAGCCCTGAACTTTGATGAATAAGATAGAGATGTCTGTGATTTAATTGAATTGGAACCTGTATCTAGCCTGTATTTAAATTCTAATATTGATCCAACATCAATATACATCCAAACTTGAACCATTTTTTTTTAACTCTTGAATTAATGCCACTGTAAAATGTTTGTTGGCTTTTACATTTGAAATTTAATAACTTGGCATTCAATGCAACTTAGCAGTATCACAGATACTTGATAGTGATGTCTAAATAAAGATGTAAAAGAAAAGTAGCACCGAATCTTCATTTTGGAAGTTGAGGTCTTTCAAGTTCTTTCTGTTTTGATGTTATTTTGACATAATTATAAGTATTTATGATTGTTACTATATAGAAGCACTTAGTGAAACAGCTAGTAGTTCATGTTGCTTCATGAATATTTCCTTGGCATAGGACTAACTATTAGTGTATATATTTTCATCTTATGTGAAGGATTTGTGATGTGATTGCGAAAAATTCTGCTAGTTTCAGTAAGAATTTTCTGCACTCTATGCATAGCATAAAGCTCTCTTGTTCCAGTAATTAAAGCTTATTTATCTATCTTATTTTATTATATGAAGTTTTGCCATTCAGGACTTTTACCACAATTCTTTGGGTTCTGTAAATTTTTTTAAACGGTTTTAAGTTGGCAGAAAATACTATATTTCCAAAATAATTTTCAGTGTAAAATGAGGCAAATGATCTATGTATTGCAGTTAGACCAGAGATAAACTAAGGAAGCTGGAGCTTGAAATGGAGATCTCTTTCAAGGTTTAAGTTTGAAGCAGGGATAGATAAGTATTCTCATGAAATGTGACTATCATATAATTGTTTATGAGTACAATATTGTTTTGCTTCTCAGATTATAACAGCAAAAAGAAACATATTTCTCTTTAATGTAAAGAATTCGCTGTAGAAGTCTAGACTTCTAAATATTTGTTCTTTTATTGAGCTAGAAAGAAAAACAATTTTGAAAAAAAAATCTGTAAAATATAAGAAAGTTGTCTCTGTAATTTTCCTTTTTGATTTTTGCATACTATATAAATGTCAGATTCAAGTGAGTGAAGATTACCTTTCTGCCTTGCTGTTGTGTTTCAGATGCCAGCATTCAATCAAGACATGAAATTTATTTTCTGAGTCAGAAACCTGTGAAATTTGCATCAAATTCTTCAAAAGTGTTATTCTGGGTAAATACTCATGAAACACACCTGAAGAAACCATCATCACCCCTTCAGGAGTTTCACCAGTAAGAGAAGGTAGATATCTGAAGTGTGTTCTTGGTCATGACATCTCTTCATATTCCATGTAATTAAATTCTACTCTTTTCACTTTTAAATATATTGATTCATTTTAAAAATAATTCAAATAATGAGGAAGGGGGCTCCCCTTTTCCAGGAGACAGTTCTGTTAGTCGGGGAACCCTCACCCAATGAAAAAAAAAGGAAAAAATGTCAGATCTTTATTTTTTATGAAGTATGCAAGACCACATGCATTTCTTAATGAATACTTGTGAAAATGCAATTTAAATGGTACTCTAATTTTTGCCCTTCTAATCAATTTATAATGAAATCTGTTTATGATTTATGAAGTGAATACAACATTCTCAAAGCATAATTTCCAGTCTGACATTTATCACAAAAAAGCTTGAAGGAGTTGGGTTGGGTTTTTTACTCTTGTTTAAATTGTAAAAGTAATGGAGCCATGTCAAAGATGTAAGAAAAGTTCATTTAATCCATTAAAATAAGTGCTTGGAAGTGGCGGCTGACATTCCAACCCCAAACTCACAGCGTGTACAGGAGCAGTGCTAAAGACACTGAGTCTGTGCACACTGTACCAGGTAACAGCACATCTGCAAAGGCTTTAGAGCATGAGCTTTAACATCAGCAGGAATTTAAGAGAAATTTGTCCACAAAAGAGAGAAGAAAACAGATCTTCAATATTTTGCTGCACTTTGATGAAAATTCAGCCTTTTTTTAGAGGTCTGGGATTTCTAATGAAGACAACATGAGTTTCCTAGTTACATAGAAATGAAAACAGCATAGATGGATTCAGTCTTTCACTAATAGAAAATATTGCAAAGCAGACTTTAAAAGTGAATAAAAAATTTAGTGTAGTCCTTGGGGCAAACTTTGATCCATAGTTATAAGAGTATGAAAAATGCTTTTGTTTTTGCATGCTGTCTCTTGGTTTTTGTTGGAGGTTCTTGAAAACAGGACAGGACTGTTGGGATAAGTTCTTTGAGCTTTATTGTGGCATCAGTCACATTACATGGTTGAGACAATTGAAAGATGGCAACAGCTCATGTCTTGCCAGCAGCAGCCAAAGATTTCTTTTGTTACAGAGCATTTAAAAAACTTTCTAGCTAATAACATATTACTTAAGCTTATAGATAATTTTTCTAGCCAATCACTAAAAGCATACATACACCTGCTTTAAACAGTGCTTGTGTCTATGTTTTCTATTAACAATACACAATATTCTATTATTAAGCTTAAAACATTCTACTATCTTGCTAGGTGTATTTTTCTGCAGTCTTGAGGTCTGTCTTAGCCAAGCCTAAAACTAAAACTATTGTTTCAATGTCCTTGTTTGCTGTACTATTGTAACTTTTCTACTTTCTGAATTTGCAGCTCTAAATTCTTTGCTCTTTCTGTTTCTGAGGCCTGCTTTCACAGCTTTCTGAAAGTATTCTTACCTTTACTGTCTCCCAAAATTCCCCTTCTCAGTACAAATACAGAGAAACTTATTTGTTTATTAACTAGTTTGTGTTACATAGTTCTACTATAATATGTATTTTTTAATCCAGTAAAAGAGTGTTATAAGTTTTTTACACAAAGGGTTAGTAAAATTTAAAGTTTCTCACTATTTAATGGTTTTTTTGCTTATTTAAGGAGCATGTGATTCCATTAAGTGATGGAAGGTTCTTTAAACTTTATTATAACGTCAGTCTCATTACATAGTTGAGATAATTGAAAAATAGCAACAACTCACATCTTACCAACAAAAGGCAAAGATTTCTTTGTTAGAGAACATTTAAAAAACTTTCTAGCTAATAACATACTACTATAACTTATAAATAAATATTCTAAGCAATCACTAAAACACACATACATTTACTTAAAACAATGTTTACTTATATACTTTCTATTAGCATTACACAATACCCTATTATTAAGCTTAAAACTTTCTACTCTCTTACTAAGTATATTTTTCTACAGCCTTAAGGTCTATCTTAGCCAAACCTAAAACTCAAACTATTATTTAATGTCCTTATTTACTGTACTATTATAACTTTTCTACTTTCAAATTTTACAACTCTAAGTTCTCTACTCTTTCTATTTCTAAAACCTTTCACAGTTTTCTAAAAGTCTTTTTATCTTTACTGTGCTTCCCACATTGGTTAACTGCGCCATTTGGCTCTGCTAGCTGGTGTCAAAGCTGCTAATACACAGGAGTTGCTTTCTCTTCAGTCACTGCTAGGCCATAGCTGGCAAAAGAGAACTGAACTAAAGTCACCTCAACACTGACCCATTGTTCAAACTATAATGCTTAACTATTGCCAGACCATGTTAGAAAACTGTGTGTATTTTATTAGCAGCACTGCATATGTTGTGTTATCTGAGGAATATGAATCACAGAATTTAGATGGGGTATATTAACAGGCCATTCCACAATCAGTGAAGAGCTGTTTCACATGCAATTTCAAATGAGTCTTTAATTTGGTCTTTAATTTGTTGGCAAATGTTACATACCTGGCAATAACAGGTTATCATTTGTGGAATCAAGATGCCTCTGTATTTCTCCCTGCAGCACCATCTCTAACTTCTTACTTGCTGGGGTTTAGTTTTGCTGAATGACTTTTTCTCATTGCAACATCATATTTTTGGGGATTCATGATGTAATGAGGGGCATCTGCTTGTTGAAATCCATAATTTAATAATAAAGTGATAGTTTTACCTAGGCTTTAGGCAACAGAACTTCTTACACACTAGCACACTTTACATAACACATTGCCACAGAACTGGGCATGTGTCTGGTCTTCTCAAGGCATATGCTGGACTGGATGTGGTATGGTGTACTGGCACATGTAGGAAAGAAGGGAACTGAGATTTTGTTTGCAAAATATCTGTCTGCTACCAGTTGGTGATCATTCATTCGCTGTTGGTACCAGATTCACCCACACATGTGAACTTAAACTTCATCTCATTAGATGAAGACGGTGTTTATGGAATGTACCAAGATACAGTAGGCATAGATGATGCAAAAAGTCATTAAGTCACTGGAATGAGTTCAGCAGAGGGCCACCAGGATGGCTGGGGCTGGAGCATTTGATGTAGGAAATGCTGCTGAGAGAACTATTTTTTCTGTCTGAGAAAGGGAAGGCCAAGAGAGGATCTTATTGCTGCCTTCAGTTACCTAATGTCTGGTTATAAGGAAGTTGAGACCATATTCTGTTTGGAAGTGCACAGCGAAAGGACAAGAGGCAATGGACAAAACAGAAATTCCAAATGGATATTAGGATTTTTATTTTTTTTTTTTTTAATAATGAGAGTCATCAAACACTGAAGCAAAATGCACTGAGACTGCATAATTTCCATCCTTGGAGACTCTAAGAACTGGAAAAGCTGGTCTAACTTTGAGGATGGCCTTGATTTGGGCTGGAGGCTGGATCAGAGGTCCCTCCCCAGTTAAATTTTTCTGTGCTTCAATGAAAATCAATGTATGGATTTTAAGTAAGATAGAAAGCTGATTTTCCCTGACATTATTTTCTTGTTTTCATTGCTGTGCTTGCAACAGAATAGACAAAATGAAGATCATTTGTTATACTTGCTTTACTTAAAATGTAAATTTTCAGAACTGTGGGCTGGTATCCAAACCAAAAGGAAAAACTTATTCAGCAATGAGTTTGAACCTTTGGCAACTGCTCTATAATACATTTGTTGGCTGTTTATTTTCTGTAGATGTAGATTATTTTGCCTGAGCCAAAGATCGTAGAAATTAATGTGTAAATATGTGTTTTAACCTGTTTGCCAATAAGAGACAAAGTAAAATGAAATCAATGCATCAGGGAGAGATTCATTGATGTGAGTGGCTTCACCTTCAAAACAGCCAGAAACATCAGAAATAGCCCTAATGTACTTTAATAGAGGGAAAAAGATTTAAATTGTGGGCTGTTTCTCTCTATTAGATCTGATTTTTCTGTGACTGTTTTTGAGGTATTTTACTCCAGAATTTTTCTTGTTAACAAAATAAATGAGATGATCATGGAAAGTGACCCACAGAATGGTACAGTCTACTTTCCTGAATGCTTTTACTAGTTTTCATCTACTTCCCTTTTCTGCTTCTGTGACTAGAATCCTAACAGCAGGAAAATGTTGTTTTCCCAGGAAAATGCTTGATGTTGATGAAGAAAGAAAACATCATCCTCGCCATCTGAATTCCTATTAATGGTATCTCTGCATGTTGTATGTTATTTCAAGTGCTCAGGAGAATTGAGCTTGTCAGATACAGATGTGCATGGAAGCAGTTTAGCAAGATGATTGCGGAGAGATATTAACAGCTGCAGAGTTCAAAAGTGCAAACAGATTTGGAACAGTGTACTAGACACCTGGTTCTTCCTGAAGTCAGTGGGTCAAGATCTCTCCTGTTTTGCATTGATATCTGTTGTCCAACTGTTTGGAACAGAGGTGATCTGTTTGTGTTAATCCTTACTAGATTTTTGAAAGAACAACAGATCATCACCTCCCTCTGCATGCAATTACTGAATACCACACATGAAGAAACTGGGCAATTAGTCAGTGTGAGATTGTTTTTCTCAGTGTAAAATATAATTTAAATGGTTTATAGTATTATGTACCAAATATAGTATTCTGGAACTAACACTATGTAAGTCTTTATGGATATGTGAGGACTCACAATGATAGGAAGACACAAGAGGAAATTCACCTCTCTATTCAGACACTGAGGCACAGAGAGAGGGAATTTGATCTTGGAGCATAGCAGCAGCTGTTGAAGTGCATCCCCAGAGCATGGCAGTAAATGTTCTGTGCTCATGGGTCAGTTGGGGATGTGACAATGGCATCCTAGAAGGATTTGGACCTTCTGAGATGAGAATAGTGGAAGAAACTAGTCCTGCCTGCCACTGCCATATGCATTTCAGTAGGATGGAGGATCCATTTCCTTTTCCTTTGTCTCTTGATGACTCACACAAAAATAACAAAGGCTCCTGAGGTCTCTGTGTAATTTTCTTCCTCTGATCTGGGGAGGGGCTGATCAGTGCAGCAATACGGCTGACAGTCTCTCTTCTGCTTCTGTGTGGCAGAATGATGCTTCAAGATTTGGATTTTGGTGAAGGTTATGTCAAAGGTGCTCAGGAAAGAGTGGCTTTTGCTTGGACACTGTCAAAACACAGACCTTTCGTGACCATACTAATTTTTTATGCAGTATAAACTGGGTCTATAGCCCTCAGAAAAATCCCTGGAAATACTTCCAGGCTGGGATGGAAAAGCTCAAGGTTAAAGGGCCCCTCACATCTGTTCTCTGTCACCAGCTTAAATTTGACCTATGACAGTAATGAATGAAAGTCCACGTGCTGTTTGGCCTGTGCAAAGACTCTGTAGTCATTTTTGTACATCACAAATGGTGTTAATTGGCAGCTGTGTCAACAGCGTCTGTGAAGGAATTGGGAGTTCATCAGGCACGTGGGCAGAGCCAGTTTTTCCCTGGTAAAAAACTACCCCTTTCACATGAGGCACTTAAGAGAGAGTAGTGTGGGGAAACAGCATGGGGAAACTTGCCAAGAGCCAGCCTGGTTTCTGGCCATGACAGTAGTTGCATTGCTGAGGGCTGCTCTCGTTCAGCAGCAGTCACGCAGCTCCCCTGCCTCCAGAGCACCCAGGGTGACAAGGGCTGTGCTCCCTGGGCAGACACTTGCAGAGCTGAGCTCTGCTTACACTTATCTCCAGGCAAAAGCAGAACTTCCTGCCTGAAACTGAAAGGAAAAAACCTTTAAAATTGTTACTGTAAGGTATTTTTTCTTTCCCTGTCCTCTTTTCTGCCGTTTTTTAATTGTTGCACACTTATTTTGTGAAAGCAACCATGATTCTGGAAAAAGCTCTCATGTGAAACACTTGAACTAATTTCACTGAACAGTTTTGTTATTTAACTTTATTTCTGTGAGGCATCCACCCATGGGCTCTTCATTAAGTGTTTGCAGGTAAAAATTCACTGGTGGGAGATGTTGCTTTATCTCTTTGTTTCCCCCTTCTAGATCCTTTACTTCACAATTGCATTTTTTTCAGTCATTCAGCAAAAACATACCTATATTCCTTCTGTGCTATGCACAGCCCTTTACAGCACTGTACCTTACCAAAGAGTGTGCTTATTGAAAGTTTGGGTGCACTGAAGCTGATTATGTCAGCCTTACTTCCCATTCCCCCTCACTGACTATATAAACTTATTCTAGAAAATCACCCAGTACCTCTGAGTGATACTCCTAAAAGATTTAATTCTTATGAAAACTTTGTCAGAATTTTGATTGGCGATTCTGCCTGTATTTGTGAATCACCACGTTCCTAACTTGTTTGTTGAATACCAAAATCATAGATTTTGCTAAGGAAAAAGGAAGACAATGGCTGTACTGGAGGCACAATACGCAATTGATAGTATTAGAGCAGGAGGGTTCTGCATAAACTGAGGAATTTTCCAACTCATTCCACTGAATTTCTGTGAGTTCTCAAGAAAATAGCTTTCATTTTCATGCCTGCATTCTG
The DNA here is from genome assembly GCA_039654755.1 of Calcarius lapponicus. Classification (NCBI taxonomy): domain Eukaryota; kingdom Metazoa; phylum Chordata; class Aves; order Passeriformes; family Fringillidae; genus Calcarius; species Calcarius lapponicus. The sequence goes on from CM077464.1 coordinate 102,889,045, forward strand.
GCCCATACATTTCCATTTTGGTTTAACGCCATCTGGCAACTAAGCCATACATAGATGCTCACTCACTCTCCTCTGGTGGGATGGGGGAGAGAATCATAAGGGTCAAAGGGAGAAAACTCATGGGTTGAGATAAATAGACTTTAACAGGTGATGATCCATATCAGATCCAGTCCTGATCCTGTGAATTGGACTAGATGATGTCCACAAGTTCCTTTTGATTCTTTGATCTATGGACAGTAAGAAGGCTGACCCTGCGAGAAATAAAAATCCAGAAATTATTGTCCCACCTACAAAGCATCTTGTAGAATAGTGCAGGTGTGTCTCTGTTGCCTCATAAAAAAATTACTTCGTTGCAAACTCATACAAGTGGGAGAGAAAGCTATCAAATCACTGTTTTAGTGTGGATTGCTTTAGCAGTCTGATTTGCTGTACATTATACCTATAATTATATTTCAATAAAAAGATAGTTTGATTCATCTACCACATGAATGATTCCTTTAATCTTCTCCATTAAATGCAAATGAAAAAACAAAACTCTGACATTGTGTAGTTCTCTGTCTGCTGGAATTTTCTTTGGTAAGTGGAAAATTCCACTGTAAAAATCAGACAAATTTAGTATTACCATTTTCTTTATGCTTGTATGTTATTTTGGTTTATATTTCCTTTAAGCAAACACTTATCCTGAGACTGGCAGTTCTAGGAGCACTAGCTGGACAGGATAGCACTGGCCATCATGTCTCAGCAACTGATCCAAAATTTGAGTTCATGGAGGAAAACAAGTAACTCTTTAATAAGAATTTACTGTTATCTGTAGGAACAAAGTATCTTGGTTTCCTGGAATCTCACAAGGGAACAAGGGAAGAAGCTAAGTCTAAAGAAGTACAAAGGTTACACAGTGGCCACAGAAATTAGTTCATAGATTTTTCTTTCTTCTCCCAACTCAAACTAAAATTCCAGCCAAGAACTTTGAAAGTGATATGTGTGTCTTAATTTCCCAAAGTTCAGTTTCTTGTATCTTGAAGAAACTTGATTTTAGAAATGGAATAGCTCATTTTCTAACAATGAAAATCCTTATGTCTAAATAGTGATGACCCAAATTAGGACATTTAAGACACTAGTCATTTCAGAAATCCTGAGAATATTGTTCTCTAATAACATTTTTCCCATGACCTAGTAAGGAAATCGTGCAGTTACTACCTCCTTATCTATTTCATTTTTAGTAAAGTCAATGCTCAGAGGAGATAATGTATAGGATTAATTATATGTGAACTATACATTGGCATTTTATTATTTTCTTTCATACTGGAACTGTAATGCCTTCCTATGATTATTAATGCAGTCATGCTCTTTATAAAGTAGCTGAAATGAAAAAATGGCTTAAACTTTCTTTCATGTCTCATGCCAAAGCTTGTGAAATCAGAAAATATGGGGATACCATTATTTTGATTGCTTTAGAAACATAGTGGCTTGCATTTCTTTAATTTTCAGCAGAGCTTAAACTTCTAAAGTATGTGATGTTTGTGGTCTTTGACATTGTATCATTAGTCAGAGTCTGTGGACACTTGTGGTTATTTTCATGAAGTCCATTTGTTAGCCAGTATGAGGCACAGTACAGTTGGGTTATGTCAGCTAAATAAAAAAGGCAAAATTTTATTCAAGTATTTTTAATAAAAAACTGTCAGACTATTCCCTCTCCAGAGTTCATTCATGCAAAGAAAACAGCTAATATTTTAGACCCATACCTAATACGGAAAAAATAATAATTTCTAAATCTGGAGTAAGACAAATGTGGATACAGTCCTTTGGGGCTTTATTCCTGTTTCCTGCATAAAAGCTGTAATTTCTGTAGTATTCTTCCACCTCTTATTGCTTGTGTCTAGACATAAATTGACCATAAAACCATATTAATATTGTATATTGCCTTGGTTAAGAGTTTTTGTTTGGCATCAGGAAAGAACTTTGAACATTTTAATGGTACTTTCTGTAGCACAGTAGTCATGAATGAGTTTATTTTAATGTAGGAGTAAATTGGTTATTGCAGGTATTTTTATTATGAATCTCCTTGTAATTTCTGCCAAATAAACAAAATATTCTTCAGATAATTGGCCTATTAGTCTGTCACTTTCTAACTATTTTTTTCTATGCTGAATTAAAGGGCCCATAAATCCTAAATTCTTTATTAGCTTGCTGACTTTGCAGAGTTTGATGGTAAGTAAACTGGCATAGCATTAAAGCTCCTTATTGAAGGAAGACAATATGTCTTTTTGTATTGACTTCTGCATGATTCAATTTTCACTAAGTATCACCATGACCTTTGTAACAGCACTGTGAACTTTAAAAGCCAGTTTTTGCATGTGGTGGTTAACTGGTGCTTGTATAAATTGGTTCCATGAATGATGTCCTAGCCTGTCCAGATTTGATAAATCTGCAGCTAATAGTCCAATAATGAATTTAAAAGGCCTTCAAAAATGCTGAAAGCAATAATTAAACATTTTCAGAAGGGGTAATTAATGGGATTAATTAGACGTAAATGATTTTTCAGTTTGCTTTGCAAATTATTTCAGATTTTTAAAATTATTGATGTTTTTTCTCTCTACATAAAAAAAACCTCTTTGAGCCTTGAAGTATAGCTTTGAAGATTTAAAATCTTGTAACTAAATCAGAAGATATCTTTTTCTATCACCATAAATAGTGCTTTTGACTCTAACATTTAACTCCTCTCTGTGGGATCTCAGTGCTCATCTTCTGCTTTTTCCTCATACAGACAATACAGATACATCAGGATTCTGCAATGCCAAGACTTTAAGACTGCAGACACTGAATGTTCAGGGCTGGTATTTGCACAAAAAGGTAAATCAGTATTGAATAAACCTGAATTTGTGGTCTAGATGTTTAAAGATACAAGATGAAAATCTCTTTCCTGTAATGTTCATATGTCCCCAGGAACTATTGTGCAGTATAGGCAAAAAATGGTATCATCATGAATGTACTAATTAGATGATGGCTCACAATCATGTACAGATCATTTCCACTTCAATTTCACTCTTAAATAGACATTTTCAGCTATTTTTTTAAATCTCTATTTTTTTATTTTATTTTTTTAATGCAGGATGTTTTGGTTTAGTTTTCATTTTACTTAAGTCATTACTAAGACAAATGACTCAACTGTGTTGGAACAGAAAACCTACAAATCCAAACTTCATGAGAGAGTGCTTCCCTCTCACATGCATTGTAAATCCAAATACACATGCAAAATACATGGAGATATTATTTCTGGATATGGTAGGAAGAGGTTAAAGCAGTTGTGTAAGCAAAATAAATTTCCATCTGTACTGCAAATTCTCTTTGTAAGTCTCACATAGTTTGTCAAGGTTTACCTCATGAAACAATTGCAGTTCCTGAGGTTTAGTGGTGATGTACAAAGTTTTCTTTACTACTGTGCTCATGATATGTACAGAGCATTTCTTAAATTTTCATTGAATTCAGAACAAATCTCTCTTCCTCAGAAGTAAACTTCTGAAATGTGATTTTCTTTTTGTTCTGCTTCCTTCTTATTCCCCACGAATATACAGGATTAAAACCAGCTCTGTCTGTGAAATAATAAGGGTCTCTACAGTAGGACTATGTGATTTATGCCAGGCAATTAAAATCAATTCCTAACCTACATGAAGCACTAAAAACTGAATTGCTCGACACACTGAGCACTGTGTGGTAGATTTTATTATACCATAAGTGCTTTACTATACTGTAAAAAGGAGAAGGTAATTGCTATATGCAACTAATATATTCAATTAGGTAAGGATAATGTTTAATTGAGCTTTTTGTTGGTTTCAGTTGCAACTTGTGAGTTCAAAAGAGAAGCTGGAGTTGGGGAATTTCAGGATGCAAAGTGCTCTAAGTATGATATAAGCTTCAATAACGTGGCACCAAAGCTATCTTGCAAGGATGCGGTTAGTGTGTGCTTCTGCACTGGCTGAGTGGGATGGCAGGCCTTAATCCATATAGATTCACTGTGATAACTGGGATAACTGGAGGCTGTTACAATGTGTTCAAAGAGTGCATATTTTTCCCAGCATGCAGTTCCTCAGACACAATCACATCAGGCTGTCTGCGCCCTGAGAGTAGATCCAGGAAACTTTCTAATTTTAAAGATAAGATGTGAGAACAGCCAAATATGATCACAAATTGTTACAGCAGCTGCATCATGCAGACCTTAAGTGTTATTTTGTTATACCCCTGTGCAGCTTTGTGAAGGCAGATGTCCCTGCTTAGCAACTATTTGCACAGAATCATGTAGTGCTGCAGGATACGTGGATGGATGTAGCCTGGGTGTTTCCATGCACATTAAGGAGACAGATTCCCCCAGGTAAGCATCTGCTGAATCTTTGCCTAGAAGTACTGCTGAGAACCAGGCACTGGAGTTCCCAGAAGATCTGTTTTTGAGATTTATTCAGTGCTGGCTAAAAACTGCACAGAACAGCCCCAAGGAGAGATGAATTTTTTTTTTTTTTTGTCTCTTTCTATTTCTTTCTGGTTTATCTCCTTTTTAGACACCAGTCTTGACAGGCCAGTCAGACTCCCCAGCTTCTTCCTTAATCCAGCATCTCTAAGGTGCAAGAACATCTTTCATGTTAAATTTCACCACTGCAAAGAGCTAGCATTTTTTTGGGGAGCTGCCAGTCAGGGGTATTGCCTGGCAGCTTACACTCATTCAGTTTGGTACTTTAGGATTTCTTCCTCCTCTCACCATTCTCATTTCTGGCTTTCACCTTAATGCCTGAAGGTTTAACACTATTGTATTTGATAATAATGAAGAAAATAAATTAAGAGCATATACATATACTCACAGCAAAGTAGTGCATGCAATAAACCCATTTGTCTCTTTAGGACTTTTTTCAATGGTCACTGATAGGATGCTTATATAGTAACATGTGCAATTTATAGCATTTCCTCTGGAAAGATCCAGTTAAAATAAGACATGAGGCCAGCTTCCTTTCCTCTTTTTTTTTTCTTCTTAAAAATTTACCCGTTATTTGGGTTTTATTGTTCACTTGAGGATATAAAAAATTGCAAAAAGGAACAGCAACAGTCTCCAAGTTGCTTTGTGGGTAGACGTTTTTTACATGCTAATGCAACTTATGACAGCTAAGTCCCCAGTATGCCTGATTTACTTTTAAAATCTGCTTTCAGGTGATGGTTCAGCACAAAGGAGTTGATATTTAATACTCCTCAAATTAGGATCTTTTTCTGCCCATGGAAATTCGTGTGTGTCAGTGCAGCAAGGCGTTAGTCTGTTTTATCACCCTCCCTATTGACAATCCAAAGGCGTCCTGGTGATGTTGATGGGGAGCAGTGCCTCTGTTCTAAAATTGGACTCAAGTAGCAGAAGGTCTCTTGCAGCCTTCTTACCCTGGAAATACCAGACTCTGAGTTGGATGTCCCTCAGACTGCCTGACAGGGAAGGCATTTCATTCCTGACAGGGAAGGCAGACTGTGCAGTCAAAGCGTTCAGCGGTGGGGGAGAACCAAGCACTGCGCATGAGCTACTCCTTGCCTCCCACAACGTTCTCCTTTTCTAGCCAGTCCATTTCCAAGATATTTTTATTCAATGCTGTTCTCCTCCTCCACCAAAAGACTAGGTCTCATGCCAAAAATTCAGTGAGTACTCTACCGTCTGCTCAATAGGCACAAGAATAACCTAGCTGATAATATTCTCAATGACAACAGTGCTCATGATGGTTATGGCAAATACCTAATGCCTGGAGAAGTCATGGAGGCTTAAAGAAGAAGGGTGCAGTTTTCATCTTGAAAAGATTTCTTATGTGCCACTCTGTGAGACGTTTCCGGCTTGTCTCTGAACCAGGATGACTGCAGTTACCCATGTGATATTTGAGGCAATATCTGGGAATTAGTTATGTTTTATCGGCAACTGTGGCCCTGCTTCTTGCTGCCACATCTGTGCTGGTTTCTGCTCTGTTATTGTCCATTCCAGAAAGTCCCCTTGCAGGTCAGCCCATAGCTGCTGTATCACAGCTTCTGGTAAAGGATACACTGAGTGCCCAGGCTCCCCATCACTCCTGTCTGGTCCCCTCCCACCACTTCACCAAGTCTTATGGGAGCACAGACATTGTGATTAAGGATGGTGACACAAACAGCAGTACAATAAAGGCCCCTACATCAGGTCAGAGAAATCAAGTGAGCATTTCTGCTGTACATTTTGTTAAATCTGTGTCTGATTACTTCATTTTGACTTGAATAAAGTGTCCTGATCTCACCAATCTTTTTCCTTGTCCAATGCAGGCTTTTGAATGCCAGGCAGAAAAGACTGTGATTTTCTGTCTCTTAGCTCCTTTCTCCAAGGCTTTGAAAGGTGCAGCAGGGCTGAGGCTCAGGCTGAGAAGAGAGACCCACATCCCCACAGGGGTGGGACCAGGCTTAGCTCCAGGCTGGAGTGGGACAGCAAGAGGGTCATGTAGAAACCACTTGCTCATAACAACAGGCAGAAATAGGATTCAAACTCATGGTGAGACAACTCTTCCAGGCATCTCTGGGCAGGGCAGTCTGAAAGCAGTCTCACAAGTCATAAAAAACATTGCAGTCCCTAGACCTGCTTCTGTCTCCCTCTCTGAGGCTTTTGGGGAGCAGGCCCAGGCACACAGAGGAAGGGGAGACTGTAGAGGGTGGCACTTTCAACCTCGATTGCTTCCTGCTTTTAGCCAACAGCAGCATTTGGTTGGATACAGGAAGGAAGGTAGGAGCAGGGTCTGTCTAAGAGTGGGACTTCAAAAGTAAGCTTCTGGAGCAGGGAAGTGTCCTTGGCTCTGTACCTGAACTACCTCTTCTGGAGAAAGGGAGGGAGGGAAGGAGGGAGGAATGGACCATGAAATAGTCTGAATCTGAATGCAGTCATAATATAGTTGGCCTGCTCACTGCTGGCAGCAGTAAGCTCTCATTTCATAAGGTGAATTCAAAAATCTCTGGAGAGGTTATCACTTTCTCAGACTGTTACTATATGTGTGTATACATACAGGAGAAAGATATATTTCAATAGAATGCAAATACTCTTAGAGTTTTAAAAGAAGGTTGCAAATTCTTTTTGAAAGGAAAAAAGCTCTTTCTTTTCTTGCTGAAAAATATGTTACATTTCTCATTGTCCAAGGCTTTGCTAACACACAAAACATTATTCTTCTCTCAGAGTCCAGGTTGTCTGTGTGAGTTGATGAGAGTAAACTGCTGGCTATCACCATTTGGCAATTGTCTTTGCTACTTGCTCTGTTTTCATGGGAAAGGGTTCAGAAAAGTGTATTTTTAAGTGCAGTAGCCCAGGATTTTCTTTGTATATGCCTGAAGAGGGAATCCAGAGTCCTGGGTCTCCATGGGTAAGGGTGGAAGAGCTAGGGATGAGTGTCTGGCAGAATAGGAGCAAGTAGTTTCAGGGAGCTGTAAGCAGAGGAAGTGGTGGTATGAATAAAAATATGCTTGCATGTACATTTAGAAATGAGCTACTATTTGATCTTCCTTGTATCAGAACCACCATGCTTACAAATAAGGAATTCTTTTCTTATTTAGCACAGAAATTATCTTTGTACTCTTTTATGACAGTTGACTCCATGCCCTGTGTTTGAGTTGCCTCAAGGCTAGAATAGTTGTTTTCCTACAGGAGCACAAGTTTCAGCACCAATTCAACTTAGCTCAAAAAGCCAAAGTAATGCTAGTCTGGAAGCTAATATACCCAGTTGTATTTTCCCTCTGTTGTCAGAGTTTGGTCTGTGGAGTACCAACTCTTTAAATGTAGTTACATTTAAAGTCCACTTGGAAAGTAAGAAAAACATTCTTATATATCTGTGAAAGTCATCTGACAAGAAACCCAAGCCCATTTGGTTCTCTAATGTGAAAACTGCATTATTTTGCACAGCTGGAAGGTAATGGTAAGTATCTTCCCTTTTGGACCGTTTCTCAGGTCTATAGAAGCATTATTTTTTCTACACAAAGGTAAAAATTGATGTTGTCATAAAATGAGTCTTGCAACAACTGTTTTTGGATTTCTGCAGAAAAGGGTTGTGCTTTTTTCTATTGGTACACTCAGATACACACTGAAAAAGGCTAAGTGTAAGGCAAGGGGGTTAAAAACAAATCTGAAGTACAAAAAAATTAATAGATTGGGTGAGTGTGGAAAAATTCTGACAGACTATGTAATTAAAAAGGTTTATTTACCTTCTTCTCTGTGACCAGAAGTATAGAAAGCCCAAAGGGAGGAGAAGTGGAATGAAAAATAATATTCTGTTAATAACTCAGCTAGTACAGACAAAGGAAGTGTCTGTGAGAGAGAGCAGAGGGGAAGTGGGAGAACACTGCCTGCTGTCTCCCCATTTCCTAGTAAAAATGTAGCAGAATATTATGCCTATATTCCTTCTAACTCCACATTCTGGGGAGATGCTGTCAGCACCTCTCATGACCCAATGCACTTTGGGTCTCAGCCCCAGTAGGTCACCAGTCACAGTATGCTTTTGGTAGACATTTTGTCTCCTGGGAAAGGCACTGCACATGAGCCTTTCATTCCTTTCTTTTCATGTCTTTGAGCCATCACCTGTTCCCTGAAGTCATTGTTGTCATGGGATTTCCTTTTAGTGACCACAAACTGCATTGCCAATTGCACATTTTGCCACTAAGCAATTCTTACAGTTTTCTGCAGCCAGTGGAAAGTACATTGCTCACAAGGACTATGAATGGGGCAAATAATTTTGCTTTTGCAGTTTGGCAGATTTGAAAATGCTGAGGTAGCATTTCCTAGTGTCAGAAGCATATTTGTGACTGATTTCTTTTGAGGATTAACTGGGCAGCCTACTGGGATAAGTTCCTTCAAGAAAAGCTAGATCTAGATCTAAATTCTGATACTGTGTGATTGCCTTGTGTTTACAACTGGACAGAGATTTATCCAGAAGATTTGAGGTAGAGGTGGAATTCTAGTAATGACTAGTAATAACTAGGAAGGACCTAGTAATAGGAATCTATTATGTCATGCCAAGGTCTTCAGCATCCTCCTGATACTACTTTTCATGGTAAATGTGTGTGGTGGAACCCCACTCATCTATATGAACCTAATGGTGATCAGGATGTGGGGCTATTGGCAGATCTAAGGAAAAGCAGCAAACTGAAAGACAGCTGGTGTGCCTTCCCACATCATGTTGATTTAAACAAACATGGCTGTTGCAGGGAGTAGCCAGGCCAGTGCATTTGAAGGAGAAAATGCAGACATGGGCATCCCCTTCCTTTGATGTTCATTTTACAATCTTCTTCAAGTGGGCACTGACGTTTGATGGTGTTTTCAGCATTCATTTAAATAGAGTGAAATTACTCTGAGCCACTACACTGTAAAATCTCCACAGTTTGGAAAGGCATGGGGCAGTCCTGCTGAAAGCCAGAAAAAAACCCAGAGAACAAAGAACAGCTACAATAAATAATAATGTTCTGAAAATAAATTACCAGAAAGACTGAGAGCCTGCCACCATAAACATTATTTTACAGGAAATGACAGTTCCTTGAAAATATTGAGCATAATTCTCTAAGGGAGAGAGAAAAACAACAAACCCTTTTCAATTTTAGAATTGCCAATGATGTCAAGGCTAAACCATTTCTATCTTGTGATCTTGACTAGATGGTCTCTGAATACAAGTGCATCAAGAATATAAATGTAACTCTTCCTGTAACACTGGATCCAGCAGCTCTGGTCTGAGCATGGCCTTTACAGTGTGACTGTTGATTATGTGCCATGGTTTAACCCCAGCTGGCAATGAAGTACCATTCTGATGCTCACTTATTCTCCCTTGGTGGGATGCATGAGAGAATTGGAAAGGTAAAAGTAAGAAAACCCATGCATTGGGATAAAGACAGTTTAAAGGTAAAGCAAAAGCTGTGCACACAAGCAAAGGAAACAAGGAATTTATTCACCACTATGGGCAGGCAGGTGTTCAGCCATCTCCAGGACAGCAGGGCTCCATCACTCTTGACAGTAACTTGGGAAGACAAACACCTCTTCCTTCTTCTTCCCTCAGCTCTATATACTGAGCATGATGCCATATGATGTGGAATGTCCCTGTGGCCTGTGTAGGTCAGTTGTGTCCCAGCTGTGTCCTCTCACAGCTTCTCATGCACCCTCAGCCTTCTCACTGGTGGGTGGTGCGTGAGGTATTAAAGACTTTGACTCTATGTAAGCACTGCTTAGCAATAACTAAAACATCCCTGAATGACCAACACTGTTTTCCTCACAAATCCAAAACATGGCCTCATACCAGCTATTGTGAAGAAAATTAACCCAGCCAAAGCCAGCACACCAAATTAGCAGCTTTTTAGCCTTATTCCTGCAACTCATCCAGGAGAGACACAGCTGCACTGCCCTCTTTGCTTAGGATTTGAACTTTGTTATAAAGACACTGCCCCTTCAAACATGCTACCGGCATGTTTTAATGGCTGGCACCTGCATTTTGGGTTGGAGATCTGTGACTGGGTGCAGAAGACAAGTAGGATGGGGAGAAGAGGGAAAACTGGTGTAAACTCTGTTCTCTCCTTTTGAATAGGCTGTGTGACTGCAGAGGTCATGGATGGTGTGTATCCCTTCTAGCTACGGGCTATCTCCAAGCTAACACATATTTCACACAGACACTCAAAAGGACTACAACTATTTCTGCCCCTCTGTTCATTAGAAAACAATTTGCTTCTAAAAATTTGTCCTGCCCCTCTGTTCATTAGAAAACAATTTGCTTCTAAGAATTTGTCCTGAGCCTTGATGATGCTGCTTGTGCCTTTCTTATGCTCAGGTAACAGTCAATGCTGGCACCTAAAAGCTCTGAATTAACTTAGAAATTTGTGTTTTACCAAATACTCCAGCCTGTAAGCAGGGAAAGTATAAAACAATCATGGAGACTTCACTTCCTATTTAAGACTACTTTATGCATACATTTTTGAGTAAGAGAACTGTTGTTTCTGCCACAATAGTGGTGTAATAACTGTAAAAAACATTTTATTACTGTCTTTGTACAAGCTTTTCTTGCAAGAAAGAATATTAAAAACAAAGCAAAGACAGGAGAGAATAAGGGAAAACATTTCTCTAATGAGAAACTGAAGGTCATTCCTCTTATCTTGTCTCTTTTCATCTGCAAAGAGACATGCATCATGTTTAATAAAATATTTGATCCTAGCCAAAGAGTTCCTATCCTCCTCCGTTGGTTTTAGTTCTGTGTTTGCAAATAACCAGAGGTCACTTTAATATGGGTTTGGGAAATAGTGAGATAAAAACAGCCTGTGAGACAACCACTGCAAAGTTGTTATTTATTACACAATGGGAATTTTACAAATAGATAGGACATGTGGAAGAAGGGGAAAGATTTTCCCGTTTCCAGGTATAGTTGTAAACACAAGGGACTGGAGGAATCAAGGGAAGGGCAAAATGGAGATCACTCTGTCTTGTCCCTAGAATGAAACAGCTCAGCTCTGCCTCCAACTTCCATGACATTTGAAGCACCTCATTCTTGATCTGTGCTCAGAGTGTTTGAGTCAGGTATTTCACTGCACATCCAGTCTTGTCTTAGTTACCATACCTGGTTAGTTACCATACCTGTGCTTTGATACCTGAGGGGGGATTGTGACAGTGACAGTCTAGGTTACTCTTTTGGGTCTCTTAAGTCCAAAGACAACATGTTTTTATCACTTTGAATATGGTGATAAAATATAAAATTCAGCATTATGGTCAACTATGTTTCTCTGTATCAAAATAAAAATACTTCATATAATGACAGTAGAAAAATTTAATTTTTAAAATACATATTAAAAATATCTTTTCTCCCCCTGACTTTTGTCTTTCTAGTCCTTGTTTTACAGCAAACAGGACTTTTATTTTTTAGATTGCTTTTGCCACTCTTCTGGAGGAAACTTGATGAGGTTCACTAGTGGGATGTTGACCATTTGCAATTTTCAGAAAGTCCATAGAGAATTTTGCAAAAAAATATAGTCAATTTTGTGGTTGCTCAGGTGAAATACTCACTTGGATAATGTTATGTCACTTGATTTTTCATTATAAGACAGTTTGCTCAAGATTGAAGAATTCCCTTTATGTCCAAACTAAACTGTGTTTGTAGCTGTAGGCTGATCAAAACTTGTTGCCCTCTACTGTTTAGTTTTTTATCATACAATCAGAATGGCCTGGATTGGAAGGGTCTTTAAAGACGGTCTAGTCCCAGTCTCCCTACAATAGACAGGGATACCATGCACTAGATCAGCTTTCTCAGGGCTGTATCCAACCTGGCCTTGAACACTTCCAGAGATGAGACATCCACAACTTCTCTGAGCAACCTGTTGCACTGCCAGCTACCCTCTGAGTAAAGCATTCATCTGATATAAACCTACCTTCCTTTAATTTAAAACTGTTATCCCTTGTCCTGTCACTATTTGCCTGTATAAAAAATCCCTCTCCCTCCTTTTTGACAAGCCCCCTTTAGGTACTGCAAGGTCATAATGAAGTCTTTTCCAGAGCCTTTTCTTCTTCAAGCTGAACAAATTCAGTTCTTCCAGCTGGTCTGCACAGGAGAGGTGCTCCATCCCTCTGATGCTCTTCATGTCCCTCCCCTGGATCTGTAACAAATCCATGCCATTCATGTGCTGGGGACCCTAGAGCTGGACACAGCAGTCGAGGTGGGGTGTCAGCAGAGGGGAGTACAAGCTGAATAATCTCCCTCAACCCTCTGCCCACGCTGCTTTTGAAGCAGCCCAGGAGTACACCCTGGGCTGTGAGTGCAAATCACTGGGTAATGTCCAGCTTTCCATCCAGAAGAATCCCCAAGTCCTTCTTGTCAGGGCTACTCTCTATGAGTTCCTCTCCCAGTCTGTGATCATGTCTGGGAATTCCCTTGTCCGGATCATTAGCTTGTCGGAGTGACCCCAAGAAAAGTTTGAAAGTCTGTTTTCCCAGCCCGGCGCTTAAGAAGGAGTCAGGGGTCTTAATTCCTCGGTCTCAAGGTTGTTTATTTTATCTTATCTATAAAAAATTTTTCTTCTGCCCTGCCGAGGTCAGGTCACCAAGACAGTCCGAGGCATTCTGCCTGCCCACAGGGCGGTATAATGTCTTTATACTAGAAACTACGTGCACAATGTTTACAATTACTTTCCAATACCTATCACCTATGTTAGACAGTGAGCTTCTACTCTAAACCAATCTGTAAGTGCCAACATCACAGCAGAAGATGGAGGTCAAGAAGAAGAAGGAGAAAGGCTGGACACACCCAGTTCCCTCCATCTTGCCTCCTGAACTCCCATACCAAAAACCCTAAAATCTACTTTTCCACCCTGTGATAACTTCACTAATATTCTACTTAAACTGTTGTGGCTTGCTGATCTTCATACAAGGTTGGTAATTTGCTCCACGGGTCATAATCAAAACCACAGGCATTTTGGGCTCTGTGCCAGGGTCTCTGAAACCCCTGGCAGGGGTCTTGGGTGCTCAGGACAGCCAGAGGGATGTCCTGGGTCCTGACATTCCCTGATGCAGGACCTTGCACTTGGACTTGTTCAACTTCATGAGATTCCTGTGGGCCCATTTCACAAGCTTGGTCCCCCTGGATGTCATTTTGTCCTTCTGTTGTGCCAACTGCACCACTTTGCTTGGTGCCATCTGCAAACCTGCTGAGGGTGCACATAATCCCACTGTCTATGTCATTGAGGAAGATATTGAAGAGCACCTGTCCCAGGAGAGAGCCCTGAGGGACACCACTTGTCCCTTACCTCCACTGGGCATAAACCCATTGACCACAACTCTCTTCCTGTGTCCATCCAGCCACTCCCTTACCCTGCTAATTTCTCTTTCCAGCTGAGCTGAGTTGACCAAGGAGAGATAAGGATGCAAAGGGCTTGTTTACTTAGCCCAATGTCAGGTATCTTGGGCTCATGACCTCATAGCAAAGAATGCTACTGTGCACAGCAGCCAGGCAGTTCTGGCATCCTGCTGCTTTTCTGTCCCTACTGCCCATAAGGGCTGGTAACAGGCAGGTAAACCAGGAATGGAGTCACTACCAGCCCTCTAGTCTTGCTAAGGGGTTAGTGGAGGGAGAGATGAGTACCTTCAGAGAAAAATCCAGCACTCTCAAAACAGGAGCTCTGGATTGCCCTCTAAAGGTTCCTGCAGCTCTCAACTTTATTGGAAGACTTGGCTCCCAAGTTAAGTGATGAAAATATCCATGTATGTAAAACATATCACTGACCTAGTCTTTACCTGTACCCACTTCAGCTATCAAACAAGTCGCCATGAGACAGAAGTCTGTGCAGCAGCAGAATCACTTGAGAAAGTGTAGTGCAGATCCTTTGACCTTCCTACTGGTACTATGTGTGTGTTAGAGTGCTAGGAGCCACCTACTTGAACCTTGCCAGATTAGAACAGATGCAACTTTTGCTTACTTTGCCTGTTTTGTGCCACTTGCAGGTGGATGCCTCATGGATCTGTCACACACAAATTACCTGAATCCCAGTACACCTCTCTGTAGAATAAAAAAAAAAACACCCAAGAAATTGGTTTATGAATCCCACAATGTCAGATGGCTGCACATCAGCAGTTGAATCTGATCCTGTGGAGCTCCTTGTGTTTCTTTGGACATTGACTTGACCCTATTGGGAATAATAAACCTACTCAGAAATTGAATCCACTTGCCATATTAAAACATGCATTTCCTTTTTTTTTTTTTCTGGGTAGATTCAACACTGTGTTCAGTTACTATTGTCTTATTTTCAGATGGATTTTAGTAATTATAAGTGCAGAAATACAATTAGAAAAGAAAAATACAAAATTAATGGGAAAACATAATGGAACTACCAGGGTAGGTATAACTCCTCAATAAATAGCTGAAAGGATCTATTCCCAGAATGAATTCCAAAACTTTTTTTATACTCTCTCTATAATGTAAATGGAAAATGTTATATCTCTGGATAACAATCCAAAAGACTCAGAAGTAGTGAAAGAAACCTCACTATCTACCAAAACGTAGGTCTGCGTCTATAATTCTGCCTGGTGTTTTTGGTTTTAGGTGTTTTTGTTTTGTTTTGTTTTGTTTTGTTGTGTTTTTTTTTTAATTTAATTTATTTAATGAAACAGGTTTGGCAATGCTTCTGTGGGATCTGAAATATTTTCCATGTTCACATGCCTGCATTGATTTATTGATTTCACGTTCAAATCTCAGTTTGTAGCCTAGACCATAGGAAAATGCACAATCACAGAATCACAGAATCATTTAAGTTGGAAAAGATCTTTGAATCATTAAGTCCAATGACTAACCCAGCACTGCCAAGTCCTTAAGTGCCACATCTACACATTCCTGAAATACCTCGAGGGATGGTGACTCAATCACTTCCCTGGGTAGCTTGTTCCAGTGCTTGAAAACCCTTTCAGTGGAGAAATTTGTCCTAATATGCAATCCAAACCTCCCCTGGCATAACTTGAAGTGGTTCCCTCTCATCTTAGAGAGAAAATTATATTTAGATTATTTGGAGGGTTTTTAATTAATATTTTTTTTGTCTATAATGCAATGCTGAATCAAACTGGTATCTGAATTAAGAATTAAAATTGAGGGTTTTTTAACAAAAATATTAATTAGGATTCCATCCTGTAACTCCAGTCATGTGCTCTGTAACTTTTGTATGCTTTTTCCAGTGGTGTTCTTCCTCTTAAGAATGAAGGCAGTGTTTTTCTAAGTCAAATTTGTCTCCTCCTGTGCCATGAAACCAAAGTGTTACAAGCGGTGGTATTCCAGGTTTTCTCACTGGTCAATGTGCCTGTCCTTTGCCAGCTTTGACTCCTTGGCTTAGAGGAGAGTTTGCAGTCCATGCCTGTTGTCCAGGTCGCCAACGATGTGTGTAGGGTGTCTGATCCTTGGTGTCGCATGATGTTTGAGATTTCAGCATGAAGCTGTCTCTTTAGTTCAGCAGTAATTATTTGGAGCTGCTGAATTTTCAGTACTAAAGAAATATCTGTCTAACCACAGAAACAGTCCCTGTAAATGAATTAACAGGGATTTTTATTTTTTTTTAGCCGTCAGGCAGTATGCATGACTTTCCTGTTTCACCTCAAAGTGGACTAAATTTCTAGCATTATTATCTAATTATAACCCTGGTCATTGGAATGGACAATTATTGTTGCTTGGTTTTCCATTGTTGGTTGCTCTGGGGATAGATGTCTCTGTCCAAACCAGTTAGTTTTCAAAACTATTTTTAAATGTATACTGCTGTATGGAGCAATCCTGCCAGGTAATTCTCTTTTGCCTGGAGCCATTCATCAGCTGACTTCCTCTCCTACTTCTCAATTCCCTGTTTCCTACCCAAGACAGGGATGAAACACACATGTGTGTGTGAACATAAAATCATTTCCTTCCCTTCTCTTTCTCATTTTGTCCATCTCCTCCAAGCCAAGTTTATGCTTTAGTTGCTAAGAGCTTCTCTCAATCAGTTTATCCTGGAGGGACAGGAAAAATGAGAAGAGGGGAGAGGTGAAGGACTATGTGTCTCCTCACCCATCAGGTGATTGAGCTAAGGCATGCAGCTTTTTTAGCAGAGCCCTGCTGAAGCCACTTCCCTTTCCAACCTGAAATTCCCATCTGCTTCCTTACATTGCAGATCCACCTGAGGCTGCCTAAGGTGTGGTAACAACGCACACAGATTTTTTAAGGATTTTTCCAGTGTCTGTTTAAAGGGAAGCAAAGGGACAGGTTGAGCTTCTCCAGCCCTTGCAGAAGAGCAGGTGTTGCAATAGTAGGCTCTGCAGAAAGGCAGGGGAGGATGAGGTGGAAGACGTAGGGAAACTGAAAAGAGACATTGGACTGAAAGCATTTCATTGTCTCACTAGAAGGGAGTGCTCCCTGCCCACGAATCCCACGTGAACGAAGAAGAGTGTTTTTAGGGCATGCCTGCCCACTGCCCAGCTTTCAGGAATGATGCATTTCAGTCACAGTCAGCCTAAACTGGATCTGAGCTCAGGACTTGCAGGAGTTAGTGGTTTCCTTGATTGCGTAGGCTCAGCTGGAGGAAGGAGTTCTGGCTGGAACACAGGTGTGTGAAGTGATGTCTGCTCTTACACTTGGGTAATAAAACTATTATTTTACTGTTATACTGCTCCACAGAGAATTCTGGTTTTGGTCCAGCATGCTTTGGGATCTGCTCAGCCTCATTTCTCTTTGCTCTGCACTGATGCCGCCAGCAGAAGTGTAAATTGCAATGGTTCTTCTGTGATGCAAAGGCCCAGCTCTCTGCCAGCTACTAATGATATCCCCACCACAGCAGAGCATCGCTGACAGCCATTTCCAAAGGAGTCCAGATGAATGTTTCATGTTTTAATTCCAGCTAGCTCAGATCTGTTGCACAGCTCTGTGTTTACAGCAATCTGGGCAGGAGTGTCTTGGAACCACTTAATTTCATCACGCACTTTATGATCATGTTGTAATTATCCATAGTCAAACCAATGACCTTGATTACAGAGCACAACTAGGATTAATTGTATTTCATGGCATTTTTCCATCTTGTTTAAAAAATTTCTTTAAAATATGCCTGAAATGTAAAAGTATTAAACACTCTTAATGGTTAATTCTTTTCCAGTGATGAGTAGGAAATTTATTACTTGCGGTTTTTTCAGACTGAAGAATACTCTTGACAAGCTCTGCTCTTTTACTAGACAGTTTTAATTATGTGACATGCCTGTTTGTTATTTGACAGTCTGCTCAGGTTTGGGCTCTGAACATCAGGGGAAAATTCATGGTTCATTGTTTATTGAACAATCCTTTCAGACTTTGCACAATCTTTTGAAAAAGTCTTCCTATAAATAATATGATTACATGCAGGCAGGTAAACTATGCATGCTGAATTAGAATTATTTTTCTTTTTTTTAAATTTTATTTTATTTGATTATTACTGAGGTGTGGTGCTTAAAAATCCCTGGCATAATATGTCTCAGCAATCACAGAAATCTGATAATCTAATCAGGAAAATATTGAAAGTACTAATAATCCTGAACTGTTGAAGCTATCCTATACTTATTCTACCAAGAAAAGAAACTTGCAAGCAAACAAAGCAGTGGCTCACCTGCTGATGATTACTTGATTTGAAAGGAGCAAACACAATTCATGTATAATTGCTAAAATTTACTCCTGATTTGAGTAAATTCACAGGTATGTCATGTCAAAGCTCTGTGTGAAGATCCCATTAGCTTCCACCTTGTCTAGCCTCTCCTGTTAATGGATATGGAAGAGCTTTCCTGTGTTTTTGATGTAGCCACAAAATAATGCTGGAGGAGCTTGGGAATGGTTTTGTTTTCCATCCATTCAGTGAGCAGCTCTGTTTTGTTAGTCCTCTGCACTGACCACTAGACAATGCCATTTCCCTTAACAGTCATAATGAATGTTGCTCCTAATGATTAACTTCTGATCTATGTGGAAGTGTTCAGTAGTCAAGAACAGATTTCCTTTATAATTGCATAGACAGTAAATGATGCTTTGAGACACCATTTGGATTCTGCCAGGTTTGATGTCTTACAAAACGTGATGAAACTGCAACTGTTTGAGTGCATGACAGTTCTCTCCTGTTGAGTCTTACATTATTCTCAGGTAAAGATGATAACATTTTGATGCTTCCTAATTGATAGATTATAAAACCCATCAGAACAATACCAGCAATCAACAAGAGTTTCTATAAATAGGTATTTACTGAGCAAGATGAAAGTTCTAGACCGACTCTGTGACATGAGTTGTGAACACTGACACAGGCTAGGAGGGAAAAAAAAACCAGACCTTTGGTAATGCATTTGATTTTAGAGAGCTTCTGCACACCCTGTGCCCAGTTCTAATTCATCTGAAATGAGTGGTGAAATTGTGGATTAAGGAATGGAAGATAAATCAAGCATGGAGGAAATTTGGATGCTCCTAAGAAACTTTCCTGCTCTGCTGGGGCAGCTGAATATTTCTAAGGATGCCTACTCAGCATACATTTGAGTGGAATGAATTTCCTTATTGTAAAGCAAGACAAGCTCATCATTTAGGAAGATAAAATAGTTACTGACTTCTGCTGGTACTGGGGAGTTAAACTCACTCTGAACCAAAAATCAGCTTGAACTTTTTTTTTTTAACTTTTCTTGAACCAGAACTGAACTTGAATATTATTTTGAAGTTTAACTGAACTTCATGCTGGAAGAGAACAATAACAGTTTCAGTCAGAGGTGAATGTGAACTAAGCTTAGAAACTGAATTGCTTGACTCCTGGTGAGCCACTGCAGGCTGTTCCCCCAGCTGCTGACAGGACTGAGCAGGAGGAGAATAGGTATGAGGGGCAGGATGTTTTCATGTATTCTTAGGGAGCATGGATCAAGAGACATAACACACTAGTTAATCATCACTGCAAATGTTAAAGCCATTTCCTTCCCCACAGGTCCCCAAAGCAGGACTCTCATATTGTAAGAATAACAAATATAAACCAGCACTGTACAGCAGTGACTGCCCTGAAAAGGCTTCAGTAACTTCTCCTGCCTCTCAGTGGAACTTAATGCCTTGCTGCCTTTTTATATAGAGGAGCTTTATTTCTTCAGCTAGTTTAGCACTCATTTATGGAACTTGCCAACTGTATGGATTGTGTGATCATGTAATATATATGTATATATATATATGCATGTATCCATAGCCAAGCCCTTGTTATATTATTCAGTGTCTCTGACTGTTAGAACAAAGGCATGAGTTCATGATTCAAACAGCCAAACAAACACGAAAACTCAGGCAATTAGAAGCTGTTTTTCTGAACAGCACTGTTTTGGACAGTCAGCTCAATACAGTCAACTTCAACCACCAACTCCAAATTATTATATTCTACCTAGTGGAATTGGTGACACAATACATTCTGGACTTTTTTCCTCACAGTAGCTCTCTTGGCCTCTGACTCAATTCATTGCCACTGATTTTGCCTAATGAATAGAGTGGGAACAACATTTTTCAAATAAACCCCCAAGTTATCACTACAGAAAAGGTGACAAGATGAGGTAGAGGAAATCTTTTCATGGCTGAGGTTTGTTATTTTATAAAAGTAAGATGTTCTTCCCACTCTTTATTAAGGCTTCATCAATCTCCCCAGTGCTAAAATGTTTTCAACTAAGGTGGGTGTTACACATCTGGGGGGCTGAGATCCTGGTAGCTGAAAGCAAGGGAAAGAAATGCTGATAGGTGATGGGATAGCTACATCCACTGCTAGCACATTTACTGGATGCTAAAGGACTCACACAGACTGGCAATTTCCTGTGGTTTGCAGAGGGAAAGAGGAAAACTCTGCGGCCCACAGTGTGATTTCAGTAAGTTGTATGCCTTTAGGGATAAGCAAACCTCTTGCTTTATATTCAAATTGCTTTTGCGTCACTTTAAAAAACTGGCATTAGCTAAATAAGTTCCTGGCCTTCTTCTAATCATTGTTCTTTATTAGGTACACTTAATCCAAGAGACACTTTCCCCATTAATTCAGTTTCTCTTTCTATATTTAAGTCAGTCCTGTGCTTTATTGCTTCCATGCTGGCTAAAGGGCCTCTCCAATTTTCAAGTTAATGCATTTATTGTTTCTGTCAACAGCTGAGCTACAGAAGGTGTACACAATTCTTGGTAAGGCTTCATGTATTTCTTTATACTTTTTACCACTCCAGAGGTGTGTGGTTGGACAATGGATGTTTTGTTGCTCTCTCAAAATTCTGTGCATGCAAACAGTTAACTCCCAGCAGTTCAGGAAAGAGATGCTGTTACTTACACGAAAGACGTTTTAGCCAAAAGGTGGCACTGCGGCTGCATAGATTTTGCAGTAGATGAACAGTCTGGTAAAATGTAAGGAGCCACGCAATGCATTTATTTAAACTCCTCTTTTCATACAGTGTGAATGGAAGGTATTGAAAAGTGGCTAATTAATTCCCAAACATTAGCATAAAACCAAGGCTTTCTGAAGTAATGAATTTGGTATATCTACTCTAAAGATAATACATACTTCATCCTGGCTCTAGCTAATTTGAAAAACTCAAAACCAAAACAAAACCAACAAAACAAAAACCCCCAAACCCAATCAATATCTGAAAATGTGTTGCCAAAGTGCACAGAATGTTTCAGCTGTGCATGTATCCTACACACAGAGACTATTATTAACTGCTGCTTTGTAACCTCTAAGGCAAGGAGAGCTTCCTTGGAAACTTAAAATTTTTAAGATGGATCCTGTGGTCTTAAAACAGCGCTGGGATTGACTTTACCACAGGCTGATCAGACACTTTAGCCGACTAAGTACTTGCTGATTTTAGTGTTCTGCCACCTACAGACACCATCACTAGGCGTATTCACAAAGATTGATTCGCACAGAAACCTGTGCCAGAAGATTGAGAATCTCATATCCAGGCTTGGTTCGTGCTCAAGATGTGTGGGTGAGCCACGCTGGGCCTGAACGTGGGGAGGGGGAGAGGAAGGGAGCAACCTCCACAGGCTGTGCCCTGACACCAACTTGTCACATTCATCCTGCTGGGATGGGGCTTCCTTACAATGTCTGTCTGTAAAGACAGACAGAGGTTACATTTCACTCCACACACTGCCTGTGAGCTGACTGTACCTCCTCAGAGGAGGCATAGGCTCTGGTGATAGGGTTCCTTTTATCAGACTCATTAGGCACATGGAATTACTCTCTGTAGCTGTTTTTTCTTAGCTTTCCTGAGCATTTTCATATATGTAAGTCTAGAGTTCCTTACTTCTCAAATATACTTGTATCAGATTCTGTTAGCACATTACATAATATTTGAGTATCTGAATAATTGCCATTATTCATAAAACAAAAGTCAGATGTCTGCATGGCTCAGCACTTGTCATTTGAACCCCCCAAATACATAGTTTTAATTTTTTTTTTTAAAGACCCCATGTACTTTCCTGTGAGTCATGTTCACGTTTGCAATTATTTTTCTCTGCAAGAAGGATATGAAAATGCTTTCTTTTAGAAAGCACAGGAAAGCAAAATATGCTTAAGTAATTATAAGAGGAAAAACAAATCCCAAAACAAACATTCAAACAAGGCTTCAAGAGCAAAATCTAGGACTCTTTGCATTTGAAGTGAGACTGGATGAGGTCCTTCACCAGAAGGAAGGGCTGAGAAGTTATGTCAAGGACCACAGGGTCACTGCTCCTGCTTTCTCTGACCCCAGAGTGAAGTTACCTAAAGCACTGCCCCCAGGAAGAGGATGTTCAATCTAAACTTCCCTCATTTAAGTGTGACAGAGCGCAATACATTGCCAAAAATGAAACAGATTTTTACCTGTATTGATAACAACATTAATGACTTTCTATTTTACAGCATTGCTATTCCAACCCCGCCTGTGAGGTTCATTCAGCACACGCACAGGGACACACCAGCTGGGCTTTGAAGCGGTCCCTTTAAACCCACAGCATTTTCTAACCAGCACCGTATTTTAAAGGGTAAAAAGCTTTCCAGAAAAGTCAAATACATTCCAGCCACCGGAGATCTATTTTTTTTCCAGGCGACAATTTTCTTGTGGACCTAAATGTGCTGCTGAAAGGGGAGGAGGAAGGCGGGGGGAGAAGGAGGAGGGCCGGAAAGTGAACAGATCAGAAAAAACCGCTCCCCAATCAAGAAAAAACCCCGTTAACAACAAAAATTTAAACGAAAAAAAAAAAAAGTGAAGAAAGAAAAAATTGTTAGCACCCCTCCCCAAAAACCAGCAGGAAAAGAAGCGTTAGGGAGAACGGGCGAAGTTTTCAGGGCAGAGCGGGAGCCGGCGCGGTGGCAGGACGGTCCCGGCGGAGGGGCGCGCGGGGGCGGGGGCGGAGGAGGCGCGGAGCGGCGCGGGGCGGGGCGCACCGCGGGCAATTCCCTGGCGCGGCGCGGGGCGCTCCGCGGTGCCGCCGGCCGGGCCCGCGCCGTCGGGCGAGCGGGGGAGGGCGGTGGGGGGAGCCCCGGAGGGGCGGGCGTGTGCGTGCTCCGGGCCGGGCGTGCGGCGCGGCGCTGCTTGCATGGGCTGCCGCCGGGATGCGGCGGGAGGCGTGAGGCGGCGCGGCTGAGGCGAGGAGGGGACGGGCGATGCTCCGCCGCCGCGGCGGCTCCGCTCACGGGCGGCCCTAGGAGCGGCGGTGGCGCGCAGACAGGGACGGCTCTCCGGCCGGCCGGCCGCGACCCCCGCCCGCCGCGATGGCCAGCGAGGTGGTGTGCGGGCTCACCTTCCGGCTGCTCCTGCCCGTGTGCTTGACTGCCGGTACGTCCCTCCCTCCCTCTCTCCTTCCGTGGGTCCCCGGGCGGGTGCGCGTCCCGGGGCCGTGGGATCGCCGTCGCTGCCGGCCGGGGCCGGCGGCTTGGGGGATGCTCCGCTCTCCTTCCTCGTGGCATCTTCCCCGTTCCGCTGTTTCTCCCAAGAAACTTTAAACTTCATAACTCTCCCCTAATTTCTTATATGTTTGTTGTTGTTATTAATTTTTGTCGCCGTTGGTGTCCGCCCGGGGGTGCGGGGCTCCCACGTGTGCTGGGGTGCTCGCGGCCGTGGCACCGGCGTGCGGGGCTCCGCGGCTTTTCGCTCGGAACAGCTGCCGCTGCTCTCCCAGTCCCGCCTCGTCCCGCATCCTCGGGCAAGGCGTGAGAGAGAGGAGGATTCAGGGTTTGCTCTGCCGGCAGGCTGGTTCAGCCGCCGTGTTAGGGTTTCGGGGGTACTTTGTAAAGGGAAGAGTGAGCGTCTTTCAGGAGCTATTCTCAAATTTACAGATGTTTTCAGGAGGTAGATTTTCCTTACTTTGAGAGAGAGAAATTTCAATCTATTAAAGCGCGTTACTTAGCAAGCGGCCATCCAAGAAACTAATTATTTTTGGATGGAGAACTGCGGTGTCCAGCCATGGGTGAATATGTTAATATTAATCCGTGCCCTCCGCACAATTTGAAAGAACTCTGCAGAAGTCCCGAATGCCCGTAAGATTGCAGGACCGCGGGGTGGCCTCGAAAGCCGCGGTCGCGGAGGGCAGCTCGGCGGGGGCTGGTGCCCACCGGGGCGGTGCGGGGCTGTGGGGCGGCAAATGGGGAAGAGGGACCGGGAATGGCACGGCGCGGAGAGAAAGCCGTCGATGGTCAGCCCGGCGTGGCGCATCCTCCGCGGTGGCGGAGCGGTGCCAGCCGTACCTTGCGCGGCAGCCGCGGGGCTCCCGGGCCGGTCCCGGACCGCCGCTGGCCCCTTCCCGGCCGTACGGAGCGGGCGCCGAACCGGGGCTCCCGGGAGCGACTCCCACCCTCCGTGCGGCCTCGCCGTCCTTGCAGGACCGCGCTGCCCCGCGGCTCCCGAAACACGCATCCTTCCCGGGGCTTTGCCCTTGACTAACCCCGTGGTGGCCCGGCCAGCGCCTCTCTATTTCCGCATCTCTCCCGCCACCCTGCCCGGAGCTGCCCGACACTCTGGTTCCAGGTGCCCTCTCCTGCCTCCGACTTCTCCTCCGGGAAGGAGGACGCGGGTCCCATCCTCAGCCCCGCTGGAGGCATACGGGACCCAGGGCGCTCCCTGGTGCCTCGCGGCGTGCAGCCCTTCGGCCTGGCAGTGAAAATGCGCTTTCCCCCCGTCTCTTTGCCTAAGGCCGTGTGTGTGGTGGGTGCTGTTAGCACGGTTGTATGAGGGATGAGATGGAGGCAGCTTTTCAGACCATCACGAGCATCTGCACCCGCTTTCTGCTCCTTCTAGAGCCCGTGGCCTCCCCGCAGGTGAAGCCCTAGGCTTGGGTGGCCGGCACTGGTGCTGGGAAGGGCACAGTTCCACTGATCCATGATGAGGGGCTTTAAGGCTGTCCCTGTGCAACCAGGTGTCTGTGCCGTGGTGGCCGGTGTGCAGGAACGCTGTGTGCAGAGGAGATGGGTGGCAATGCATGGGGCAGGTGGTGGGATGCCCTCAAAGCCAAGGGGTGGGGGTGTCAGGCAGGTCTTTCAATGCCAGTGTTAGTCGTAGAGCTAATTCTCTGTTTGGAATCAGTCAGGCCCCATATTTTCTTTAAATTTATGAAGGATCTTTGAAGTATGAGGATGAATTTATTGGAAGGACATGTGGGGCAAAGAAATGAATTAGGTGAATTTTTTTTTAGTATTATTCTCATTATATAATAGATTGCTGTGCTATTAAAATAGGAGGGGTATTATTCTGTCAAATGCTCACTCCTTCTGTATCAAAACAAGTTCAGATAAAATGGTTTTGCTGACCATATTCCTGATATTAGTAATGCAGAAGTGCTTTCGCATTGCAGTAATACGTCCACAGATGAGAACTGATGTTGTCATGAATTGCTTATGCTCATAAATGTTACTCATCTGAGGATTAATCGAAATATAAAACCTGAAAGAGGCACTTCCCATTCTCAGTATGAAAAAAAAATCCCACTGTGGAAGTTTTGGGTTTGGACCTAGCGATCTTGTTCAGTTGGATTTGAGAGAGGAATTAGTAAGTGGAAAAACAGCTTTTCTCTTACCTTAGTTTACTGTATCAGTAGGTGTTATTTTTTTTCCCCTTTACAAACTCTTAGCAGAGCCCTCACTAGGATGAAAATCACAGTTCGGCCGTCTTCACTCTTGCATTTAGTTTGTGTCTGCACCAGAGTTATACCTGAGCCATCCCTCAGCCAGTGCTTTCTTCCTTTCCAAAGCATCAAGGAAGTGTTTCATGGGCTTCTGGAAAAGGCCTTTTAGAGTGATGGTTTTTTGTGTGACTTACGGTGAGGTTACATCCGCAGCTGAAAAGCTGCCACAAGGACTCACTGCGAGACTGATGCTCTTGTGTCTCCTGCCCCTGTCTGGGCAGTGAACGTGTCTGGCACTGCCAAAAGGGTGGAAATGCAGAGTGGTTCTTCAGGTTCAGAATCCATTGTGTGTGATTTTAAAATGCTCAATTACTACAGTTTCTTATCATGGTATAATTTGGTTTTTTGTTTCTAAGACTAGAAAGTAATGAGGTTGGAGAGCCCTAACCAGGTATGTGGAGGGCAGTGGCAGCTGTGGCAAACTCATTGAAAATAACACATCTGCTAAGCTGAAAATGGATTCTTTAAATACTGTTGAAATGCTTAATGCTTTAAGTCTTAATACCTTAAAAACCTTAAGTTTACGTACTTTTAAAATAAATACTAATGCTAGTTTACATTTATGAAAAAACAGCGGTTTGCTGGCATGAAATACTTTCCAGGCACTTATCAGTGCCACATATCTGAGAAAACACAATTCCTTGTAAGAGTTTTTAAGATCAGATCTGTAGCACTGAATTCTAATCTTCTGCAGGTAAGCCTAGATGTTTCCATTTCAAGCTCAAGGATGATAGGTTTTGAGTGTCTGATAAAGACAGGAAACTTAACTTGCAGAAAAGAAAAGGCTTTGGAGATTGAAAAGCTTCTTGTAGGCTTATGACTTCAAGGTTGATCCTGTCATGTTATTTTCATGATAAAAATCTTATGTTCATTCCAATGTGATCCTAGAGTTTGAATAGTAACTTTAGAGTAATGTGAAACTTATTGCAAATAAAGTAGTGTGTTTGGTAATAAGACTGAGAGAGTTGGGTACTTAATTTGGCTTTTTTTTTCAGTGTGATTACTACAATGTGATGTTTTTTCTCTACTGTAGTAATACAATGATGAAAAAACAAGTAACAAAATAGTGGAGAGGGAGCTTGTGGCACTGGTGGTGGAAAGTGGGCTCTTTGTATTTTGTCTTTTAAAGCTTGAGCCTTGGTGTGAACTTGTCTTCTTTTGTTACTCATGTACTTGAAAAATGCAAGAAGTGATTTTTCATGTTGAAGTAAGACATCAGAGCAATTTTGGTAATTGCTTTCTTTGGTTTATGGAGACTTGAACCACAAAGCTGGCTTACTTAATAACAGTTTTTAATTATACTGCTTCTAATTGTTTTTGTTCACACACAATTCATTAGTTTTCTCTTAAGCCAAATATGTTATTTTCAAATGGGGTGCTGGGGAAAAATGCTTAGGGCATTTTTTCCAGAGGATGGCTTTCTCTGGGTTTTGACTGATGCTGTTGGATTGTGTGTTATCAGCAAATGGGCTTCAGTGAGGTAGTTGCCTGGGCCAAGTGCTTCCCAGAAGTTACACTTGCTTTCTGAACTCTTGAATCTTGACCCAGATGAACTAAGAGTTGTAGAAGCTTCTAGAAAGTTTAGAGTTTTCTGAGGGCTTGAGTGCAGGTATCAGTGTTTTGAAAGCAGTGGCAGATAAAAATAAAATACTTCAGAATTTTTTTGGTGATAGAGTTCAGATATTATTTGGAAATTTTCACCACTGTCTTTAAGCCAAATACTTAAACTCCTGGTAAATAGCAGGAATTCTTTTTCTTAATTTTATTTCTTCTATTTCTCCTTTCAGCAACCAGTGCTCATGAGAATGATACTGAATGAATCAGAATTAGCATCTCTTCAGGATATGAACAATATGTTACAGAGAACATTTCTTAAATCATTACAGTATTTTCAAAAGTACACATATTCACCTGCTGGAAGTGCATCAGTGGGAGTGAGGTCTGTGTTCTGCCTTGGAAGGAAAAGGTAGTTTCCATAATGTGCGGGTGATCTTTTACCCGAAAATTAACAAATATTGATGAAAATTTTGAGGGGGAAATACCTGAATTACTACATTAACAGGTATTAAAATGCTTTTTAAATTGCATGTTTGAAGTTTATTTCAGAATCTGATACCTCCCTATGTGTTTTGCTGCTCTGAATTACTGCTACTCACATTTGCTGTAGAGAGAATAAACTGGGCAGCTGTAATACTGAGGCAAGCCTGCGGAGGCAGTGAACCATGCTGTGCTTGGATTATTATTTATTTTGTGCTTTTCATTGATTTCACTGGGGGTGGCTGTTCAAGAAACAATCATAGAATACAATATTTTGTTGCCGTTTTCAGGTGACTGAATGGTTTTTATCTGCCTCTCTCTGTAGGTGATGTCATGGTGATGACATCGCAAGTTCTGATGCAGGACTGCTCAGACTAGAGGGCAGTTTGTGTAGAGGCATTGCATGTGACAGTGTAAACATACATATCAAAAAATTTCGGCATATTTTTAAAGTTGAAATAAACTTCCTGTAGATGGGGAAAGTCATGCTTATTATGTTTTAAAATTGGTCAATTACTGAGAAGAAGGCAAAGATCAGACTGGTGGGGTTTTTTTGTCATAATGGTGACATTGGGAAATATTTATGATGATGTACCAAGAGAATGATAGGGACCAGCATGATAAAAATTCACATAGATTTCCCATTATGTTTTAAAACGCTGTGTTGTCCCAGAACACTCATAAAAGTATTAGTCACAGCAACAAAAATCTAGGAGCCATTAGTGGGTAGCATGCGGAAAAAAAAGTTAACTTGGATGTCAGTTTGCACAAGAGATCCTAAACCGGCTAAAATGGAAGCCTTCCTTTGTCATTCAAATGATTTAATTTATTTCACCTGGCTTCTTTGACTACAGGAAATTTTACCTTGGTCAATGGGGAGCAGGTGAAAGATGTCAAGTGGGAGCAAAATATCCACAGCCTTGCAAGAACAGTATTTTCCAGGCTTGTAGGCACAGGGTTAGATGCTCTTGTGCACAAAATGACATTGCAATCTCTGTGGCTTCCACCTAGGCTCAATTAAAATCCAGAGGAAAGAGTTTTTGGGAGAGTGGGGAGGCAGCAGTCTGCTGCAAGTGCAGTGCTTCCCCTCTCTTGTGTAACAGCCATCTCTGGTTGGCTGCCTTTGCTTCTTCCCTAGTGCTCAGGCTGAAAAACCACTTAAAGATGAATCCCACAAAAAAAGGAATAAAACTTGTCTCCATAGGTTCTTACCTTCTCTACTTATTTATCCTAACCATTCTGTTAAGTAGTTTAAATCCACTTAATTACTAAGGTGACCTAAACCAGAACCTGTAAGTGTGCAAGGGTTAGGGCTTACCTGGTGGGTGGCTTGTTCCACAGATACTGTTGAACATGGAAGTGGAAATCGGTGGGAGACAGCTGTCTGGTGAGAGTTACTTGAATAAAGTGGACAGTTTGCCTGGTGACTGTCAGAACTGGAAAGCATCTGAATCCTTTATTTGTTGTGCTGGAGCTCATGCAAATCATGTCATGCATGAAATTCCCTGTCTTCTAAATTGCAGGTACAACACTGAGCTGTATTTTGGGTTTTGGTTATTTTTTTTCCCCTTTTTTTTTTTCTTTTTTATCAGAGCAGTCCATTCAAAACATGAAATGATAGACCTGTGTGTATTTGGTGATTACTCATTTTTTGGTGGATGTTTCTGATGGAGTACAGGGAAGAGAATGATACTATTATTGCACCTGTATGTATGTAGCTATGGTGCTTTTTCATTTCGGGTATTTGCTAAAAGTCCCAAAACTGCAGGAAACAACAACTGATATACAATAGGCTGGGGGACAGAGTTCAACAGTTTTAACCACTTAAACACAAAAAAAATTTCATGTTACATCTTTACCAATGTTTTTGTTGAAGTAGCAGAGTTGCAAATGCTGGCAAAAACCAAACAGCTTCAGAGTGGCTGATGTTGCTAAAAGAACTCTTGGAAGGAAATATCTATCATCCAAAGGATTGTATCTGAAAGGGACACCAAATTATGTCCTCCCTCAGAACAGTAAAATCTTTTCTACAAGTGTGTAAAGCTGAGTGTTTACACTCCACATTTTCTTCTCTACAGTCTTTTCACTTTGAAATGGGAGCCATTGTGAAGCTGTGGTGACTTTTTTTGAGGATAATGTTTGGCTTGAGGAACATCAGTAACTACTTTCATGTGTTAGACTGTAGCACTCTGAAAAACAGACTGTTTAGTTTCCATTGTGAAGAATGAAATTAGCACGGTCTAATTAGTGAAAAAGTCTGTGTAGTCAGCAGATTGTTTTAGCCTTTCCAATATCTTCAGGTAGTTCTGAAGATACTCTAAGTATAATATGCTAGTAAGAGGCTGTATAATTTTTTTTCCCTGTACTGCAGCAGATTGATCAATATTTGTAACTAAATCAATCCAGATTTGTTTTTTAGGGTAAAAGTTTTCTGTAGCATTACTTTAGGGGTGATCACAGATCTTCATTCTGTCATCTTGACAGGTCTGTGGGACTAAGCAGGTCAGAAGCTGGTAGTGTGTAAATGAAAAGTTTTCAAGAATGAGTGAGGGAGCCTTCTCATTTTCTTTTATTGAGAGAAACTGGTATACTGGGAGTTATTTTATCAGATAAATCAGCTGTTTTGATGTGTTTGTTAGAAGTATTTTTTTTTCTTTGATGCATTATGTTCAGGATGTGGTTGTATTAATGCACTTCTCTTTTCCTGAAGGTCTTACCTGTCTATTTCCTATATTAAGTAGGCAGTTGTAAAACCTGAATGTCACATTAAGGTTGCTATTATGTATTTTAATTTCTTTTATATCATTAATTCTGGGCTGCAGTGTTAGCTTTGATAATATCCTGTGGCAATGAATTCCATGGGTGAATTCCCCCATGAATAAAAAGAAGTACTTTTAAATTAATTTTGAGTTTGTTGCCTTAGTAAATAATCCTTTGGATGGGAGAAAGTATGTATAATCACTTAAATCAACAACAGTGTAGTGTTCTATTTACTCTAACACTTTAGAATAACATTTGCAAGCATAAAATCAACCATTAACATTCACTGTAGAAATTAACAACTCTGAATTTCCAATCAATTGTCCAGTTCTGAAGAGAAAGGGATGAGGATTATGTAATTCTGCCTTCTCCATAAAAAAGGAGTTTCAGGACAGGATACCTTTACAACTTATATAGACAGCACAGTGTAGCTCTTCTCTGAATTCATTCAGGCAGTCTTTAGTCTGGAAGGTGTTTTATAAAAGTAAAACTTGAAGTGACAGTGTGTTTGTGAGTGATACACTAATCGCTCCCTTTTGGGCAAAATATTCCAAAGCCTGGGTCTCCAGACATTGCAGACTCTGTCTACTGTTTCCAAGCCACTAATTAGTTAAAATAGCTTGACAGAACCATAAGTTAAAACTGAAGTACCAAGGGTTATTCAAGTGAGGTTCTGTTCTGTCCCTTGATCAGATGTTGCATAGGCGACTGGAAAAGATTTCCTGAATGGTTAAGGTGGTGTGTTCTGGACTCCTTTTGTGCTGAAGCATGCCAAACACTATGTGGGTAGAGATGCTAAACAAGAACAAGTGTTGTCTTTTTTCTAGTTGTGCTAATGCCACTCAGTAAACAGTATGTTGTTGTTGTTTGTTTTTGGGGTTTTTTTTAAGATGTGCTATTAAAGAAATTAGCTCCTAGGTAATTTGAGGAACACTAAACTCCCTTTGCTAGCAGTCATGTATTCCAAGTTGCATGTACACGTTATTTTTAGTTTAGCTTTTTTAAGTGCAGATGTAGGTTGCAAAGGCTCAGAAAGGAATGATCAGCGAAACATACTGGGTAGCCAGTGTAGCCCCCCCACTTTTGCAGTTTGATAGTAGGCCTTTATCCAAATTGATAAATCTCCAGCTGGGAGAGGTGATGTTGATAACAGCATTATGCATCTCTGATGATGATTTACTCGTCAAGGAAATCTAGCAAACAAGTACAGTGACAGTCTGAATTTCATTTTATTACATTCTCATATATTGGGAAATGTCTGGAACATGCAAATGATTACATACAGACTACATGTGTTTTTTTTGTGTTTTTCTTCCCTAGTTATATTTGTGGCTTTTTACAACCCCTTTCAGAATCACAGTTTCCAGGTCACTGAGAATAGATTATTTCATAAGCCAAAGGAAAGTGAGGGAAACTTTTCTCCACAAATCCTGATGTATTTAGAAAACTTTTACGACCATAAATAAATATTAGATCATGTTGTCATCTATGACAATATTGTCAAATACTGTCAAAACAGTATTCAAAAACATGTTTCAATTTGTTGCTCCTTCACTCCATGCTTAGAGTTTAAAAACCTGCCCTATTACATTCCTTAAAAACTGTTTTTTTTTGACAGTTACTTAAATACACTTCTACGAAACAACAAGTTAAAAACTACATGTTTTAACCCTTCAAAACTTTGTCAGAGACTGGATTTTCTTGTGCATGTGTTTTGAAGGGCTCTTCCAGTTCCAAGCACAGAATTGTAATTATTTTCTTTGGTTTTGCATGAGTCATTGACACCATCAACATTTTCTTTGAGGGCAGTAATTGTATATTTCTCTATAGAAAGTCATAGAGGAATATTTGTGCCTTTTCTGAATGCTAAATAATAAAATTGTTTTCTTCAGGTTGTAGTGCTGTTGGCCAAAGAAATTCTGTTGTGATAACTGTATCATCAGCTAGAAAAGCTGTGTAGTTGTCTTGATTCTTCTCCTTCATTGTCCTCCTCCTCCTTCATTCTTGTCTAGACATTTAACATGTCAAATAACTGTAATTTGGAGAATAAAGATCTGTGAAGTATGACCCAAATCATCTTGTTTGTTAGCTAAATGTAGGGCATATTATTTGCAGTATAGTGCTAAGTAAACAAAACCCACCACTTCCATAGCTTATTTTCTCAAAATTGAAAGGAAATCAATAACCAGCTTTTAAAAAATTTGCTTTAAACAAAGTTTCTTTGCTATGTTCTTAAAGCATCTGGTAAAGACAATCAAGTTTATGACTTTCTTCCGTCATTTCAGAGTATAATTGGGCAACACTCCCCAACAAACCTGTGTGACACTTGGTCTATTTGTGAAAATGTTTCAACTGTAATCTCTGTAGTTCATGGTTTTCACTATGCTTATTCTTATTAACCTGTATATAGACTTTGTTGTCACGTGTTCTCTAATGTTGTAGAGTTTTACTTGGTAGCCATTTGTTTTTATTGAACTGAGTGAATGAACTCCACCATGATGCTGTTGATGTACATAAACATGGCCTGTTTCTTGCAGCTTTTAGTTGCCATCTGCATGTAAACCTTCACAGTTGCTTGAAGATCTTGACAAATATTTTTCTTGTTAATTTGCTGAAAGCATAAGTAAGCATACTCATTTTATGTGTGTTTAAAAAAAGATCCTTGCAGTTTATTGTACTACAGTGATACAATAACTTTATCTGAAATAAGCCACTATCAAATTTGGCAGCCTCCAGAAGCCTCTCCTGATGCCTACATTTTTATCATAGCATGTAGACAGACTGAGGGGTACAAGACAATCCCACTGTGCTGTTTGGAGGGTAGAAATCGGGGTTGACCTTATGATTTAAGTTCACCTCTCCCTTTAGAAAAGTCCAAGTTAAAACAGAGAAAAGAGGCAATAACAAAAATATTGTTTCCTACAACTTGGCTGCTGGGTGAGCCATACTGGCAACAGCAAGGAAATGGCAGAAGGTCCAAGTGGTCATTAGTGTGCCCCAGAGGATGAAGCCGTTGGAGTTGCTAGAATTGCAGAACAAGAGTATCAGGTTATTTCCTGCCTGTATTTACGGTTACTGTATTTGGGGGAGTTCCGTTTGATTCTTCCCCCTGTGGAGTTCAGTTTCCTGTTGCTCTTGGAATGGAATAGCTGTAAGATTGTTCCAGTGCTACACAATATTGCAAACTGGAAGGAACAAGGATGTCCCATTACCAGAGTATCCTGCCTGCATAATTAATGCGTGTTAGTTGTCCTTGAAATACTCAGAAATGAGAATATAGTAGTTGTTTAAAAAAAAGACAACAGCATAAAGAATGAGCTAGCCAAGTCACTGGATTGAGCCTCTGTTTTGTGGAGAAAGAATAATGTACTTCTGCAGGGGGAGTAATTCCATAATTGTTTGGTTTGGGTTTCTCGTGTCGTCTTTGGAAGCAGTTGAGGTTGGCCACACCCCTGCCAACCCCTGCCCAAGGTTTCTGGGGTGATTACGGGAAGGGCATTGGTCAGTCTTTCTGTTTCCCTCCTCACAGCATCCCAGGCTGGGAGGCACCTCAGGAGACCTCCTCTCCAATCTCCATCTCAATGCAACACTGATTTTAACTGGGATTGTTCAGGGCTTTTTCCTGTTTGGTGTTGAAAGTCTCTGAGAACAGAGGTCTAGAGCCTTTTCCAGTTCTTAGTTAATCTCACAACCATTAGGATTTAATTTCATTTATTTTCCTTCATCTCTTGTATCCCCCCAGCTTCCATTTTTGGGCATCTGGACCTTTGTAAAGAGCCTGGCACTGTCTTTTCTTTAACCTCCTCTTAGGTCAGGAGGCTGCTGTGAAGTGACTACAAAACTGCCTTGTCTTGGAGCTGAATGAGCCTGGGTCCCTCAGCCTCCACTGTCTTTGGGATCCTCCCCTGGATTTTTTGAAATTTATCAACATATCTCGTTTCCTGAGGGGGGCCAGAATTGCATGTGGTTTAATGATAGCTGAAGAAAGGAAGTAATCCCTTCCCTTGGCTGTGCTGCACTTGATTCAGCCCAGGGGCTTGTGTTGAATGTCCCAAGGGACACTGGATTGGGAACTTTTTTACCCAGTTTGAGTGTGACAAACAGAAAGTAGACATTTACCATTTTTATTGTTCCTTTGAAAAACCAAACAAAAAGCCACCCCAAAACACAACCCTGAACTTTCAAACTGTGATTAAAAGTTCACAAGTAAAAATAAATTGATGTTTGGATATTATGTCTGGACAGTCATCATTGCTACCCAGGCAGAACTTGTAGGAATTTTTTTTTTCTTCCTCATTTTTCATTTAAGAACCTAAGCATTAAGCCTTTGCAGTAAATACTAAACTCTCTCTCCTCCCATGAAAGTTTGTTCTTCAGGATGTTCCAGTTATGGCTTTTGAGTTTTGATCCTAAACTGTGCAGCAGCAGATCTTGGAAGTCCTCCTGGGGGGAGTTTATCTTCAGTTTGTGTAAACTCACTGGTACCTCAAATCTGTTGAAAGTGCATATTTCCATTCTTGGTTTTAAAATAGCTTAATTACAGCCTGTATCTGTAGGTCATGTTTGATTTGCTGTGTTTCAGTGCACACGAAATGCACCCAAAAGCTCAGAAAAGTCGAACTTGTGTTTTTCATCTGAATATGCTGATTATTAATGAATGTTATTCCCTAACATTGGCACCAGCATCAGTCACTTACTTGCAATGAATGGAATGATGAATTAGTACAAGACCTACAAAGTTTATTCCCAACTTCAAGAACGGTCCAAAGCTGGCGGTTCTAAGGAGCTAACTAGCCAGTAAATTATTGGCATTATTTTCCCAGCAATCATGTTCACATACTTGAATATTTTTAATTAGTCAGTATTTCTTGTTATTCTGCATAACTTTGACAGCTAATTTGTTTTAAAACCACAGGAAAAAAATCAGCCCTGCATGTTTCTTTATTGCATTCTTTTCTCCTACATGACCTCCATCTCATGTAGAACTGACAAATTACTTTTAGCAGTAGTTATTTTACTGTTGGGTTGCAATTTTGAAACAAGTATTTGAAAAACTGGCTTGTGTTTTGGCCATATGAAACACTTTGTGCTGATCATTCAAAGAATCTGTTGTGCTGGGTTCTATAAATCCTGCAGAATTGTCTCCATTTTTTTTCCAGAAAACTG
The DNA here is from genome assembly GCA_039654755.1 of Calcarius lapponicus. Lineage (NCBI taxonomy): Eukaryota > Metazoa > Chordata > Aves > Passeriformes > Fringillidae > Calcarius > Calcarius lapponicus. Next base: position 102,924,624 of record CM077464.1, read on the forward strand.
AAAGATTTATTATTTATTTCTTTGACTGTAGCGTTCAGTTAACTGTGCTGCTTTTAGAGGGTCAACCCACTGTATATTGGAAATTCCCTTTCCTAGCCTCTTTCATTCTGCTGGAAGCATGGGAGGAGTTACAGTTTAACTATATGAAAAGTTATTATTAACTATATTGAAATGTTTGTGGCATGTAGCATTTAATAAAAGGCAAGTTATTGGTCCCAAAAGTTACATGCAGCTACAGTTTTCCTCTCTTGTTCTGCACAGGTGTGCCCTGGGGTGCCAGATGATTAAAACATGGAAAACAATAATTGATGTAGTTGGAGTTGCCCAGATGACTTTTCTGAAGGCTCTTTATGCTGTTGTAGTTGTGGGAAGTATACTCAAGTCTTCCTGTAGCTTTTCAGTCTTCTTTCAAATTTTCATTTTGCACGTCATCTGTTGCTCAAACTGGTGCTTTATTGTGAGATCATCTTTTCTAGATATAAGACATTGAAAAAGTAGATTTATATCTTCAGGGAAATATCAAAATGGTGTGTAATTTTAAAATTGTTTTAATATACAGGTAATTTTAGCTTTAGAATTTCATAAAAATTGTGTAACCAAAATGTTTACGTTTTTCTGATATTCTAGTAAGGAATAGGTTTATCTCTCCTGGTATGTGAGAAACAAAAAAAAAAAACAAAACTAGGGAAGATGGGCCTGACTCTCAGAATTGCCAGACTCCATGTAATTTACTGAATCATGCTTGCTTGGAGGTACCCATTGTTTTTACAAATCAGATTCAGCAAGTTTCCTCTTTGCGTCCCGTGTCTGTGACTGAGGAGTGAATCAAACATTACAGAGATAGGAAGGATGAGCATGCTACAGAATAGAATTTTTAAAATTCACATTGCTATAAAAGGTAGCAAGGTAAGGCAGGGTAAAACAGACACTATTTTCTTTTTTTCTTCAGGTAGTGAATATTAAGTGGGTAAGTGCATATTAAGCTCAGTAATAAATGTATTTGTAACATTTTTTACAATAATTGATACAGTTGTATTTTTTGGCATGTTGATGTTGACGGTTAGGATTTGTGGCTTAATTGATTTTGAAACCTCACGTTTCAGGTCAGCTGATTCTTTCAGGTATGATGCAGACATATATTTTAAATTTTTTTTTCTTTTAAAACATCATAATGATTCCCAAGGAAATTGTCCAAGAACAATGCTGTCAGTGCCAGAAGGTTATTTGAAAATGCCAGTGTCTGAATTCCATTAATTAGGTAACATATAATACATCATCTTCACAACGCTGAGTAAATCAGAGGAAAATGTGACACCAAATTAGAAAGAAACTGCTGTTCTAACTTCAAATAACTAATAATCAGCTTGTCATTCTCTTCAATACTGAGGTATGTTTGTATCTGATTAGATTGTTTTTTATTTTAAGTGTAAGGAACAATCTGAGATTCAATCTCAAAGTCAGCAGAAGCCATCTGGTCAGTGTAAGACCACAAATAGTGTCAATAAATTAATGATGTCGTGGGTGTGCACAAGCAGCGGAGAAGGAGACATTAAGAAAGTTCAGGCACAAAGGAAAATGTCTTTCCTGAAGTGGTTAATCAAACTGTGGGTGATGATACTATTGCTGTTGTTCACAGAACTGTTGTTAGCACATTAAAGTTACTTGTTTCATGGTGGTTTTTATCAAAATCCTGGCAGAAAACATTGCTTTTCAAAGGCTCCTTCCACAAGCTTCAAAGGCTCCTTCCACAAGCAGTAACATAATTATCTCTTCTCATGAACACGGAAAAAAGATTCCTTAGACTGTCAAAGCAGCCTTTGCTGCTAGTGGTTTTTGCTTCCTTTTTTTTCTTTAATTGCTGCTGTCTGAAAACCAGATTCATGTCCCTTATGGATGTTGAGTGTTCTGAGGAAAAAACCACAAACAAATTGCCTCCTCATTTAATATTGTCCTTTGCACTTTTCTTGCAAAAGGAAGCTATGCAAAGATTGCATACTTCATGGCAGTTCAGCCTGGCTTCCTGTCAGTTTTATGTTCAGGTATAATTAAGCTCATTATATATTTAGAGAGCTTCTAAGAGGTCATAACTAATAAGGTAGAGGCAATATAGAGTAGAATAGAATAATTTAGGTTGGAATAGACTGTTATAAACCCAGCTGTTGACCTGGCACTGCCATCACTAAACCATGTCCCTGAGCGCCACATCTACATGCCTTTAAAATACCCCCAGGGATGGTGACTTTGCCACTTTGCCAACCTTTTCACTGAAGAAATTTTTCCCAATATCCAAGCTAAACTTCCCTTTGTGTGACTTGAGACTATTTCCTATTGTCCTGTCACTTGTTTCCTGGGAAAGGAGACTGAGGCCCATTTTGCCACAGTGTCCTTTGAGGTGGATGTGGAGAGCAGCAAGGTCTCCTCAGTGTTCTTCTCTCCAGGCTGAGCATCCCCAGCTCCCTCTGCTGCAACTTGTAAAGCTTGTGCTCCAGACCTTTCACCAGCTCCATTTTCCTTCTCTGGACATGCTCCAGTGCCTCAATGTCCTTCTTGTAGTGAGGGGCCCAAAACTGAACACAGGATTCAAGGTGTGACCTCACCAGTGCCCAGTACAGGGGGACAATCGCTACCCTGGTCCTGCTGGCTTCACTATTTCTGACACAAATGACCTTGTAGTATTTGAATCTTTGTACCTTGCATTGATTTCTTGTGAATTTTGAGTGGTCAGCATCCCGCAGTAATCATCTGTCTTCTTATTTTGGAAATAATGTTGGTCAAATATAGAATGGCTAGTGCTACCTGAAATATATTTAAAAATAATTATAGCAAAGATGTGAAATGATGGTTTCTTTGAGTCAGGATTGCTGGAAGTGGTAATATTAAACAATTTTATCCTAATAATTTAGATGACGATCCTGTAAGAGAAATCAGATTTTTTTTCCCAGTATTTAACAGGCAGGGGGAAAAATCAGACTTAGCCCCACATATGTTTCTTAGATATATGATGGGGTTTTTTAACTTTTTTCAGTGCACTGAAAAGTCTGAAACTGGGCTTATGGCCAAAAGAAAAATAATCTGAAAAAACTTAATGATATGAATTAGGTCTGAACATGAATCATGGTACAATGGTAACAGTTTGATTTCATTAAGTACCTGTGTAAGACACATGGCTAAGACTGAACACTGTGATCACATTTTGCTGGCTTCCTAGGGAGTAGAAATGGAAGCATTTAGCATTCAAAAGGTCTGTGTGAAAGGATGTGCTAGAAAATCCAAAGATCCTGTGAAAGAGCTCTGAGATGAAACAAGCTAGTAAAAATTGTAAAGATGTTCAGTGAGTGAGTTAAATTTACCATGGTCAAATACAGAAAGCTGTGCAAATGGCTTGCATGGCTCAGAACACAACCAGCAGTGCTCAAAACATCTGCTGGGCTGTGGGTCAAAGACAGCATAGCAGCAAATAACCACATGGCATCTTTTGCCAGTGTTCAGTGTCATCAGGCATAGCATCTGCCCAGACTTCCAGTGTTTGCTAAAAAATATACATGTGGCTTAACGTGTGTTTCTTACTGAAGATCTCTCTTTTAGCAGTATGTAAATGATTTTGTCTGTTAAAAGATTTCAGAAAGATTTTTGTTTTCTTTGTTTGTTAGTGTAAATAGTGCCTGTGCTACATCACCAGTTATACTGCCTAGTTTATTAGCTGGGATGATGGTTCTCTTACAAAGCACAAAATTTTGCAGAGGGAAATCTGGTTTTACCTTCTGTCCAGTAGTAATGAATTATCTTGCTGATTATATTGTTGTCATGGCATTACTGAATTCCTTAATGTGTAGTGAAGTAAATCAGCTAACAAAAATATGAGAGTGTAGGTATATTTAGTTTTACTACACAAAGTGATCTGATTTGTTTTTGTGGTAAATGCTACAAATCTGCAGCACAAGTGTAAATTAATGATTCCACCAGTACTAGAATTGGTAGATGGAGGAGGCTCACCCTGAATTATCCTTCCAGGTGAAAAAGTATGACAATCCTATCCCTGGAACAAGACTGAGACAGCAGAATATTAAAAGTTCATAATGGTGGGAACAGATTTCTTTTGTATATAACTAGGAGGGTATGTGAACAAACAAAGGAGGCATTTCAAAGTATATATAAAGTAGCTGGTGGGTGAATTTAAACTCTTCTAGCAAGAGATAAACAGATTTCCTTAGCCCACAGTAAAATACTGCCCATATTTTCCAGCAAAGAAGACTGTAGTGGGTTGATGCTGGCTGGATGCCAGGCAGTCACAGAAAGCTGCTCTCTCACTCCCCTCCACAGCTGGACAGAGGAGAGAAAATTTAACAGAGTTCATGGGTTAAGATAAGGACTGGGAGAGATCACTCATCAAATACCATCAAGGGCAAAACAGACTCAACTTAGGGATATGAAATGAATTTATTACTGACAAAATCAGAACAGGACAAAAAGAAGTAAAATAAGCTCTTAAAAACACCTTCTGCCCGCCCCTGCTTTCTTCTAGATCCTGCCACCAACGGTGTAGGGAGGTGGGGAATAGGGGTTATGGTCACTTTATCACCTCTGGCTTCTTCTGCTGCTCAGGGAGAGGAGTCATTCCCCTGCTGCACCATGGGGTCCTTCCCAGGGGAGACAGTTCTCCATGAACTTCTCTGGCCTGGCTCTATCTCATGCACAGCAGCTCTCTGTGAACTGCTGCAATGTGAGTCTATCCCACAGGCACCAGCCCCTCTCACACTGCTGCAGCGTGGGTCACTCTTCCATGGGCTGCAGTCCTCCAAGGACAGGCTGCTCCAGCCTGGCAGCAGAGCCCCTCTCTCCACAGGTCTGCCACAGGGTCAGAGCCTCTTTCCCCAGCATCCATCCATGGGGTCAGAGCTTCTTTCCCCAGCATCCATCCATGGGCGCAGGCTCCTCCATGGGCTGTGGGTGATGTCTCCACCCCTGTGGGTCTCCATGGGCTGCCGGTGGATCTCTGCATCCCTGTGGATATCAATGGGCTGCAGGGGCAGAGCTGCTCTTCGCTGTGATCATCGCTGCGTGCTGCAGGGGAATCTCAGCTCTAGGGTCTGGAGCAGCCCCTCTCTGTCCTTCTTCATTGACCTTGGTACCTGCAGAGTTCTTATCAGGGTTCTTACTCCGCTCTTCTCTGGCCACAATTACAATAGCATGACAACTTTTTTTTTTTCCTTAAATCTGTTATCATAGAAGTGTTACCACTATTTATAATTGGTCCAGCCATGGCCAGCAGCATGTCTGTCTTTGGACCCACCAGGAATTGGCTCTGCTGGACATGGTGGAAACTTCTAGCAACTTCTCACAGGAGCAACCTGTAGCCCCTCTGCTACCAAAACCAGGCTATGCAAACCCAATACACTTTCCTTTTTAGAAACCACATATCCTCATGTGGGAGCTGGTCTGCTTCTGAGCTTGTCATTTTTCTGGAAAAGCAGGTCCTGGTTTATAGGGATTGCACTGGTGTGACTCCAGAAGAACAGTCGCCTTTATTGGAAGCAAACTGAATTACAATTGAAGAAATACAAATTGAGTGTAATTTATTGGCCTGATGAATGTCACAGGAGAGAACAGTTAATGAGGAAGATAATGATATAATAATGTGATTGTAGGGGAATTTGGCGTTTCAGGTAATTTTAAGCCCCAGTTTATGAAGTATTTGAAGGCAGGTAGATAAGGACAGTTAAGCAAAGACCAGGAGAGCAGGGAAATGGAGTGGGAGCACAGAGGATAAAGAAGATGTTAGAAGAGTGGGAGATGGGGTAAGAAGTTTCCATAGAAAGGGCAAAGAAATCACTGTCTCATTTGAGACATAGGGAAATGAGTAGATGAGTTCAAAGAGATTAATGATGTTTGGAAGCAGGCTAGGAAGCTGAAGATGATAGCCAACTAGGCCAGCTGGCAGAGCCATAATAAAAACATCAAATAATTCTGTCAGTAGAAAATACATTAGCTGTGGTGGCCAGCAAGAATGTGTGACTTCTAGAAATTACAGGGAAGGAGGTGACAGGACTTCTATAAATAACTGAATTAACGGATATAGAAATAGAGAATTAAATATTACATCTAACAGTCAGTTAAAATGGAAGTGGAAATTCAGAGGAGAGACAAAGATTATTTTGTCAATCTTTCAGAGCACCTTTGGGAAGGTGACTAGTCATACAAGAAGAGACATCAAAAGTGACAAATACGAGGTAGTGCTGAAAAAGAGGTGGTGAAAAAGATGCATTCCAGGATGGAATTTGGTGTTTTGTGCTTGGGAATTCAAACGGTGAAGGGTGGAGTAAGTGATCTAGTTTTGTGAGTATCTGCCTCTAGTGTGCTTTGATGTGCTTTTCCCAGAGATGAGTGAAATTTTGGAAGGATCTGTGGTAAATATTACCTGCTGCAACTCGGCCAAGGTACAGACTCGCCTACTTTAGGAATCAACTGATTCTGGCTTGCATTAAAAAAAAAAAAAAAAGAACAAAATCCCCACCCAAACAAATTATTGTGCTAATGCATTTTTAGTTTCCCCCTAGAAGTTATTCCTTGTCCTTGCTTTTCTCTCCATTGTGTGTCCTTCTTTGGGCTCACAGAGGGCTCTGAGATGCTCAGTTGTCTGCACTCCTGCTGCCATCCTTCTTCTTCACCCTTCCCTTGGCATGGGATTGTCTCCATTGTGAATGGTAGACAGTGAAGAAATGACTGTGACAGTCTAGGACCGGCTTCTTGAAATTTGACCAAACAAGTGATGTGAGTTGCTCTGGGAGGGCTGACTTCAGAAAGCAAAGTAGAGCAGCTGCCTGACTCAGACCAGCTTGTGCTTCCCACGTTGGGCTGCATGTGGTCCCTGGAACATGGACCCATCATTGTATGGAGTGAGGTGGCTGTGGGGCTGTCACCAGCAACAATGGTGGTTCCTCAGCTGACGCAGGGACTTTGTGGCTGAGGCTGAGCACTTCTGGAGAGGATGTGCATGGGTATCAGCTCAGCAGAGATGGGAGTTTGCAGGCCTGGAGCAGAGAGCTTCCCCTGGCTCTGCAGCCCCAGGATCTTTGAGCATGCTGGTGTACAGCACAGAGAAGCTGCCTTCTTGGCAGTCCTGGGGTTGTGCTGGATGTCAGGGGTGCTACAACCCCTGCCACACTCTCAGCAAAGGGATCCTGGCTCCACCAGCTCCTGCTTCCTCTGTTACTGCTTGTGCATGGCCACTTTTGAGTTATCATGGTTCGCCTCTTAGGGCAGTGGTGGTGTCCCATCCTTCCATCTTAGCTGTGTTACACAGTGAGCCCAAGGATGCAGTGAGCTCCGAATTAGGCACTCAGCCAGAGTAAAATACATTCTCATTTTATGAGTCAGCGGCTCTGATTCATTAAAACCATGGTCAGGCAGCCCCAGTCAGCCAGTAATGGTGTTCAGTAGTTCATTTACCCAGGAAGAGTCTGCTCAGTTGTGCCTTATGTTTCTGAATTAATATTTTTTTTTACTTTAGGAGAAATATGCTCTTTCTTATGCTTTCTAACACCTTTAAAAGGACAAACGGAGTCATGACTGCATAGAGATACTTCTTGTAAATTAACTGCATTCTTGTATTTTTCAGGAAATTTGATTTTTCTTGGGAATATTATTTTAGTAATTTCATGTCTCACTGGGCTGTGACCTTGTACGGGTGCAGCAATTAAGTCTTTAAGTTTCTTCTTTCAGGACATGTAAAAAAAATTACGCGGTGTTGTCATACACCAATCTAAAGGATTCACACAAGTGTGTCTGTTCTGTGTTTTGTATTATATTAATAATTAATTTATGCTTAATAAAAAGCTGTACATGCCTGAAAATTAATTTCTTAAAGAATTTTTTAAAATTTGGAAACTAATATATTGACATTTACTTTTTGTTTGCTCAGAGGGAGAAGACTTGCTTGTTTCTGGGGCCTTCTATTTCACTTAGTTTATATGTTGTATTATAAAGATTCTTTATTAATATTTCAAAATAGCAACTTAACTTTGCCTTCTTATTTCTAGTTTGTTTTTTTTTTTAATTTCAATGTGAACATTTTTAAGGCAAAACGTAAAGGTGGATTTGTTTCAGTGATCTTAGGAAAGGAGGAAACCTGCAGAATTTTGAACACTTATTTGCTCTGAGTCTGTTTTTGAAAAATGGAACGTGTTTATCTGGACAACTGTGAAATACTGAAATGAGATAAACTATTGCAGCTATGGCTGCAATGCTCTTGGGACTCTTTAGCCTTGTCCTCACTGGGAAGCTGACTCTTTGCTAGAAATTGTTGTGGTTTTCTTTTTAATCTTTTTTGCTTTGTAGCTGTACTCGTCTAAGAATTTTGAATGCTAGCGTGGGCTGATTAGAACTGCTTTTTGTAAACATGTTGCTTTGATTTGGTATATGCAGAACCTTAAACTGAATTTATGTGTAAACGAAACATAGCTCAGCAGTAAAAAAATAATCCCCTTAATTTTAGAAAGTACTGATTCATGTATCTGAGGCAATCTGAGTTGGTCCTGGGTAGCTGACAATAGACTTGCTGGCTGTTACCCTTTTTCTGGTGTAGAAGGCTGCATCCTGTGAAAGGAAGGAGGAATTTTGCCCTGCTGTGATGACATGGAAAGTGTATAGTCTAGGGCCAGATGCGTGTGTGGAGGAAAAAGGGACATCTATAGTGAAGTTGAGAGAGAGAACATGAAAGTGAGTGCACGAGAGCAGTCGCTAAGTGGAGCAGAGACCATTTATTGATTTGGCAGGAAGAAGGAACAAAGCTTTGATAGGGAAGGATTTATGTAAAGGGCATAATGCATCCTCAGATCTGCTTGCTAAGACTGCCTCATAATAAACTGTCTACAGGGTCAGGGTGCCTCCTGTACTGCTGCATCAATTTTTTTGATTCTTGCTTCTCAAAATACCAGGTTTTTACTTGCAAAACAATAAACATGTATGGAGGTGGTATCAGCATTTGCTTGTGTGTTGTATCTGGTTTTGCTCTTGGAAACAGGGTTAATATGTATTAAAGGATATGCACAGAACTGCATGTGTTTTTGTGCACACAGGTAAAGAAATCTGGTTTTGCAAAGCTTTGTGGTTATCAGTGGCTCAGTGACCAGGCTGAAAATTGTATTTGCATCTGTTCTTTTGTGATACAGTTAAGTTGTTATGTTTCTTTCGCCACGAATAAGTTGCAGTCCTGTAGGACTGTCAGAAGCTGCTGTTCTTGCTACTTGTTTGTCAGTAAAATAGTGACAGAAGGCTGGTAACAACTGAGTGCCATTTTGTTGGCACTCCAAGGAATACAGCGTGTATTAACAAGAAACAGCTATGAAAAATGCATGAAGTGCCAGGAACTACTGCAAACAAAGGTACTATAAACAGAGCCATCATAACCTGCTACACTTAGAGAGAGACTTTTTCTGTGGTAAAACATCAGCCCATCTTATTGCCAAAAAATAAGGAGAGTAAAGAAAGGAAAGAAAAAATCCTGTTCTCCTGTTGACTTATCCACATGTGTTCCATAAAGTCTGTCATCTGTTATATGTGAGCTTAGACATCTGCGCTGCACTTAACATGTAGTTAGTGACAGCCCATCTTTGTCCACTCTCAGGTATGTCTGAATAAATTAGATCAGCTGGTTTCTTTCGAGACCTTCTGACTCATTAATGTGTTCTGCTTGCGTGCTGAGGCAGTATATGGTCTCCACCCAAACACACCAAACTCCACTTAGAAATCAAACCTTTGTTAGCCCTTCTCTTGCTTTCCTTGAGAATGTTTTTCCAGGCCTTGCATCACTCAAGGGTAAAACCCTGTTAAATCCTAATGAAAATGCCTTCAGAGCAAACATGTTCATTTTTATTGCAGTGCAAAAACCCCTATTTCTTTAGCATAAATAGCTTTTGTTCTCTATTCACTGTTGGCTTTACTCTCCTGCCTCTTACTTACCAGGTATTTACTTACAAACACCTGGTATTTTCTCTGTCTTTTGTTTGAATAAACAATTTCAAGTCTAGGTCTTCTACTAATTATCTGCCTTTGGATTGAAGGAGGGTAATTGAATTGACAGGTCCACTCCTGTCTAGATGTGGTTTTACCAGTGATTGATATAATTCCTGTGCCAGTTGTCTTTTATTACAAACTCTCTTCCAGTATAGCAATGTCATACTGGTTTTATTTGATCTGCTAATAGAGCAAACACTGTTGTTTATAGTCACTCAACCATGTTTACAGGAGCTTGTTTTGTTGGACTGAATCATTTTTGGTGTTACTAAGTGTATTCTGGTGTTACTAACTGTAATAGAATTCCTGTTCTTTCAGTCCTCAGAATCATGCAGTTCTAGGAGGCTGATTTTCCCTCATATTAAGTGCAGTTCCCTGATCTGTGTTATTAGCAAGCTTCATTATCACTTGTATTTTAATTGCCAAGTCAACTGACAAAAACAGTAGTGCCCATGCCAAGACCTGTCCTTGCGGAACTCTGCTGGTGATCTTTCTGCAGCTGGAAAGTATTTTCAGCATTACTCAGATCACTTCTGTAGCCACTTTCATTTTATAATTTTAAGCCTTGTTTTAATTTATTTCCCATGAAAAATATCAGTTACTTTAGTAAAGCTGAAATAGAAACAAACTGCAAACATACTGCAATTGTCTAGACTGGTTAAGAACCTTATTATATGGGTCTGGCTTTGGTAAACCTAAGTTTTTATACCTTTCCATGTCTGTTTTTCTTGCCTTAGAAACTTCTTGTAAGATTTTTTTGAATAGAAACTACAGAAGGATGACAATTTTTTCTTTACCCTATGTACTCACACTTCTCTTCCTATGCTACCTTTACTGACTGATTAGAAGATTTTTCCTACTAAATGAACTTTATTAATGAATTCTCCCAGTATCAAGGATAGACTTTTGGTTTAAACAGGTTAAACATGTTCTTAAATTTCCCCCCAGACCCCACATACATGATTTTATTGTGCCATTTTTTTTGTCTTTAGTGCCCAATGAAGATTTTTTGCTTAATATTTGCATAGTTAATGGTTCAGTTAATTCAACCTCATGTCCCCCTTTTTTTTTTTTTGCCAGTGGAGCTTTTTACTAGACTTAAATTATCATGCTGCCAGTAAAAATACCAGTGAAATATATTGCTGCAGAGTGGCTGAAAACTAGCAAAGCACCACCAAGTAGGGCTGTCAGGTGTGCATTACATAATTGCAAGCTATTTACTTGCTGTCACTGTTAACCTGCTGAATTGTGTGGCTGGCATGCTCCCATCTCCTTCAGGGGTAATCAAAACAAAGGTGGCACCAACATTGTGCACCTTGATGGGCTGAGAGCTTGCCCTGCCATTTAAAAGTAATAGAAGGTGCTGACAGATGGCATGAATGAATTACATTAGAAAACCACCTGAAAAGAAAACCTTTCTAGCCACATTAACAATTAAAGAAATGGATGAGAAATAGTCATCATCGAGACTAATTATTTCTCTTTGTGCAGAGCAGTTGGGGTTTCCCTGCTGCAATAAAGGACTGAGGGGGTCCTATATTCTTATGTATTTCTCTGTGGATATTTTGTCTGATTGCTTCAAAGTCAACCACAAGGGTTGCTAGAGAGAACAAGTGAAAATATTTGCTCTCCCCTTCAATCTGCTTGGGTGGGCATGGTGCCTTTTCATAGCGTGCCCAGACCTCGACAGCCAGAGGTAACAGCTGACCACCAAACCTTGATTCTGTTTTGCATTAGCTTCAGTTTATTGATTATCACTCAGGAGAAAAACCAGAAATTGACTTGAAAAGCCCAATAGCTTTCTGAGTTCCCCTCTGTGCATATAGATAATGCAAAGGAGTCTCATTGGAGAGAGGAAGGCTCCATCCATTTTACTTTGATGAGGAGCATAAAAGTAGAAGAGACACTAATAAATGAAGCTAATTATTCTAAAATATTTTCTTCCTCAGAATTTACAGTATTGATGATATTTTTCTTTTACTTGTTTTCTTTGGTGCACAGTGAATAAATAGAAAGGTTCTTTTTTTCTCCTTCCATATTTTCAGTGTTATTTCAGTCCAGTCTCTCTGTTTATCTGAGATTAGGTACCCATGCAGAAAATCAGTCCTTATGAAATTAATATTCTTTTTTATATACTTCCTTCACAAAAGAAAGAAAACAAAAGAGAGGAGATTGAAGATGCATTTGAAAGAAAATATTAAAACATTGGAATTATTTTTTCAAGACTTTACATTCTTAAACAAGAGTTGGTCTGGTCTATCACATTTACTGAGTTACTGAGCAGAACTGTCATTAAATAAGGCTTCCTCTTCATTTTCATTGAAAACTCCTGAATGTAGACGTTCTTAACTAGTGCATCACCAAGCCAGAATTTATGTTAGTTTGGGCCCAGTTTTCCATGGGTATTTGCATCAAGACTAATGATTCTTCTTAAATATTTAAATCCCCTTTTTACTATACATATTTTAAGACCTTATAAACTTGATATTCATGTTGAAAACTTCAACATATTTTCCAATCTTAGAGAAAATTTCCCATTATTTTCAGCTCTCTATTTAGAGATGCAGGATGAACGTTCAGTGGATACATTATCAGAGCACTTGGGGGTGGGTGCGGAGGAGGCAGCAGTGCAAAGCTGAATTCCATCTGTTTCTTTTCAGAGCATAATTTGCAGGTGCAGGTAATCTAGTGACTTTTCCAAACTACTTCCCACCTGTTTACATAGTTCCCTTTGGGCCTGTGACGTAATCCTTCTACTGCATGATGCAATGGAGGCAATTAAAAAGAAAGGGTAAAAAAAAAGCAATGAAATTTTCACTTTTCTATAACGTGTAAAAGTGGAGTATGTAAAAGTCTTCCAACTTAATTGCACAATGATTTTTTTTTAGCCATCCTTGATTTGCAAAATGCTTTTTTCATGGTTGCTGATGTATATAAATAAGTGTATATATAATTAGTATATTTACATTGTATATATAATTAGTGATTACAGTGGGCTGTTATGTTCTATTTGTTGCAATTCAGGAATAGGTTGAGCATACTGAGGATAATGTCCTTTGAGGTATGAGTTTTGCTACTGTCCTAGCTTTTCAGAAAGCTTTTGCTTATTTTGCAAAAATATTTATTGATCCTGCATTAGTACTTTGACAATTCTTGTTGTGGTGGGTTCTGTTCTCTAAGAAGATTTGTGCATCACAGGCCAATTGCCTTAATTGTTGTGATCGTCTTTTCGCATTTTACCTAGCTTCTAACCATCCTACCAAAAAGGCTCCAAAAATCCAAAATAGAAACAATTTTAGCCCTTAAACATACCAGCAAAGGTCCTCTGGCAAACTTATATTGTAGAAAGATGCTAAGGAGAGAACTCCTGTTATCAGAAATGAAGATAAAATTTGTGAAAATCTACACAGAATATTTCTTATCTCCTTCCACCTGCTCTCTTTGTGAAAATGTGCAAATGTGCAACAGAGTACCAACCCAATATATAAATTGTTATAAATTTGAATTTCCCTGCTTTTTATGAGCCCTGGAAGTCAGGAAATGTGGCTTGTGAAGACTAAATGAAGCATGCAGTATTTCTGTTAGAAACAACAAAAGAATCTTTATAAGTAAGGTGAACTTCTAATTTTGCATCATTTGTTAAACCGGAAGATGAAAATCCCAGGGCAAAAATTAATTTCCAAAGCACAGGGGTCTAAGGTTATAGTCAAGATTAGTCAACATTGACTTTCCTAATGCCAAAACACAGGTCAAAGAACATCCTTATGGATAAGAGATTAATGTAAAAAGCTTGCATGTATTAGAAGTTGAGTAAGTGGATTAAGTATCAACAGATGTTAGTTTAATTACAAGCAGGCTCCACTTGTTGGGGCTGAAATGATGTGTTTGCTGCATTACAGAACAAGAAAATAGCCTGGGCTTCAGCTGTTTTACAGTATATCAATAGCACATTCCTAATAGACAGTGATAATTTGATAGTGAAGGCTATTGCCGTTCACAGGCTCCTTATTCCCAAAATGGTTCACCATCCCATCTTGAGACAGCAGGAGGGTGTTGAAGCAAAGGGGGAAGGCCCTTGCCTGGCACCTGCAGTAATTCCTAGGTCCCTGCCATCAGTACAGGGCAGTCAGAAGCTTTATGGTCTGTCCATAAGGTCTAAACTCACAGGTGAACTTTGCAAAGTGAAATTGTTCACGTCCTTTTTCCCCCTCCATTTTATATCTTCACTGAATCCCCAAATTAATTCTTCTGTGCAACTTTCATTTGACATTAAATCTTTTCAGTGCAAGTCAATTAGAGGATCAGGTTTAATTTCTTCTAAAGGAGGATCTTCTACTCTTTCATATTGCAGTTAGTTATTAATGGTTCATTATTCTGTGTCTTTGGGCAGATTACTGCTTCAAGTGAGGTAGGTAAGGTCATGAAATATTGACTAAAAATACAATTATTTTGTCTAACTGAATTTATTCCAGGCTTAAGCTATCAAAAAGAACATGGAAAGCAGTTTCAGATAAAACATAAGTCTAGAAATCAGGTGTCCCCTGTTTAACTAGGGAACAGAGGGGCAAAGCATTTACAATACTTAGAATGCAGATAATATGTAATATTAAACTATAAGCACAGTTTTGTGACTAGGTGAAAATAAGGTGCTTTCATCTTTAATCTTAAGTATTGGTTGGAATAAATCTGTGTTAGAGTGTTTCTTTGTGTCATGGCATTTAGAAAACTGAGGGAAAGTATCCTTGGCATTTCTGAACAGAAGTTGTCTATGCCATATTTACAGAAGTACACAAATCTAAACCAGGACTTTTATTAGTTGAAATTACATATTGATGACACTTAGGAAGGTTGATAGTTAATTATTTTTTGCATTACTTTTTATTTATTACATTGTCTACCAGTAAATCTCCTGTGTATATTAGTAATTACTGATGTCATAATTGTCAAACATTCTATAGATGTTATAATTAAAACTTCTCTTCATTTGAGACGTGGACATAATACTGTAGAGATTTTACAAATCCTTCCACTTTATGCAGATCTGTAGAATAAATCAGAATATATTCCTGTTCACAGCAGTCATATTCACTAGAAAGAAACATTGAATTGAAATAACATTAATTTTAAAAAACAGCCATTCTGGAGGTGGCTGATGGTGAATATCTGTTACAGTATTTTATGTAAAAACTATTAAATACCTTTTAAAAAATATCCACTGAAGCAAACACCACAATGAATTTTGTTAATGACTAATATTAAAAAGGTAGATTTTGGACAGAGAAAGACTTATATATTGGCATTTGCAAACCTTTTGAAAAGTCAGCATGGGAAATCAAATGAGATTTGAAATGTAGTTCTGAGTCTTTTAATATCCTTTTCAAAATCTGTTTTGCATCATATTCATTTTAATACGTGGCTGTATTAGTGCAGCTGAAGATTTTAAGTCATAATGGTGAGCCTTTTATTTTTAACTCAAGTTACAGATTAAGAAAAATACAATTAATCTTTGTATCTAGATGTTTGTCTTTCAGCCATCTGACATAACTCAGAGTATAATTTATTAGCAATAATGGCTTGTTTTCATTAAAGTTCTAGATTTCTGTTATATTACATTTTCATATCTGGTTTCTCAGGGTTTATTTAAATATTCATTAAAAAATGCTAACGCAAAGTAATATTTGAATCCTTTTGATGGCAAGCTTCTAACTCTGAATGTGGTATTTGAAATATTGGAAGCCACAAATGAGCTGTTCAGTTACTGAAGATGAAGGCCATTTGCAGCATGTGCACCCATTTAAGTGTTTGGGACTGGTTAAGTAGCTTAGATTTTGGGGTTGGAGAGCTGAATTAAACTAATGCTTCTCATGGATCCTGTTATGGAAATTCAGATATTTTTTATTCCCCTTTCTTTGTGTCTCAGTAAGGGCCACAGGGATATGCTCCACTTCTTCTGCCTCACTGGATAGAATTAGCAGGTTTTTCTTGGTGGGTGCAAAAGAAGAGCAGAAGCAGCTCTGGCGTCCAGGGAAGGCAGGGACAAGATGGTGAGGGAGGGCGATGCATGCAAAACTCAATTTCAGGGAAGCTTGCAAGGTTTCTGTTATATAAATTTAAAGGTAGACTCCATAGATTTTATTTTTTTTTTACTGTTGTCTTTTCTAGCTCTCTGAAATTTTAAAGCAGTCCTGGCTGTGACTGTTTGTTGATTCTCAGGCCATGGATGCCTGTGTAATTCCAAAATACCGTAGGGAAAAACTAAAATCTTTTCTACTGGAGACAATGTTCTTAACACTACTACTGAGTGTAAAGAATGCTGGAAGGCCTTTTTACCTTGTATCTTTCAATCTACTCATATCCACGGGACGTTACCATTTTCAGGAAATTTGGGAGTTTCCTGAGCTCCATAAAGGCTGCAAGCTCTTCTACACCTTATATTTAGTTTTAGTTTAGGAGACTTGGGTTCAAGAAGGTTTATACACAGAAAGCAATCATGATGATCTTTTCTTAAAGGTGTTTTTCTGCCAGTTACCATTTAATCTTCATGCACACACCTCCTTCTTTGCAAGGGAAGGAGATGTAAGTGGCAGGGGTAGCAGTCCTAGCTCTTCCGAGTGAGACATGAGGTGATGGATCTAGTGTAACTTTCCTACAGATATTGGCTTTAATGCTTACCAGAGCTGCAGCCATCTGTCCTTCTCATGGCCTCCTAGCTTGTTTCCTTTCCTGAGTGCCTGGAGGTGCTGGACTAGAAAAGATTTGTTTCTGGGAAGGGGAGAGCAGGAAGGAGAAGGAAAGAGGACGTTGTCTGAAGAGTGGGATTGGTTTAGGTTTTACATTAGATGTGCCAAGTGAGAAGGCAGTGATTGGACTCTTGTATAGTTCAGAAGTGTATAATTGTAAAATACTGTAGTAAGGTCATCCAGGTTAACAGAGGCAATTCTTAACTCATGTGAAAAGTATTTTATGATACAGGTTTTGAGTGAAATACATCCCCTAAATTTTTTTGGCTCATGTATTACTTGTCAGTGTTTCAGCTTGTTTTCAGACCTTCTGCATGCAAACACAAATGTCATAAAAGTACAATATAAATATTTGCAGATGGATATAGCATTGGGACAGATGTTTTTAATGAGCATTTTCTGAATACCCTCTAGTTTCCTTTTGTCAGAGAAGAACACATGGATGCTTGGCTATTTCACATCTCACCCCTACACACTGTGGTGAAGATTTAATTTTTCATTGTTCTCTGGGCTCTGGTTGAAGGACAAGAAAAATGTCTCTCTGGCAATAATAATTAGGCAAGGTCGCACTGTTGTTAGTGGCTTTGGTGACAAAGTGCAGTGACAATTCATGAAGAGGTTCAGTGTATGTCCAAAAAATTGCAGGTACCTGTACTATGTGGAAGCTAGAGGTTTTCTGGATGGCCTTTTCGAACTAGTTAGCAGAGACACTAAGTAGTTTTTTCTTTTTTTTTTTCTAATATTCTTTGTTTAAAAGTGTGCTAGACATTTTGTCACCTTCTAGCAGCTAAAAACTTTGGACTCAGTTCTTGCAGGGGAAATCAGTGAGGTCAGTAATTGAAGAATAGTTGGGCAAGTAGGATGAAAAACTTGGTCAGACTCATGTCTCCTAATATCTTTCAATTACCTAGCTTGTTTGACAAGCTGTGATAGAAACAATTGTCTGTTCCACTGCAATTCTCTCAAAAATAGCTTCTAATACTGTGTTTCAGCTGTACTGATCATTGTCTGAAATAAATTACTTTGCATGTGTGAGAGATTTTAGAGATAAAGGCAAGTAAATTATCATCAATGTTAAGCGATGGTAACAATGTTAAAAATTTTTTTGAGTTTGCCAGTCAAAATACGTGTTATTATCACAATATCTTATCACATCACCTGTGTGCTAGTGTTTTTCAGGAGACAGATAGTCCTGGAAAGTTTTCTATTGAGATGGATGTGATATGAAAATAGGTCTCAGATCTTTATATTCTTTCTCAGAGTATTAACTTGCTTCCACTTCCAAATATATCTAAATTTCAGCTACAGGATTCAATTAGATTAATTTGTACAGTTTTCTGTATTCTTACAAATTCTGTTTCACATTAGCATGCTTGTGGATAATGGTCGACATTCTTGGTATTTCCTGTCTTGCTTATGCCCATCCTTTTAAGCTCCTTGTGAAGCAAATTAGAAATCTCATAAATAAACACATAATGGGTAATATTTCATTTTTGTCATATGCTAATCGTGATTTTCACAATATTATTCTGGGCAGTAAGTCTGTACAAGTCTTTCTTTTAGCCATGTTGAAATTTGGACAAAGACAGAAAAAAGACTACTGCTTTTCGTTTTGTTTTTGGTTTGGTTTTTTTGTTTGTTTGTTTTTTTTTAATTCCAGAACAAGAGTCTCATTTCAGAACAAATTTAAAATTAATTAATGCAGTAACAAGATATCTATGAACCTGTTAAGAATGAATCTTTGCTTTTTTTAACCATATGTAAAGACAGTGAGTGATTTAATGATTCTGCTGTAAAGGAATATGCTGTCTAGAATAAATGTCAAGTTTTGGTTGCATATAAATGATTACAATTTACATAAATGAAGGAAATTAGTAATAATTTATTGGTATGTTGAATATATTTGTTTTGAGTGTTAGAATGATGGAGATTAGAATTATTTTATTTGAGGGCTTGAATTGAATTGTTGTCAACGTCCAAGATGTCAACAAAACTCCCTTGTATTTTTCTGTTAAAAATACCTTTAAAAATTTCTTGCTTTTGTTTAGACAGCGATTAAATGTTTTCTCCCTGTACTACACTTTATAATTTATT
The DNA here is from genome assembly GCA_039654755.1 of Calcarius lapponicus. NCBI lineage: Eukaryota > Metazoa > Chordata > Aves > Passeriformes > Fringillidae > Calcarius > Calcarius lapponicus. The sequence continues at coordinate 102,943,469 of CM077464.1, forward strand.
GTTTTCTTGTCATTAGGCAATTGACATGTGACTTGTTACTGGAATTTTCATTTAGCTGAAAGCCAATAAAGCCCATTTCTTGAGCAGCTATTGGAAAAGAGCCAGTCTGGACAAGTGAGCTCATGGAAGGTGTCAGTGGCTTCCCAGTGACAGTAAGCAACCAGGGTGACACTGTGTGCCTGTGGCCCAAGGTCATTGAGCTTCTGCAGGTTCATTATTTTTTCCTCTTGGTTTTGTTGTGTAGCTCCAGCCCTGGAGCTGCCCTTGGATTACTCAGGAGGTGTGCAAGCTAATGAAGCCACAGGTTCATCATTACTAAATTTTTGTGAGGTGTGAGGAAAAAGAGTAGTGGAGGAGGTTACAAGCAAAAGGTGAGAATGTTCGTGCATGAAGTAGCTGAAATAATGGTGCATTTGAGGATAGGTGTTTTTTTTTTTTGCTGGTTGGTTGGTTTTGTTGTTGTTTTTTTAATGAAATATCGGCCAAAATTTGAATTCAGTTATAGTATCTGTGATTTGGATTTAAATGGATGTATAGAAAGAACAAAGAGCAGTGATAGTAGAGGATGTTGATGAATCAGAATGGAAAGCTGAAAAGTTGCCTGTAAGAGAAATTGTCAAACTAATAGAGGGTGACTCCACTAGATTTTGCATGTGAAAGTGGCTGAAGACCTGCACTCACTGGTTTAAAAAGTATTAATGAAAAAAAACTTCACAGGGGTCAGAGGAAGTAGAAAATGCAGGAAACTGTAAAAGAAAAATAATAGTAAAGAGGACTAATATGGAGGCATGCATCTGACAGTGTACTTAGGTCTTGTATTTTCATTAAAAAAGGTCTGGAGCAATATGAATCATAGATTTTAATGCCTCTTCTGCCAAAGACAGAATTTGATATTAAATTCTAATAAGCAGATACAGATTCTTTTTTATGTTAATTTCCACAGATGGATCCAGATATTGATCTAAAGACAAACTCTTGTTAAGGTTTCTTTGAGCAGCATGTTTTTACCCAAATCCCAGATGGGTGTTGATGTACACATTCACTGCACTAATCATACAAATTACAGGTGAGCCCAGCAGAAGCTGTGTGTGAGAACTGTGTCTCTGTGCACAGGGATGTTTAGGCACTAGAACTTGTGAGTTGCTGTATCTTTTTCATTGCTTAAACAGAAAAACAGGTTTCAATGTCCTTATGCTCGCTTTGAAGATTTAATTTGAATTCTAAACTAGATTTCCAAATAAATAAACTTTTTTTTTTCCTAAATATATATTTTCAAGGGTAGTTCAAATGTGCAGCCTGTCAGGAGGCAGGATTGCTCTTTTCCTGCAAGCTGAAGTGAGGAAGTGATGTTTTCCTTTAGGAGAGTATCACTATATTATAAGGCAATAATAGCCATTCCTTGTTTCTAAAATAATTTAAAATATTGTGCATTGAGTTAGATTTTTTGTGAACCCCTTTTCTTTCCTTTCTGTCTTTGTTTTATTTTGAGACCAAATTAGAAGAAATAAGAGCTGATTGCTTAATATCTATGACTTCGTGCTATTTGGTATTCTGCCACTGAGTTTTCACACCCTGCAGGGATTAAACTATCTGTCATTGTGTGACAATTTACATTCCTCACTATGAATTCGGGTAACTTGCTATGTCTTTGCTTTTTTAATTAACCACAGAATCAGAAGTCAAAGACCTGTAAGATCACCCTAGTAAATAGAAAGTTCTCTTCAGATGAGCTAGTTGGGAAATCTTCCAATCCAAGTTTCTTCTTTTTGGGGAGATGTCAATTAGTTAAAACAGATACTGCTTCTATGAAGTGACATTCACTTCTTCATGCTTCTAATGCCGTTCAGGGGCCTGAACTGGAAAATAAACTTGCTTTTCACTTAACAAGTCACCACTGATGTGAGTTCAGCAACTGTGCCTTGCAGACTGCTCTGGGTAAGGAACCTCTGGGTTCTTTACTCACCTTTGGTTTCTCACTCCTCGTTAGTCAACACTGATTTGGGTGCTATGGCTAAACCTGGTGCCCAAGCTCTGCTCCAATGCTTGATGTAGTGGTGAAGCTTTCTATGGCAATTGATTTTGCTTGACAATAAAGTTTCTTTTTCACATTCCTGAGGGATTTTATAGAAAATGGGAAGTCACACAGTGCCACAGAATTTCTAGTAATCTGCTCAAATGCAATTCCTATGTTCCTGAACAGTGCTAAGTCCATCAGTAGCACAGCTGGTATTGGTTTTGGGTGTGGGGTTACTGATGAGGAGAAAAAAAAAACCCTCTTTTTTTTCAATTCACATGAGTTCTGTTCACTCAGTAATCCAGTAATGCACTCCCTCTTCCTGCATGGTGTGCTCTGCCCTTCAGGTGTCTTTTTATAGAATCTTCCACTTTGACTTAGTGAAACAATTAATCTCTGTTCATCTTGACAGAGACAATTAACTTCTTTCCCCAATAATATGCTCTGTGAACTACCTCCAGTGTTTTGTTACTATTTTTGTAATCCAAAACTTCGTGGCTATATCCAGACTCAATGGCACAAGGGATAGATACACAGGGCAGTTGGAGTCTCTTTAACTGAATGCCAGCTTGCATAAAACATGATTTAAATGTAAATAATGTGATGGGAAAAGATTACACAGACCATATCACAAGTTTGTATTATGTAGTACTGATGGATAAACAGTATAAATATTTCAGAAGAATTCTTGTGAGTTTTTTTTTTTTTTTAAATGCTTGTAAAGTCTGTGTTGAGTACTGTGAGACCATGATGCTTGCTTGGTAGTTCAGTGAAGAGAAAAGCAGTGGTTTGAGCTCAGTGTTTCTCTGGGGAGCAAATTGAGAGGAATAGTGACTGTGATTGCCTTGCAACTACAGTAGCTTGTGTAAGAATAAAGTGGAATGAGATGACCAGCAATGGAGATGACTTTTTGCCACCTAAAATTTGTAGTGTTAATGTGTAACAGTGTTGCAAAGATAAGAATTTCTGCAAGGCGTGGGAAGGAGTCCAGCATGCTTGGTATCACAAGGTAGGGTTGGAAGAATAAACTTCACTTGTAACATGCTAAATGGCAACTTCTGATCTCCAGATACCAAGATAACAAATATCTCTGTACTTTAGGGATTATATATGCTAGGGTGTCCTGCTTCCAGCTGGGACAAAGTTATTTTTTCTTCTTAATACCTGGCCCAATGCTGTGTTTTGAATTTAGTGTGAGAGCAATGTTGATAACACACTGATGTTTTACTTGTAGCGCTTACTCTAATCCCAGGTGTTTTCAGTGTCCCATGCTCTGCCAGTGACAAGGTGAACAAAGAAGCTGGTGGGGAAAGTGGGCAGGACAGGTGTCCTGGAGCAGCCAGAGGGATATTCCATGCTGTAGAAAGTCATGGTCAGTCTGTAAGCTGGGGAGAGCTGGCTGAGAGCCACCAGTCACTGCTTGGGGATGGGATGGGTATTGCTCAGTGGGTGGTGAGCAACTGCATTGTGCTTCTTGGGTTTTATCTCTCTCTTTTCCTAATATTATTAGTACTGCTACTGTATTTTACTTCCTTTCAAGTATTTTACATATAAATTTTATTATTACTACTATATTTTACTTTATTTCAGTTAATAAACTGCTCTGGTCTCAATCCCCAGTTTTTACCTTTTCTTCCAATTCTTCTCCCTATCTCACCAGGGTGGGGTAGAGGGGTGGTGACTGAGCAGCTCTGTGGTGCTTAGCTACTGACTAGGGTTAAACCAGGACAAAGGGGATAGCTGATTTGGTCTGGGGTGTGTGTAAGCATATGTACATGTATCAATTTTACAAAAAAGTGTATTTTTATTAGAAGGATATTCTTTGGGTTTTGCTTTTTTGGTGCTATTGCTGCTTGTGTTTCAGGAACAAATGGTGGGGGGGGGGGAAAAAAAAAGAAGGTTCCAGGAATAGCTAAAGTGCAGCATTCAGAATTGATTTCTGCTTATTATAACCTTGATCCTCTGCAACTGTACATCATTCTCCCCCCTTAAAAAAAAAAAACAACAAAACCCACCCCAAATTTTTGCTTTAGTTTCTTTGAAAAGTAGTCACATGCATTTTCTAAGCCCCATGGAAGAGCTCAGTAGTACAAACTCTGGTTTCCTTGATTATTCCTTCAGCTATCTGGACACAGACTGTAAAATTACCTCCTCCTGCCTAGCTGAGTTTGCATGATGGTGTTTCTGGTGAGGTGTTTCATGTCCCCATGCCTGAGGGAAGAGTCCTCCTTGGGCACGGAGAAGTGTCCACTTGTCTTCTGTATCCAAAAGAGTACAAATGGAACCAGAAAAGTTGTTGCTTTCTGGTGACCAGAATTTTAACATGTGTTGTTTTCAGGGTTTATAGATAAACAGAGCATATGAAATATGTTAAAACCAATACTTAATGCACAAAAAAAAGTCTTGTCTTTCTTGGTATTCCAGAGAATTATCTTTGTCATTTTGTTGTTCTTAAGAGGATTATTAGTAGGGACAAAGAGGTTAGTTCAAGACTACTGGAATAATGGCAGGATTGTAGTGCTATTTAAATGTATTGTTTTCCTGGTTTTGGTGCTATAATCTTAGCAGACCTGATGCTTCATATTTTGTTCTTTCTCCATTTTCACTACAAGATGGTCTTAAATTTCTGATGAATAGACCTGAATTCAAGAAATGTGGTTAAATCCATTTAAATCTGTATAAACCTAACAAAAAGAGGAGAACTTGTCTTTTTGCTGTAGTTTGGGGAATGGAAGTTTGCCCAGGTTAAAGGCTTTAGGATTTGGCTCCATGTTTATTTTAAATCCTCATTTCCCAGACATAAACTGTTCTAATAGAAGCATCCAGATATTTGAGAATATGCTGCAATGTATTTTTGCATGCTTTGGATGTGCTTTGACTAAGAAGAAATAGCAGATGTTTGGGCCATGAAGTATACTTTCCTAAGGCAAACCTTTCCCATGTTGCAGGAACATGGCATACCTACCTGATGGGCAGGCTTGTTGTTTTGAGGGGAATTGTGGTGTTCCCCTCCCACCTCATCCAAGTTTGAATACAGTGATCAAGCATTACAGAGACAGGCTCCATCTTTTTGCCCTATTTTGGGGTTAAATTTATTAATCAAATGAAAAAGACAGGATTGGAAGGGTGAAGAATAAATCCCGATACTGAACTAAGAAAAAACTGAGTTAAAACTACAGATATATTTTTAATTATCATATCTAAGATGGTCTGCCATTTTTAGTACCAGGTGGAGCTTCTATAATCTTGCTTGTGGGGTTTTTTTCAGTAAAATAAGGAGTGCAGGTGGCTGAGGTGGAATGTTTGGGTACAATTAGTGTCCAGGTTTGACCATGACTAAGGATTTCTTTGCATCCTGAAGTTCTGATCTTGAAAGAGGCATTGATTTAGAGCTCATGTATTAATTTTTGGCCTATAAATCTTTTTTAAAAATAAGCATAAAAATGCATAAAACTCGTAGATGTTGGATTTGGAGGGAAGTGATATTTCCTCACTCACAGCATCTGAAGCTAATTTCAAATCTACTGATTCTGCTGCCTGCAAATAAACTAGAAGTCTGATTCAACATCTGGGCAAGTATTATTTTTGGAAATCGTGTAGATGACTGAAAAAAATTGGAGTGGAGGACCCACTTTTCTCTACTCCTTTGCACAGGATTTCTGGAGGAGAATGGAAGCTTTCTTCTAAAATGTCGAATTTATTATGCAGAGATCTCACAAAAAAGGGTGGGGGTCAGATTCAGATTGCCAACTTTTCCTAACCTCAAAACAGGATGTGCTCCCCTCTTTCCACTCCAGGACTCCATGTAATAATCAAACCATTCATGCTTGTTCCAATCTGCATTTTAATACTTGCCTTTTTTTTTAAGCTCTTCAAATATTTCTCAGCTAAAAGTTGATAAATGTCTTTTGGCTTACCTGGTTGACATTCATCTGCTGGAAGGTGATTGCACTTTTGGCAGGAGAGATGAGCTAAGTTAATAATCTGTATAAATTGAGTTAGGAGCCTGTCTCATGCCTGATCACAAATATGTTTTGTGTGTTTTCTAAGTTTGGAGTTAAAATTGTAACTCTTTATGGACAAGCACATTGGTTGCTTTGCTGTCTGTGCTCTGTGTCATCATCCACAAAAGCAGCCTTGTTGGACTGAACAGTGCAGGGTGAAGTTCACAAAGCACTTTAGAGGTTAGAAATATTCTTATCAAGCTTGACTCAAATTGTCTCCAGACACAAAAATAACATTTCTTCTTCTTTGGGATATGTTGGACTACAGTTTCCATTTTCAGATGAGACCATTCAGTATTTGGCCCCTTCTGGAACTGCTTTTTTTATTCCTTGCACTTTTGGCTGAAAGAGACCAATTTACCAGTGTCTTGTCTGCTGATTGAGAGAGTGAGACCATGGCACGCACACTGTTGTGCTGCTGTGCCAATAAATTGAACTAAAATTCTCTTTGCTTTTAAGAATTACACCTGCAAACAAAACAGTATTCTTGGATGTTTTGAGATGGTCACAGTTTTTTCATCTGGTATTGTTGATTAAGGGTCACTTAGCAGAGTGCAAAAATATTTTTAAAGGACAGGTTTCTAGCTGGTTGTTCCTGTTTTCAGGAGTTTGGTATAACGGATTTGAGTCACTGTGGTTGATCAGGTTACTGTGGTTTATGAGCAAGAAGTGTATTTTGTCTGAGGCACAAGCAAGTTCAGCCACTAGATTGTGGATACTGGTGAAGTTTGTGAATTCATCTGCCCTTCCTGGAACAGTCCTGGGAAAGAGGACAAAAATGCTTGTGTAAGGAGTGCAGGATCAGGGTATTACTGTGCTGATTTGGATGAGGTCCCTGGGTTTCCTGTGTTTCTTTGTAGTTCAGGTAAACCAAGCATCAGATTCTGTATTATTAACCACTGAAGGCAATGATTAGATTGTTTTGAATTATTGTATAATGTTTGTTGAAATTTTATCCTTTAAACTTGAACTGTTTTTTTGTTGGATTGCTGTGAGTTTGAGGGAAGAGAGTAAGATGAAGGGAATGGCTTCAATGACTGTTAGTTTAGAAGAAGAAGAAGAACAAAACCACCCAATGGTTAGGAGTTAAGTATGACTTTACTGCATCTATTGATCTTTTCTTAAAGGTTAACATACAATTTTCGTGATACCAGCAGTTCAAATTTAAACCAGCCTGGTGGTTTAAAACACAAGACCCACAGGAAAGCAAATGTGTCACTTTTTCACATGGATATAATGTTGCACTTTTTTTTTTGAGCGCCAAAAGTTGATGTGTTTAATCATAATGCAGAACTAAACATAGGTTTCATACAAGATATGGTTGAAAATTCTGAGGCTCTGATATTTGATTTGTGATTTCTTGTAAATATAGTCTCACAATTTTTTTCCATTTGAATGAAGGGATCTATGGCTAGAGGGCCATTCCCCTTTAAGATCCCACATAAGGCTGCTAATGAATGTATTTGGAGGCAGATAAGGAGCATTAAGACTGCCATCTTGAAGGATGAAACAGTTTTGGCCTCCTGTGCTGGAGCTGCATCCTTGAACTAATCCTTCTCCCTTTACTACCTCCAGTTTCTCAGAAGGTATGGTTGTATTTGACACATGTTCATTTTTTCCTGAAAGGTGTTCAGATGCTGAAGTGCAGCACAGCATATTGGGACTTGTGACTCAGTTTGTGATGTTTTCAAACAGAAAGTGACACAAATAGCATGGGTAAATCTATCAGAAAAACAATGTGAATATGATTAGGGGAGTAATTTTGGGGTTTTGTTTTTTGTGAATAAAAAAATACTGATTTCAGAGTAAAGTCTTGTTGTATGTACATGTTGCACCCTTAGGAAGAGAGACAATAATAAATTTTTGTGGGATGGTTGTATTCTTGGAACTGCAGCTTTAGGTTTGGGAATTTGGTGTCACTTTGCTACAAGGCTGTCATGTAAATGTGATAAAGTAAAGTAATTTTCTCTGGATTGCTTTCTTACCTGTATAAACTAGGTAAGGATACTTCCCTTTTTTATACTGTGAGTAGTCTTATGCACTGAAGTTTTTTGCTCTGTTATGTTCTTTGGTAGTCTGGGGACCCTGAAGCCACAGTCCATTATTTGTTGAGGATTGATGTTTTTACAAGTAGACCGTGATACCCTAAGCAAAGGATCAATGTTTTCTGGTCATGCTCACGATCTGTTCCTTGTTATGTAATCACACTTAACTCCAGCTTGCTTTACCATATCTTGGTAACAGGGTCCTAATTTATTTATGCTACCAATTAAGGTGATGGTGGGAATTTTGCTGCTAATATGCATTTATTCTGATCAAAGAGCTGAGAAGGCAGTCTTGGTGATTGTTTACTTATTTATAAAGGGTGCATTTTCTGGTAGCTATAATTAAATAACTTGGAAGTTTTAGATTAAAAAAATTAGTTCTCAAAATTGTTTAGTAATAAAAAGCAAGAAAATTATGTGGGAGCATTGAATATTCAAAATTAACTATAATACACATTGAAATACTTTAGAAGTGGATAGCTAATTATGAGAGAGAAGGTTATCTTATATGAATGGATAAAACAGGAAAAAATTCACATTTCCAGCATTTTTCTCCCCTGATTTCAAACTGAGAAAATGTTTTCAATTTTCTTGGGTTAAAAAAACCAAAACAACAAACCAAACCACAACTAATTTATTTCAATAAATCCTTTTTATAATTATTATTGTTATTACTCCTACTTTTAGGTAAACTTTCTCCTCCTTCTGTAGTAAATTAACTTTCCAATAACACGTTAAGAGAACATCATTACTGAGTTAGGTATCACTCAAGCTTTTTAGTAGGTGCTGTTTTTCTTTCTGCAGCTTTATCTTCCCACTTCCATCACTTAAGACCATGTAGGAAGGGATGAAGTTAGTTATTTTTCAAGCATGACAAGTAAGAATACTCCTGAGACACACTCCTGACTGGCTCTTGTATATTGGTCTAACTGTTAATGAAGAGAATCCTTGTGTTTGAACAAACCCCAGTATTCTACTTATTCTGGCACTTTTCTGGAGCTATAAAATTCATCCAAGACTAATTTGGTCAGTTTGCTCATAAAGACCACTTTGAAATCCATGTTTGTGTTCTCAGATGGTATAAATTTTTTGGTCAGTTTACTGACAAAAATACTTTGTTAACCAGATAAAAATTTATATTAATGGAAGTGCTCATAAATAAAGTCACAAGGATTATGTAAGTCTTCACTCCTGTTATCTTCACTGTATGTAGAACTCTTGTCTGTAAGGATCATTGGCTGCCCTGCAGAGATTGTAAAGAAAAACTTTTTTTTTTATTTTGAAAGACAGCTTGGTGTTTATATATTTCTTATATTTTTGGGATATGGTTAAATCAAATTTAATGTGCTCTTCACTTAGTTTTAATCCTCCAGGATGTATGCTTTGGCTCTTCGTCAAGAACAGATCTTCTGAGATTCTCAGTGGACTCATTTCTCCAAATTTGAGATCTTGCTCAATTAAAAACATGCTGTGTTTTTGGTTTGCTTTTTTTTGGTTTTATTTTGGTTTTCCTTAAATGAAATAAGTACAGTATTGTGTTTTTTGAATGAAGATTCATATTGAGAACCCATCTCATTGTGTTCAGAACAGGCCAATGATGGCAAGTTTTTGTTCTCTGTCTTCCCTTGCAACAAAAAAATCCTTTACTTTGCAGTTGGCTAAGTTGTAAGCTCTAGAAGTTCTGTAGTGGTGAGCCCAGCACCCTGATTTCCTTGTTGGGATGCCTGTTTTATTTTTTATTCTGGTGGGATGCTGCATGATACTATTTGGTGTCTTCAGGACAGTGGCTTGACTCCAAAGAAATACGTAGTTAGACTTTATATTGAGCCTAGATATAAACAGATTAGAATTACTAACTGCGTGGGAAGTTTTCTTCAAGTTAAACTTCTTCTTAACTTCCCACATTCAAATATTCTTGGACAAGGACACAATGGTTTGTTTTATAAACATGAAAGGGGTATTAAATCATTTTGAATTTCCAGTCTTGCTCTTAAATTTTGGCTAAAAGCTTATCAAAAGTCTGGGGGAATTTCTTCAAAACATATTCCAGGGGAAGAAAACATTGCTACAGATACTGTGCAAAAGAAAATCAATACATGGGAGAAGGCCTCCCATAAGTACAAGAGGTTTGGCAACCTGAAGGGAGTGCCACAGATGGCAACTCCATGAATGTAGGGAAAGTTTTTTCAATACACGTGAAGAAACAGATGCAGATGTGCCCTGTGCTTTCTGGGAAATTGAAATTACTACTTGAAATAAATCAACAATTAAGAATTTTTTTTTTCCTTGAATTGCTATGTGAAGTAATTATAATAACTATTACTTTGCTGTGTAAAAACTGGACAAGACCATGGTTCTGTTCCAATAGTAGGATTTCTGAATAATGTTTTTCATTCAATGTTAGATAAGTGTTGCATTTGAAACCCACAGTAAAATGCATCTGTCCCAGTAGAACTCTCTTGCAGAGACTGTGGTCATGTGCATATGAACTTTCATTGGGAGTCAGATGGGTTTAAGTACTGCTTCTACAGAAATGGCAGTCTTAATGATCAGATTAGATTTGTGGATTACAAACAGCCTCCTAATGTGTTCATGGGTTCTGTGACTCTTTTCATTCTTCAGGTTCCTTTCCTGGTTCCAAGTTATGAGAAATAGTTTGTGAGACAATTCATGGCATTCCTAAGTAGATTCTTGTAGTAGCTCAAAACTTCTTTTCAATGAGAGAAAGTTACCACATGTATTTGTAAGGAGAGAAAGAAATGCACAGTTCTTCAAACAAAAAGGGATTTATTAGTTTCTACAAGCAACATGAGTTTGGAATAGGGACATTGCAAGAATGGGGAACTTGTATCTCCTTTATGCACTTGATGATATCCTGGAGTTACCTATTTTTAAAAGTTCTGTTTCCTTTGGTAAACACGGTGGCTTTGTAGCAGTGTCTGAAATGCTCCTTCATCATTCAGATTTATAGCTTGCAGTTGCAATCATCTGGGTCCTTTTTATTCAGTGATGGACCAAGAAAGGAAGTTTATCTATCCTTTCCTCTGCTGGAATAAATAATGGCAGAGTTTCAAACTCTGCGTTCATATTTGTAACTTTACTAATGACACTCATATTTTTCAGTGTTAACACCTCTCTGATGTTTAATCATATTTATGTTCCTCAAAAATGTTTATCTGGGTTAGTTTTTTAACACATCCTTCATCTGACTCAGGGTTTTTTAGGACTGATGTCAGTAAGCAACAGATGGTGAAAAAAATTACTTGGTTCTTTCTGCACCTTATGTCAATTGGCTGATGGTGATTTATGTGTTTTAGAAGACTATGAGTGTGAATGGTGGTGAAGGAATGGTAATATATGCTGAAATTCACACTTCCAGTTGCTGGAAGCATCTGACTGGGTAGCTGTTCTGGGTGTCTGTAGCTTCTTAGCAGCTGTAAACGAAGGTCTCAGTCCCTTTCTGCTCATGGAGGTCTCTCTGTTACCCAACTCCCTCCACATCTGTCCCTGGTTGTTATGTTTAGCAGTAGCACTGTGTGTGACATTTGATTGTCATCTGTGTTCTGAGTTTGCTGTTATTTTTAGTCTGAGTCTTGACAGGGTTATGCAACTGTAACAGCAGAACCAGACTACTGTCTCCAGATGTCCGGGGAAACAGGAACATGCTTTTTTCATCCCATGAAAATGAGTGAGGAGCAGAGTTATTTCTTTAGCTCCCAGTTACTTTCCTAGAGAGAGAGGAGCCTGGAGATAGAAGAGCTGTTGGTGAAGCAAAGGTGAGAATGCAGAGAGCGTCCCTTCTGCAGGCAGCCACCTCAGTGGAGGAATAAGAACACATCTCTTTCCACTTCCTAGACCAATAAATGAATTTAGTGTCAGTTGGCACTGAAATGGAAATGAATTACAATGGGAAGTTGATCTTGTGAATGGGAAAAATTACTTATGATGGTGTCCATCATGTTTTTTAATTTGGAAATATTTGTATACTTAGTCATGGCAGTAAAGTGTATTGACATGGTCTTGCTTATGAAAGTGGATACAGCTTTAAAATGCATTATTCTAAGTAAGATGATGATTGTGGTATGGTTATACTTGAGATCCTTTGTTCATTTTCTTGCTGTCAAATACAGCTGGGAAACACAGCTCCTGTTCCTAAGCGCTGAAAGAAAGCGGTGAACAAGGTGTTTTGTCTTCTCCTCCTTCTGATTGATTCCCATGGAATATTTGCCACAAAGTTAAAATCTGTTCCAGATGGTTTCTGATGGAGAGAGAGCTTATTAAAACTGCTGCTTGGAGAAATAGAGGAAAGGCAAGAAAAAGTAAAGGAAAAAAAATACCCAAGCCATTGCAAAACTGTTCACTGTCCAGCAGTTATCTCTCCTGATAAATGCTGACAGGTGAAAAAAATGTGGTTGTAGAAGTGCTGACATGAACTGAAGGCATCCTATTTGTTCATCAAAGTGTTCACACTTTTCATGTGTTTGTTTTTTTTTTTTTTTCCCCCCCAAAGAAGAAAAGTTTTCTCTCTGGGTGTGGTGCACAGAGAAGACTTGTATTGAGATGTTGGCTCAGGAGCAGGGTGGGGAGTGGTGTGTGTTAGCGCGGTGTTATCAGCAGAGCTGTTGGATGTGGAGGGAGTATGGGCTGATGCAGGAGGGAACTTGTCCTGAGCAGACACAGTTCTGCACTGCACACCAGAGGCTATGACCATTATTTTGCTCTGAAGGGATGGTAAGATTACATGCACTTCACTTAACTGTCTTGCATAGCAGTGTGTCATTCCAATCTCATCTGTCACAAGTGTTATTTTAAGTGCAATTACTCAGAAGTGAGACCAAAACTATGTCAAGAGTTAATTCGTTCTTCTGAATTTCAATAAGTAAAAATAAAGTAAATATCTGTGAACTAAAGTTCCCTGGGCACTATGCCTATCAGATATTTGTCATTACGAGAAGGTATAGTTTTTCGAGAGGAACATTTTTGGTCACTATCACAGTTTTATTCTTTATAATATGTTGTTTACAGCATAAACTAATTTTGCAATATGTGGTGGGTTTTTTATTGTTATTGTAAAAAGTTTTGGAGGAAAATGTTTTGAAACAAATTTTGTATTTCTGAAACAAATTTGAAATATGAAGTGTTAGAAGATCTGAAAAATAAAAATTTTCAGAAGTGCAATCTTCTTTTTCAGAAGTGGCAATGCATATTTCTGATCAAGTGAACTTAATTTTTAATCTTCTTAGTCTTTTTACTTCTACTGCATTTGGTTAGTAATGGCTATCTCATGTAAAAGTGAGAAATCCTCACAAACAAGATTTGAACTTGTGACTCTGAGTTGAAAAGGGGATGTCAGGTTGCATCCCACTTTGTACCTTAGCAGTCGTTGGCTCCTAAAATTATAGTGGAGACAAGAACAACTGGTTGATCATCTTTCTGGGAGATTCAGCCCTGTAGATAATTAATACTGGGTCATTTTGTCCTGCCAACAGTGAATGAGTTCACTTTTTACTACATTACTTTGTAAAGCAGTGCTCATAGACAACAGAACAAGCTGTGTGCAGCTTTGAGGGTCTTAGTCTCAATGTGAGGTAAGGTGGGGGTTCTTCTCAAGGACACCCCTGCCTCTGGGGGTAGAGGCAGCAGGAACTGTAAGGAAATACTGGAGGGCAGTTTGCTGCTATTTCACTGAGTTTTTATGAGTTTTGGTTAAACTGCATGCATGCATGGATCTTTAGGAAAAGGAGAAAAAGTTCTTGTTCCATTTCTTCTTACATTTGCTGGTTGATACCAAGAGGGAGTGTTACCAGAAATTAAAGAGCCTCAAGCGTAAGGGCTTTATGCAGAATGGAAGGAAACCAGACTTTTCTCACCAGTTTTGACCTCCCCTCTTTGTATCACATTGTTGGAAGTATATATCTGGCTGGCTAATGGAGGTGGGGTTTTTTGTTGCTGTTGGTTTGTTTTGAATTTTTTAAACTCTTTTTTCCTTGGAAATAATTTATTTTCAGTAGTTCTTATTCTATAGAACTTAAATCACCTTACCGCTTTTAACATTTACTTACTTTACCAAGCTCTTGCATAGTTCATATAGTCCATCAAGGAGCATTGCAGGGCTCCATTCAGGTTTTTGGTGATTTTCCCTGCAGCTTTTGTACAGGTTTGCTGTAATAGTCAATGAAGATATTTAAGCCATAAATTGTAACATTTCAGTCTCCAACAGAAGGCTGAGTCCATATGGCCTTGTGCTGGACTTACTTGCCTTGGGCAGCTCCTGATGTCTAGTAAGGTAATTAGGGGTAAAAAATCCTAACCCACCAACAAAAAGCCCCCCAAACTTCCCCAATTTAGAATATTCCAGAGAACGTGGGAACCAGCTGGTAAAAGTCTTGCTGGAGAGCAGCACAAGTGGAAAGGCCTAAATAATCATGACATTAGGACAGTGTCTTATTGGTGAGAGGGATCTTAACTGTATCTCCTCCTGAAAGAGTTGGCCACTCATGATACATTCATGGATTGTCATGTAGAACACCTTGGTTTGGAGGGGTTGGATTGTCATGTAGAACACCTTGGTTTGCTTCAGCATTTTACTTAGACTGAGCTTTTGCACCAGAAGCTTTTTACCTGGGATGGGTACCAGTGTCTCATTCACATGTTATATCTAGTAGCAAAGGCAGTCATCTGTAGCACATTTTAGTTATCTGAATTGCATGATAATTGGGGATTTTTTCAGAACAATGAGGATATAATGGATATTAACCATGGGATAACTAAGAATAATTACAGCGTTACAGGCAGGAATCTGGTGCTGAGTTGTCCTAGCTTTGAGAGTTGGACACGTGGCCTCCTGGAGATTGAGAAGTTTCAAAGGTCATTCAGCTGCTGATTCCTTTTCCCTTCTGTGTTTTGGTCTCTTATTTCAGATCAACTGGATATAAGAATGAGTGAGCAGCATCGCCTCTGTCTTTAAGCCAACAACCCTTGCCTGCTCAGGGTTAGACATTTTTTTCAGCAGCACTTTTTCCAATTAATATTTTCACTGAATGTATTTTTTTTGTGTTACTGGAAAAATAACCATGAAAGTTAGGCCAAATTTTAGTCTAAATGTGCCATTTTAAAAGAATATCATTGCATAGCTTTCTTAATAATCTTGCAGCTGTAAAGTTGTTAAAACAGGATGCAAACACCATGCAATATCCTGTTTGAAGGTAGAAGACACATTACTTCAGTATAGTTGGCTGAATTAATTTCTTCTCCTGCTAAAGCACACAAGAGTCTGGGTGGGATAACACTAAGAAGGATACATAATATTCTCAAACCTACAGTAGAAATATGTGAAATATGTGGAAGAGATATTTTTACATATTTCTTGAACAGAAAAGGGTATAACAAGCAATACATTATTCTGTTAACAATAATGACAGTGCTTTTTTTACTAAAGTAAATTCAGAAATAGTGAGTTGATGGCTAATTGTGTCTTCACCTTCCTTCTTGTTTTCCATTGTCATGGCTTTTGACAGAATTCTAGTTTACAAATGAGGAGTCAGTAGCCCTTTGGTACTATGCCTGCACTCTTGAAGGCTGTTTTTCTGAACACGTAGTTTCCACTTCTGAATTAAGTACTCTTACAATTTTTGTGGAATAAAACTAAACACATCAATTATGAGGCTGATTTTTTCCTCTTCTTTCCAAGTTCAAGTTTACTGTGAATTTCTTTATTGCCCCTCACTTTGCTCTCCAGTATTTTTTTATATAACAGGTAAAACACCAATTCTATACAAATTATTATCTTTAAATGGAGGAAAGAAAGCTGTTGGTACAAATATGAAATAATATGTAACAGCTCTTACAATTCTACATGTAGAAACCTGATGTGTTTATGAAGCAGTATTAAATTTCTTCAAAGGCCTATTCTGGCTAGCATAAAACAGTGAAAAATAAATTCTGGAAGGACAAGGTTATCATGTGATACATGTGATATATGATTTTCTGGTTTTTTGGGGTTTTTGGATACTCCTTTTAAATTTAGTATGGCACACACTGTACATGCCCGTCTTAAAAATGAATTAAATATTTTAGCTATAAATCAACTTGTCCACTGCTGTGAAAGATGATAAAAATCTTTAAAGGTTTGTACAACACCTTTTATTTTCTATGCATTAAGACTGAAATATTTTAAATAGTTGCTTATGAATGGAGAAGTCAGTCTCATATTTTATCAAGTGCTCTTCTCTTCCTGTCTAAGGGAAGGTGCTATAAAGTACTTCAGGTGATACAAAATAAAAGCTAATTTGCTTCTAATTCTGTGTATTAATAGCTCTGCTTTTTATGTCTTTTCCCAGTTGTGTATTATTGCTATTATTGGGCTGTGAACAACAGCAGAACTTCACAGGTGAAAATCACATTTCTGAAATTTTGTCAATAGAGACTGTTAGAAAACATGGTGAGATGGTTTAAAAAGAAGCCTGAAGAGCAGGAAGTGTGTATGGACTTTGCACTTATGGTGTAATTTCCAGTTTAAGCCTTTTTGTTCAGTGTTTGCTGTAGACAAACCCATCCTTTGAAAGCTAAGAAATGAAAGGGTTTTCTGGATGCTTTATGTGAAAAAATACATAAGGGAAGGTTTGAATGGAAATGTAATCTCTGTTAACAGTCCTGTTTATGTAGTAATAGAGGAAAAAAAGCTTTTGAGTACACAGCTCTAGGAATAGAAAGCAGTAAATTTTGAGGTAAATATAGTTCAAGAAGAAGTCATCTGAAATTAATTTTGCAAATCGATTAGACAATTTTGAGAAGCAGTAACAAGCCTAAAATGCTAAAATTACATTAATTTTGATACTGCAAACTGACCAACACCCAAAATACCCAGAAATTTCTATCCCATCTGGTTTGCCAAGAAAATAATCTTTATAGGTGCTTTTTCTGTTGATGGAATTCCATTGATCTTAAATGGGATTTTCCATTGTTTTAGACATCTGTGTACGGCTCCTTTTGCAGAGGGAGACCTCTGCGAATACCAGAGGGAGTGTAGAGGACAGGTTCATTTGTTTTTTTGGGTCCTTTGTTGTTGCATCAGTGACAAACATAAGCTGATTTTATGCTCTGAAACTCTTTCTATAGTTTTGAGTGTCAGAACTGAAGAATATGTATGTTTGACAAAGTAATAATGTAGTGCAGTGCCAACATGTGAAAGCAGTGCAGCTGCTGTTTCCTAATCTTTTATCTTGCTAAAATTATATTCAGTCATTTACCCTTCTACATTACAAGGTAAGGCACCCATCTCTCCAAACACATTCACTAGATAAGTGGAGATAAACACAAAATAAAAATATTGGAATAATTGCAGTTGGGAATAGTAAAAAACATTGCAGCTAGGTTTTGGGGAGTTTAATTCATAATTCTGAGAAACATAATGCTAGAGCTCTTGCAACTGCTTAAATAAATACAAATTTTCCTGGCAGTGTCTAGCTGAGTTTGCTGGAGGAGGCTTTGATATAAATAGAGGTTCTAAATATTTGACACAAGCTTGTTAGTAAGACATTCAGTGACTTCCAGCTAATGAAGGAAGACATTTAAAGCACACACTTGCTGTTTTCTGTATTTTACTGGGAAACTGCTAGGTGCTCTACAAGAAGTGCAGCAAGCTCAGTCCTAAAGAAAGAAGAAAATGAGTATAATATTGCACTGAAAATAAGTAGGCTGTTTAGCATGATTAAAATCTGGTTGACACAATCCCAAAAATAACTGGACAATAGTATTACCTGCTAATGTTATTATTCTGCTACCAGAATGACTGAGCACATTGGTCCTTCCCATTGAAATGGAAAAGCCTTCAGGCCATGGAAAGCCATAAACCACTATCGTGCCTCTTCCTATGAATGCCGCAGAACTTGTTCCCACCCTGAAATTAAACTTGAAAAAAATCAAAAAACCAAAATGTTGATTTATGGATTTGTCCTGATATCAGGAGTGTCCTCTTTGCCATTCTTTCCAAGAAGGCCGCTAATGGCCATTGTACATCCTGTGCTCCTCTGTAGAGGACCATGAGAGTAGGTGCATAATAGCACAGCTGCCTCCCTCTTCTCAAGTACATTGACTTTAGAGCTCTGATAATTGCTTGCAGAATTCCCTGTGGGATGGGTCCTATTTACTCTATCTTGCAGGTTTTTTATAGTTACAAATGTAGGTGTAAGTCTTCAGTTGGTCCTTAAAGGCTGGGGCTATAACGAAAGTTTAGTAAGTGATAAGAGCAATTCTTATGGGAAAATGAGAAGCTGCTCTTAAGGATTCTGGATTTCACTCAGAAAACCCCTCTGTCAAGCTTTGGTGGATTTTGTAGTCCTTGACAGATTTTTTTAAGGCTGATGATGGGATCATATCAGTTCAGAAATAGAGAATAGGTGCTTCTTATTCTTCTGCTTGCTAGGCACCCATGCATTTCATGTGCTTTTTGGCCAACCTCCAGATGTGGAATGTATACCCAGAGTTTTCTATCAAGGCTGTTAAGGAAATCAAATCAGTTATTCAAAACATTGGCTAGTTTGGGAAACAAAAGTTGTAGCTATTGTATGGATTTGCTAATAGAGAGCCTTTACAGTTTTGTTTTATAATTAAAGTGGACAGATGTGATGAGGATGAGGACCAATTAATGCATAACTTGTTAACTTATTCCCAGTATTGTTTCCATGATACTATTCCATGATATTCCACTATACACTGTTGTTTTCAGGAAGTTGTGTCGGGTGAAAATTACTTTGTTTTGGAACGCGTTTCTGGCAGGGCTAAAGATGTATATGTATTCCAAAACCAAGTTGTTTTGGATATAGCTGAGAAGAATTCTTTGATACAAGTCTCCATCACTGAAGAACCCTCTTGGTGCAATCCTGTGCAGTGTGCTCTGGGGTGACCCTGCTTGAGCAGGGAGGTTGGGCCAGATGATCCACTTTGGTTCCTTCCAACCTGACCTAACATTTGATTCTAATATTTATTTTAAGCATAAACTTGAATACCTTTAAAAATCATTTAAATAAGTGGTCAAAAGTTGACAAGGTCAATTGTAAACTCAAGTGAGAAATACTTTGTGCCACTGAATTTGATTTTATCAGGCCAATTAAACAGTATGTTGTTTTTCTTTTCTCTCATCGCAGCCTGTGCTTTCCGTTACAATGGGCTCTCCTTTGTCTACCTCATCTACCTCCTGCTCATTCCTCTGTTTTCAGAACCCACAAAAGCAACCATGCAAGGTAAGAAGTTCATTGCTTCATTCTTCAGAGTCTGTGGTGCACAGAGTACATGCAAAAGCTTTGGTGTAGTAGTGAAGTCCTGAGTGCTTCCCCTCATTAAGTGATCAGACTTGTAAAACACACTGTAAATTTCCTGATGTTGTAGTTTTACAATATGCTGGCCTTGGTGCCCAAGGACTTCCCACCATGCTCACCCCAAATTGCATCAGGGCTATCTGATAGCACTGCGTGGCGTTCCTTTTTATGACATTATCTCCTCTGCAATACTGATGTGGTCTAGGTGAAAATTGAGAACATCCCAAAGCCATCCTATCATAGATTGTGCTTTGGGTCTGAATTGGTAGTTAATGATGAAAATTAAATTTGCTTCCAGATTTTTCATTCAATTATATTTTAGGTACTTATTTAAACAACTGTCATCCTGGTATTATACTACTGCCTTAGCAAAAAATAACTCAAAGGGCTTGCTGTTAGAGATGACAAATGACTGCATTCAAGCATTTATGTCTCACATACAGAAGTGAGCCATTCTGCCTTGTGTACAGCAAGAATGTAATACTTCTGAAGGGGGTATTTGCATTCCCCTGTAATGGCGGAGGAAAGGGGTTCTTTATAGGTCTGCAAATGGTTTATGTATTTTAAATTATAAAGCTTTGATTGCTATAGAATCATAGAATGCTTAGGGTTGGAAGGGACCTTAAATATCGTCTGGTTCTGTGGGCAGAGATGTCACTCACTAGATTGGGTTGCTCAGGGCCCCATCCAACCTGGCCTGGAACACTTCCAGGAATGGGATATTCCCAACTTCTCTGGACACCCTGTTCCAGTGTTTCACCGCCTTCTGAGTAAAGAATCTCTTCCTAATATCTCATCCAAACCTGCCCTCTTTCAGTTTTAAACCATTGCCTGTTCTCCTGTCACTATCTACCTAAGAATTTCCTATCCCTCCTTTTTATAAGACTTTTTTAAAATACAGGAATGCTGCAATGAGTTCTCCCTGGAGCCCTCTCTTCTTCTGAACAATCTCAGCTCTTCCAGGCTGTCTTTGTAGGTCAGGTGTTCCTGTCTTTTGGTGGGATCCATACCAATTGGGTGGGCTCAGTTTATGTTGTCTATGTCAGCAGCCAGTGGAACCAGGAAAAACAGGCCTGAAAAATAAATTAAGCAAGCATAAAAAGTGGGAAATCCCACTCTTGGTGAGGCTGTCAGTCATTTTTACAGGGGAATATTACAAGGACAGTGTAAGCATGGAACATCAGTAAATGTCCAGCTGTGAGTTAGAGTTTCTCTTAAAGGTGCTGAAGGTATGAATTGAGAGGGAAAGACTCACTGAGAATTTGGTTGCAGCTGCTCCAATATTTTATTGCAGATAATATGCAATTACCCTATTGGTTTTGTGTTTTACTTTCATTGCCCCTTCTGTGTGTGCCAGAAGCGTTTGACAGGATAAACAGAACCATTTTCAAGATGCCAAAAGTGAGAGTGGAGAGACATACAAATTCTCTTCTTTTAGAGTATAAAAATGTCTATTTGATTAGGACTAATTCCTGTGTGACTTAATGGAGTAATCTAGTTTGCATCACTGATAGTAGAAATCTCTCCTCAGAGGAAAGTGCTTCTTAGGACTTTGGATAGTTTCCCTGTGTTGTGTATCACATTGCATTGCACTTCACCTGAATGTCATGCTATGATGTGTTTGTCTGAATTAATTTAGTATATAAATTTAGTATTTCTGAGTGTACCCACTCTTCCCACTGCCCCTGTCACATTTCTAAACTCTGTGTGTGTGTGTGAGTATGTGTGTGTGTGTAGGTGTATCTTTCTAGAAACTTTTGAAGGTTGTTGTGGGGGGTTTTTTTGTGTCCAGAAGCTGGAAAAGAAAGAGGAAATATTTAAATATCTTAGCTAAAACCAGCCAAACCACTAGTAAATTGGAGTAAAAAAATAAATAAATTAAACTTTACTAAAAAACAACCCAAAACCAAACCAAATCTATGTTTATGTACTTTACTTGTATTTTTCCCCTAATACTTCTGTCACTCAGATAATGTTTTTTTTCTTGAAATTGTTTGTTTAAGTTTTTTTAATTCTTTTAAACTTTCCAGCTTTCCACTAATTTTTTCTTTCCTCATGGTCTCCTGATACACTCAGCTCTTCAGTCAAAATCTCTGACCAACTTTCCTATCTCTTGCACTTTCATCTGTTTTCCCAGTTTGTCACCTTGCACTTTGCAGTTCCTAAACTTATGGAGCTTCTGTCCACCAAGCTTAAGGGTTTTACAGGATATAGAATTAGAAATTATTCTGAAATGGATGATATCAGTCTAGGTTAATTTAAATTTTGACAGAAACTTAAAAGTTTAGAAACGCTGGAGAAAAACTGTTATACTCCCTCAAATAGTTCAGGTGGTGTTTAAAGATTAATGAGTAATTTTTTTTCCTTCTTGCCCCCTTAAGTATTTAATCTCATAAAAATGTTAATTACTAAGGTAAAGTAAAATTATTCCTTAAACATGAAGATATAATTCACTGTCTATGTCTCTGCCTATGTTCCATATATTAGTTTCAATTCTAACTGAAGGATTTGTCTCCTATACTTCAAAAGAGGTTGGTATTTCACCTGTCAGCATCTTAAGAATAACCTATGGAACATAGGCAGAGACAACTGTGTAAAAAACATTCATTGCAAATAACATCTTGTCTACAGGAGTTACTTTAAGCCTGACCAATTTTTCAAGGGTTGCTAATGGGAACAGTTTTTGAGGCATTTACCTCTGTATGTGTAATGAAGCCCTGTGATTTCAGCAGTAATTCTTCTATATGAATTATCTCTAAAATCAGTAACTAATTTGTTACTTATTTCTCTGGAACTGACAAATACGCAGTAAATTGTGCAACGGTCTAGTTTCTAACTTCTTTGGTTGTGAGATTGTTTATATTAGTGATATGTTTTCTCCTTTGTGTCTAATGTCTACTGCAGTCATGTCTTCATCCTTAATAAAGGTTTGTACATGATGTTTTTATAGAAATAATAAAACATGACAACATAGATTGGTCCAGTCTTGGGCAAATGGTTCATTTAGCTGTACTAGATACCTGTTTTATTTGGCTTTTTTTTTTCCCAGTAAGAGATGTGATTTTTCATTTATATAGGTTTTATTTCACTTTATTTAATTTCATATTTTTTGATTAATAAGACTCTGTAGCCAGTCATGATGTAAATAAAAAAGTGAGGGGGGAAATCAGTTAATTTCACACATGGGCTAGGTTTTGCTCAGTCTGCTTATGTTAATGGCAAAAAGAATGGGTTTGCTTCTGAATTAATTCACTGCTCAGGATGACAAAACTTGTATCTCTGTTGGAAAAATGAACTTGTCGCAGCATTCAGATCAGTAAAAATGATGTTTTAAAAATGTTTAGATTGATAAAATGATGAATTATAATTAAAAAATTCTTAATTCAGCATTATTCTGAGCGTGGCTGAAATGATGGTAAAGAAATGGAACAATAAAATTTGTTTTGCACCATATTAGAGGGTTTGTGATTTGCAATAATCTGCACAGAATTGTAAGATACAGAAGAGTTGCAGTAACAAATTTGGATCACCAAATATAGCTGAAGGGTTTTCAGGAGAGTACTGATCCAAGTGAACATGGGAAAAAACTTTATGCAAAGATTATTTTGAGTTTCATGCGAGAACAATGCCCCTATGTGCACTCATCAATTCTACTATGCACCTGTTTTACTAGCAATCTTTCTACACTCATTCACTTCTTTTATAAGTTAGAAAATGCTGTTGAGCAATAACAAGTGGGATTTCTATGGGATTGGGCACGTGTTTTCTTATGGAGACATGCCAGTCTGCTACATAAACATCCTGTGACTTAAAACACTGCATCTCAGCTAGTTTTCTCCACTCTGAACATTATAAGGTATTCTTTTGGGAGTGAACAGTGTGTTATTTATAATCAATGGGCCAAATCCAATAAGTACTTGTTCTTGGAAATTTTAGCAATGTGAGAGTGAAAATGGAGCCATACCTTTACATTAACCATTCTCACAAATGCTCTTGCATCTTAAGAGCCTGTGAACATTTCTGTTATTGGTACTGTGTGCTTTCTTACTAGTTAGGACCAAAACATTTTCTTAGAAGATGAATTAGAACCCCCTTCAACTAGGTAAGAGTGAACTCACAAGAAGCATTGGACTGACAGTGTTGGGTATGAGAATCTTGTATTTTTCTTAAGTTGTGTGTGATAACAAATATTCACTCGTGACTTTCTCACCGCCTCGTAATGCTGTTCCCAAATGGGAACACCATAAGAATGGACGCTCCAGTGCCTGAGCTGTTTCACTTTTTGACTTTCACATACTAGACTGTAAGAAGGGATTCCCAGTAAGTGGCTGATTAGACAACGTGTCACCCATTTTTATTACCATGTTTTATATGAGTGCTGGCAATGTTTTTGGATCCAGGTATGTCAGAAACTCACCAGCATGTTGATTGAAGACTTGCAAGCAAAGCAGAACCATGAGAGCTGGGGCAAGAATACAGAAGTCAGGAGGAGAAAATAACTAGAAATTTTTTTAACTTGCAATGAACTCTGATTCAGACATTCTTTTGTGTGGTTATTAATGACATGAGTCTTTGGAAAGATTGAAATGTAGAGAAGGGAAGTGAGTCTTGGTAAAAAGGGCAAAAATTTTTCGGAGGCTTTTGAAATAAGGTGTTTGGAATTAGACTGGTGTGGGGTTTTTTGGATAGAGGTGGAAATCCTAAATTATACAAGAAAAAGCTAGTTAAGGAAGGCTGACACTATCACAAACTGTTTTCATTGTAGGAATGAGCACTTATATAGCTGCATTAGATTTTGTATTATTTTATTTATTTTAAAGCAATATTTCTGCTGATGTATTAAATAGCATTTGTTTTAGTGAAAGAAAAAAGTCAATTTCACTTGATCTGAAAGTGATCTCTTGAGTTATTTTAATGTTTCAAGTTGATCCTGAGCCCTGCCCTGATCACCCTGCCCGGGTGATAGTCAGCTTCAGACTAAACATGCCATGGTTTAATAAAACTCTTAAATTAAAATTAAATTAAATTAGTTTAATTTAACTCTAGCCATGACTAAAGAGCTAGAGCCAAACCCAAGCTTCCTTTTTACCCCAAAGTATAAGTAAATTCAAATTTATTACACAGAAATGTAATTTAGGGGTGCAAATAAGGAATTTGTGTTCTTGGCAATAAGTTTGTAAATGTTCTTGCGTTTTTTCCCCGATCCATTAAGGTACATGCAACACCTAATAATATCAATTTTACTTTACAGAACATCTGAAGGTTACTTTTCTAGATGTTCCTTTTGTTCTTCTTTTTTAAAATAATTGAAAATTAGTCAAGTTTCTTCCTTTTCAGGAAGAATGTGCAAAATAAAACTTTTATTATTGTTGTTTTTGGAAGGTGAAAGAGCGCAGAAATGGGAATGTAATCGAGAAACAGCATGGTAGATTAGGGGAGTTTGCTGTGAGCTAGCATTCTACCTATCTAATGCCACTAAAGCTAAGTAGAAATTTCTGCCATTTCAATGAGTTTGAATGAGACAAGCACAGAAAATGTGGCTTAGAACCCCGCTGTGAAGTTGAGCACTGACAAAAGCACTTTCCTGAATGTGCTCACATTCTCAAATTAGGGATCTGATGTGGGCTTACTGTGGTAGTGAAAGGATTTGAAACTCAGAATGACCTTATGTCATGTTTTTAAATTGAGTTAAACAATGAACTTATGAAAATATGTTTTACAAAATCATATAAAAATAGCAGCACCTTAGAATGTATAATAGGAATGAATGTCCACCATGTAGTTCTGTAATCCTCATTCTGATTAAACAGGCCACAGATTTTGATGGAAAGAGGGTGGTGCTGGGTATGCCAGGACAGCCAAACTTCAAGCATTTATTCTCTCTTCTTTGTCCTGAAGCATGAATTTCTCTGACTTAAATTGCCTTTGTTCTTTTTAGTGTGCTTTGTAGTAAATAATTGCAGAAGTGTTATGCTTCTATTTTTTTGTTTCCATGAGCCTTTCCCCCCCTTTTTTGGGTTCATTGGCATAATTTGGTAATTTTATGTGCATTACACACAGCAGGAATCATGACCTTCCATCCAAGCCAGGAACTTTCTCCCACCCTGTTTTCCCCACAGTGGGAATGGACCGGCCCTTGAGGCAGCAAAATTTCCTTGTGACGATTCTGAGATCTCTTGATCAAGCTCTGTCGAAAGCTGTGTGATACAGAGTTAAAAGGGAATCAGAAATGTTTACAGTGCTGGAGCTTTTTAGCTCTGTCAATGAGCAAGTGGATTGGAGAGAAATTGCAGGGATATTTTTGAATCTGCTTCTACACTAGATTCATTTAAAAGTCAAAATTACATTTCAGGAAGAAGGTAGGAGGTTGATAAGATCTTGGCCAGATAATACTAGAGGAGAAAATCAACATGCAATTGTTATGGTCTACTATAAATTAGAGGATGAATGATCCTTATAACCATACAGCCAAATATTTCCCTAGGGCTTGCAACTTCTTAAACAATTACTGACTTGTGAAGAGTCAGTGTTATTTTAAAATTGGGTTTGGAGGGACTACGGACGTCAGAGAGAGTTAGTCATCACTATTCTTATGATCCAAAATTAACAGAAAATAATCTTTAAGGTTTTCTTAACCTGAAGCGCAACATAAGTTCAGGGAAACTAGAAAGTGACTGAAGAGCTCAAGCATTTGGATGTGGTGACATTTTCTAGTAAAAAATGCAACAATCTTTCTAGAGCTCCCATCTCAAGCATGGGTGGCTTTTTGAGGTGAAGTCCCGCCCTAACTTGCTGACTAACAACTCCCACAAACAACATTAAGAATAAACAGTTTGAAAGGAATGAGTAAAAGGGGAATAATCTTAGAGGTCAGAAGTGCTCAGATGAAATAGAATTTGCCAGAAGTCAAGCTGAGTTAAACTCTTCCAGGGAAACTGAAACAAGGCATTAAAATGTGTTTATCTATATGAATATAAAATAATTAAATGTATGGCTTGCAGTAAGGATGAAGTAGGAATCAAATATCATCTGTGTATGCCCCAAATTTTAGACTGTGTGCTTCAGTTTTGAATCACAGCAATGCTATTAAACACAGAGACAAAGGCTAAAGCACCACCTGGGAAAGAGGCTGGGAAAAGAAAACCTACTGTATGTGAGGAAGAAGTAAGACCCAAGGAGTTTAAATGTTAAAGTTTTAAACACTGCATAATCTCCCTCCTAAATCTGAGTGTGATACCCTAAATTGAAGAATGAAAATATTAGCTCAAATACAGAAAATAAGGGGAAATGCTCTTGCGTGTGAACTCCTGTGATACGAACTACTGTGAACTTATATTTTTCAAATTTTGGAGTATATTCATAAGAGAAGAATAAATAAATATCTTGAGGCTACTGGAAAAAAGAGATTAAATGAAAATGCCTGTTCTAAAAAGGAGTTGTGCTAAGCAACCTAGATAATACTTTGGTAAGGTCAATTCAGATTGAGTCCTAAGAAGCTGATGCTAATATATACAAGTAAGATAAAAACAACTCATGTCATAGATTAAAATAGATTTCCTACTTTTTCAGTCTGCAAAGGGAAATTGTCATTTTGGATTTGGATTTGAGGAGAAGGAGGACTTTTTGGGTTAAATGGGGTTGCTGGCACACCATCTAGAAACTGTGTATGCAAGGTGGACCAGAGATAGTTATCTAGGTCTAATGAACAGAGTGAGCCTAAAGGCCCATCTAACTTCAAAGTGGAACATAATCCTTTTATGAACCAGAATTTTTCCTGTGATGATGGGAAGAAGAATAACCCAGCCAATGCCTCTAAACCCATATTACTGAAATCACTTGCCCAATGCCTCCAGAAAACCTGTATATAAATGGTAAGAGTCAGATGGTTTGTCAAGGTTTTTTGTCCATATTTTGAGTAGTTTGGGAAGGGTTATTTGTTTTTTTTTACATTAGGCTGAATTAACAGTTACTGACTTGAAACTGTCTGGTGGTTTGGTTATGCAGATGGACAATGTTGGAAGATTTGAATCGTTACTGTTGCCATCAGAACTGTTTTCAAGAGTTTAACAGTCAGAAGAACTGTGTATTTTCTTAGAGGATTATGATTTGGTTTGGAAAATGAAAGAGTAAGAAGAATATAAAACTCATTTTGGGCTTCCCTATTCTCATCTCTCATACTACTGTATGTTAAACAACCAAGTTTGATCGTGCTTTTTTACTAGAAGGGTACAAAAACCCAGTAACTATTAGGTACGTTTATTATTATGGCTGACATGTAGGTGAGAGGAATTCCAATAAAATCAGTGCAGTTTCTCAAAAGCAGTGCAGCTGTTCCCATTCACTCCAATTCTATTGCCTTGTTTGAAGGTAGTCACACTACAGAGAGTCACATGCTGGATCTACTACACCAGCAGCTGGATCTAAACACCAGCTGTTTGAAGAACCATTAAGAAGTGAGCCTTGGACTGTATTAGACAGCAAAGCAGGTGATGGCATCAGCTTCACTTCTCATTGCAGTGTCTTGGCACCAGATTTTTGCTATGAATTACTCTCTGGTAGTACCAGAAATTTGTCCACTGAGGTAGACACTATTTCTTTAAAATTCATACGTAATTTATTTTTCTTCTGTGTTTTCCCTTCTCATTCAACCTTATTTCAAATAGGTTCTTGTCAGCAAGAGATTTGCTCCTCAAGTTAAGTGCTAAGCATGGATTTTATGTTCTTTTACTCTGAATTTCATTCTCACACATGGAAAAGTACGTACTTTTGACAGGAGCTTATGACAGAAAATAATACTGCCTTTAGAGCATAGTAATTGGTAGATATTAGGTCTCTTTTATCAGATTTCATAGCTAAGCCTGACTTCCTGTGGATGGTCCTGTGTCTGTAATGGATTTGAATCCAGATTCTGCATCCCCAGGAATTTGGGAAGCCTAAAGTAGAAATCTAGATTGGTGTTAATTCTTTGCAGATCAGCACTGTACTTTCATGTCATAATGAGTCTCAGAGACAATCTCCACTATAAGAATAATGCATCCTTGTATTTTTCTTTCCTTCTCTTGAAATCATCTACCTTCCTTTCCACTTGTTATCTGTATGATTTAACACGTCTTTTTTTGTTGTTACCTAGTAGACTGATCTGTGCTCCAACTGCTTTGTTCCTTTCATGAGCACAGAACTACCCTTGCTATGTGGCTGAACAAGAAACTAGGAGGCTGTGACACACAGACACTGTTTATGAACTACTTTTTTTTCCCAAAGTACTTAGGAGTTATAGGAGAACTAGGTAGCAAAGTCTTGGTTGTTCACCAGTTGTATTTCTGGTTGTTCTGAGAAATCATTTGGTGCTGCAGTGATATAGGCCCTGGCATCTTCAAACACATCCAGACAAATGTCTATGTAGTTTATGTAGATGTGGTGCTCCACTCAGCCCAAGGACTTGTCATGCTTTTATGGGTGAAGATTGTTCTCAAATGCTCTTTTGGAACCCATTCCTGAAGACAGGAATATGGAGCTGCTGTTATCATGGAAGCATTTAGGTTTGAACAAGCATTTAATATCTTCCTGGATCTTAAGTAATCCGGGTTCTAGTGCCGCTAGGGCACATCCATCCATCATCTGACTGGAAGGTGCTTCTCTTAATTTCCCAGGTTTTTGCAGCACTGGTCACCAACAGAGGCACAACTGACAAGGTGGGTTTTCAAATCATTGGCAACTGGTGAGTGGAAGAAGAATGTCCCCTCCTCCTGCTATCTCCATTGTCTGAAACATATGCAGGCTGTCTGGAGTTGCCATCACAGGGGCTGAATTGCCAGCAAGAAAACTGCTCGTTTACAAACCCTCACAAAGCTTGGATTAAATTTTTCCTGATAATGGCTTTTTGTCACTACTGTTTATATTTGAATGACAGTAATGTGAGTTGGATTTTTTCATAAAATAAATAAACAGTGTTCAGCAGGCTGCTCAGGGCTGGGAGGGGCAACCATGTATGTGTGGAGCAGGAGGCAGGAACAAGATGCTGATTCATTTGTCTTTCCATGCCAAGAGCAGCCCCTAACTGACAGTAAGCAAGAGGTTGTCCATCAAATATTTATGATGTGGACATTTCAGAGGGCTTTTAGAGGCCCCACAAATATCACTGATCAGACAAAGGACAAAAGTTTTTAGAGTGTTTTCTTTTTTCTTTCTAATGATGTATATGTGTGAGGGCTTATCCTGCTATTTCAATTGCAGCTCGCTGACATGTTGAGTGTGAGATGCCACACATACTTTAAATTGAGTAGGCTTTTTTGTCAACACAGGCACATAAATTGTGCCTTCATAGAAAGCACTCCTTTTTCAGTTCAAGGATATTTATCTGGTCATATTTTGCTCACTGCTTTGATTTCTGCAACTTCCGTGGATCTGGTTTATTGCATCTGTCTTAACTAAAGAAATGTTTTCTGGGAAATAAATAGTTCCATTACAAAGATGTATTCTAGTGAGCAGCTGTTTCACTGTAATGGGAGCCTTAATTGAAAGGATTATTGCAGCAAAACATTTCCTAGTTGTTTGTCTTGGATGATGATCCTTGGAGAAGGATATGATATAGTAGCAAATTCTAAAGACGAATGATATCTGGTTTGCTTTCTGCTAGATTTTCAGGGTAGCTAAGCCTGAAGATCAGTTCACTCCCCTGGGACCAAATCTGCTGACCTTATTTAGGGAAAACTCCCACTAGCAGTGGGAAATTTGCTTCCGTAAGCAGTGCAGGAAGTGCCCTGTAATATATTAAGAAACCAACTAAGCCCATAAGAAACCAAACAAAAGGCATTTAAAAGCATTCCCATTACTCTTGGAGAGAAGGAAGCAGAAAATTAATATGCACATGCTCCCTAATTAGCATTTAAACCCTAGTCTTAATGTGATTTAGAGGGAGCTGTGAACTCATGAAAATGAAGCTGTTGGTGCAGATGCAGAGCTAGGTGTGCAGTTTCTCATTACTCAAATGTTTCTGTTCTGCCTCCGGATGAAGCGGGGAACTTTAAAATACATCCTCCTCCCCACCAGCAGATTTGTTAACATCCTGTTCTAATTCAGAGCAGAGACCTGAATCTAGTTCTCCTGTATCCCAAGTGCTCTTGGCTAACAGTGCCTTTTTGTTATCCCTACTCGTCTTCAAATCCCTCTCCCTAAATTTTTGATTATTCTTGCAAAATGGAGCTGCTACAGTACTTGGTGCCCTCTGAGTATCCTCACAGTCATTGCCTTCATCCAGGGGAGCTTGAGAATCTTGAGCTGCTCAAGGTTTTCTTGAGTTGTGTGATGGTGTTGGGTACTGGGCTTGTGAATCTTGTGAAATAATAGCAGCAACTTCATAGATACAGAGCTCTTCCCAACCCCGTCTCCAATGCTCTAGCTTTCCATCATTCCTCATGAAATATTCATCATCATCATCGTCATCATAATCACCACAGTCAGTACAAAGACAGTGTCAATTAAATAGAATAATTTTTCTTCAAATAATTTAAAAAGATCATTCAGGTGCAAAATATGAATTTTGAATGTTCTATTTTTTAAGAGAAAATGTAAAGCCACAAAACTTCTTTTATTATCTTGTTTTCATATGTAACATGCATGACTCAGTTTGGAGTTGTTTATTATTGTAAGAAAAAACAGCATGCTACATTTAGTGGTTTTCTTATGATTATTTCAAATATTATTTAAATAACAGGGCTTAGTAGATTTTTAGAAATCCTCACTTTTTCAGACCGTTTCAGTATAATCTTGCTTCACATAACTTGGCCAGGAAAATAAGTTAAATCTCCTCTTCTGAAATCTCTTAGCAAAGGAGAGCTTTTTGCAGAACAAAACCCAGAAAGACAGGGAATGAAATTTTCATCACAGCTGTGCAGTACTTGTCTGGTATATATTCTATACATTTGCTTAGAGGAACAAAATTAGCAAGTAAAAAACAAATCAGATTCAGTAAGTTTGATAAGCAAAACCATTTAAAAACTGAGAAAACCATTTTTAGCATTTCATTGCTATTTTCATTCAGTTTATGAAAAAAGATTGATGGTAGAAAGCAAGAGGTGGAAATAACAGGTTTCATTCTGTTAAGCTGGGGGAATAAAAAAGCTTGAAAATGAGTAAAAGGATAAAGGAAATAATAGAATTTTATGGCCAAAAATTTCATTTTTCTTTTTATTAAATGTTGTTAAAAGAATTTTTATAAGGGGCTTGGGTTTTTTTTAGGGGGGGAGTACTTGTGAAGAAGAATTCTCTACTATCCATTTGGATAATGTAATATGATTCTTGTTCCAGAATCTAAAGAAATTTATACCTTCTCTGATTTTTTCCCTTTTTATTGAGGCAGACATAAAAGAAGTTGCAGCAAAAAATAGTGGAGTATTCAAGTCACACACATAATGGTCTCATGTAAATGAAGCTGTAAAATAAACAGTAGCTACAACACACAATCCTCCAATTTTTACTTCATTTAAAAAACTCAGTCCTTTGTAAAAACAATGAATGAGTCTGCAAGGAAACACAAGATTAGTTAAACTTACCTTTTAAATCCTTTCTTTGTTAATTCATAAAATTCTGTGGCAAAGCTGCTGAGGTCATTGCCTTCCCCTGTCTCACACAGGGCTCTAACAAATTCTGAGCCTGTTCTTTAATTGATCTTTCTGGGTGCCCCGTGATTAAATTCTGGGAAATTACTGAACTATGAGTCACGTCATAAAAACTAATTAGTGGTTGGTTGACAGTTTGTCTCCCAGCTGAAGCCTCCAAGTTTCCCTTAATACCACATCAATATATAGGTTATTGCTGGCAAATGGCTTGAGTTTATTTTGTAGAAGAATGTTGTACAAAGTCACCAAGTTTGTTGGATAGTGCTACCACTAAAACAGCTTTGTTTGAATGGGGCATACTGTCCCTCTTGGCATCATTTCACTGACCCTAATGCATTGAAGCATTGGGGTGAGTGAGGAAAACAAGCTTTTGAAAAGAAGACTTTTTAAAAAGAAATGATTTACTATTGAGTTTTGGTTTTGGTGCAGCTTTGTCCTTCAGCAGCTGCCTTTTGCCAGGATCAGAAGCATGGTAGAGGAATTACTTCTGCAAGGTAGCACTGTTGTGTGATCGTTCAGGGCAGTCCCTTTTTGTTTTCCTCTCCATCAGGACAAATGACAGCAGATACACTGCCTGGATCCTTTGGGGTCAGGTTCTGGTACACAGCAAGGGGAACTTCAGCCTGGGGAAGAAGAACTCTTATCCTGGATGGGCCTTGGACTTTTAGGTTAATGTTACTGTGGTCCAATAGGTTTGAGCATTGCCTGGCCTGATACTGCAGGTGGTATCCAGGTATCAGCACTCTAGTGGGGCGACCTTGCTGTGTTAAATTTTTATCTTTCAACAGAGAAACAGGACTGGAGAGTTTACAGTGGGAAACAACTTCAAAACTGAAGAAATAGCAAATAAAAAAATTTCAGGTGAATTGAAGTCTTCAATAGAAGACTTCTTTTTTTTTTACACCCCCTCCAGAAAGTGAGTGCTGTGCTTAATTGCTAGTAGCATATTCCTGAGCACAGCACCTTTCTAGAGGAACATTTTTAAAAATTGCTTCTGGGGAAAAAAAAAAAAGCAAAGAACTTCTGGGTTTGAGGATTTAGTTTTAAATATAGTAGGTTTTTAAATCATTCTGTATGTAAACATAACAATATAATTTCTACATAAATTATTAATGTATAGATCAATATTTTTATGATAAAATTGCAGAATCCTCAGTTTACAGACAGTGTTATAAAAGCCAGTGTCCCTGGCAGAGTTGGTCCATTATTGTTGCTAGAGCAAGTCCAGTTCAGAAAGACAAGGGGCTGTGATGACAATGAGTTATGTAAGCATAAAGCTGATCATATGTCACCTAATGCCTCCCTTTATGTAAGTTTCTAACACAGAACAAAAACTTCTTTTAAAGTGCTTTCATTTGAAATAGATGTGCCGAACATTATTTTTTCACATTAGCCATGAGAAAATGATGTGACTGTCTCTGCAGCTTTTGTCTGAAATTTAGCTATAAAAATTCTTTGTGATACAGAGAATATTTATATAAATAATATAAATTTTATCTACAATATTCTCTGCAATACAGACACTCCAAGAAGGAGA
Source organism: Calcarius lapponicus (assembly GCA_039654755.1). NCBI lineage: Eukaryota > Metazoa > Chordata > Aves > Passeriformes > Fringillidae > Calcarius > Calcarius lapponicus. The sequence continues at coordinate 102,977,001 of CM077464.1, forward strand.
GGTGTTGCCATTCACATTGCATGAGAACCAAGGACAAACCTCACACTGCAGGGCTTGGGAGAGCAGAGATTGTCTCCATCAATTGTTTTAGCTGTGAATCCCCTGTGTACTCACTAAACTAAATTACTTTGTACTTGTAGAAATGGTCTCATTATGATATGATCTCCAGCTCCTCATCTGAAGCAGGCCTTAATAGTGTTTTGTTTTGCTGTGGCTGTTCCATGTGCTCCTGTCCAGCAGCTGGATATATTAGACTGTTCCAGAGAGTGTAGTGCACCCATCACTACCACTCTACTTGCACTTAGTCCCATGTTTTTGTTTGGGTTGGTCATATATATTTTAGATTGGAAAAAAACCCTAAGCTATTATAGTTCATTATTATTCATAATGAGTTATTACGAAAAATGTGTTAAGGTGCTGTGTGGTCTTGTAGGGCGATATACTTTCTGCTGCAGTCAGTTTAGTAATGAGATATGGTTGAGAACATCAAATTCATCACTTAAAGGGGTGCTTTAAATCCATCACTTAGAAGGGGTGCTTTTTGTTGCTTTGGTGCTTCCAAATGGATGTTTATGGATGGTATGCATTTGGGCTCTTAGGTTGTTAGCATCAAGTGGCCTGGAGGAAAGGCACAAGACATCCTTATTGGCACACCTGCACGGCTGTGGGACATCTGTAATGCCATAATATAGCCAGAAGTGATGATCACATAGATGGGTACAGATGCTTTCCTGTAACTTCCAACTCCATATTCCTTGTGTGAATATAGAGATCAATAAGCATATTATTACATGTGATATCTGTGCAATAAAATTTGAAGAGCTTCTTACTGGAAGTAACTAGTTAGTAAATCAGTAAGGAAAACCTGAACAGCTGCACAACAAATAAGATTCATGCGAGGAAGAACATGGCTGCATGCTTGGAAAATGCTGCCTGATCTAAACCAAAAATTGTCCTTGTCCTGACTGTGCCACAGGTCTGCAGATGAGCTAATTTAGGGAATCAAGGAGGTTGGTTTCAGATGGTCCTTCTGAGGTGAAGCTACTAAGGCAGTGTTTCGTTGTGTGCAGATGCTTTGCTGAACAAAGTATCAATCTTTTTGTAAAGGGGAGATTGCATAGGATTGAAATTCTACCAGGAGGATTTCACTTATGTGTTTGTGTGAGGGTTTTTCCTAATAAACTAATCCCTAAGAAAAATCTATATTGCTTTTATTTCCAAATTCTTCAGGATACAAGGATTTTTCTATAGTTATTCCACTCTGGAAAGTTCTTCCACTTAAAATCACAAATGTGGAGCCACACGTGAGAGAAGGGACAATAGAAAGTGCTTTGAATTTCTCTTGCAGAGGCAGTTTTGCTCCTTGGGTTGTGTGACTTTGTATATTTTACAGAGGGTCATCAAATTGGGAGGTTTGTGTTGGTCGATTTTAGTCTCTCATTCTAGGCAAAAATATAATAGAATCAAGCTGAAGTTCTGTGTAAATACTTTGAGACCAGTAGCAAAAGTTAGGGTTGCTTGCAGTCCACTGATGTTTAGAATATGTGTTTTTGCTGGTCACAAACCAAGCCTCACATGTTTGTCTTGGTTCACAAGATGCTCCTGTTAAAAAAAAAGAGAAAAGAAAATAAAACCAAGTCTCAGTAGGAGATTCAGATTTGTTTTAAATATTAGCAGCTTCTCTACTTAGTAGAAAAGAAACAATTTGCCTCTGTTTGCAAGGTAAATGTAAAGGAAGTGCTGCATAAAACAACAAATTCCCTCAGAGCCTCTTTCACAGCCCCATTCATTGCAGAACGATTCCTTGTGACATGAATTAGGCAAGTGTCATTGAGCAGAGTGCTCTGGGTTACCAAGAACTTCTTAGCAGGGTAGGACAGGCCACGTCTGTCACTTTGTGTTCCTGTCTCCATGCGGGAGGGATGCAAGGAGGTGTTTGTGCTGCACACTGGGGGAAATAGAGCCTGTAGGGCTGCAGGGGAAGAAGGGCAGTGAGCTGGTAAGGAAATAGTTTTAGAACATTTAATTCCCCTGTTGCTCCCTGCTAGAAGCCAGCTTCACATGGGCACGGCTTCTGCAGATCTGCCTTAGCCTCTGATGCCTCTGGTGCTGCAGTAATTACCACTGCAGTAATCATCAGAGGTAATGGTAACTCATCTCACCCAGCTCAGTGGCCTCTTGTGTGCTTTGGGGCAGATCATCAGGTTACAGAAACCTTCCAGAGACACTTGGTGGTCTGTGGTGAAAGGCAGCAGGGTCACAGAGTTTTCTTCCTTTTCTGGTTTACTAATTACCACAAGCAAAATATCTGGTTTGAAGAGATTTTTATGTGAATACCTTCTTTTTTTTAAGCAAAAAATTTGATTATAAAAATTTCCTCAGGCTATAAAAGCAATGTGAAAGTATTTCATTTTGTGTATTTAGTGCTGTGTCTTCTGTGGTGTATAATTTGTGATGGAGCCTGGTTTCAGTAAATTGTACTTATTTTGACATTTGGGTTGATGCAAATAAAGTAATATAAACACTGGAGCTGACCTCTATGAGTCAGATTTTTGTTGTGGACTACTCATAACAAGCAAGTGCAGTCTTTTTGTCAAAAACTGCAGCATAGTAACAATTTGCCTCACAAATAAACATAGTGATACATACCTGCCACCATTCACTAATGTAAACATGACCCTGGGATTTCATCCAGACCCTTGAATTTGTAGCTGACTGGTCAGGAACCATCAGATTTATATGCATTCTTTACTAAATCCCAGTTGTGTCCCCCATCCTGTATTTCAAAACTATCTCTAGTTTCATGTAGTCTTTCATGATGATGGGTTGTAGTATTGTGGGGATGAAGATGAGGATGAATGCTAGCTTGTTGGCATCACCTTGAATTTAGTCACTCTCCCAGTCCTAAAGCATGAAAGTAGGGAAGACTGCATTAGAAGACTCATGAGTTGGTTTCCATAGAAAAAATATTCCTGGCATTTTAAAGCTCTGTTCTGGATCTTCAGGTATTTTTAATTCTTTTTTAATCATCTGTAAGTCAGTTTTATTAGCTGTTCTTCCTGACCTTAAAGAGCAATCAGAAGGAGGTTGAAAAGATTGCTAGGAAACACTCAGATGCTCAATATGGGGCTTTTGAGTTCACTGAAAGCACTTTTATGACATCCAGTTAGTACAGAATCCAGCACATGATAAATATCAAGTTAAATTAGAAATGCCTGAAAAAAAATGCACTTTAAGATAACAAAACGGATGAATTTTTTTTACAGCATTATAGTCCAAACAGTTTTTTGATTTATGCTTGTGGAGGCTCTGACCCTATACCATGTAGTACTATCTCCTGGATTCTTCACTTTGTTTGTCTGTGGAAGGCTTCAATGCTGATGATATATCTTTGTCATTTCATTTCACAAGAAATTATGTCTACTCTTGGGTTTGGGTCTAGATCAAGAAAACAGAAGCTGCTATAATTTCTCTTTAGACTTGTAGAAAGGCACAGAAACTTACAGTTTCTGAGGGAAGGGGCAGGCTTACCCTGTTTGCAGCTAACATGAATGCCACATTTTTTGTCCATGAGGCAGTAGCAGGCATAAAAGCAGAAGCAAGGACCTTAAAATTCTGCTTACTCCGGAATAAAATCACTATTATTTGTATCTTCTTTAATGATATTGCCCCCAGTTCAGTGAAGCAGGTCATTTTGTAAAAAGCATTTAAGGCTTGGAAACCATGGGATTTGCCTGCCAGCTCATGATTTCAGGTATTTCTTCAATACCCCAGAGTCAGATCTCTTGATCAGAGCTGTTTCATGTGCACACATTCACATGGAGCTATGGGCAGGGAGTTTGGTGCTTGGGGCAATTGGATCTCTGCTTTCTCCCTTACTCTCCATAGCCCCTCATGTTTTTGTACAGCCTCAGATAATGCAGAGGCAAAGTTATCTCTGTTCATATATCAGAAATTCACCTTTGATTGTGCACTAGAGGTGCTGTTAGCAGCACTGCAGAGGAGGTGTTGCTGACGTATTGCGGAAGGAACTTGGGTAGACTCCCTAATGCAATGTTCAGGCTCTGTCTCTGTCTTTACCATAGTTTCTGTTGTCTGGAAAGCTGTGGTTTTCAGCCAGGGTGTTCAAAACTGTTTTGCTGTTAACTTTTGCTCAGTGGATTGTTCACATTTTCATTCAGTTTCTTGGTTTGAATAGACCAAATATACTTATTTATTGATCTCTCTTAAATAAAATACTTAGGGGTAGTTTTAAGTCTATCATTAGGAATTTAATAACCTTTATACTGAGTAGATTCTTACTCCAAAAACAACTGAGAAATGCTATTAAATGTAGCTATTAATTCTTGAGGACAGGAAGGATGCTACACAATTTTGTGAGAGACCGCTGAATCCATTCCATCTTCCTAACTGAGTAATTATGTTTTTAGGGTTTTGACTGTTACTGACATGACTTATTTTTCAAGTCAGTTCCTATCTCACTGTTGATCTGAGTAGATTTGCTGGTTTTTCTTCTGCAATCATTCCAGTAGTGAATTTTTTTATAGTGAAATCAAATATTTAAATTGAATTTTTTAGTGAATTTCATAGTATGTATATTACATCTGTTTAGCACTTGCTTAAGTGCTTGACGCAAGACAAATTTATCCTTGTCAACCAAAATGTATTCTGTTATCCTAAATATCCTGGAACCATGATAATTTTGTTTTGAGTGTGTTGATGCTAAGGAATGAATTGTTGAGTGCAGGGCTAGAAGTTTCCCTTGGTCTTGGTCTATACTGTGCTCACAGGAGAGATAACTTGTTCAGTGTGTCCAGCTTCTGTACCTGTGAGCTTGTAATTCTTATCTACTTGATAAATGGTATTGGGAAACTTAATTTCATACAGCCCTGTTCAGACCTGCTAATTTTGGTGCCTAAGTTTGGAGACTGGTCTCACAGCACTAACCACTGTCTGGGTTTCGTCTGGGTGTGAGCATGGTCCTGACGTCAGGGAGTCAAAGAAGGATCAGAGCAGGTGAACACAAAGTCAATTGGGTGTAAACAGGCAGTGTCTCTAAAATTATTTGGTTATTTACTCTGGTTCTCCTCAGAAAAAATAACAAACACTGGGGAACAAAATTGTTCACTGAAGAGGTGCAGACTCTGGCATTATAGGAGAGTGAGTTTAGTATTTTTATTTCCATAGTCTGAGGCTGCATGTGCTTGGAGCATAAGTCACAAGAAAAGATAATTGCCATTTGGCAAATCTGTGATTCTTTGTCAAGGGCTATTAATTAACATGGATGTCTCTTATATAGGTCTAGATTATTTTTTAAACATATATTCTCTGTAGAAAAATCTGTCTGTTAAATGGGGCAGTTGGATGTTCCAGTGTTTTATTCCATTACACATGGTTTTTCTCAAACAATATGCCAGGTGTGGGAGCTCAGAAAAGTGCTTTTGGATTAGGGGCTCTGTAGTAAAAAAGGAGAGTCTGGTGCGCAAGCACTACCCTTTTTATATAGTAGTATAACTTATGCTTGATATAAGAAGTGGAGAACCTGCATGATTCTCTAGTCATGGATTTAAAAATTTGTTAGGCCAGATGTCTGTCAAATTGTTCCACATGTGCTAAACATGGCGTGCAGAGAACTGCTCTTAGGAGACCATTTACATGGCACAAAAAGTTTCACAGAACTGACAAAAAGTGGTGAATAAGTCTATTGATTGCTTCAGTGTTTGGTAAGTAATTATGTGCATGCAGACCTCTCTTTTGTGGAGTGTTCCTAATATTATCCTGATCAGAATAATCTTTGTAGAAAAATCTGTAATTTCGTGGTAAACCCTTGTCAGGTTTTTATTACCAGATTTTTTAGTAAGCCTTTTATGTATTTGGCCAGAAACTGAGGATTTGATATTCAGGGTGAAAACAGTAGGATTTTGGCTTTCCAGTGAAATGTGTGCTGAAGAAAGCAGACACTTACCATGAAAAGTTTTCATCTCAAGGCATCATCTGTATGAAAGTTTTATTAGAGAACAGGCATAGGCAGAAATATTTTAGGCATCAGTTTTACTCTAGCAGAGCTCTGCACGGATGGATCAACGTTAGCATTATTTTATGTGTTGACTGTGGTGTACATTTCTTCTATATATTTTTAGTTCCTGTCCACGTGATTGATGGAAGAAAGCTTAACTTTGTCTCACAGGTGAAACCAAAGCTGATGTAATTTATGAGAAAAGCAGCATAAGCATGTGTGCTTGCTGAAGATCAATATCTAGGGGAACTGAAGTCTGTCCTACATCAAGCTGGACACTGGTTTACATCCCTAAAACCATTTTCTCTGGTGTCTGCACTGTGGGAAAATGGGTCTAGGGACGTAGTTCTTCAGCCTCCCCCCCAGTCATACAGCCTGGGAAATCTATTAGACCCCATTGCAGCTCCTTCCTCCTCTCTCATCTTCACATGCTCTGGGTTTTTTTTTCCAAAGGAAGCCCATGGAATGCGACAAGGATGGCACCTGCCTTGTGCTGTAGGCACAGCTGCTGGAGCACGAGAGGGTGAAGGGCTGTTAGGAGGCTTAATCCGTCTCTACAGAGCAGCTTGCCATGGAAAAAGCTGCATAAATGGAAAAATCATAGAAGAAAATTTAATCTGTCCTCCCCACAGGATCCTCAAGTGATAGGGAATGTAGGAGTGGAGTTGTGACCCTTACATAGTCATTTGTAGCTGATCTCTTGGTGCTTGAGTCTGGCTCCTCTGGGCCAGCTGGAGAGGGGTAGGTTAAGGCTGGCCAGTGAGTACAGTTTATATACATCTCCAGGGAATGCCCAGGGTGGTGAGTGAAATGACCATAATCCAATAATCCAGGTAAATTAACCTTCCATTGTTAAGCATGTGTGTTTTGTTAGCACTGGAAACTGCTATTTATAATCCTTAAATTGAATTGTCTTTGTTCTTCTTTTGTTTAATTAATCCCACAAGTCTTGTTTGAAGAAAAAAGATATTTGAAATGATTACTAAGACTGTGGTGCCTAATGCTCTTGGTGGACCACTCTCCACCCTGTATTTGGACCATATCTAAACCTTTTTGGTGGTTGTGGAGCAGATGGGGTGAGAGGTAACCATTTTTAAAATGCCTCTACCTATATGATAATACTTTTTCATATTATTTATCTGAGGTTTTTTGAGGTTTTTTTAATCATTATACTCTGGGATGACAAATTTTTAGAAATATGTAAAACTATCTCATTTGTGGCACACTCCTTCAGATTTTGCATATTCCACACCACCACACCATTCTGTGTGTCTGTGATTCTAGGTAGAAAATTCAATAAGCTTCATTATTTTTTTTCCTTAATTGGGCATTTTAATAGGCTGCATTGCTTGTGTACACTTGCATTTATCACTTGTGAGCCATGGCAAGGAAAGAGATCCTCTCTGCTTTTTTTGCTTTTTTTCCCTTTTCTCCCCCCCACTCCTTTTTTTTTTTTTTTTGTGATACCCTCCCCCTTTAGTGACAGGGTGTCTATGCCTGTGATGCATTTCTATTTCTGTGTGACAGCCAGTTTGAAAGCTCTGAGGTGCATGGGGCAGTGTCTCATGAGGAGCAGACTGAAGAAATGGGCCTGATTTAACTCTGTGCTGGGACTGGCAGGAATGCCCCCTTCTTTACAGATGGAAACAGGCACCAAATTGGATCACAAGTGTGGGAATGCTCAGTACCCCCTAATGTTACTGGGCTAGAAACAGATACAGTAACCACAACAGAAAGGAATTGCTTTCCGGCTTTAGTTTTGAGGAGTTTACTCCATGTCTTGACCTGGTGCTTTGGACATAGACATAGGCACTTTGTAAAGTCAAGCTGTGTGCAGTACGTATTGCTGGCACCTTCAGGCATTTCGTATGCATGCGGTGCAGTGTTACAGGCCTTGGCCTATTTTTCAGAGCCAATTTCTATATACTCAGCTGGCAATGAACAAAAAAATGTGCTTTGGCAGATTGGATTTTGGCATAGGCACTCTGAAGCCCCAGAATTTCAACTCTTGGAGTTGTAACAAAAAATGTTTAATTAAACTGGCAGCTTAGCCCAATAAATGTTTAAACTAATTTTAAAAGGAAAACTTAACTGCCATGTAGAAGAGGCAGAGACCTGACATGTCTGTTCCTTACTGAAGGAGTGCAGTTGTTTTCACAGCAGTCTTTGCTTGGAAGCAGTGGTCTGGAGCTGGAGATCAAAGGGGCAGAAAAGCTGAGTGGTGGAGAGGTCAGAGACAGTGTGCTTCATCTACTGCACATCTCACAATGTTATTTCAGAATCAGTTTTAAATAAGAGGGTTTTTGTGTGTGGGCAGGAAATAGAAGAGTGCAGAGAGAGTTAGAGGCCAGTTAGATTTAAAGGCAAAGTTTGGGTTTATCGTGTGTCTTCCGCAGTACCTGAATATTAACTTAGTAAGGGAGTGAATTTAGAATAAAAAAGTTACAGCAAGCTCCTGAACATTATTAAAAAATCTGTGGGCAATTATTTTTAAGTATATCCATTAGTCCCTTTTTTCCCTAATTAAATATATTGGCTAGATTTTAAGTTTGACAGTTACAACTAAGATCTTGTGAATATCTGCAAGGAGGAAACCATTAGGACTCAGGAACAAGACCAATCTGTTGATACATAGCAATTTTTTTTGAATGTTACTTACTGGCAACTTGTCAATTAATGGAATATTTACATGTACTTAAAATTATCATTTAGAGGGCACTCTGGCTATGTTTATATTTACTTTATTGGCTGTAGGATTTCCTCAGTGAGGTTCAGTTGATCTGGCATTCTCTAGCTCTGGCACAGAGAGCTGTGTAGTGCTGCTTTGATTTGCAAGATAACTGTGGTATTCCATTCTGGAGGTAATCACATTTCAGCTGGAGGAAACTTAGCTCAGGATCTGGAGGCTTTAAGATCTTCATAAAGGTTTGAGATACTTGGGCAAGCTATTAAGCACAGCACTGGGATTTGTATTAATAAGATGATTTCACTTACTTTAAGAAATTATTGCCTCATTAATGCATTTAATAATATATTAGTTTAGTTCGCAAGACTTAGTTTACCAAAAATTCACAAGAGATGAGTCCAACCCTTTAGACTCTCAACTATGAAGTTACTGGCTGGAATCCCCACTTCAAACCCCTAACTATAGCTTGGCTCCAAAGCAACTCCAAAACAAAGATTTTGTTTTGTGATTTAAATCTGTAAATCCCCACGTGAACACTCTGATTTCATATCTGAGAGGCTTGTTTTGGATTGCTTTGGGTGGATTGGGAACTTTCCTGCTAAGCTGCACAAGACATTTGCAAATTAGTTAACCATACCTATACAGAGGATTTAGGTGCCATAACGTCTGATTTTAGTTTCTGGTTTTTGGAGGAGGGGAGGTTCAACTTTTCTGGGTAGATAGAAGTGTGATGAGTATATTCTCATCTTTGGGCAAGACAGTGAAGGCTTTGCAGAGCAAGTAAAGTATTGACAGCATGTTCCCTTGCTATTCAAATGGACAGGCACTGGAAACATACCTGGGAATCTGTTTAAGAGGTCAGAGGAGACCGCATAAAATGTACAAATGTGTTATTTTTGTGCACAGTCTCTATTCTAACTGATGTTTAAAGGTGAATGAGAGCAGCAAAAGCATTTTAATTTTGGCAGTTTCAAGAGTTTTCTTAAGAATTATTGGCCAATATGGATAACTTTGCATTCCTTTGTGCTTTCCCCTGGCCACCCCCTGCTTCCACCTCTGCAGTGGGAAGACTGTGCTCCACCAGAATCAGGATTTCAGTTCATCTGATTTGTCTGTAAAATGTGCAAATCAGCTGCTAATTTTGAGTGTTATATTGACTCAATGATAAGAAGTAATTATGCTAAAGGACTAGATCAGGGTAAGCCAAATAAAAATGTTATTACTGGAAGTAGTTTTGGGAAGACTGTTTCATCAGCAAAAGAAGTGTAACCTGATAATGGCAGTCTATGTTTTAGACCATTAAATGTAGAACAGTTACAAGGTCAAGGCAAAGTATTGAAATCCACATTTAAAATATATCCAATATTACAAAAGACTGATTAGAATATAGGACAAGCCAAAGACTGTCTGATTTATTAGCTGATTTATTAGCTTTGGCTTTTTGTTTGTTTGTTGGTTTGGAGTTTTTGTGGGGTTTTTTTGTTTTGTTTTGCTTTGCTTACCAGATCCTGACTTTTATGCAATAATAATCTTTTGAAAACAAGTATTTCATGGTGGAAACTTTACATTAAAAATTGAGCCAGATGGTAAATAGCTGGAAGCATCAGTGAGACTTTAAAATGCTGTTTTATAATTTTTAAAACTCTATCCTCTTCCCTTACTATTTTCTGTCTAGTTTTGTTGTAATTGTTTCTGTGGGTTTTGGGTTTTTTGGGGGGGGGAGGTGTGTTGTTTTTGTTATTATTGGATTTTGTTGTTTTGGGGTATTTTTTTGGAGGGGGTGCTGTTGTGTTCTGCTTAACGGCTGAAATAAAGTTGAATTAGATTGTTAGAATATTTAGAATTACTGTAATTGAACAATGGGCAGGTTCTCATTCCTGTGTTGCAGTGGTATAAGTCATGGTTGCTTGCAACTATCTGAAATGCTTGGATTTTTTTCAGAAATTTCTTGCTGCTGTTAATATCTTTATGAATGTTTCCATTAGTTTCTTCACTCCTGTTTTCCTAAACATCTCTGCAGTTATATGACATCTCACCTCAGCAGCAAGTAAGCACTTTGGGCAGATCTGGGATGGGAGGTTAATGAAAATCTCTCCTTGTACACTTGTATAAAAGTTAGGGGTCAAGGTTCTTCTATTTCCTTTTATTGAGGGCATTAGAAGGTCTCATGGAATAAGATCTTTTATTGTACTGCCTGGAAAATACTTGGCTTGACTATTCTTAAGCAAGCTATCTCTGCATTCAGATATGTGACCAAGAGAATATATTCCTAAAGAAATGTATTTATGAGGAAAAATCTCTGTTTTGTAAAGATGGGATCAGTTTTGGCTGGACGTTTTCCTGTAACAGGTCAGCCAAATTGTAGTTGGCCTCCACTGATACTCAAAACCAGCAATGGTCTGGACCTGAAACCAAGTGGAATGCAACATGTTTTAGAATTATTGGCTTTCTCTAGGGACTGTGAAATCAGTCATTAACTTTACCAAATGTGCAACTTTTTCTTACACTTGAATGCCCCTAATGATTGGTCTAAATCTTGAGCCAAAAACATCAGTGTCAGTGGGTTCCAGGGAAGCCCCTTCTTATTACATACACCCCTATGCTTGGCTATTGCAGGAAAATGATGACTGGAAAGAATAGTTTCTAAAGCAGGGTCCATTTTGTTACTACAGCTACTGATGCTCATCAGCATCATAAGCAATTTGCAAGCCACATGAGGTAATTTATGGTGTTATGTGCTTAAATCAACAAGGTTCATTATGCAAAAAAACTAGTTTGAGGTTTTGTTGCTTCCTTTGCTTCTTCTGACAGACTGAGTTTCTGCACAGGAGAAATACTGTGTAGGCAGTACAAATATGCTTTATCTGCTATTAAGATGATCTATTGTGTCCTAAACTTGAAGTTTTCTTCTGCAAGCCTTTAGTTTCATTTCAGCACAAAAATATGACTGTTTAGAGAAAACCATTTTTAATCTCAGCTTCTTTATTTGGTGGTTTAACCTTTCCCACATCTGCAAAACACAAATGACCGATGTGTAGCTGGAGACAATGATCCGATTATGAAATAAGGACTTGGGCGAGTTTTGGCAGTCAAACCCAGGACGTGCAATCTTTAGTGACCTTTGGGGATTCTTTTTTCCTTGGGCATATGGGAAGAAATAAGTTACTGGAATATGACATAAAAATCACGCAGTTTAATACAATATTGAAAAAACATTTTGCATACAATTGTGTAAAAACTTAATATTACTGCTGTGAGGACATTCAGATGGCTAGATGAGTACTTTCTTGTGCTGTTGTATATGTACACAAAAAAAATTAGTAACAGAAATAAATAAGATAATCCTGGAAACTAGATATCATTATGAAAGATGAAGGAAAATCTAGAGATAAGCCAGGTACAGGATTTATCATGGGAAAACACACATTTTTCAGTACCCACAATTGAAATTTAGACTAAAACCCTCCTGTGCACTCCAGACTGCTTGAAAAGTGCTTCAGTGATTCTTTGTAAGCTAAACATTAGACCACTTTAATAAAATGATCTAAATGTCTCTCACAGCCTTACAAAATAACAACGTTTAAAATTTTGCTGACTTCCTCCTCTACCCAGCAAAACACATTGCTTTTTATTAAGACATATCTTCAAAGAAGAGTATTAGATTTGGAAGCTGAAAAATGGATTTAGGCTGCATCTTTGCTTGCTTTTAGATACTTAACTCTCACTTAAATGATATAACTAGATGTATGGGGAATTATAATAATTGACATTCAGCAATAAAACTCATTATGGTGCTAGATAAAATCTTTTGTGAATGTTCTGCTGGATGTAATACTTTATGTAGGAATTAGGAAAATATATGGGGATTTTCCCCTATGATATTTGTTAAAGATTCATGTATACATGTGGATTTTTCATGCTGAATTCTTGTGACTACTCTGATGGTTTGGAATAGGTACCGCCACTTTTTGCTTTCTAAAATAGGTGGTAGGTTTTGAAAAGCATTTTTCTACATGCACATATATCCTGCCCTCTAAGTGTTGTGAGCAGATACTTTGTTTGACCTTCCAAATCTGGGGGAAAGTTGTGCCTGGGAAGTGGTAGCCTGTGAGGCTGATATTAACATGGCACTAGATACCATGAGGTTCATGAGGTGGTGCTCAATGCAGATTTGGAGATTGTTTCTCATATATTTCTTCTCTGAATGCTTCACCTCTCTTGAATTGACTGTGCTGGCTTAGGTTCATTCTTAGCCCTTTTTCCTTGTGATAAAAGCAAATTTCATGCTTCCTTCCATATTTAAAGAGGAGAAATCTGTGTGGCCTTAACTTAAAACTGCAGTGTCAAAAATTCCTCTGAGTACAGATGCATGGAGTGCTTCATTGTAGGCTTGTATTCTACTTCTAGCTTGAAAATTTGAAGCATTAAAAAAAAAGAAAAGTCTTGAGAAAATCTAAAATAATGGAAGCCAAATAATTTTCTTTATCTTTTGCACTCTTAAGTTATTTTTCTGGCAAAATAATGTTGTTTGTGTTCTGTACACATACAACACCTACCAATGGCAAACATTCGCAAAAAAAGAAATTCAGAGGAAAGACTTGAGATGCAGTGCCATTTAAAAACAAGTATAAATTTTCAGTAGAGTGCTGTGCAATAAAATTTCAGTGTATGTGAGACTTCAGTAACAGCTGAATTTTTAGAATAGCTTCGTCTTACTTTAAAATACAGACTGGGTTCCCTAAAATATTGTTAAGCTCATTTTTAAACATCAATCCATTTTGACTATGGTGATTTTCAGATGACTCACATTTAAAACAGTTTTGCTTATACATGGGAGATAGTCTCTCTTTAGTTAAAATGTTGCCAGGATTCATTATAAACTCTACTGTAAGCCAAATAAAATTGAGTAAAAAAATTGGCCCAGCTCGAAAATTGCCGTGTTTGCTCAAGTTTACAGGAAGTGTGTGAACCATGAATGTTTTTTGGATGATACCTATCTTCTCAAAGTTAATACACTCAAAACACCCAAACTAAAAAACCTCCACCTACAACCTGTCACCAAAAGTAAGTACTTAAATAACCCTAATGTTCTTATTTTAAAATTTCACCTTGAAGTTAGCACTGTCTGTTATTTCATGTTGGAGAGTACACAGGTAGACTCAGTCATACCAGTTATATTCCTGGTGTCTTCAGTTCAAGCTACGCAATGTTTGAGGTCAGTTATTTACTGTCTGCCACAGAACTGTGCCAGTACATTTCTTGACTGGTGCTCAGCATTATGAATGCCACGTTGCTGGGAGCACTGCAGTCAGCAGGCCCTTGTCAGGTACTGGAAAACACAACCAGGCAGTACAGCAGAGAATTAAACCAGATCTACTTTTTTCCCCACTCCCTGAGACAGTATATTGTGATAACATGCGGTTTTAGCTTATCATCTATCTCATGTAGCTGGTCATCTATCTCCCCTTGCACTTCACAGAAAATTACAGCAAGTGAATTATTTTCTGCTTTGATAACCTAGTGCTGCATTGTAATTCAAGAAGGCCCTAAAAAGGTGGGATGGCAACATGGCTATATGTGTTGGCAATAAAGGGATTAATTTTTAATTTTTTAAATTTTTTGTTAATGGAGGGGAAAGTCCATCAAGTGTACATGCATGCAGATGAAGCCATCATTCCTGTTACAGTGACATTAATAAATTATAACCATATTGCCAGCAACCTCTTTGTGTGTATCTTTGTCCATCCTTTGCCAGTTTTGATCAAAAGCTCTTTTAGGCCAGGTTTGTTTTGCCAGGGACCTTGCTACTGAGGTCTGTATCTTTTCTTGAAATCTATATACCTTACCCAAGCTACTACTACCAATAAAACAAACAAACACCCCACTCCTCTCCACCTCATAAACATGTTAGAAAAGGCAGTTAGGAACACAGTCACAAAGCAAGAATTATTTTTCAGAAGTGGAGAGAGAATGAGAATACTTAACTCTGTGGAGACTCTGGTTCTCAGGGAATGAGTCACACTTCTGCCAGGTTATAGCCAAGTCAAACAAATGATGTCCAACAGATGACAAAAACGAAAATGAGTTTCTCATCCAGAGACCAAACCCATGATATTCATAAATTAGCCAGGTCTGACCAATTAATCTTCTAAGTGCTTTAAGATAGTTGTGTGTTTTAGTAGTACAGGAAATAACAGTAGTGTCTGAAAAAGTATTTCATTAATTTTAAGCAAAGGAAAATCCTCACAGCAAGTCCTGTGAAATGGTTGGTGCTTTAAGAAATATATGAAACTTATTATGGAGGGTACACAAGACTGAATCCAGTCAGTTCTAGTCTGAACCTGACAGGTGATAAGGCATCCTATAACCTGAAGAGTTACTTCAGCCCTTTGGCAAACCATATGTCAGATAATTCCATTACATTTTTCTTGGCAGTTTTCTGACCTCCCTCTCACCCCGTAACTTTTTTTCCACTCTAGGGAAAAGTGGAAAAGTAGATCAAAATTAAACCAGCACTCCAAGTGATCAGGCTTTTTTCTGAAGACAATTCAGTGCCATATTTCTGTATTCATTTTGAGACCAATGACTCCTAGGTTTGATTGCTGACTGTGCAGTGACACTCACCCTGGGATATATACCTAAAACAAAAGTCCACCTGGATTTCAGTGGTATATCCTGCCACAGAATTTGCTTTGTTTTTTGGGTTTTTTTCATGTACTCCTAAGGGTGGAACAGCATTGTAGTTTAACCTAAAACCCACACTGCTGCTCTCTCACTGTAATGCATCACCCCCCCAGTCCAGTAGGGAGGAGAATTGAGAAAAAAGATGAACTTTGTGGATTGAGATAAGAACAGTTTAATATCAGAAATGAAGTAAAGTTTAATAATCATTACTGTCATGTTAATGATAGTAACAACAACAACAATAATAATAGTAGTAGTAGTAGTAGGAAAGGAATAAAACCCGAGAGAAACAAGTAATGCACAAAACTATTGCTTGCCATCTTCTAATTGATTCCCAGCCTGTCCCCAAGCAGCAATCTGTGTCTTCTGGCCAATTCCGTCTACTTTATAAACCGAGCATGACATTCTGTGGTATTGAACATCCTTTGGGCCAGTTTGGGTCAGCTGTCCTGGCTGTGCTCACCCTCCAAAATTTCTTGTGCACCTGCTCTCTGGTGCACTAAATCCAAAACACTCGTACTCAGATGAAAATTAAGCATCCCAGCCAAACCCAGGTGAAAAAGTATGGTGTGTTTTGAAGTGTTATTCACAGTAGAGTGCCTTGAACCCTCAGCTGAAACTGATGCTACTTCCTTAGGCAGGAAGCCTACTCATACAAAGGCATATTCAAAGCTCCAAGCTGCTTCCTTACAAATAGGAGGGACAGAGCGTGGGGTAGGAAGCAGGAGGTTAAACACTGTGTCAATAGTCAGTGACCTGCTCGGATGTGTGTGCTGTACCTGGCTGACTCTCAGCAAGCCTAAGTTAGGGAAATGATTAAAACTGTTTTAGTTCACAAGGGAAACAATGAATAAGAAGGAACCTGGTAGTTATTGTACTGTGATGAGCATTACAGGAAATATGAAAGGGAAGCTTGTAAACAAACACAGGCAGCCAAGAATATAGGCACATCTAATGAAAGAGGGTTGCTAAGTGTTTGGGAGCAATACTACTTCAAAAATGTGCCCCCAATTTAGTTTTGTCCTTGCACTTAGCTACTCACAAAGAACAGATTTTCAGAGATGTCATGCCTGAGCTCTTGGAAAGAAGAGATTAATTGGGAGCAACTGCCTGCTCTCACCTGCAGCAAACACTTGAGTTTATTCTTCCTCCTCTCCTGCTGCCCTGTTGAGGCTCTTGATTGTCCCTCAGTGCTCTCCTGTCTGTTGCGGTCATGATGTGGATCAGAGATTCAGAATCCTGCTTTCTACACCACTCTCCTGCTGCTTGTGTTTGCATGACTTTGTACATTTTATTTAATAGCATAAGTTGTTATTGCCTGACAGGAAAATAGGATAATTATAGATTTATTTATTTTTTTTTAATTATTAGAGTTGTTGAGAGAAGCTATGTCATTTGCAGTCCTGGCCACATTAATTATTTTGCAAAGACTGGACCTGTGCAATTCAAAACCTGACCCTGGTTCCCAAGCTGTTCATGGTGGGAGCAGGAGATTTGCTATTCTACTAAATAGTGACAATATGAACCTCTAGGACTCAGGGTACAGCTGTTAGGACTCTGAAAGGAAGGAGGCTGTTGAAGTTACAAATGTGGTATTCCTTTTAGAGGTATTTTACTAGTTAGTTTCTCCCTTATCTGAATGTCCTGAAGTTTAAAAGCAAGCTGAAGGAAGTGCTTCCCTGCAAAATCCTAAAGAAACTCTTAAAACTAGTGTTTTTTTAAGTGAAAGTATTCCCCTTTTTAAAATCCTACTGAAGTCTGAGAAAAGGAGATACAGAATGGTAATGAGACAGACATAAAATAGGGCATTCCATCTCCAATACAGAATTCATCCATCTTTCCTGAGTCCATCTGGTAGCTAAAGATAAATCAGTTTTTTTCAGTGGTTTTCCACTGAACAATATTTTTGAGCCCACATTGGATGTTTGCAGAAGGATTCCTTCTGCCAGATTTTGTCTTCATGTTACCAGCAGTTGTACAGAGCCATTTCATTTATGCTCTTGGATTGGAGGTGAGAAATGCTGTCTGACTGGGATGTAAAATTTTAGCAGAATATTGGGTGTTTGCTAATGCTTGTTTGTGTAAAACAGAGCAATGATTCTCATCCTCTTTGAACAGTGTTGTTGACTTCAATGGAGCAATGCTGATTCAGCTCAAGTGTTCACCCTTCATATTCATCTTTCTTTACATTTCTTTTTTGGAAGAGCTGTGCATGTTAAATCTTAAATTAATATATTGAGGTGCTTCGGTCTAGATTGGCTGGCTGATTTCCTAAGCCAGCGCATTATGTTACATTTACAGTATTCAGATTCTACAGGCTGTGGAGGTTTTCTCTTTCAGAAGAGAATAGATTTCAGTAAGAGGAAGAACATTTAATTTCTGGAAAATAAGGTAGTTTTATGTCCCATTCTTTTTGTATGGTTAAGCAAGCAACATTGCATGATGACTCAAAGTTTCCCTTAATTGTTTGTCATCTCTTTAAAGTAATTTTGGATGGCAGACAACACCTGTTCTGGGTTTAAGGCCCTTTAAGCATATTTCAAATTCCAGAATGTTTCCCTTCTGTGTTCAGTAGCCTGTAATTTCCAGGTAAAAAAAGGTCCTTTTAATTCACCATGCCATTTTTTCTGCATGACACAGATCTGTTTTTACCTTCCTTTTAAAAATTTATTTCTTTAAATACTGTGGTTTTACTCAGATCTTGTTTCTAGCACTTAATTCACCTTTCCTAAAATGACTTAAGAGTAATTAGCTATTCTTGGTTACTCCATCTTTCTCCTACATTATTTCTGCTGCTGGGATTTGGGGGAAGGAGGAGGAGGTAAGCACACATACATGTGCATGGAAGATTTTCCTCCTTGTCTTGCAATCCTTGAACCTGAAATACACTTCTGCAGTGAATGGCTGCATTCCTGGAATCTTTTCACAGCCTGCTTCTGTACAGACCCTTTTTAAACTGTGAACATCACTGACTTTTAACAGCACCATGTCAGGTTACCCTCTTAACGTGCCTGCTGGTATATTTGCACTAGACAGAATCTTTCCTAAGTCTTTTCTTCCACATTTCCATAGACTTTGAGACTTGGGATCCCTTCTGAATGCATAAAACCCTATAGTTATGGTAATACTTCAACTAGCATGTTGTTTGTGATCAGACAATACACTAAGGATGTTCATGGTATCCGTAATGATCCATTTGAAAGGTGCTGAGGTTATTAAAGGAGGAATTACTATTTTTTTTTTTAACTTCCAGTAATGCAGGATCTATGTGCTTTAGAGAGTAATAATCTGGGACCGTTTCTGATTTCCAGAGTTCTGCATATATTTATTCTAGATGCTTGTGAGAACCCAGACATGTTTTCTTAAACATACTTCTATTTGGAAGATGAACAGTGACACATCATTAAATGTCACTGACAGCTGCTGATTATTTTGAGAAGTCAGAATTTGGCTTGGTGACTTGTCAGTCATTATTAAATTTGAGGGTCTTTTGAATCACAGAATGGATTGAGTTGAAACAGACCTTAAAGATCATCTAGTTCCAGCCCCCTGGGATAAATGATTATGCTGATCACATGGAACTGCCTCTCTTCCGTGACTGGCCTTAGTAAGACTTCAGGAAATATTTAGGGGAATGGGAGTAAGTGAGAGACATATTGTAGATAATGATTGCTGAATATTTTTCAAAATATGAAATAATTTCTTTCTTATTCCCTTCCCTTTGTCCAGATTCCAGCTCTAGAAATTTCTAAGTTACTACAGGGCTTACGGATTCAAAGAAGAGTGTGCAATAGAGATATAAGCATAAATAAGAGTAGCTGTGAAAGGAACCATGTGAAGTGCTAAGACCTTTCTGAAGGAGTTTGTGGATTGAAGGTAGAATTCCAAGAGCAATTAGATGCTTAGTATTGCCTAGGCTCTGTATTAGATGTCCAAATAAAAACACTGCTCCCCAGAATCTATGACCAGCTGCCAGCTGACCTCAAGTATCTCAAATTCCCAATACGTGAGCTATCTCCATCAGTGTCCCAGTTTGGCTTGGCAAGGTCGAGTGGTCAGGGATCAGTGTCACAGCTGTTGAAAGACACGGATTCCTGCCCCTTGGGCTGTGCCCCCAGGGACAGAAGGCAGCCGGCTCAAAGACAATGGCAGGGTGTGGTGCTTGGGTTAGAGGTTACTGCATGGGAGAGTGAGGACAGCTGTGATCCAGGGCTGTGGTTCATCTGGCCATTGGAGGGTGCCTGCTGGAGCTGAGCAGGCCCTTAGGTCTGGGCAGGCTCAGCCAGCAGCCTCTGATGGTGGTGCAGTGAGAAATGGGACCTGAATCCCCTTAAGCAATGGGAAAAGGTGACACTGAATTGCCATTAAACATGAACAAAGAGCTGGATGCTCTGATGTCCCAGAGAAGATTCCTGAGCACTGGCAGTCAGTGGAAGCCTTGCCTGAGAGCCCTTGAACAGTTTGGTTTGTCATCTTCTTGTGGAGCATCCTCAGTCTCCACAGTGATGTCCTCCCTTTCTGCACATGATTTGACACCATTGTCTTACTGTCAGCAGCAGTGGGAAAAAACCTAAAAATTGCATGACAGCACCTTGGCATGTAAATATGATCTGAAACACTTACAAATAAATATTATGGAGGATTGAAGTGACTAAATGGGGGGGGGGGGGGGGTACTGTCAGTGCAATTGTCCCAACCACCTGCACTTTCGTAAAGAAATCCACAGAGGAATTTTACTTGAGACGCATCACTGCTGTACCGTCTTGCAATAGTTCTGCAATTATTACCAGTATTCTCTGGAAAATCACCAAAATCACCAAAATTCTCTGTAGACATCCTTGGGTGTCTAAAAATGTCATCCTCAGAATACTGCAAACAGGAACTTTTTACTGTGTTCCACTCTGTTATCCTCTGTGTTTTAATAATTAGGTATTAAATCAGTCTAGGAAATTAATATTGGTCAAACTGATAGTGTTATGTACTAGATTTCTTTTCATTTTTCCTAAGCAAGAGATAATGGTAGTGTGAAAGTTAAGCCAGAGTTGTACTAATTGTGTAACTCTCAAAAACATGCATTCAAAATTAAAATTTAAAGGAGGCTCCTTTAGCTTAAAGACAGAGAAAAGTTTGGCCAAATGTTATTCATACCTAACGGAGATTGACTCAGCTGTAATTAAAATAACTAATGTACTTTCATCTAAGCCAAAGTTTGCTGTAATGACTTAAATATGTGGGATCGGGTCTTGCTGATATGTTCACAATAATTTCATTACAAGATGGCTAGGATATGCTGCCATGAGGTGGCTACATAGAAATGTGTTCACATATGGGCAGACAAGGCTGTAAATAAAAATGTTCGTTCCTTCTGGGAGTTACTGTAAAATGCTTTAAAAAAATAAATAAAATTTACTCCTTTTCTGAAGATTCATTACACTTGTCTGGAAAGAGTACAGTTTTCTGTAACTAAGGAACAGTTGACATACACAAGGAAACGTGGTTTAATAATAAAGGAGAATACTGCTTCTCCCAGTGTCTGAGGAGAACAGAAACCCAGAGAGCTGTTCAACCACTGTCATGGCAGGCTGTCTCCCAGTGTTTGTGTTGGGCAGCAGTGGAGGGTCAGGGAGTGAAATATCCCTATTACACTGCTGGAAACTCAGCTCCTGTTGACAGTGAAGCAGAGCTGAGCTTCCAGGGGAGGGCATGCGTGTCCCTCGTGGGATGCCGAGGTGGAGCAGGCTGGTCTGCTCCTCACCAGTGCAGGGCAGCAGGCAAGAGTTACATACATGTCTCACTGCAGGGTGCCCAGTGCACTATTTCTGGTTTTAATACCAGAAACACTGTTCGGGTTTAGGTTATTTAGGTTTTAGTACCCCAACATTTGGGTGTTTAGGTTGTTTAGGTTTTTATACCCCAACATTTGGGTGTGGCACGCACCTGAAGTGATGCTGATGCAACTGTGTGTGCCTGAGTGTGCCCAACATCCATACAGAGAGAGCTGTCCATTACACAGAGGGATCAGATGTTGCCTTGGTGGTGTTTGAACACAAACATGGTTATTTTAGCATGTGCTTACAAGGTTGCATCACTTACATGTGGCAAAAAGCCCTGAATGTGCTCCAGGGGTTGTCCCCAGCAAACTGCCCTGAAACATTTGTAGCAGGATTTTCTGTCATCTATTTCACAAACCCCATGCTTGTCTGAAGCCAGTCAGTTTAGTCCTCCTTTGAAGTGTCACTAGCACTTCAGAGGATGCATGCTGATGCTGTGTGTTGTTGCTGTTCTTTCCCAACGTCCTTTCTCTTCCTGCTATTTGGTAACTTTCTATGAAAAATTCCTAGCAAATAGTTTTTAATTCAGAGGAATAGGTGCCGTAATAAAATCAGATGCTATTTTTTCATGAGAAAATGTTGATATTTGCCAATGTGGAAATTCTTCACTTTGCCATGTGGAAAAAAATATAAAGAAAATACCTAAACTTTGGTAAGCTCAAACTAAATAGTTTTATTTTTGATTTCCAGTGGCATTTCATCCTTCTTGCCAAGTGTTGTAAAAGTTCCTTTAGCAACTTGAATTTCCGCCTGAATTTTTTAACACTGGCAATCAAGACTAGAATCAAACTTCCACTTTCATGAGCTTTGTGAACATTGCTTCATATTAAATATTTTTAGTATGTTGTAGATTAAGAAAAGGTCTGAATTTGTCTGACTGGAAAATAGATTAGGCTACTGACTGTACTGAATACAGATGTGTTTCATTACAGGAGTATATATCTGTCAATTTGTAGGGCTGTTTTTTTTTTTTTTATTTACACTATACGCCAGAGTTTTAGTTAGGATGCTGAAGTGTAACACCAAATGCACATTTTCCTCCTCATTAATAGGTAAATAGTTTTTGATTTCAATAATCCTACAAAATTCACAGAAGTATGGTTGGTTTTTTTTTTGACACCTCACTTTATTATACACTAACACATCATGTTGGAATCTGAATTATTTCTTTGTAACAGAGTTAAACTTTAGTCTTACAGACCAGTAGCAAAGTGTTATGTATGAGAAAATGGAAAGCAGGAGAATATTTAAAAACAAGACTAAATTTTAAAGTGTTTTCATTTTATGTTAAGTATGTGAAACAGCTAAATGACATTTGCATCTGATTCTGATTGTGATACAGAGATAATGCTATATGAAGCCAATTCTTTCCTTTTCTAGTGTCCAAAATATGCCATGCTGGAACTATAGAAGGAAAAGTGTTTTCTTATAAGTCTAAACCTGGATGAAAAAATGGATTTGGTATAGTTTTCCCTCTCAGCATGCAAGTAAGACTATTAACTATACTGTATGCTGAGAAAAGTTTGTCTGCTTTACCTGTATTTATGTGACCAATGTATGTTTTTTTACTTCTGCGTGTACACAATTTGTATATACATATATGCTGCTAAACTGAAGCATGCTTATTCTTGTCTCCATAAAAATTTCAAAAGCAAGCTGTGTTTCTTATTTCATAACAGTATTTTTGAGGTTATCCAAAAGTATGACCAATCTGTATGAGTGAAGATGCTTCAATTTCTTTCATATTAAAAAAGTACTCATTCCCTCCTTATCCTAAAAATACTTGTATTAAGAACTTTTAGGAATTTTTTTGTTGAGTCTTTCCAGTTTATTCATTACAAGAGTAGTGACAATGAGATTATGCTAATTGCAGATTAGACATTACACTACTTCAGTGACATCAGTGACTTAAGAGGACATTCAGAGGTCACATAGCCAAACAAAGGTTTTCTTCTTGCCTTCTCCACATGAATCTCCATGCATGACAGATAAAAAAATAATATTGTGATTGCTTTACTTTTTGGAGAGATAGACAGAGATAACTCAAGTTGGACCCAAGCTCAGGCTATCAGAGACTTTTTCACCAGACTGAAATTTCTGGTGCCCTTTAACATTCAACAAAAGGTACAAAGTGCAGGATCACAGGGATCTTTTTGCTCATACTCTATAACAAAGACTTGAGACTTCTTGTTGTAAAGTTGTAAAGAGAAAAGGAGTATCTTCACCCTTTATATCTGGCATAGTCTCCACATTTTATGCCTCTTAATGATCCTTTTGTTTATTTGGGAGGTTTGGTTCTTTGTGTTTGTTTTTTATGTTTTGTCTGCAAAGGCAACATTGGTGACCATTTAAAAGTCATGAAACCATTTTAAAGCCATGAAAACAGCAAGCTGTTCTGCTGCACTTCCTTGCTTTTTAGAATGCTAAAACCATACTCTGTAAACATCATACTACATACATTCCAATCAATCTTACATACCCTTTCCATACTGTTACCCTCTCTATATGTTGACTTTCTAGTTCCGCATCTAGGTTTCCTACCACAGGAAAAAGTATTTAAAAGTGGTCCAGTAGCAACCCTTTCTAAAAAGCAGCTACAAGAAGAGGTGTAAATGGTGTAGACTTCTATTCTAGTCCCTAGTGATTCTTGCAAGAGTTGTCTGAGCTTGTTGTCCCTCCTTCTGTCCAGGGGATGATTCCAAGTCCTTCTACCAGAAAGGCAGATGTGTGAGAAATCCCAGCTGAATTGCAGTGATGTCTCATATACCACTGCAGAGGCCTCTTGGATCCTGAAATGCTGCTTGGACAACAATTGAGCTACATGTGTGCAGAGCATGGATGCCAAATTCAGCTTCAGTGTTGAAGCAGTTTTACTACATTTGGCTGCTGGGTTTCCATAATTTTTGCTGTACGTGAAAGAATGAAACTACTGATCCTTTTATGTCTACCCCAGTGGACAAAATGCCAGACATATAAGATCTAGTTGGACACAACTAGATCTTAGCCAAGGTCTTGCAGTGAATGCTTGGTAACTGGTTAGCCTTTGAAAAAACCTTGATAAAATCCCAGAGGGCTGTCTTTTATCTTAAAAGACTGCATTTACTTTCTTTTGGGTAGTTTTTAATGTGTGGATTAAATAAGTTAATCTATGACAAACTTCATTCATTGTTAGGCATTCATTCTTACTGTAAGTTCCAGGTACTAGAAGAGATAAATTGTGTTTTGAGATAATTTATTTATTCAGAAGCAAGCAGATAAAACTTAGTCTTTAAAAGTATCTGATGTGACAAGAGAATTTTGAAGAATATTTCCTGTAGTGGAGATAGTTGGAATTTCCAGATAAATATCACATGCTTAAGAGGGCGTGCATCTGGTAACCTTTATACATTCAGTTGCATCTCTGAGGAAAAAAAATATATGATCCCTTTAGTCAGTGAATGCACTGGTTACCTTTTATCCCACTGGTATTCCTGTGGGACAAGTGTATATAAAAGTCAATTTTAAAAGAAAAATAATCACACGTAGGAAAAAACACTGTTCACTGAGCTGACGTTGGCCCTTAGGAATGCAATTGAGGGCTTGTGATATGTGGATCTGTGGAAACATTACTTCAGAGCCTCAGCAGATATTGAGAAAATAGATGTGAACATAAAGGAATAGAATGGAGAATGAATAGATTTTTGTACTGCTGTATAAAGCCATAAGCTGTCTGTGTTTTGTAGTGGTAGTGGTACCCTATCCCAAAGGGATTGTTGCAAAACTGGAAAAGAGTTTTGAGGTGGTTGACAGGGATAACTAAAGTACATGCAGCAGTGTCTGAGGAACAGCTAAGCATGATGGGGCTCTAGCTAAGAAAAAATGCACATGGAAGACTTTATGAATGAGAGATACAAATTGATGGGTGATGGGGAAAGGATGCATAGTGACCAGTTTCTCTTTTTCTAATAATGTGAGAACTGGGAAGCAAAAGGATGGTCTTCATAGAGTGAGCCATTGACCTGTGGCAATGCACACATTGTGTGTGCTGGAAATTCACATGATTGAGAAGGGCACTGGGGAAGTCCACAAGGGAGATGTTTACTGAAAAGATCTGGTTCAAGCAATCTGTAAAAGATTAGAGACTTGGAGGGAGTATTCATCTTCTTGTATGCTTGCTCTGGACAACTGTTTACACTGCTGCTGATTACTTGGTGATAATGGACTTTTGGTTTGTATGGGTATCAATACAGATGTTCTTAGCTTCTTTTGTGTTCACAGTTCCTTATGTTTTCACAGTGGGCTGCAGGATGATGGATATTTCAGATTATGAGTTAGTTGCTACCTGGCTTGGTTTTTTCCCATTTTGACATGTCACTCTTTTTAGTTTCCTTTTCATGAGTTTTAGTTTTCTCAGAAACTGATTTTTTTTCTACCTGCTTAAGAGTAATTATGAAAATTTTAAGGTGAACATTCTCCCTTTTATTCTAGGGTTTGTTAAATCTATATAATTAGAAAAGTCAATAAATTTCTTTGTCCAAGATTTGTGCATTAATGTCCAACTCTATCTTTCCTCTCTTCATAGTATCAACCATTCATTTTGTTCACAGAAGCAATTTAAGATTTCATAGTGTCATTGCCTGGTAAGGATTCTATCTTTTATCCTGTAAGTGTCTGGACAGTTGCCACCAAATGCCTGGCCCATGGTACCAGCCATCCTAAGAGGGAAGAGCATCACTGTTAATTCATTACACAACTATACAATTATCTGAAAGTCAGCTTGCAGGCATGGGTTCAGCTTACTGTAATGTTGGCCACTTTTTTCCATTATGAGAAACAGAATAGTACGATCAAAATGGACTGTTTGATTCCCTCTGCAGTCATTGTCCAAAAAACTTCAGCTGTTACTTTCATATGGAAATAGGATGGTTCATTCATCGTCCTGAGCTGTAGCCTTGTAAGGAAATTCATAGGTGACATTTTCGAGTTGAACGTGGTGGATTATTTCTGAAAAATTGCCTTGTCTGATCTACCTAGAACGCAACAGACTATATTACAGCTATGTTTTTACACACAGAGATATTAAGAGAGGAGAACTGTTGTGAATGCCTACATGGAATTGATGTAATAGTGATAATACAGAGGTAGGTGTTGTTTCTCTGTCTGGTTTGCAGGATGTTCCGATGAATAGCTTTTGAAAGAAAACTCTAGTGGTGTCACTTAGGAGTTCAGTGCTCCTCACTCTTCCTTGGTATAAGCCTTTTGTGAAATGTTGAGCAATGCTGTGATTTCTTCTCATGAAGAAATCTAGTATTTCTGTAAGCACAGTTGAATTCCTTGTTGTCTAGATTACATGTATATTTATAGATGACTCTCATGGTTTAACCCTGGCAGGTGACCAGGCCCCACCCAGCCACTCACTCACTTCCGCACTGTGGCATGGGGCAGAAAGAAGATTAAAAGTGAAAAAACTCGTGGGTAGTTTCGCTGTAAAGGAAAAGCAATGTGCACAAGCAAAGCAAAACAAGGAATTCATTCAAATGGGCTGCCAAATGTTCAGTCACCTTAGGAAAACAGGGTTCCATCACATGTAACTGTGACTTGGGCAGAAACACTCCAAACCCTTTAACTCCAAACCCTTCATCCCTCTTCCCCTAGCTCCCTATGTTGGGCATGACACCATACAGTGTAGATGGCTGCTTTGGTTAGTTCAGGTCACCTGCCATGTCTGTCTGCCCCTCCAGCTCCTTGTGTACCCACAGACTTCTTGCAGCTGTACTGAAAAATAAATCAAAAATTACCATCAGTCAAAACTGATACATCCCAAGATGATGATTCCTCTATTCCCATGACAGAACATTTCCTGTAAACCTTTGGCAGAAGGCTGTTCCTCTGAACAGAGGAACTCACCTGAATTTTATTGAAAACTAGGTTTCCTGCATTGTCTAAAATTTCCTTCTTTACATGTTCTCTGGTTTCCATAAAAATTTCCAAGCTTTGGTAAGCCTTGCCATTTTCTTTGGTAACTACCTGGACACTCCTGTGCATGTAGCCCTTACCTGCCTAATTATCGGCTGTGTTTTGGTTTTTACCAATTTGCCAAGCATATGAGTCAGATTTATTGGTCTGTGGTTCTCTTACTTCCTGCAACCTCTTTCTCTACAGAATTTTACAGAATATAAAACATAGTTAAGACTCTTAGGAAGTTTGTATTTCAATTTTCTTAGAAAAACACAGAATTTTGGTGAAAGGAAAAAAAATTATGGAAAGCTATCAGGTTCTCTTCTGTTTGCCCACTGAAACAAGCACTTTGAAGATAATTTTATTTTTTTCGCAGAGAAGAAAGTGTCATGGCTTGGGTGGCATACAGGCATCACAGAACATTCTCGAACACCAGGAAACTTTTAGAACCAAATCTCTAACAAAAGCAATTTACTTTTCCATCTTTCTACTTCCCTGAAGCATCTGTGATAAAGGGAGGTAATGACGTTATGCTTTTATGGGAGGATAGAATGTAAGAGAATAGAGATAGTGCAGAAGGTCTCACCCCTGAGGAGTTGCAGCTGTGCTAATTACCAAAGATTAGGAACAGGCCTGCCCTTAATAGGCCACAGCTGTGTCCAATAAGGATGAGTGCTATAAAAGAGTGGGCTGGCTGGTTGAGAAGAGAGTTGGAGTTTGTTGGTTGTGCTGTGAGGAAGAAGGACTCAGTGCTGTGAGGAGATGCCCATGAGAAATCACCAAGAAGGTATGGAAGATTTACAATAAGATAACAACATGCCCTTGCATAGGTTACTAAAACTCTGTGCTAATAAGAGGGCTTCACATTTTTGAATGCAAAGTTGAAATAACAATGCATTTCAACTCAGGGGCTCTTGACCTGGGTCATGAGCTCCCTTGTTTTAGGCTAGAGATACTGATGTTTAACTCCTCGCAAAACTTCTTTCTGAGCTGAAGCAGCCTTTAGAGCTTCTGTGAGAAGTTCTGCCAGAGGTAGAAATTCATACCACAGCTTCCACTCCCTTGTGAAAACATCATGGCGTAGGGTTTGGTTTGCCATAGTTGTGTTAACCCTATTTACATAATTTTCTAGCCTTCCTCTCTCACTCGGCCCTGCACCACATTTGTTTACTGCTTATGGACACATGTGGGTAGATATTCAAGAGAGAAAAATATTCTTCTCTAGTAAGTACAGATATTTTTAAAATGTGGTTCACCTCTGTAGCACATGTCTGGCTGCCTTCTCCCGTTACTTGGTACTTGTTTGGCCTCTCTGTTGTTGAAGGAATTTTCTACTGGATAATTACCTGCTCTTTATGACAGTGATAGAGGAGTGAAGAAACCAGGTTGCAAGCATTGCTTCTAATGTACAATAATGACTGAATTAATTTGAAATCAAAAGAAATATTATCTGGTAGTGGTGAACATGGAGAGACTAGTTCCTCAAGGGAAGGAACTGCAACTATGTATTAAAATTCTCAAGTCCTCTTGTGAAAGAACAGCTCTGGCTTAAAATTTCTCAGTTTGTATGCCGTAGTATCTGAGATCATGTTTATTGCCTGTATTTAGCTTGGGCCAGCCACCTGTCAAGTTATGAAGCAGACATCAAGTAGCTGTTATTTGCTTTGCAAGCTTATGAGTATCATCTGGAAAAAAATGAATGATCAAGTTCTGAGTCTTGTCTGAAAAAATATTTTGTTAAGAAAATGGGTAAATTGCCTGTGTAAACTTGCAACTCAGAGATTATGAGTAGCTTGAACGATGGTATTGTCTATTGATGCAGAGGATACAGCTCAGTTCTAGTAGAATTCTGGGCATGAAAACTTCTAGGAAAAACAGGAAATCCTGCAAGAAGTTAGAGTAAGGAGACATTTATTATGCTATGCAGCACTTTTATGTTTTCATTTCTAAATATTTTTATTTTAATTACACATAGCATTTTTGACTGTGTTTACCCAAGTCTGGTTGGCACTCCTGCAAAGTGTCTATCTCAAGAATAACTTTTTTTCTTTCTTAGAGCTCTGTAGTATTTTTAAAAGAGAGAGAAGCAAAAAGAGAAATGTGAGGAAACTGGCTAGTGTATGAATAGTACAATTGAACCAGCATTTTGTGTGCAAATACACAGCCTAGAAAAATGTATCTTATTTTACTTTTAAAAGTAAATTTTTCAGTTAATTACATATCTTGTGATAAACTGTTGCAAATTCATGTGGCTCTATCATCTGTGCAATATTCCAATTTGAAATGCAAATGAGTATATGATAGTACAAAGAGCTGTTTGAAATTGAGGAATTATGGGTTTTTTTGTAAATTTATTAGAAAATTTTTCTGTTGGTCACAGTTGTACATTGTGGCATTTGGCTACACATGGGAATAATGGATATGTTCAGGAAAGCATGGACAAAACTGTTTAACCATTGCAAAGCTTTTGCTGAAAATTCTGAACCTAGAACTTATAATTATATGGTCAGGATTTCTGTGTGGCTGCTAGAACACACACATTTAAACATAGCTTAAATAACTGCATGAAGTCTAGAGCTGTTGTTTGTGAATACACATTTTGAGGTTTGTGTCTGGATAGCTACAGAATAGACAATGGCATTAGTTGCTCAATATTTTTGTCCTGCTGCTGGAAATCCAGTGAGTAAACCAAGTGGGTTTGTATTTTTGTAGTGCTGATGTCTGCCCACTTTTAAGGCTTTGGTAAGTTGACATTCTCTGGATAGAAGATGATGTTGAAATGAAGATACTCTTTGGGGGGAAGGGAAATATTAATGCATTTTCTATTAAGCTAAATATAGATGTACTGCTAACTGTGCAGTGGAAGGATGGCAGCACTTTCAGTAGCACTTTTTAAACCATTCAAATAATTCCTGGCAGCTTCAGGATGATTTAAGCATTGCCTTTATTGAGCCTACTTAAGGTGTTCATGTAAGACTTCGTGAATAGGAACTGATATGCAGATACTTTGCTTGGTGGATCAATGACTTGACATTGCGCAGTGTACGAGGCACACCATTATCAAATTTTATTCTTAGAATAGTCCTTCCATTGTTGATAGCTTTATCCCATTGCTTCAGCACTCAAGAGGCCAAACCTCTAAGCGCAGCTGCATTGTGCATGTAGAAATAAAATGGATATTTTACATCTGGGAAACATTGTTTAATAACAGGTGTAACTGCCACTGGCATTTAGCATCATTCTTACAGAACCTGAAACTGGAAAGCATTGTCTGTCTTCACATCTAAAAGTGCATGAGGAGTTGAAAACAATGAGATTATGCCTACCTGTAGGGAGAACTAGAGAAAATTAGCCATTAGAAGCATCTAAAAGGATTTGGCTTCCACTGACTTGCAAGCTGTGTGCTTTAAGGCTGGGTCACATCAAGTATCAATACCCTAAGAGTGAAGCACTCAGCCTTGTTTTCTGATCCTTTTATGCAACACTGAGAGCCCTTCAGTCCCTGTCCACATGCTCCAAGATGTGTATGTGTTTAAGTGCTTTCTAGGACAGGGCTAAATTTTTGTGCCTAGTCATCTGGCCATGTCAGCTGAGTTTAGAACTCATAATTGAGCCCCTTTTTCATCTTGCATGATCACCAGGAGGTGTCCTGCTGCATTAAGTGTCAATTAGTGTGCAATAGTAACAGTGAATTCAGGAATGGGAATTGGCCTGCATTCTTCAGTGCTGCTGACTGCCCATCCTGAAATACAAAGTTTTCCTGTCAAATGGAGGATGGATATCTCAGGCTTGTTTCATTCTTGTAAACTTTCCTTGCTGTGTAAATTTAAATGTGGGAAGTTATGCTCGACACTTGAGGACAAAGTGGCTGATGTTCGTGCTGAACATAGTGATGACGTTTTCCTTGTGATTTGTCTGGGACCAACTGTATTTTTATTGCCTCTGGACCTTTGGCAGAAACCAGCTTCAAATCAGACCTCTTTTCTTGCGTTTATGTCAATAAGATAGTTGTGGTATCTTGAGACACTTAAATCAGAGCTGGCCAAGGATGGGATTTCTTTTATATGGGAAATTACGATGTTTTGATATTTTTTTCTTGCAGATCATATTGCTCCAAAATTTCCAGATTTTTCCAAAAGGCATGTATTGTGAATTAAATGTTTTCCTAATTTCCCACCCCTAGCTGCCCCAGTCTACAGTTCAGATGGTGTTGACAGATTCCTATTTGGAACTGTGGAGCAGGAGATTTGTCTCTGGACCGTGGTTCCAGCTGGTCTCTGAGGTGATGTTAGGTTTCCTGATGGAAAGTCAAGTTAAGATTTTTCAGTTTCTAGCTGAAACAAATTCTTTGGGACTGCATCTGTGTGTGCTGCAGAAGTTTGAGCTCTTTAGTTTCAAGTTTGTCACTTACTGATGGAGAGGTTTATGAAAGAAAAAAATCCTGAATGGCTGTAATAGAGTATTTTTAATAGGTGAAGTGTCACTAGTTCAGGAGATAAGTGCACATTAATATTTATCACTCACTGTGTGCTATCAGAGTTTATTATATGAAAAATTACTTTTGCTTTGGTATTTAATCTACTCTGATCTGAATAGAAAGTGTTGTGTAAAAAAATTCCTGAACATAGCTATTGAAGAATTGAAAGTGTTATACCAGTTTGGAGTACAATATGTAGCTAAAGACATGTTGGAAATGTCCCAAATGAACAAAATTCAGAAAATGCAACCCTAAGGTTACACTTAAAAAAACCCCAAAAACCTGTGAAAAGTAATAAAAAGTTCAAATAGGACAGCCAAACACATCTGCTGTTTAGGTGAAGCTATGCAGCATATGTATGGTGCTGATGATGGAATTCCGCTGCTGAAATAGTAAACAGTCTTAAATTAATTTAAATTCCATTTTTTTCCTCCTCTATTCTCCCTTTTCTGATAACAGTACAGCATTCAAACAGATAGAGAGCCCTTGAACTTACCAGCTTTGCATAGAGATGCATAGTACTGTTTATTTAAAAAATCAAGAAAAAATGTTAGCAGTATTAGTCACTTTCTTAGAGATTCAACAAATTCTTTGTCATGCCCCATACGTAGATCAGAATGAGGAAAAAAAAAAGCAGAGTGGAATGAAAATGCACCTTGCAAACAACTGCTATATGATATGATACCATATCATATCAATCATATATCATATCAATCATATATCATAGCAATCATATCATATTCTTAGTATAACCTAAAGCTCATGGCCATAGAAGAGCTAATGTATGTTATTTTTAGGCATCTCAGTGACATTTGGCCATTCAGTTATTCCATGTGCCATCCTTGTGGTAGAAGCTCTGAGGAAGTTCCAGGTGTGCAAAAAACTGACATACTCTTGCTGTTTTAGGGAAGAGGGTAGCAAAAAAGATCAGAGGACTATCAGGTCTAGACATGAATGTACAAGAATTTTTCATTGTTGTTGGAAACAATGTGGGTAGCACACTCCAACCTTGTGTTTGTCACGGTGTCAAGAGGTGCATGTGTGTGTTGGAGGCAGCAGTCCAATTAGAACACATTCAAATAGTTGTACTGAAGTTACATGCCTGTGGCTGGGGGGGACGTGCCATTGCTAATCCAGCTCTTGGCTGGATTACCTTTGAAAAATAAGAAATTGATTCCTCTTCCACGTGTGAAAAGCTTTTGGCCCTCTTGAGCCCAGTTTAATGTTGCATCTGGGCTGAAGAGAAAGAGGGTAATGAAGCCTTCACATCCTGTCTGGCTTCCTGCAGGCTTGATCAGAGGGGAGAAAGCCCTTTGCCAGGAGCTTTGAGACGTGCTGGGGTACATTTCTAGAGCTACCTGCCAGGTTTTGATCCCACTGGGTACCATTAGAAATGACACCTGTGGTGACACCTGAAAACAAGCCCACTTTTCTTAGTCCTTCAGCCAGTTCTGAGACAAATGTTCTCTCTGCTTTCTATCCTCCATAGTTTTCAGAAGTTGTTGGAGTGAAATCAGAACCCAGTGCTCAAGTTCCAAACCAAGGTGCTTTGCCATGAGATTTTTCTTTTTTTAGTCTTGTTGGACATACAGAAGCCTATACATTTAGAAATGAAGGAATTGATGTTGCGAATTCTGGTATCGGCTGAGGCAATGTTTTCTTGTGCATCTGTTCCTCCACACAGCTTTCTGAACAATATGTATCTTCTTCTCTATGGGATGTTCAGCTGCCATTCATTTCCCCAAGGATTTTTATGTTAGGGCAACTCAGAATTTGAGGTATGTTTTAGCAAAGGAATTGTAAAATTGTGAGTGAATTAGATTTTTTTTCATCCTTGGATTTTTTTTTAATTCTTTCTTCCTCATTGTAAGAAGCTCTGTTTTATTTCAGCTGTCTCTTTTCTCACCATGTCAGTTCTGTACGCATATGGTTAATTTTTCCTTTGTGCCATTTAGAACCAAGTTTCCAGTAGAAAGAGGAAAAATGTAAGTAAAAACATAGTTAAGTGGGTTTACCCAAACCCCACTATGAATTGAAACTCATCCCTTTTCCAAATCTGTCACTTCTTCTTCCTTAACATAAATTACATATTCAGTAATTCACTTATTTTAGCACTCCCATTTCTCCCAAGTTGTTGATGTAGCTCCAAACTTTTGAAATCCAGATCGTAATATTTCTTACTTTTCTCCAAATACTTCTAGTTTCTAGTTTCTGCTGGCACAGATGAATGTGGTGCAAGAAAAGTGCTCCTGCTCAGTAGAATCTGATGGTGGTCCTGTCCCACTGATGGCCATGAAGGGAGTAGCCCTTAAGGAATGCTGTAACCTGCTCTGAACATACTTTGCTGCCTTCCAGATGTGTTTATCATGCCATGTTTACCAGTACACTGAGAGACTATTTATTATCCTGAGTGTTAATAGTCCTTTACATTTTTTCCTAGCTTTGTGCAGGAGATCTTTTTTCAACATTTCAGCATTTGAAGAAATATATTTTTGAGTTTTCTACAGTTCTTAAAAAGATGACAGCTGTAAAAGAGCTTTTTTAAAAGAAATTGTTTGCTCAATTTAAATTCAAAGATGTTTGTTTTCAAACTTGCAAGAAGTGAAGTCTAAAACTCAGATATAGTTTGGAGTGATACAGAAATACTGACAAATAGACCTGACAGTTTTGGAATTGAATGTGCATTGACTAATTGTATTGCATTTTTTCACTTTTGGATGCTGACTCAGACTGTGCTATCAAAAAATTTCAAATCCACTTCCACATGAAAAATCTGTTGCTTGATATCTATTAACTCCCAAGCACTGAGGAGTTTGTAACTTAGAGCTTCATAAATCAACAGACTGTCTTCAAAATCTGTACATTTGGACATATTTTTCAAGTCCACGAAATTTGTATTGTTAAACTGTCTTTCTCCAGCTTTGAGATTGGGGGTTTTTTTAGTTATATTTTGTTGTATTCTGAGGGTGTGGCACTTGAGCCTGAGATCTGGTAATGAAGAAGAGAAGCACCAAATATTAAAGCTTGCAAAAGAATTGTAAAATACAGCAGTCCTTGGACTACTTTGCCTATGACATCATATCAAAAAAATTGCTTAATAATATGTAGCTTGTCTTGCTTGTTCTTCTAAAGCTTTTGAAAATATTACCTATTTTATTGTTTCTGCTTTTATAGTGCTTAGAAGTTGTTGTCCTAAAACAGGACACAAGGGCAGCTTCTGCAGAAGAAGAAGAACAAAAAGTGGCCCAAAGATTTTAATATCCAGTCTTTTCGATGTAATGCTCTGGCACCCTGGTTGTCTCCTTTCTGTGTGAGCTCTGGTGACAATTGCAGAGATCATACAAAGCGTGTATCTAGCAAATGTATCTTCCTTTGCAGAAAATTCATACATGGGCTCATTCGTACCATTTTAATTAATTTTGTAAAAACTATTTAGTTTATTTTAAAAAAGAACAGGGAAGTTTATTTCAGACATTTGGTATTCAAAATCGTCACTCAGGATAGTGTTACGGCAAAAATTTAAAGTCTGATGGAGAGAGATAGTCAATTACTTTCTAAAATTGTTGAGTCGTGCTTATCTCATTCTTTGCTTTATAAACTACTATTTAGGCCATTGATGACACACCTGAACTATAAAAAATCTAAAATTAAAGTCTGCTTTATTGGCCAGTTACAGAATGTGAGCCATCATCTTCTTTCTAGTAGTTGCTCATAACAGTCGCTTACAGAATAAGTATGAACAAAACAGGCTGCATGTAGAGTGACTGTTTCCTTGGTATATTCTGCTAGCTCTGCCCTACATATCCAAGGCTGTAAATCAAGCCAAGGCTAAGAATTTCAGTAGTGCTGTTTTTTAATCTGTAAATTAAAGAATTACCCTCAAATACATGAAGCAGGTGGTATAAAATCTAGGTTTAAAAACCTTTGGAAGTCAAACTGTTACTGCAGATAGGTCAGGTAGGGTGATATTTAATGTTGTCTTTTATCAGCAATTCAATTATCTCTTGAAGATGCATATTTCCTGAAATACTGATGGTTTACTTTATTTATTCATACCTTGCAATTTTGGCTGCCTGTGATTAAGCCGAGTGTTTCCTAGAGGATTTATAAGGCATTTCTAAATCTTCATCAAACATTTTCTGTTGGCTTTTGAATAGACATCCAGTAAATCACAGAGGAATTATGACCAAATGTGTCTGGCACAGGGTTCTTCAGTGTATACTGAAAATTATGTTTAAAACTTCTGAAGGAAGAGGGCAGTTGGCACAAAGCAAAGCATTCATTGGAAGTATGTCTGTGCTCCTGTGCCAAACTGAGCTTTGTGTCTTGTTATGCCCTCTGCTGTGTAATAATTTTGTAAAGAGTAATAAGATTACCAGGCTTTTATGTTCTCAAAAGTAGAAGTATCATTCATGTTTTGCCTAAGTACCAGGTAATGTGTTGGTAAGCATTGTGATGTTATTATTAATGTAAAATTGCTCTCTGGAGACTTAAACTTTTTTCTTTAATTAAAAAAATAAAAGGGAAAATTTGGCAATAGCAGTCGTTGTGGTTTGTGATTAAAGAGTACTCAAACTATAATTAAAGTGTGATTTTTATTATAACATTGACCATAGGGGACGATCATGATTAATGTGGAACTGACTAGAAGAAATATCCTTGGTCAGGATATTTTTATGGTTTTGTACTGAAAATCTTTAAGCAATGTTCAGAAATTCACATGCATGTATATTTTGTCTTTTAGGGCATACAGGACGATTATTGAAATCTCTGTGTTTCACCAGTCTATCATTTCTGCTGCTGCACATCATCTTTCAGATTACAATAAACAGTCTTGAAGCTGCAAAAACTATTGAACCTGGTTTTAACTGTGAGTAAAGCATTTTAGATTTTATTAGCATTTTAAATGTCCAAATGCTTTAGTGGTTTGAAAGGTTAAGGGTTGATAAGAAAGCACTTAGGTTTGTGCTCCTGTGGGTTTGCAGCTTGCTCTTGTTTTCCAGCTTTTTACCTTAAAAATTACTGTTAGTAAGGTAGGAAGACTAGAAGGGCTTAAGAAACAAAAGAAATTTTTATATAACTATTATATGTGTGTGTATATATATGTATAAAACTATTTTTCCCACCAGAGATGTATTTTCTTTGAATTTACTACTGACTATTGTTATGACTTCATCTTTAAGGCTTTCTCAGAATCATCTCAGAACCTGAGAAAACTACTCATTTCTGTCATTAGATGATAATTCAGTGAATTAAGAGTAAAATGAAATAAAGTAACAAACCTCCCTCTATCCATGTTTTATGCCCCTCTCTGGCATAACTGTCTTTAGTTTTTCATTTAACTTTAAATATTGATTCCAAAACTTATATTTCTAAACAGTATTTGTCTCTTTCTTGC
This sequence comes from Calcarius lapponicus, assembly GCA_039654755.1. Lineage (NCBI taxonomy): Eukaryota > Metazoa > Chordata > Aves > Passeriformes > Fringillidae > Calcarius > Calcarius lapponicus. The sequence goes on from CM077464.1 coordinate 103,014,030, forward strand.
CTGTGTTGGGAGGAAGGATTTTCAGTTTTTCATTTATGTGTAAGCTCTACTTAAGATATATTGCATGACATTTTGTATCTTCCTCTCTCAGGAAATGTTGTTCAATACTTCAGAAAGCAAACATTCTTTATTGTGCAGAAGTTAATTAAAATATCTATCCTGTGATTTATATATGTAACCTCCAGGTAGAAACTATTTGTACTTGTCTTACCATGCTTACATTTAACATTTAAACCCATCAACTTACCTTTGATAAATGTCCATTTCATTTATCACAAGGTATGCTGCTGCCACTTGAGTAAACAGCTGTACTACAATTCAACATAAGAAACCTTATGTGATATAAAGGATTTGACTTCAAGCTTTCTTAGGATTTTATTATTTAAGTGGGCATTACCATTTCACCTTCAGCTTAAACCATTTCCTAAAGTAAAAGGCATAATTGTGTTCATGAAATGCCAGTTTCACCTGGAATATCCTGGGCTCTGTTGGTTCGAATCAGGCCTTCAGTCTAAAAACATACTTGCTTTTTTTTTTTTTCCTCCAAAAATGTATGTAATTCACTGCGTGAGCTGGATTAATTGTTTTCCATATGTGTTTAATGTTCTTATGACTGTAAAGACATACTTTTTACTTAGATTGGAGGAATTGCATCATTTTGACGCTGTATGAGTAAAGAGTTCCAAGACAAGAGTTGCACCCACTGGCTTTTTCCTCCTTTGGTGGGAACTGGGGTCTGCGGTGGGAATTAAAATCATTATTTCATCCTGAAGAGTCCACTCTCTAAGATAAAATGTATCATTTTTTTACTGTTTATTCACATTTGTCGAGTGTAGCAGCTCCCCTTTCAGCTGCCATTGGAAATGTTCTTACCTGGGGCCTCAGAGGGCAGTGGGTGTAGCTGTAGGAGTGCATTAAATGTTATCAGACTGCTCTCTGACACCAAGGCCACTTGACGTGACATTCCCACACACTCACCATTAAGCTCTTCTTGCCTCCTCATTGAAAAGAGTGTTTTGATGTTTCCTGTTGGGAATGGTATTTGTCCCAGAGGAACACCCAAACTGTGCCCAAGTTGTTTGGGAAAGAAGCTAGCTGACCAAAGTTGTTCCAAGAGTTTTTAAACTGTTAAGCAAGATGAAATATTCAGCTGTTGAATTTCAGTGCCTGAATACTGAGTAAACTGGCGCTATTTTGTTTACTGGTATGGTTACAGTCAGTGAGATCCAGGTGAAGCCAATAAAAAAGGCAATCCGATACTGGCATTGCTGGACCCCCAAGGTGCTGAAGGAGAAGTTAAAGACTGTCGTAAATGTAGGAGCTAGAAAAGGCCAAAGCATTTACTAGGTCAGGGAATAAGGTCAATTATTGTCATTTAATGGCACGAGAACTTAGATGTTCCTGTGTGGGTGAGGAGAGGACAGAATTCCCGCTCCAGAAACCACCTTGGTAGTACTTCTGCTTGTAACAATTCAGTGACATAGCCCTGCTGGTTTCCTGCTCCCCAGCCATATGAGGAGGGCTGTACAAAACTGACTGCAGATGTGGGCTAAGCCATAGCTGGAGAAATGACAGTGCTTCACCCATGGCATCTTCACAGTGTTATGATCTCCGCATTTTGGACTTGCTGTTAATGTTTATTCAACTCTTTTTGCTCAATAAGAAGTTCAGAAGTGTAGACTGGAAGACTAATGTGTTCTGTTTCTCCAGCCAGACCCAGATCCACTATTAATAAAACATTTTTTTACAGCTACAGTCTTTTCTGATGCTTATCATTAGGAAATTTTTCTTCCATTAGTCAAAATATCCTGTCTTCATCCTTCAGACTGATGTGGAAATGAAGAAAAACTTTCCATTAGTCTTTATGGTTACCCATTTTGTATTTGAAGGCTGCAGTCACATTTGTCATATGTACTCTTTTCTGTCATTCTCTTCTATTTTCACAACCTCAGCCTGTTCAAACTTTCTTCATGCACTGCATTTCCTAGGAAGGAGATTGTTATTGCTGTTGGTCTACTTCTGTTTTCTTCTAGTTTTTCAGATATTTCTTGAAGCTCAGTGTCCAAAGCTAGGCACTATTTCAGCTGAGAATTTAGTAGCATATACTGAAATATAACAATTACCCAAGTGTCTGCAAGTCATGCTCTTTGTGAACTACTGTATGGTACTTTTTGCAATGGTCTTGCACTTTTTATTTGTAATTCACTGAAGCCCACAGATCCTTTTCTTGAAAACAGACCATGTTTTTTCAATCCCATGTTTATGTAGGTGAGTATTCTTATAGTATAGTGCAAGCTGATGTTTGCCTGTTTTTTTTTTCACTAGAAAGTTTTATTTATCAAGACTGTTCTATCTCCTTGTTTGGGTAGTGGCTTCTCTGATAGGGGCCTTCTGCAATAACACCTTTAAGGGGTTTTGGATAAATAAATGTTTGATTTTCCTTTAGTATTTGTTTTGATTTTTCTAGAATTGTAGTATGTCCCCAAGTTTAAGTAAATCAAACCATAAAAGGAGCTAGTGGATGCTATGGCAGGTCCCCTCTTAATTATCTACCAAAGGTCATGGGAGTCTAGGGAGGTCCTCACTGACTGGAAGCCAGACATTGTTATTCCAGTTTACAAAAATGGCATGGAGGAAGGTTCAGGAATCTACAGACCAGTTATTCTAACCTCAGTTCCTGAAAAAAGTATAAAAAAGTTTATTTTAGGTACTACTTAAAGACATTTAAAGGACAATGCAGTCATCAGGCACAGTCAGCGCAGGTTCACAAAGGGAAATTCCTGTTTACCTAATTTGATATCCTTCTATAGTAAAGTCACCTGCCCAGTGGATGAAGGGAAGGTGGTGGATGTATTTTTCCTCTACTTTAGTAAGGCTTTTGACACTGTCCTCCCAGAAAAAAATATTCAGTAGGTTCAAGATGTGCTTGTCTGATGAACTGGCTGAAGGGCAGGGCTTGAAGGGTTGTGGTGAATGGGGCCACAGGACCCTCAGGGCTAAGTTCTAGAGCCAGTCCTGTTCTCAATGTATTTGTCACCGATCTGCATGCAGGAGTTGAATACACTATTAGGAAGTTTGATACCAACAATTATCAAAGTGAGAGGTCTTGTCTGGGACAAGATGCCTTGCAGAGATCTTTGTGTAGTTAATCTAACTCCTGGCAATTTCAGAAATAGGTGAGAGGGCAGAATAATACTGTCTGCAAATGCTGTAGGTTGGTTTGTCTCAATATTTTCAACTGCCAATTTTCTGAATCAAAATATCATTTTCTGGTTTTAGTTCTTCTTTTCACACTGCTGTATAAAAACCTATAATAATGTTTTCATTTTGGTAACAGAAACACTTGAAAATGTTTAAATTAGAGGTGTGATAAAGACTATTACCTCTTAAACCTTATACAGTTATAGTTTCATTTTGGAAATGAAGAACAACCATCCTCTTATCTTCTATTTCTAGAAGCAGTTTTAGTTGAGCCCATCTGCACACACAAATCAGACATATAGAATTTCAGATTCATTTCAAATCATTCTGCGATTATCCTGGACTTATGTAATTCAGAATCAGTTTAGGATAATTCCTGGAATTTTTAACTTCTTCGGTTTATCTTTTTCATCCTTTTCCTTTTTTAGAGTTCCTATAGCTTCTCTTTTAGGATGGCTACAAAATGCTACAGCATTCTCTAAATGATGTTGGCATGTTGATCGAGGTATTTAAAATGTTTGGCCAACAGAAGGTTCTTGTTTCTCAAGAGCCTTGTGACTATTGCCTAACACTAATAAAATTTTGCTGTTAGTATTCTTTATTCAGCTTAATGAAAGATTTCTGGTTAGCCACAACTTCAGTGTGGAGCTAACATTGATTACCTCCCAGTTATAGAAAGGAAAAGAATACAGAAAGGATGAGCTGAGATAATCCTAAGCCATCAAGAGCTACGTAATTAAGCTTGTTTCACTGATATCTCCATAAAATAGATGGCATGATATTTAAATATAGCTGTATTCATGCAGTAATAGAATTTCATTATAAAGTTTGTATTTCTGATGGAATAAAATTCTGACTATTAGATCAGGTTAATATCTTTTGAGTATAGAACCCATCAGGCAGGCAGTTGAAGATTAGACCACAAAGTAATAGTTGCATTCTCCAGTATACACATTATGGTTCTTTCCTAGGACTACTTTTAAAAATCTTTAAAAATGGCAGTACCACTAGCAGGAATGTTTTCCACAATGTTAATTTTAAACTTCCAATAAATTAGTGCAATTATTCCACATCATAATACTCTCTAAGTATAGGTACTCTCTAAGTAAGTGTATCTTCTTGGGTTTAGTCAGCCTTTAAAAAGTCTGCTTTCTTTGTCCCTTAACCGTAGTGATGTACATCCATTTCTTATTTTGTGCTCCTCTATCATGCCTTGATCTTGACTTCTGTGAATGAATCTACTGAAATGCCTATTCTCTGGAACACTATTTTTGTTCATGAGAAATGCAACTTGGACTACAACTACTCACTAATTAAGTTTATAGTCAGTATTTGTAAGAATACAAAAAAGCATTTAAGATATTTCTGGATATTTTTCTTATTCATCACATAAATGAACTGATGGAATTTAACTAGGTACCTTGAAATTCTTCTATAGACTTTCTATGAATCTTTGTTTATTGTGCCTACTTGGAGTGCTTTATTTACAAAATGGCTATATGTGGAAAAGGGGAGAATAGATTTAAAGCACCAAGTTGCCTAGATAGCTTCTCTGTTAGATCATGGGAACTAAAATCAGATAATTCTCTGTCTCTGGTATGCCATGGTGAATGTCAAACAAATGCATGCCACCATTGTGGAATCATAATAACTTTCTGCTTTGGATAAATTTTGAAATGATTTCTTGGCTTAGAAGACCATCCTATGTTTGCATTACTACCAGCATGTCCCTGAGGTATTTTGTTTTGTTAGGAAGCAGTAATACCCAGTACAAATAAATTATGTCTCACCATTTATTGAAAGCTCAGGCTCAGGACTGAAGCTGACCTTTCATAGGAATGAATAACTATTTTTTCCTATGTACCTGGTGAGATTTCATGTCTTTTATATCTTCCTGTGTATACTTCTAAGGTTGTGCTGATTTTGTAAAGTATTGCTTTGGTAAAGATTGCTGTTTATTGCTGGATTAATTAACTCACTGGAAATAAAGATGTTGCTTTTGTTTATAAAATGAAAAAAGTTTTAGAGATTTCATACAGGGTTTCATATTTCTATTTCAAAGGTAGATGAATGCCAGTCTTTCGAATACCATGATTCATTGACCCAACTCCTGTCTGAGGTCTGAGTGTATCTCATGGCCCTGTGTTGGCTGTTTTGACACTTCATTTCATGGGAGACTGCCTTGAAAACACATATTTTGAAAATATTGGAAATTTTAAGTACTATTTTATGAAAAATATTCTGATAATTTTCTATTAGTTGTCTTGATAATTTTGGCAATATTACTTTCAAAAATATTGCTTCATATGGAATGAAATTATTCTAAATGGCATTAAGAAAACAAGTTTATTGTAAGAAGCTTCTGAGCAGAAGTCATAGCAAAGTAAGCATCTTTATACTGAAAAAGTCATTATGTCCTCTCCAATGGTTTTGCTTACCAAAATAAAAGCTAACAGTTATCTTCATTGGAGTGCTCAAGCACTTGCACCCCATGCAAAACAGCTCATTCTTCCCTAACAAACACATCCATATCTCAACCAGGCAAATGCTTAAGGTGCTTTCCAAACAACTATGTTGTTTGGAAATTTGAGATCTTCACTGACCAAATTTGAGATCTTCACTGACCTCAGTTGTATGTGCATCATACTCTTTCTTTTTTGCTCAGTGAAATCTATATTTCAATGTCTTTTTCCAATAAAATTGGGCCTTGTCCTGCAGCGCATCTACATTTTAATCATATTTTTGTGTGTCATCTAAAAGATTATAATCTTGACCAAAATCTGAGGAAAATATAATGACTTTAAACATCTAAGAAACAGTTCATTCTGCTATCACAGTAGTCATCAGGTTCTACTTGTGTGGTTTCTGTACAAGCAGCAAGGAGGTTCAGAAATCAACTCTTGTTTCAAGAACAACTGTCGAATGTCCAGTTTAGCAAAGCTATTATAGGATGAAACAACCAGCTATAGCACTGCAGAAGAATCAGAGTAACCCTTCATTGAGAGTTTATATATTTTAAACTTGAAGTTGTCTGAGCCTGTGATGTCTGTGGCAGCCAATACAGTACAAATTTAGTCCAGACTTTTAGCTAGATGAGTTCCAGAGGGGTGAGTGGTGCCTCAGTGGGAAAAACAATTTTTAAACCAATATTTTAATAGAAGAGATTATACAGGTTCTTCAGGCTGCCAGCAAGACTGATAATACTAAATTCCATAATATTAAAGTCTATTTTTAATGGAATTTAGATGCCTTCATATTTTTGAAGTCCTGAACTACAGTGTTAATTAATAAAATCAGTACAAACAGCCAGTTGCCTGGAAAGTCTATTTGTTCAGGTTTTATGAAAGATGAGTGCTGTGATTTAACTTCAGATGGCAAGTAAGTAGCAGACAGCTGCTTGCTCCCCCTACCTCCCAGTAGGATGGAGAGGAGAATTAGGAGAAAAAAGGTAAGGAAAAGCTCAAAGCTCATGGGTTGATGTAAGAACAGTTTAATAATTTAAAGAAAGTAAACTACTACTACTACTGCTGCTTCTACTAATTTTACAGGAGAAAAAAAAAAAAGAGAAAAATAAAGTTTAGGACACACAAGTGTCACACACAAAATAGAATTGCTCAAAACTTGCTGGCCAATGCTCAGCCTGTTCCTGAGCAGCAAACAGTCCCTTCCAGCCAACTCCCCAGTTTATGTATGGGGCATGATAGTCTGGGGTAAGGAATATCCCTTTGGCCAGTTTGGGTCAGCTGTTCTGGCTGTCCTCCCTCCCAGCTTCTTGTGGACCTGCTTCACTGGCACAGCCTGAGACACTGAAAGGCCCTTGATTTAGGGTAAGCACTACTTAGCAACTACCAAAACATCAGTGTGTTATCAACATTATTTTCAAAATAAACCCAAAACACAGCACTGTACCAACTACTAGGAATAAAATTAACTCTATCCCAGCAAAGCTAGGACACTCAGTTACTTCTTGTGGTTTGACTTTGTGTTAGGTCTTCAGCAAACTATGTGAAGCTTTATTGATTATATTGCTAGCAGGATGATAAAGCCTAAGCACATGAGAAACTGAAAATGTTTGCAGAATGCAGGTTAATAGAATTTTATAAAGTTAACTGTGGAAACTTTATTAAAAGTCAATATGTGGATGTTGTCCTTCTTTAACAAAGTAGTTAAGGCTGTCTCTTGATGACATGCCCAGTGCCATGTGGATTGAAAAAAACCCTGCTTTGACTTGTAAATTCCTCTGAGAAGAAGCTTTTCCTCTTCTGTTGTTTGTACCCCACAACCTGTGGCAGGATTCAGCTGGGTGGCTGGGGGGCGGTTGTGGAAACACCGCAGTTTACAGAATCCAGAGAATAGGATTTCTTCAGAGCTTCCCTCTTATCAGCTACTGAGCCTGCAGAATAATTAGCTAGAAAGCAGCAAATGGCCATTTGTCCAGATCTCCACTGAGAGACAGAAAATCTCAGAATCTCTGCAGAGATTAGTGAAAGTGATTCTTAAAAGGACTAAAGTAGAGCTGAAGCTCCTGTTATGCTATTTCACATGGCAAATGCCTCTGAAAACCTAGGGAATTACAGAAAGGCAAGAAAGAAAAGGAAATTGGAAATAGTATTTCCTATCACACTTCGGTTTCATCATGTACTCTTTCTTGCTTAGATGGTGTGCAGTGTTGGAGTCAAGAAATAGAAGAATAATCATAACGAACTTCTCTATGGAGTCATGAAGAGCTTGAGACTAAAAAGAAAGCTTAGCTGTAAAAACTGCAGTGAGACCCAGATGTGGTGGCACCAATATGACATTATATTGGGTCCTAGAAAGGTGTGTGATTGTACAGTATTACCAGAGACCATTTCTGACTGTCACTTCAACGATTCCAAGAGTCAAGAATGTTTAACATGTTTACATGTTAACATGGAACACATCCAATGAGAAACTTTTAATTAGTCAAAGGTGTTAGCATGCCTTTTTTTTTTTCTCAACAGAAACTTAGAACAATAGCTTATTCTGTATATGAAAGTTAATTTTACTTTCATTCAGTGCACATTGGATGTTAACATTTCTTCAGCACTTTCCATGCAGCTTTATGGAGCCAGGAAATTTATGACTGGGGAAACAGAAGCTTCTGTAATTGCTTCTTAGGCATGTATGATAAGTCCTGCTTAATTTCCTGCTGGGTGTTGCTACTTAACAGTTTAGTTTATTGTACTTATGGAGTCTTTATTTCTGAACTCATGGGCTGCCATGTGAAAATGGAGCAATATTTTAGGGAGTCCCTTTGAGGCGTGGTGCATGACTCCATCGTATAATGCATGTTATTCTGCTGCAATGATGCTGGCACACTCGCTTGTGTTCAACCATTTAAGCGAACCTGATGTAGGAGATCACCCTTCTCACTGCCCCTCACAGTTTGCATTTTTGACAGTCAGAATTGCATTGGAGAGAAGACCTGGGAAACTGCTGGCCCATGGGGCTGTACAGCTTCTTTCTGAAGCTGGTGGACTTTGGAAGGTATTCCCAAGGTGCATCCAAGGAAGCACCCAGTGTACCTGCTGATGCTGGGATGCAAACTGGGGCAGTTCTCTTTTTAGTGTCCCAGTTGTAGCTAGGGTGACTGCAGGGCAATAGAATAGAAGTGTGACCAATGTCATATTGTTTTAGGGCTGTTTGTGGGAGAGATAGAGCAGCTGTTTTCTGTCTCCCTCTGTCCTCTTAAAGGAAGAAGCAGAAATAGCAAACAGAAGGAAGAAGTCAAGGCCAGCTGTGAGGGCGCACTCAATAAAACTTGAATAGATGAAATGAGAGCAGAATGTAGGTGTGAAGGAAATAAAAGCAGAAGAGAGTAACTGTTTGTTGATTTATACTTGGGGTTAGTGCTGTTAGTAAATTAAGAACCAAATGTGCAGAGTAGGCTTCTACATTTTCTTAAGTAGCCACTCGCTCGCTTGTCCCCTGGTTGTATGTTTAACCTTTGTATGAAAAGCTTATCAGCATACATTGCCAACTGCTTTAAAGTTCCAAGGTACTACAAAACCTGTTCTCCATATTGTGGAAAGTCCTTGAAGACCAGCAAAATCAGAAACTTGCTGCTCAGATGATTACAGTAAAAAAAACTTGTCTACAGGGTCCAACCCTTATTCTGACCCGGGTTATCAAGGCTCATTTGGCAGTGTTTGGCTGTAGCAGAATGAGGTATATAAGGACAGCACTACAGTGCTTTAGCAACCAGCATCTCTGGGCTGGTGTACGGACCATGTTGAAATGTTCCCTTGTTGATCATTCAAATCACTGTAATATAAATATTTTACTGGGGAGTCTTACTGTAGTATTACTATTCAGGTGTAGGAAACCATATATTTGTGTGTTGGACATTGTTTAGACAAATACTTTCCACTGAGAATAAATATTTCACTTTATTTCTGGGGATCTGTCTCTTCTGTTTGGCTGTTTACATGGTTAAGGATTGCTCTTCATCATGTAATTGTGTTGAGTATTTTTAGAAAACCTGGTTCGTTAGCGTGATGCTGTGAGCCTTTGCAAGTGCTTGTGCCCATATTCCAAGTTTGAGAGGGGTTGGTCCCTGGGTCAGAGCCCTTAGGCTTCATCCTTCTGCACCTCTTGGTGCTTTACGTCAGCAGCTGGAAAGCAAACAGCAAATCTGAGTGGAGATGATGACAGCTGCTCACCGCAGCCACTCTGCACGGCTGGACCACCAGCTGGGCACCTCAGCTGCAAGGACAGGTGAGGTGTTGTGTCTGGGGATGGCAGCTCTGATGGGCCGTCCCTGGCAGTGCAGCACCCCAGTGGGTGGGCTTCCCTGGCCAGTGTGGGCTAGGGGCTGCTCTGGACAAAAATGAGGTCTTGAGTTGAGGTTAACCTCTAATTGAAAGGGCTGAGTTGAACTGAGCCCTTCATGGAAGCTGTGATGTAAAACAAATCCCCCTGTAAAACAAAGCAAAGAGTGTTGCTCACATAAATAGGGCTTGGAGCCATCAGGAAAAAAGTGTTTTCTTAATGGGGCTGGACTTGAAATGCTTTGGTGGGCTCTCCTGCATCAGTGTGTTAGAACACAGTCCTAAACCTGGGTCAAATACAATTGGAATTTGCATGGTTTGAGTTTGCTTCCAAAAGGAAAGTCTATCTCAAAATTCTCTCCAAGTTCTGCCAGATATACAAGTCTAAATCAGTAACCATACAAGATGCCAGAAAGTGCTGTACCTTACACCTTTTGCATAAACAATGTGCAGCACATCTGTCAATGCTTACTCTTAACAAAGAACAAAATAACTACGAACAATTCCGTAACACTCACAAAGGGTGAAAAAGTATCCTTTACATCTCTGGAAGGAGGAGAACTCTGAATTTTGAAGGTTAGACTTGATTTCCAAAGTCATAAACATCCTCCTTTTGTTTCATTTCAGCTCTTGCATTTTTTCCTGATATCGAGTTCTTTAACATATACATACATGAATGCATATATACTGTGTTTACTGCTGAATTTAATCATACTACATTTCTTTAGGGGTTTGTTTAAAGCAATCAAGAAACTGGATTTCAGGGATATTATAGTCATCATCTAGACTAAAACCAGGAAGAGTTTCAATAGCATCAGTGAAAGGTGTAGTAAATTAAAAATATTTCATGGAAAAACTTTAGTCCTATTTTTACGTGTCTAGAAATAGGGAGAATAAAACACAATATCTATCAAATGGTTAAGAGAATGATTTTTATCTGTCATCAGATATCATTGAATGCAGATTTTAAAACTGTAAGGAAGTTAAACACAGTTTTCACACTGAAGTAGTGTAAAACACTCGAAAGCATGCACTCCAGCCAGTGGCTGTCAAAAGCTTTACCAAGCTTCTGGGGTGTAGAACAGTGAATGGATGTAGTTCCTGAAGGAAATCAAGAGTAATGTAGTTCAGAGTACATTAATTAGTCATTGATACCTGTAAAACTGTATATTTAAGTGTATACTCCTGCATTTTAAAAGAAGATAGCCGGCCCCCAGTACAGAGGACACAGTGATAAGAACTGATAGCATATTAAGTTCTTTTGTTCATATACCCCCTTACCTACTGTCACTATGGTCAAAGACTAAATAGCAAATTGTTTTTCATGGTGGCGCACAAATTCTTCTTGGCACAAAAATTTAGAATGTTGAAATGCAAAAGGATAACTTTTAACTCATCCTTTAGAGCCAGCAGACTTTGACCTCATCATGGGATTGTGTCCATGTGGTTTGTTGGTGATGCCATGGTTGGCTACATAGCAGGCTCCAGGAAATTCCTGCTTTTTCTAGACCCCCACAAATTTGTCTGCAAACAATGTAATGTTTCATAAGGGAACTGGTGTTCTTACCTTCACTGTAGACATGACGAAAGACTCAAATTACACCCAGAATAGGTCCCATTGTAGAGTCTAGCAAATTACCATCATTCTTTAAAATGCAGTCCTTAATTTAGGTGCCAAACTGGATTTTAATCCTAAAAAATCTTACATACACCTGGAGGGTGTGGTGATATAGCGGTAATTAAACACATCTGCAGTGTGAAACTTGTGGAATTGAAAAGACTGGTGATAGTCCTATAAGCACCATCCCTGGAAGATGTGGATAAAAAAAATGCATGTAGATATGGCACTTGATATGTTTGGTGGTAAAAATGCTGGTGGTGCTGATGGTTAGTTAGTGGTCTTTTCTAACCTTATTGATTCTATGAATCTGTGATTCTGTAATATCCCAGACAAACATGGCAAGAATAAAAAATAATTGGAGCTGATGCTGTTGTGCTGGCAACAGTTCCAGCTTCGTAAAAGTTATTGGTCTCCCAGTTCTCATTATTTCAGAGAGGAATATTTACATAGTTTTCCTTATTCTTGACTATCTGATGTTTTATGTTTGACTAAGAATAAAGTACAAGACTGGCAGAAACACTAATAATCAGTGCTGTGTGAAGGGGACAAGAGATGCCTTTATCAGATTGTGCTCTGTTTCTCTCTGTTTATATAAACACACATGCACATTTTCATCTTGAGGGGCCTCATTCATTACAGCAGGAACTTTTTGTGATTATTAAGTTTTAGTACTGCACAGCAACCTGTGCAATTTCAGGAGTCAGGCTGATTGAATTACACAATTAGACAACGTTGCTAAGTGGAGAAGAGGACATTTCAGCACCATTTTTTCAATAATAAAATTCCCTTAAATTGTCCAAGGTTTAGAAAGTTGTAAGTATGAATGAGGAAGGAAAATGTGCTCTAGTGGTCAATAGAATAGAAGCTCAACTTCTTTGGCTCCAAGTAGGGGGCTTCCAAAAATATGCACAGACCAGGCAAGATTAGTGGGGATGTAATACTTTGAGATCTAACAGGGGGAAAAAAAAACAAACAAAAAAAAGCCAGAGGTCTTATTATCAAAATGGAAATTATGTTAGTATTGTTTACCACAGTACATGGATTGGTCACACAGTAAGTGATTGTTTTCTGCAGAATGGAGATAGTGAGCAAGAGTGATTTGTTGAACTTGCACTTCTTGGTCAGATGCTTAGGAAATTCACAGGAGGAGAAGGGAAGGTCAGCAGATGGACATGCGTATTCACAGTCCATGACTTGGACTTGCTTTTCTGAAGTCCCTGAGGCTGCTACTCATGCAGGTTTTGCCTCATCAAGATTTTAGGGGAGGGAATAAATAATTTTTAGCCAGTGCACTGAATTAAGTAAATTTTTCAATTTCCAGTAGTACTTGTAAGTGCCAATAAAAATTTTTATGCAGCTTTTAAATGAAAACTTCTGGGAATTGGCAGAGAGATCAGATTTGCCTTGCTGACATATAGATGTTGAGCCATGGTTCTGCTCAACCATGGCTCAACATCTGTAATGATGTAGATGGAGCAGTTCTATAGCCATGCTGAATTGGACCCCTCTTCTGCTACTGTACTCTCATCAGATCACAATTTTATGAAGGCTTCTAACCAAAATAAATTTCAGCTCATTAAACTGCATTGTCTTGGGAGTGAAATACCACCTGTTCATTACAATCCTGTTCTCTCAACAGCCTTTCCACAACTTAGATTACACAACACTTATGACACATGAATTTTGAGATTGTTTTTATGACTTTTCATATCCCCACTCAAACATTGTCAGAATTGTCTCATCTATATGATAAAAAGGAAAATCCTGAGTAAGGAAGTTCACAGAATCCATATCCACATAAAACAAAGGCTGGAATGCTGATAGAGTTCCATGAACATCTGGAAAAAGTCAAAGATGGGTTTCTATATCTATTCTATGTCTTTCTGGATAACAATAAAAAATGGCATTGCATTTCCCTTCATAGTTCACAGTTCCTGTTTTTTTGGAGTTTTTTAGCTATAGTAAAGAGTAAAAGGTTCTATAACAGCAGCTGCAGGAATTGTCAATAAATATTGCATTTTATTGGTGGCTGATGTATTAAGTCAGAAGGCAAAAATCATCTTCTATGCTTTGCTATGTAATTTTCTCAGAGAAAAGTAGAAAATTTTACATTTTAGGTAGTGGCAGCCCTTGATGTCAAAGATTTCTCAAAACTTGTATGAGATATCAGGATATTTTTATTTTGTAAATACAGTGCTGTGTGCCAGCAATGTAAAATCACTTTTTTTTTTTTTTTGCAATAGTTAAATTTTGTTGTACAGTAATATATGTATTGTAAACTCTGTTAAATGTTTATACTTTACTAGGCTGTTAATGTATGTAAAGAATATTTAATTGTAAATAAACATTTCATTAGCAGGGATTGATGTGTCCTGGAAGCCATGAAGGTGATGCTGTGTGTATCATTGCTGGTGCTACAGCACCACATTGCAATGATGTACCACCAGTGCTGGGCTTGCGAGAGAGAACTGCTTACAGGGTAGCTCAGTGTTTCCCAAATGCATTAAATTTTTCCTTTTTCCCCCCCTCTCTAAATCTTTGCATATGTAACAGCAGTTCTGTTTTACATGAGCAGGTAGAAGGTGCATTGTTAGGCTCTTCTGTGGAGAGGGATGCAAGGCTTAGCTGGATGTCTGCCCATGAGCTAATGCAAGAAGAATTCAGCAAAAGCAATCACAAAACCTTGCTTTCTGTCCTCACTTGAGAAAAGGTGTAAGATCTAGTTCTGAGAATAAAGAAAGGTTAAATGTGTGGCTTATATGGCATTATGCTTGGTCTCCTAGGATTTTTCAATAGGATTTTGGTATTTAAAATAAAATAAAAATCTACCAGATTATGGAAAACGGAATAAATATTTCTCACTTGGTCCACTTCCCTCTCTGTCTTCTGCATGTCACACAGTGACTGCATTTATTTAAAACTTTCACTGTCGTGTTCCCTTTTCTGAGTTAGGATCATTGCCAGAGTGATCTCATGTTTATAGAGGGTTTTTTTTGGTTTATGTTACTGTTTGTGGTACAAATAGCTACTTTCACCTTGGAGTTGTACCTTTTTTGGCTGTGTTTGATTCTGAGGTAGTATCCTCTATATTTGGGTCAATGATCCCAAAATTTGGCTGCTGTAATTTTCCATTAATATTAATAAAACCACCCATCCCCCTAGCATATGGGATGCAGAAGACACTGCTCAGCAAGCTGTTATAAATTTCAAAAACGTTTATGAGCTGAAAAAATTGTGTTTGGAGAGGAGAATGTAGCCTTTGCAATTTCCAAATGCTGATGCTAAATCCATTCAGATGTAAATCAAACCCATCAGGAGCATGCTGCTCTTTAGATACTTTATCCTAACATGTGCTTGCTCATTATTCCTTCCTCAGCTGGAGGTTCTATATGAAAGCTGTTTAAATGAAATAAATAATGTATTACTATGAAGAAGATTAGTGTATTTTGGAACACAGAAATGGGAAAAAAGTTAGGTAATATTTCAGCATAAATAACAATGTGATAAGATGTTGGTTTTTTGGTTTTTTTTTTTTTTTGGGGGGGGGGGGGGGAGGTGTTGAAATTCTTAGTCGATGTGGATAGTTAGGTTATAATCTCTCTGGATATTTCCCAGTGTTTGGTTAGGCTTTGAATGATCTCTCTAACTGGAAATCTTGTGCTTCTTTGTGTAGAGTAGGGTCAAATAATCTTGGCTTTGAAATTAACAGTGTTCACATATGTGAACATATGTTCACCTACCTTTCACCTGGAGATTTGTTTTTATTGATGTAACAGCATCCCACCTGATGCCTCTTTTTTAAACTTCATTACATTTGTTGCACACTGAAAGTACCTTATGTTAGAAGAATTTTTGTGATTCCATCTGTCCTTTGTTTAGGGAGACCTCTGTGACTGGTCTGTCTCTGCTGTTGCTCTGTCTTGGGAATTTAATGTTGCTTTTCTGTGAAATCATTGGCATCAAGTCAAGATATATCCATTTGTAATTCTGGTTCTTGGAGTTTGTGACAGTTCAACTTCCTTGCTATCAGGCCTTTGTTGATATCTACAGTATCTGTATAGAAGTTCTAAAACTGTAGCCTCTGTGGAATGCTGAAGATGAGTTGGAAATCTCGCATCAAATAATTTGCTAAAATCATTATTAGAAGATTTCTTTTAACAGAGTGATAGTTAAACTCTGCTCAAATGCCAAAGTCTAATATCTTACAAAAATGACATAAAGGAGGAACAGGATCACCTCCTATGTTGTTATCGCAGCTCATGAGAAGTTAGACTGGATTTTGTCAGCAAATGTCATCGTAGCTGTGCAGATACATCCCAGTGATAGAAGAACATGTTCAATTTAAGATCAATGTGCTTTGACCAATGTGCATTCTTGGTGCATGAGAAATTGAGCAGTTGCTGGGATAAAACGAAGATTTTTCAAGTTTTCTTGCATAGACAGCTTTTTCATATTGTGGCTCAGCAACAACCTACCCTGAGCATACCTTGCCTGCCAGCCCACGATAGGAAACTTTTCTGCATATGAGTGCTTATTTCTTACCAAGACAAATTTATTGAGATGGCAATCTACTTTCTAACCTGTTTTCTTACTTTGATGTTTCTATTGGGTCCTGCAGGAGCAGATTTCATAGAGCTATCTTGGGGGCCTTCTTGGAGATTCCCTCTTCAATTTATCATGTCCTGATTCTCTGTCTTTCTCAGGGATTGTTTTCTAGTAGAAAGTACAGTATTTCACCAGTGCAAAAGTCTAATAGGAAGTAAGACTCCAAAAGACATATGATGATACATTAAAAAATCAAGCAGTAGTGTACCAATTATGTAAACATTTAATGACTTGAATAAACATTATAAAATTTTATTTGAAATATGTGTCTATCTGCAGATGTTCTCAGCTGTGGAAATGCTTCTGATGTAGATTCTGCTTGTTCCTAAACAGGAGCTTCCTCTTTCACCAGGGTCACTTTCCAGCTCCTCAGTAAAGGTAGTGAATTGGCCTTTCTCAGCTTATTTGTTTTTTATTGGGTCCAAACCTTGACAGAGGATTGTTTTTCACATCCGTGTTCATTCACTGTAGGCAGTGCAGTGACAGATGTAAGATGTACAGAGTCCATCAGGATCCATTTCCTTTTCTATACGTAAAATCATTTCTTTTTGTGTAATCATGTACCATTATCACTGCTTGTCATTTAATGCAATTTTCTAAACTGCTTTATTTGTGTGCCAAACATAAGGCAACCTCCATGGAGGTGGCATTCAATAACTGTCTATGTTCAATTAGACCAACATATCTTCACATGCTGTATTTGGGTTTCTTCTGAACTGCATTTCCTCTTACAGTGACAAATGTGTGCTGTGTACACCTCCCTCATCCTTTGGCTTGTTACAGTAATGGGATATCTTATTTTATTCCCTTTGTTTGCATTTCTACCTATGATTCCTGGTTCCTGCTTCCTGAGAGCAGCAGGAGGCCTCCCAACATGAGCACTTCTCTCAGAAATTCAAATGCTATTGCTAGCTTGTTTGTCACATAAACATCTGACCTGAGTATTGTTGTGGTCCCTTTCTGTTGAAACTGAAAGAATCTATTGAAAATGAAGTAAATAAAATGATGTTTAGTCTCATAAACTTATAGTCCTGATACCACTGCTTAGCAAATCCATTCTTCTCCCAGTGGCTCACTCCAAAGGCTCTCAGGACATTTCTAGTGTTCTAGGTGTACACAGAGATTCTAAATGTCAGGTTTCAAGGCATTTGGAAACAGCAGTGAAAAAATTTCTTCAGTGACTTCTAGTACTAATGGGGAAAATAGCATGGAGAGAGGGAGAGATGAATGCAGTGAATCAAGAAGTCATTGTTTGTTTATTTTCTTACTTTGAACAAGATTTGAGCTCCTGGAGGATCTTCTCCAAAACACAGCCATCATCCACAGCAATAGTGTTAGGCCAGCTTCAAAGAGGAAAGAATGAGAGAAAACATTTGAGAAATGTGTGCATTTGTTGGGCCTGATACAAGAGGAAATTCACAGTGTCTCTGTCCCTTATGGGCTACCTAAAGAGAAACTTCCTTCCATCTGAGGAAAGAGGAGAAGCTGCAGTAGCATGTTACTGAGCGTCATGATTCAGTGTTGTGCCTCAGGTCAGTATAGCCTAGAGCCTCCTCTTCTTTTAGCCCTTCATAAAATACTGAATTTTAGCATTTCCTCCAGCTTTTGTATCCTGTCTGGATTGCATTTTTCAAGGTAATCACTGTGTACTTCTGTGTTTTTACACAACACTCAGCTCAGCTGGATCCCACCATTTCCTGGCCCTTAGACAGTGCTGGTGCCAGCAAATCCCCCAGGAAAGATATTTTCCTTGAATTTAGAAAGAAAGTTGAGAGAATTGAATTCTTGGCATAGGAATGCACAAAATGTGAGATATCTTAAGAGCAATGGTTTAGATCTCTGATGAGCTTGTTCATAAATCAAAGTGCGGAATTTGTTTCTTGGCTTCCCCCTGACATGTGAGACTGCAACACATTAAAGTGACTCTTTATTTTCCTTTTTATACTTTTAATTTTTCATTGTCTCCTGTGAAATTCAGTATTTGTATTGGTTTAATGCATACTTTTCAGCATACAATGAAATAGGAAGTTACATGCAGCTCTCAAAGCTAAGAGATAATTTTGCTCACAGCTCCCACATCACTCCATGGAAACTGCTAAGAGCAGCTGTGCAGGAGATGAAGCCCTGAATTATTTAACAGGGTTTTGAAAAAACCTAATTTCCAATGTCAGCCTGTCTCTGCTTTACTCTCAAAAGAGAGCCAGTAGAAGGTCGGGCTGTCTAACATCTTTCAGGGTCCATAGTTCATGTGCAAAAACCTATCAACACAAAGTCACTTGTTTGTGCCAGGTTTTTCTGTATGGAGTATGGGCTATTACTTTGGACACAGTGTATGTATTTATTTCTTCACTGTGGTGTAGAAAAGAAGCCATTAGTTATCCCTGGTCAAGGTTTGACCCCCTCAGAGGAATCACTTGGGCTGGCTTGTTGCATTTGTTCTTAACTGGCAGCTCCCACCCTTGCCCTTTGACTTTTGGTTTCTGCAGGCTGGCTGCTGCACCCAGACAAGTCCTGCTGGATACTCTGCTTTTGGGACTGGTGCCATGATGCAGAGAAGCTGGATTCAGTAGGGTCACATTGGGACTTAAGATACAATTTGTCCCACTGTTTTTGGCATGACTCACATTAAGTAGATAATTAGAACCTCATGCCAAACTTTTGCTTTTCACATGCTGAAATGGAGTAGTAATTTGTTTTATATGTATTAACTGTAATTGCTTACTAGGTTTGACAAATGTATTACTAATTCAACAATTGCTGCGTTATGAGGCACTAATGGGGAAAAAAAAATCTACCCAAAGTTTACAATCTCTCTCGTGAACTACTTAATTCTGTACATAATTTTGACTGAAGCAGTATTTATTTAAAGCTGGAAATTGCTTTAAAATCTCAAGGAATGTGAAACTAATGCCGGATGAGAAAATAAGTCAGATTAATAACCTGTAAGGTTGTTTCTTCTCCTTTTCTTTTTGAGCAATTTTAAGAGGCTTGTTTGTTTTCTGTTTGGGTTTTTTACCCTTACACTAGAGTGTCACCAGTTTTTACCACTTGAGAGAGGGCTAAAGTACTTAAGCAGTTTGAATACAGTTTTTCTTCTACAAATGCAATGAATTCTTGGTGGGGCTGACCTAGTTCATGGACTTTGATATGGTGATCTTTGTTCTTGGAAAGAGGTGGAGAAGTAGGCTGTATAAAACAAATATCTCCTCTGTCTCTCTATCTGCACATCCAGCCTCAGTGGTGTGAGGGATTTCCTTTGACATTTGCGGACTTGTGGACTCTTGGGATTTCATGTGTTTTTCCTCTGAAAAGCTGGCCTTGCTTTCCTCAGAAGTGTTGACTTTTCAGAGTTCTTGACATGATTAGTTCTTCAATTCAGAGTCATGAAGAGTCCAGATTTGCCCTCCTGCTATAGAGGTGAAATGTTAGGGTGGGCTGAGGAGCGCAGGAAGAGGAAAAGAGGGAGTGCAGTTCACTCTTCAGTGGATTGAAGATGTGGCCACTAACACGTAATTATGTTCCTGTAAAGCACAGGTAACAGTAGCTGTAAAGCCTTACTAGTCATGTGGCACATTCAAATTCTAGAAGATAGAATGTGAATTTGATTAAATGTTAAATCGTGAATAGGTTTTCCCCCTTGTAAAAATCCCAAATGTTTGGATGCTAAAATTGGTTGTGGTAGGTTGGGCAGTGACATTTGCTACCTGCTTGAGCTGTCTTTTCTAGTGTACACAGTTGATAGTAAAAATAAAATTTAACAGAATTTGACAGCACTCAGAGAATGTTTCACAGAGACCTCCAAAATCTGTTAAGTAGTATTTGCTTTTGCTCACAACTCTTCTAGCCTGACCAGTATCTTGGAAGCTTTGCTATATTTGATATTTGCCAAGCCACCCACTGACCCTATTTTTGTTTGTTGCTCTTTTGTTAAGAATGAATAACATTACTATCAAATTGATGCTCAAGAAACCAAAACATATGCAGGTTTTGGAAAGTTGGTCCTTGTGAGGTTACAGATGTCTGAATCTTCTGAAAAGATTACATGTCCCAGAACTAGTTTGTTTCTTTACTTTAAATTTTTCAAGTGTTTGTCCTTCTGATACAATTTTAATCACCAATGCTCCACTGATGTGCCAGTGGGTGTCTATCTAGGTATGGATAGATGTGCCTAATGTTGGAGCTTTTCAGGTTTTCTCTGAGATGGCCTGAGGTGTGAGATCTTGACGGTATTTCAGTATCATCTTGCTTTGCAGCCTGATTTCAGAGACCAGAGGTTAAAAGGAAAACATATGTGAGCACCAACAATTGCAGTATTCTTGTGAGTGAAGTGAGTCCCTCTTGCATCTCTGTGTGCTTTGTTAATAATTTCTTTTTCTTGGGAGCTCTCTTCCCCCATAAGCAAAACCAATTAGGCATAATTTTGTCCTTCTGTCCTATGCAGATATGGTGATGACATCAAAAGTGTAAAAAATTGAGGAAATCTATCCTGAAAATATAGTTCTTAAAGCTGGATGAAATATTACTGAGACTCCTGTGGAAGTCTTACTGCTTTACATCCACTGGCTGTACAAAACAAATGCACTGAAGTGTTGACATATGATTTATTATTACTAGTAGAATTTATTTATTTATTATTAGTAGAAGTATTACTAATATTAGTAGTATTAGTATTATTATTATTTCCACCACTAATTTCCTTCCCAAATTAGTAATTAGATAGGGTGGTATGAAGGTTTTAGACTGTGAATTCTTTTTTCTCGTGCAAAGTGTCTTCAAAGAAATCACTGCAGATAAAAAGTGGATGACTGAAGCTTAGATTCATTGAGATCTAAATTAAGTTTAGATTTAATGCAAACGTTTACATTTGCATCTCTTTTCAATAGAAGTCAACATTTTTATGTATGACTTGTTCTTTGTCAGAAATCTCTCTTTTATACTTTCCAGCCCATTTTCCTATCAAACATACTTTTTTCTCTCCTTTGTGTCTTTGCTTTCATTTCAGAATGTAACAAGTTCATTGTCCCCCAATGCTGTGAATAGCTCACGTTTGCAACTGCATTAAAAATACTCAATGCATCTCAGCTGGGAAAGACAAGAAATTTTAATAGCCTTTATACTTTGTGGAAAATGTTGCCAAGATGCCCAGATTTGTATATTCAGGGTATTAGTTTTGTAAAATTGCTGCAGAGGAAAGTTTGGTGTGAGACAGTTTTAGGAAGTGGGCCAATATCCTTTAGACAAGTTCTCTTGAGCTGTAGCATTTTTGTTGTGTATTATTTTGAGCAGAACAAGAATGTTTTCAATAAGTTTTTTAATACACACTTGGAGGTGCTTTATAAACTGCTTATTCTCTAATTCTGCACCTGTGTTCCATCACTTGACATACTAATCCCACTGTGGGACCTTCCAGTTCTTCAGACGTGCTTGGATTGGGAAAAATTGCCAACTGGCAGCAGCTTTGAAGTGTTGCTGTTGTTGGCCATGCATCTTTGAAAAGAAGCAAACAATAAAGTGTTTGTCCTTCTTCTGTTAGGCCTGATGTAATATCACTTCTAATGAAGCAGAACGTGAATAAATAAAGTATGTGATTTAAGAATGCATTTGAGAGTCACACGTCTAAACAGCCCATGATTTCTGTAAATGCAAATCCCTACTGAGTAGAAAATTATTACTGCTCATCATTCTCTTCAGTATTCACTCAAAAGGTATGACTCTCTTAATACCCTAATGAAGCACTCAAATTAAACACATTCCAGTGAGGACAAAATAACCATACTTGAAGTAAGTGTGAGAATACTCTTATCATCTAATAGCACGTGAGAATGGCAAAGGTTTCAGTGCTTTTATTGGGTTTTTTTGGCTAAAACTTAGCCAAGAAAACTAAATGGGGAGAAATTACTCTTAATACTCCTAATTAAGCCTGTAACTGAAGAAAGATCAAACTATTTGTAAACTGTTTAAAGCACACAGAAAAAAAGCATGGAGTGCTTTTAAAAATGGAAATTATTAGGCAACCCAGGGATTTCTTTAATTTGTTGATAGTGCTCATGCTATTTGTGGCATACTAATTAAGTGCTGGGAAATGATCTCCTAGTACACTGAATGTAATCCTGCAGTCTGTTATAGATGAATCTAAAAGCAATAACGCAGGGCTGGGTCCCTATGAAACCTGTCTGGGTACTTCTAGTACAGGCTTCACCTGTTCCACAGGTCATGATCAAAGCACAGATCAGTAATACACCCCTGTGGCTCTTGTCCCCAGCCAGTGGCACTGAAATCCAGCAGATGTTCCAGGTGTCCAGGGGAGCAGATTGCAGGTGGCAAAGTGACTTGTGTCTCTCCTGGCTTGGGAGGGTGCTGAAAGCTGTGTGCTTGTGAGTTGGAAAAGAGAGGGGTGGGAGGGTGGGAAGTCTCTCTGGTGTTGGTGTGTCTCACCAGTTTGAGTTGCCCAAACTCCACCTCACCACCCCCTTGTCTGTATGGACTCCTCTCCAGTGAGTGGCAGCAATGTTTTCAAAACACCGAGGTCTAGAGGCAAGGAATTGGGCTGAGCCTGTGACTGGCACCTCATTGCCTTCTGTTTTCCCTGGTTCTTTTGTCAGTTTTGCCTTCTCTGAACACCCTTATAGCTACACAGTCAGCTCTGTCTTGAATGAGAGGAATGGGAGCTGGAGAGCAGATCATTGTTCTTTCTGATCTCACAGACTAGAGCTTTGTGAAAATTTGAAATTGCAGAATTTTTAGCTTTGCAAAGAGAAAGAAAATTAAAACAAAAGAAACCCTTTGTTCAGTGCTTACATGTTTATACTTTTCAGCTGAACTAGATAAAGCATCTTCATATTTTCTAGGGAGGAAAAATAACATCTGTAGCTATCGTTGCCCTATCCTGGTTGTTTGAGTCTGTGTGCCTGCTCCACACTACTGCCCAGAGGAGCACATCCTTCTGCATCCAGATTTCTTCTCTGAAGGGATCTCTGGGAGTGAGCCAACTTCCATGCCCTGAATGTCTGGCTGCTGGATGCAGTCACTGCTGCCTTCTCTTAATGGCATGCAGACAGAGGGAGGGTTTGAAAGTGCTGCTTTCTGCTTCTGTGGAAAGTGGTGTGCTAAGTTTGTACACATCTCAAGCCTTTTTTCTGAAATTTATTCTGGATATTGTCCTTCCCAGAGCACTTGTGTAATTCTAGTCGCTGAAAAAAAATTTTGGGTGGGTTTTATTCTGTTTTTTTTTGTTTTTTGAAAGCTGAGAATGTGGGCAGAACCTTATGCCTAACAACATCAAATTGCTGTCTTCATTATACTGTGCAAAAATTTCCTTAATCTCTGAGGGCAATAATGTGAATGAAATGGTTCTTTAGTAACTTTAGGAAAAAAATAAAAAGTTAAAAAAACCAGAAAGGAATTTCAGAGAAAAAGCATGGTTTACCTGGTGTGCAGTAAGTGGAGTCAAAGATGCCACCACTGGAATGCTGGGGTTTGTTTTCATAATGTCCCTCCTGTTTCTTTCTGTGCAAGATTTCCTAGTTTCCTGTTCTTATTTATGACATCCATAATTTCTTGTATATGGATGTGCTACTGCAGACACACTTCTTGTTTATTTCCCCCTTCCTGTGTGTGTATGCTGAAAAATCCACGAAGAATCCTGTGCCCACTCGCCCTCCTTCAGATGAGACAAAAAGAGAAAATGAGACAATGAAAAGCAAATTCTTTGTGCTGGTACGCTGCACACATTCAATGCTGCAGGAAACTAGGTCGGTGTTATTACTCATAACAGTATATTATGTTACAATAAAAGTAAGCAGAGGGTAGCTCTAGAGGCTGGAAGGATGCCTGTCACACTCTGAAGTTAAAACCTTGCCTCTGAGATACTCCTTAGCAGACAGAGCAGTGTTGCTTGGGATAGGAGAGGAGAGAATTTTTCTGCCAAATGGAGAAAAACCTTATTTTCTTCAGGCTTATGAAAAATAAAACTTAATATAAGTTTTCTTTTACTTTGAAAACTAAAGCAAAGCCAGTCTGCCATATTTGAAAAAGGACTCATTAAATTACTATTTGTCCTGTTCAGAAGGTCTGGAGTGAACTTTGATCCTCTTAAACTCTGTGGCTCTCTGGATTAAGGTTGGCAATCCCCCATGCTGCAGCAGGAAAAGTAGCCTTCCTTTGAGCCTGCTCCCTGGAGCCTTGACAGTTTTCTGCTGTAGAGAAGAATAAGAGATATCTAAGAACCATCTGACTTGTTACCCTTTATTCCCTTAGTGTGATTCTGTGCTGGTAACCTGCAGTGTTCTGCTCTGCACATTGTTTCCTTTTCCTCATCCGTTTTTGAAGTGATCTACAGTGATGGGGAAAGGGGAATGGTTCTATTTCAAAAGGAAAAATGAAAGATGGCAGAACGAATTCAAATCTGAAATATCCTTGGAAATTTGGGTTAAAACCCACTAACCAACCATTACAGCAAACAAATAGATAAATAAAATATTAAACAAAAGCAAAAAAGCCCTTTCCATTAGCCAGCTGTCTTGGGTTTTATCTGGAATACATTCCCCAAGGATATTCTAGTGCTTTGGGTTTTGCTGTTTTGCTGCCTCATTGAGAAAATAAATTTGAAATTAAATGAGGTTAAAATAAGAGTGGTTTTAAGCCTGTGTGTGTTGCAGGGGAAGATTGCCTGTAAGTGTTTCTGATATATCTAAGCAGATAAAAGAAGTCATGATTTTTACAAAACTTAGGGAACCTGTCGTCCTTGTGAAAAAGCTGGTTAAAAAATATGTGAGGCAATTCTGCCAATTTAAATTTGTTTTATTACCTGTGTATAATTTTAAACAAATCTTTCATGGGAGAAAGAATGCAGTAAGTACTTTCCCACATTTTATTTCTCCAAGTCATCATTTTTTTTTCTCTTAACTTGCTGTTTAATTGTCAGGTCATCTTCATGTATGGAGACTGATTTTTTTTTTTTAATTGTTCCTCATTGGTATGTATTTCAGCAAACTATCAAAGCCCATTAACTCAGTGCAAGTCTTTCCAGTTATTTCCATAGACTTTGCATCAGGTTCAGAGACACAGGTTTTACCATCAAGCAAAGTGAGCTGGGATGTGCCCCTGCTTCCAGCAAGATGCTGGATCAATTATATCCCCGGTGCACTAAGGAGTTGCATGATGTTGTCTAACTTAAGTTACATGGTCAATTAAAAAAAAAATAATGCTCTCCCAGCCTCCCAGTTCTAAGTGCTAATCAAGATACTGAGGAAAAAAAAAAAAAGAAAGAATATGGATTAGACTTGTGAAGCAGCTGCTTTTAGGGTCCCCACTTCTCTGTGGGAGCTCTTCTGACACATATCTGGAGCCCCAGAGCTCCCAGGGAAGCCACAGGCTGGAAGAGGTGACTGTTCACATGCAGCTCCTAATCACTTTACCATAGCCTTTGTCTTCTTAATGTTCACCTTAAAGCAATGTGCATATGTGTGCAAACACACAAATGTAGTGTCAGTACTATTGCACTTTGCTCTATAGTCCTCCTCTGCTCATTTTATAAGTAAAAGTTCCCACTCATAACATCTCCTCAGAGGAGAATTAGCATTTTTGATGATGATTATTTTTCCGGTTAACATGGAATGAGTCAAGATTTCTTTTTATTGGAAAGCAATTTTTGTATCTCATGATAGTAATTTATTATTTTCCTCAGAGGAGAAAATACACAGTAAATCTTTCCCATGACATTATTGTGAAGGGATCAAATTTGTGCTCTTTATTCAGTGAAAAAAATCTGTTGAAAGCTGGTATGAGTGGAAGGCAAGTAAAGACTTGCAACATCTGATCTTTCTTCTTGATATGACTCTTTCTGGTATGTAGTCAGCAATCCCTTTCTTCATCTAGACAGAATCCTGGACCACTGGCCCTAAGCTTCTATTTTGCTAGTGGTTTGAGTCTCTTCAGCATGCCCAGAAAACTGTAGCAGCCCAGATTTTCCTTCTTTTCCTGGAAGAGTTGCTTTAAAAATTAAATAATCTGCTGTCTTGCCTTACACATTTAGCTCCCTGGGGTTTTTTAGGGAGTGTGACAGTGCTGAGCTCTGTTTGTACATCAGAGCAGTAGAAAGGCTCCTTCTCACTGCAGTGGATGGATACAGCCCAGAAAACAATCTTAAGGGCGAGCACCCCGACCTGCCCCTTCATCCCTCAGGGTGACTGTAACTGGGAAGCTCTCCTGGGAGCACTCCCAGACAGGCACAGGGAGGGGTGGAGTGAGCTGCATCTGTCTCAGCGAGCAGCACAGTGTGCTAGGGGTGAAGCATTTGGTGCAGAATCCTTGTGTGCCATGTTTTGATGTGTTTTGAGTGTGGATTAGCTCTGCTCTCATCATGCAGACAGAAAAAGAGCTGGTAGCTGAAACACAGCAGTCGGGTCTTGGGCTGTGCTTTAGTTTCATGTGAAAGGAATGCAGTCTGTGCACTCAAAGATTGCTCTGTTGTGCAAACCAAAGCATGGTAAAAATTTGCCCAAGAAACACTCTCCAGTTCTGAATTAAAACATCAGCATGAACACAGCAGAGTAGTAATATGCCATACTAGGAGATCTCATGCTAAAATAAAATGTTCTCATTATCCCAGATGATAGACTGGAGATAAAATTACAAAGTGATGAGTGCAAGGTGCAGGCTAAATACTTTGAATCAAGGGAAGAGGAAGTGTAAGAGAGAATTGTTTCTCAAAATAGACAGATGGATGCTAAATGTCAAGGTAGCATTGTCTGATGTCCTTCACATGAGAGAAGTTATTATTTCTGTAAGAGTCACATTGCATGTTACTAACTATTGGATAGCCAAGAGTCAGTAAATATTAAAAGTACCATTATGGTACTGTGCAGCAAGTAAGAGAAAGTTCTTCCCTATGCCACCTACATTTCTCTAGTCAAAACTACTGTTTGGTTTCACAAAACCTGTGGTTTTATGTTTGTTAAACAAAAAAAGAGTAGGATTTCTAAAAAAAAATTGTTGTTTTAGGTTTTGTTTGGAAGAAGATAGAAGCTTGCTACTAGAAACAAGCAATTGTAAAGGCTATTAATAATATATGAAGCTGTTGAAACAAATATGTTCCAAATATGGCAGTTTTTATCAGGTGTGAACATTTAGGCTCACTAGCAATGGTGACACTTGTTAGTTACTTGTTAGTAAGTACTGAAATGATAAAGGAGAATACACAGCAGAGCAATATTTCCCAATCCATTGAAAATAGGCTGCAGACCCTTGAGTGGTGTGGCGAAACAGAGCTTCTGTTTCTGCCGTAGAATGCGTGGGAAGGCTCCACAGCCGTCCGGGCTCTCAAAGAACGAAGCTAGACTCCTTGCTTTGCTGTCTTCCAAATGTTTATTAATTGTTATCAACAGAGTTTTCCCTCTGCCCGACCGGAGTCCGACCAGCAAGGCAGCCAAGGGCACTCCGACTGCCCACAGGGCGGTCGCGTCCCTTTATAGTACAAACTACGTATACAATATTTACCTATTCTTCCCAATACCTATCACCCTTATTAACAAGTGCACTAACACCACAAACCAATCCCAAAGTGCCAGCACCACCACCGAAGATGGACGACAAGAAGAAGGAGGAAGAATCACGAGACACACCCGGTTTCCTCCATCTTGTCTCCATAACCCCCCTGTACAACCCCCCTGTACCAAATTCCTAAAATCTACATCACCTCGTGAGTGCATTATTTCTACACTATTTACACCTTTGTGACTCTCAATCCTTCGTACCCAGGTGGTGCATCTTTAGATGGATCAAAATCAAGCCACCAGCTGCGTCTGGCAGCATCCCAAGACCGACGAGACCCCCAAGGGTTCTCTCGGTTATTCAGGTTGTTCAGGATCTTGGAAGTGCGAGCTCCCACAGAGTGGTTTATACAGTATGTGTGAAGAAGCTGTAGCAGGGCAAACCAATGTGTTAATTCGATTTTTTGAGAGCTGTAAGGTGTGCATTCAAGAAACTCAGGTACCCCAACTAGTCTGGCTGGGCTGGACTCTGCAAACTTCTGCCCTGTTCTCTGCTGTTTGAGAAGTTGAGAGAAGTGGCACCTGCAATGGAAAGGTTTAACAGAGTGTTTCTTTCCATTTCTGGAGTATTCTGTACCTCTGTTTTTTTATCTCTTGAATACGTGAAAGAGTTTTTTCCCTTTTTTTTTTCCCCATGGTTTGAAGAATACTAGTAGGTGTCTCAGGCTTAAGATCAAAGTTTTGAAATTGATAGGAATATTTTAATCATTACAAATTCAGCTGTTCTTCCAAAATTCTTTTCCTTCAAAATGTTAGGATAAAGATCACTGAAGTTACTATTGCAAGAATATCTGCCTGTTTCTGAAGTATCATACCAGGTTTATGTACGTCACAGCTACATGTCACTCATGAGCTAAGTGTGATGGGGTATGTCTGGTACCTTGCTCATTCCTTCAGAAAGTCTGAGTAACTCTCTGTGACACCCCATGGACAGACTCAGAAAAAACCTTTTTAACTGGATTGATGGAATTAACAGATATTTTTTCCTATTCTAGTCTTTGGAGACCTTAATAGAATTCTGATTGTGTACTTGAATTTTGACAGGCTCACTTAATGCTTACTGAAAAATGTCAAACATTGTCTTTTGGTTCAGTTAAGCCCCATTTTTTCTCTCTAGTCCTTATGTCAGATGAGAAAAGTGAGAAAAGAATGCAAGAATTATTATTCTTACTGTTAGAAAGCCTCAAGAGCAGAGTCAGGCACAGGCATGTAGTTCTTAAAGTAGCCACTAACTCTGGAGAAATTAGTAAGCAGCAAGCTGTTGGTAATCACTGCACATAGCCATGGGGACCACAGGATCCACAGGGGCCTTCATGCACACGTGCATGGGAATGGCAAAGGAGGCATGAGTTTCAATTACAATGCATGCCAGACTTCTCCCTCAACAGCTACAGATCTCTGCAGCAGTGGCAGATAAGGCATGATACGGCTCAAGGTGAATAGCTGTGCAACCGCCATAAAAGGATGAAAATAATTTACCCAGTATTCTTCCCCAATATTGGTCACTTTTAACATCCAGCTACACAGAGTGCCGGGGCATCTTGTCTAGCCTGTGCTTTTGTCCAAGGTTGGATCAGATGATCCTTGATGTCCTTTTTGGCCTGGTATTCCATGATTCTGTGATCCCGTGAATGTGTCATTGTGTGTTTTCCGTGTGCCCACCAGTGCACTTCAGCAGCAAGGCACCCCCATGTTTTGTAAAGGTGAACAGCCTAGCAGTGGTGTGTGAGTCCTCTCATCCTTAGTAAGTTCATAGTAAGCAGAGAGTTGTAACCAAGCCAAACCAAATCTGGCAGCTGCCTTGTGAATGAAAGCCTACCTGTCAAAGAAGGCAACTTTTGACTTAAGGAAGGTGTTCTGGATTTTATCTTATTAAATCTCATATTCTTATGCTCTCATTCATATGCTAGGATTTCATTGAGTGCATATGTGAACATGGCATGCATGTTACTATTGCTTCTATTAAATGTGAGCAGAAATTCTGGAAGTGCATTATGCTTCATCTCTTTGAAGAATATTGAAGCTAGAGCTGTTAATGTGAAACAGGATTTTGGAATAAATGAGGATGGTTGGGCACTCTGGAGAAAATACTTGGAAAAATACTTAATTGCATGGGTACCAGATTAAGGCATTCTTATAAACAGTTATGGTATTTTTGTTGTGGTGCTAAAAAAAAAAAAAAGCAAAGGGAAGCGACCTTAACTTAGTAACTCAAGTGTAGTAGTTGATTGATTCTTAAAGTCAAGGGTTGAATATTTTCCCCAGTCGTAGCAGAGAGAAAGACTAAATTGAATAGCCAAATTCCTATTGATTTCCGTAGGAGCAGGATCAAGTCTTTAATTCTTGGTTGACTCCTTTTTTTATTTTAATGAGAATGATGTGACTTAAACCCTGTTTTATGTTTTGGAAGCAACGGGTAAGGTTTAAATCAAATGCTAGGTTTTCTAGAGTTTTAATAGTGCTATTCTTTTTAGTGCTTCTGTTACCTCAGGGTATTTACTTTTGGCTCTTAGTGTGGTGTAGAAGTTGATACTATTGTGAATGGAATTGGCAAGTCTTAAAACCCAATGTTTAGATCATAAACATTTTAAAATAAGACTCCATAAAAAAGATTTGTTTTTTTAATATGAAATGTTAGTTGTGTTCTTGGCAGGCTTTGCTTCAGAGGAGTCAGATGCATTTCAAAGAGTATCCTGGTGGCCAGCTGCAGCCAAAAGATTATTTCAAACCAATGGAGACCCAATTCCCTTTCCTCTAAAGCTTTTTTCCTTTCTCTCTCTCCCCCCACCCTCTCTCTCCAGTAAGACTCTATCTATATATTACAAATGAGGTGTAACCAATCATGGGGTGAAAAATTCATACATATATGAATACATACATATATGTACATATACATAACAGTGGAAGGCACAGAAACTCAGACTAAAGATGTCAGTACTGGCCTTTGCTTTAGGAAGTGCTGTTGAGATTTCTTTTCTTCAAAACTCTTCAAATCTTCAGAGTTCAAAAACTGTTGGCTACTCTTCCAAAGCCACCAGGATTGCATAAAATTTATAGAGAATTGTGTCTGTCCTGCCTTCTGTGGAGTGTCACAGTCATCTTTTTAACAATGACTTGATTGATAGATGCTGTGTGAAACCAGTTACACTCCAGAGATGAGCAGAAGATAATGAGTTTGGGGGATACATTAATGGAGCGGGTCTTTATTTATCTCAATCATTTATGGTTCATTGTGCTGGACATTATTTTTGTTTTTCACATTTATTTGAAATAAATGTGTGAGAGTATTTCTTGTCCTGCTTTAGAGGTATGTTCAGAGGACTTATTTTCATAAAATATTAACTCAGTGGGCTGAGTGTAATGTCTAATATAGTTGTGCAGGCAGAAGTTTTGCCCCACTTCAGGCAGATATAGGTGCCACAGTAGAAGCTCTCGCTACTTATCAAACAGTCAACATTACTCAGTTATTCCAGAACAGAATTTAACTTCTTTTTTTTTTTTCCATATAGTAAAGGTAGAGATTTCTCCACCTTGCTTTTGAAGTCTCTTTCTGCTTTGTGTTTTTGCTGGGCCTGAAATCCCTGTCTTCTTTGCACTGAATGGGGGCAATTAAAAGTGCTGCTTAATGTCGCTAACTGGGAATCTTTTTTCCCCTAATTTATATTTCCCTTTAGGTGATGGTATGCATCAGCAACAGGAGTTTTTGTCACTTCTCTGATTTTGAGAATTCAGTGAATGACTGAATGAATCATTCAAAAAGAGCTGTAGTTGATTACATGGCAGGTGGTTCTGTTGTGTTTCCCACAGCAGCACAAAAGGACAGAGAGGAAACTATGATGCAGCTTCATGTCCTCCTACACATTTACTGAGCAGACATACATGACTTGAGATATTTGTGCTCTTAGTAGCCTGTGTTTATAATGACCTCATAGTAGTAAAAAAAAAAAAAAAAAAGACTGGCAAAAAGCTAAAAATCTACCAAGAGCTGAATGCTAAATGCTTTGAGCCTAGTGCTCAAAGTGTGTGTGGGGGGGTTATTTTGGAGAAAATCTAGGTAAAATTTGTATTAAGTGCATCAGAAATACTGAGGGCAATTCTTTGAATGAGCCTGCACATTTGAGTAGTTTGTGGGGCTGAGTCCTTGATAGTTTTGAGAAAGAGTCCTTTGCAGCTGTTTGTATGAATATAAAGGGTTAAACAATAAGAAAGGTATACATGTTCATGCTTTTGCTTAAAAATAAAAGGGCTGGATTTCAGAAGGAGCTGTAAAGCTTTCAGCAAGAATCAGGCGAACACTACAGTAAAGTGAAAAGCTGAAACGTGAAGAGTGCATGATGTGAGATGCCAGCTCAGCGCTTCCAGATCACATTGCTCTAGTAGAGACCACCCTTGGAATTGCAGTGAACTGTAGCTGCTCTGCAATGTCAAGTTGTATAGGCTGATACCCCTTTCACTGTTGTGTCACACAGTGGTAGCCTCTGTCAACATTCTCCACTCTGGGGAAAACACGTGTTATTTACAAGTACTTCTCTAGGGGTGGAAAAATCTCCTTAATATACAAATCTCAGCTGCACAAGGAAAAGGAAAAGAGTGTTCATACAAAAAAGGTTCTTTACTGAGGGTGTTTATTTTTTCTCCTCTTTGTGCAGGTTCGACATGGGAGAAAACATTACGGCAGATTGGTTTTGAAAGGTAAGACATAAATTTAATTCCTTACTAGTGCAAAAAGGTAAGGAAGAAAAACTGCACAGGAAAATTTGCACAGTTATTTTAGTTGATGGAATGTATCAATGACCTCAAATTCAAAGTGGAAGTCATGCAGTGTCATGCACGTATGTGTTCAGCTTTTCTGTTTGTGTCCTCTTCTCTTTCCAAAGTCAAATCTGAAGCAATTTATTCATTATATGAACTTGGCTCATCGTGTGGTTTGCTGGTGACTATACAGCATCCTGGTATTAAAAAAGGGACACACCTTTTGGCCACAAGTGTGGCCTTAAGAATGAAAATATTGCTCTCACTCATATTTTTTTCCATGAAACTTCTAATCTGACATATGAGTTGACAAAAGTAAATGAAGTTAAAAGAGGCGCAAAGCTGGCAGAGATCTATTTAGCACCAGAGGAAAATTCAATATGCAGCATTCCTCAAGTGCAAGAACTTCTTGCAGACAAACTTAGCCACAAGGTCATCATACCAGAAACACGTCTGTCTTGTAAATTAAAGAAGGCCAAGTTCAGTAAAGAGTGATGTGATGTGATGTAAAGTATTCAGATGCTCAACGTCATCTGTATTCTTCTACAGATGGTAAGCAGAAGTATCTTCTCTCCACTTGAAGTTCTGGATATTGTTGAAAATTAAACACTCAGTTGCTAATTTGATGTCCTCAAAAGTTGTTTTTGAAACAGGCTGGTTTTCTTTCCCCCAAGTTACATCTGCTTTGGTTCCTGATGAGCATTTCATTCAGTGTGATACCACAGGACACTACAATAAACCTTTCATCACCCAAACTCTGTATTAGCATCTCTTGATGCCTCTGCTGGTGCTGCTTCTCTCCATCAAAAAAAAAAAAAATGTTTTGAGGAGTTCTAGAATGAATTGATACTCTGTATCTGTGTCTTGAAAGAGAGAATGGGTAAGGTCAACATCTTTTTAGCTGAGTTCATTAGAAGTTCTGTGGTGGCAATTTCTAACTTCTGAGATGTTTCAAAACAAGAAGAATCCATGCTAGCTGTGTATATGCAAGGTATATACTACATAAAGGATGGAGAACTATTGATAGACTAAATTACAGCTGAGAAGCCTTCCTGAGAGGAGGCAAATATGTAGAAGGGATTTCTGTGCAGATGCCATTATTGCCACTCTAGTTTGAAAAGCAGAAAGGCTTTCTAATAGCACTTCTGCACCTTGAGAGATTGATTGTCACTCTGGGGTTACTTTATTTGAAGCAGCACATTAGTTAGCACAGATGAGGTGAAGAGTACTTTGCTTGCCATAGTCATAGAACCAAATGTGTTCTCTTATCAGCTTTTTCAGAGAACCAGCAAGGAGGAAAAAAAGGAAGATAAAGCCTTTCATACAAATACAGCAATTAACATTTGGGGTTTTAAAAATAGTAATATCCATTATCCTACCTGTATTTTTAACACAATATAGACAGGAATAAATCATAGAATCATAGAATGGCTGGGGTTGGAAGGTACCTTAAAGGTCATCCAGTTTCTACCCCTCTGCCATGGGTTTTTTAGAGCCCCATCCAGCCTGGCCTATAACACAAGGTGCAGGGCATCCACAACTTCTCAAACTGGTTGAGTAAAAAGTTAATGAGAAACATATATGTGAAGTTCAGTGTTAACTCCTTTATAGCAATATTTTCTTAATCTCATATGTCACTGCTTAAGATCAGTACTTTTTTGTATCTTAGAGAATAGTTTCCAAAGCAAACACATTCCTATATGTAGTACCTGGATGCTGGAATCACACTTAACTTGCAGCAACAGAAGTAGAAATCTCAGGTCTGCAGATCTCTTAAAGCGGAGAGATTATTCTGGGAATGTATCACTACATCCTTTCCCTAATCTTATTCTCTTCAGTAGGAATCCCTTTTTGGCCACAAATAGAGACAGGTTAGTGGGCTATATCTATGTTAGCTCTGATCCAATACAGCTGTTCTTGTGTTTATTTATATAAACTCTAGGGAAAGAAGCAGCAGAAGCATGTTTGGCTATTTAAAATTTTATTCTCTGCAAGCTTTTGACTTAGGCGCACCTGAGTCAGCTTTGAAATATCAATAGCATTTAAACGTGTTGTTTGAGCAAGAGCATTCTCATTCAGGAGGGAGGAAGCAAGATTTTTAGATACACAAAAGGTGAAACATGAAGTAATGCCCTAAGGAGGAATTATCTTTGCTTTAAAACCGGAAGATATTAATTGCTCTCAACAAACAGTTTTAGAGTGCATTGAGGAACAGGAGACATAGACAGTCAGTTTACATTGCAGAAAATTAAATCCCATATAATTTACAGGTGATGTCATCACTGCTTTGTGGCTACATGGTGTTTGTTCTGCAGTAAGCAGAGTGTTTACATTACTGTTGTCTTCATATCCTGAAAAACAATGTGGCACCAAGACATCTGACTGCAGGGCTTTTATGTAAGCATTACTTGTGAGCTAAGGATGCTGCTTTTCAATGCAAGGGAAATTAAAAATGCTAGAGCTCGAGTAAGGTAGCTTTATATCCAGGAAAATTGGACTGAGTTAAGAGCTTTTCAATTAAAAGGAGTATATGTGGGTTTGATAGATATAAATGAAGGTCTTTATATTATTGATTGTCTTTTGAGACATTACAAATAAGCTAATTGTAACATACTGTGTTAGTCACCACCTTTGTCCAGCATGATCTAGACTGCAGTTCCTGACTGCAGGAAGAGCATTAAGGAGCAATTTTGAGATTTTGGAAAAAATATTACATTGCATTGTGCTGTCCCATATGAAACATGGTTTAAAAGGCTGAGCATGTGTGATGCAAGCTGTCACCTTAATGTTTTTTAAAAAAAATTCTTCAGTAAGCCAAAGCAAGTAGATGTATGGATAAATAAGATTACTTTTTTGCAACTGTTAATGTGGTGATTATTGTCCATTATGAACATGTTGCCATATTACCATGGCACCCACATATGCATAAAAATGTCTGGAAAGCAGTCAACTCTCTTGTACTTTGTTCCAAACATGACTGAAAACTTGGTTTAGAAAGCATTGTTCATCTCAATGGCTTAAGATTTTTTGTCATATTCATGACCCAGTGAAAATCATAGGGTCATGGAATCAATAAGGTTGGAAAAAACCTCCTAGATCTTAGAGTCCATGCTTTAAGCAAACACCACCTTGTCAACTAAGTCATAGCATTAAGTGTCACATCCAGATGTTTGTTGAACACTTCCAGGGATGGAAACTCCTGCTGCTTCCCTGGGCAGCTGTTCCAATACTTAACCACCCTTTCTGTGAAGAAATTCTTCCTGATGTCCAACTTGAACTTCCCCTGGCACAGCTTGAGGCCATTTCCTTGTGTCCTCTTGCTGGGAAGCTCACTTGAATTCTCAAGTGGAATAGTTAAGAACAATTTGCCATGACTGTGCTTTTTCCTGGCTACTCTGGCAATTAAAGAGAGCTTAATGCACAAAGCCCTGTTAAAATTCAAAAAGAAAGAAGATCAGTTCAGTCATAGAGGTGGTTTTCTCCTGTATTGCAGTCAGTAGTGTCTTTCCAGCTCATGGCTGGGGTGAGGCTTTGCAGTGCACAGCCTGCAAAGAGCCACCACCAGCCCTGGGGGAAATGTTGCCACACTGTGGAAAATTAAAACCAAAAGAAGGCTTTTTTAAACACCTAAATTTCTCTAATTTGAGCTACTAGATGATGAAATTTATGTCCTTGTCTAGTAGATTCAGTAGTGATTACAGGAATGTCTTCTGTTTTTACATATTTGTTGACCTATAAATTATCTAACAATTTTAAAACTTTAAATGAATTATGTTGGACCTCTTAAAACTCATCATCCTGCAGGGTTTCCAGACTTCCAGTACTCCTCTTACTATGTTTCTCTGGGTTGCAGTTTGTAATGTGACGAGCAAGTTACTCAGCTACTAACAACACTTCTACTCCCTTTTTGCATTTGTTCCCATGGTGCTTCTCCTGTGCATGTAATGCTTTACATTATGGTTCCACAAAGCAGACTTAAGGAAGATTTAATAACTGTTATTACACATGAAGTAAATATCAAATGTTTTAGAAAATATATATTTGAAGAATAACAGATGTGTGGTTACTACACTTTTGGCAACCTTCAATAAGTATGTTTTTCATAGTAAATAGCTGTTTCAAGGATAGAGAAAGGAACTTTTGAGTACCAATTTCACAGTAAAAGGAAATTATCTTTATAAAAATGAAAGAGTTTTCCTTATCAAAGATACAAGTTTTATTTTAGACATAGCTTTAATTTGATTCTAAAATCGTTGTTATTTTCATGGTATGCAAAAACTTACTATTAATTAGAAAGGTACCTATATATATATATGTCTATATATATATTTATATATATGCAAAATTAGGTGACTTCTACCCTATGTAATGCTAATAAGTCCTCTCTGCACTATACTTAGTACAGCAGCAGCATCTATGTAGAAAGTGCACCAGCAGTATCCCAGGCTCTCTCTAAAGTAATGCTGAGGGTGATCAGCAGTGAAAGCTGCTCCTGTTCATAAAATACTGTGTATTGAGTTGTGAGCTTGCTATGCTTTTGGTAATCCTTTTACTGTTTCTGAAAAATGAAAGGGTAGTTGGAGATTGCTACCTCTCACACTGAAAGGAAGGGGTAAGCAGATAAGAGCAGGGAAGGGAATGACTCCCAAGCAAAAAGACATAAGATTTCTATATCTAGGCTAGAGCTTGGATATGAAGATTCTCTCCTATTAAGATACATTTCAGATCTTCTACGTACCTCAGTAACCACTCCAGCTACTCTCCTAAGTGCAGGGTGATAAGGGGGACATTCTGGGTTGTTTTTATCTGAAACAAAGTAAAGTGCAGCAGCCTTGTTTGCTGCAGGTAGGGAGACACAACTAACCCTGGTGACACCAGGAGCAGGTTAGCTGTCATCGCTGAGAGAAGCATTTTTGTTCTATACTGATCTCTGAGAGCAGAGGGATGTCTGCTTTTGCATCTGCTCCACATATGCCCCTGCTCAGTCTAGACAGAAATGCTGTGTATGTCTTCCCTACCCCTTGCAGAGACTGAGAACTCAATTTCCAAAACCACTCGTGACATGCGGTGTGCATTGGAATCCAAATGCATCAGAGGCACTTCCAAGTGCCTCCTTCCAGGTTTAGGTTGCTAATCATGAGCCTACTGGTGTGAGCTGTTTTCTCTCTTTCCCCCTTCTTGCTTGGATATTTGATTGGTGCTTGGCCAGAGTTTCTCTGGGTGACAGGAATAAACAGAAAGGAGAGAATATCACTAGATTCTATAAACATTCAGTATGCACAGTTCTGGCTTGGGAAATCAAAGCACCATATGGTTTTCCAAAGTGACATCCCCCTCTTCTCTCCACGCTCTTCGGTGATTTAGTGTAAAGAATAAATGTATACTTGAAATATAAAGTCTTATCCTGTTACCATGCTCCATTATTTCAAGCCTTTCTTCACATACAGCTGAATCCTATAGTCCTTTCTTGGGCAAGGCTCCCATTGACATCATTTTGGGAGCATTGCCTCAGCCAGGGGCTGCATGAGGCTGTATGGTCTGATCCTTGAGAGGTTATTTTAAAGGAAACAGTGCAGTTCGAATGCATTTCACAAATGTTGAATAATTTGAGAAGACAAGGAAAAAATGGGTGCAGTGGTGCAATCAAAGGGACTTGGAAAACTCCTGACGGGGCACATCTTCACCATTTTGGAAAAAAATTGCTGTATTAGTCTGTAAAGTTGTTTTGGTCTCCTGTCCCTCAAAGCACTTAAGAAAGTGCTTATTTTTTCAGTGCTCAGGCACTTACTTTGGCAGTGTTCTCTTCCACACCATACCATCCTTGATGTGCTTCAAATAGGAGAGATTAGATTAATTGATGGCTTGTTTATACTTTCTATTCTTAATATATGATGGCCATCACCACTTTTGTAGGAGTTAATGAATGTGAATTTATTCTGCAGTTTTGAATATTCTGTGGTTACATGTGCTATTTGAATAATATGGCAGATAAATGTAACATAAGGAGTTGAGAGACAGAGCCAGTTCCACACATTCCCTTGGGAGGCTGTGAACAAAAGAGCAGTTTATTGCTTGTAATACAAGTGTTGTCTTCTGGGTGCTATCTCTAGTTGATCATTTCTCTGCCTGGTCAAACACGAGGGCCTCTTCCTCAACCCCAAACTGCTTTTTGGGTTTTCAGGGTTGAGGTTCAGAGATCC
This sequence comes from Calcarius lapponicus, assembly GCA_039654755.1. Taxonomy (NCBI): domain Eukaryota; kingdom Metazoa; phylum Chordata; class Aves; order Passeriformes; family Fringillidae; genus Calcarius; species Calcarius lapponicus. The sequence continues at coordinate 103,052,749 of CM077464.1, forward strand.
CCAAAGGCTACAGCTCCAGCAATGCTGGTGATGCAGAAGGTGCAACAAAAGGTCCTGCACCAACTCTGAGCCCTCCACACCTTTCTCATCTGGGCCAAACAGGGTACTGGCTACCTCAGCCCCAAGCTGCTAAACATAAGTGATAGGTAGGGATCTGGAGGCAGAGGACTGCATCAGAAAGTCGTGTTCATGTCCTTCCAGCCATAACACTGCGGTTCTTTTCTCAAGGTATGATGAACAGCAGATGATTTGGCTTCCCACATGCGTGCACTTGTGTCCAGGCAGAGGGCAGCACAGGGTGCTGAGTCCTGGGAGGACAGGGGGACTGATGTTGCTTTAATTTAATTCCCAAAGCCTCTCTCTTTTTGTTACTTCATGGTGGCCAGGGCTGTGGAATTTGTGCATGTGTGTGTGTGCTGATTTGTCTTGTTTATAGTGTAGGAAATGGAGAAGAAATGTGTTTTCAGTTTTATTTGATATATTTTGCATGCCTGAGGTTCTATCTTAAATTGAGTTTTCTTCACTGCTCTGACAAAAAGCAAGACTTTGAAATAAAAGTCTGAGTTACGGAGAAAGCCAAAATAAAAATTGAATTATATTTGCAAAGAAAAAAATATTGTTTAAGAAGATATGAGGAAAATGTAAGTAGCTTTTTTTTCACCAACAATATGTCAACTGAAATTTTTCAGTCCATATTAAATAGTGAAATAGAAGCAATTGAAACCTTATTTTAAACCAGTCTAACTTACCTTGGATTTATTCCAATGTTGACCTTTGTTCCAGTGTTGTGTGTATTCAGTTCAGTGTGCTCCCTCTGATTCCCTGCTGAAACAATACTGTGAAATGGGCATGCTGTAGTAGCCCATGAAGAAATTCTGGGAACAGTTCAAAGCTGCATCCATCAAGGGAGATTTGGACTGGACATTAGGAAGCATTTCTTTACCAAGAGGGTGGTCAAACTCTGGAACAGGCTTCCTAGAGAGGAGTTGATGCCCCATGTTTGCAGTGCCTGTCAGCCTGCCAGAGTAATTTGGACAATGCCCTTAATAACATGCTTTAAATTTTGGTGGTAGAGCAGTTGGATGAGATGACCATTGTAGCTCCCTTCCAATTCAAATCTCTCCTCTCCTCTCCTCTCCTCTCCTCTCCTCTCCTCTCCTCTCCTCTCCTCTCCTCTCCTCTCCTCTCCTCTCCTCTCCTCTCCTCTCCTCTCCTCTCCTCTCCTCTCCTCTCCTCTCCTCTCCTCTCCTCTCCTCTCCTCCCTCTCCTCTCCTCTCCTCTCCTCTCCTCTCCTCTCCTCTCCTCTCCTCTCCTCTCCTCTCCTCTCCTCTCCTCTCCTCTCCTCTCTCCTCTCTCGCTAGAAGAAAAGCTGGTTTTTGACAGATGTCTTTTCATAAGTTTTGCAATATACTACCCTAGCTTTTGCATAATAAACAAATTTATTCCTAGAAACTATGTCACAGAATATTTTTAATATGTTGCTAGTGATAGGGTTTTGTAGCCTTTGTGTAGCATACCTGTGAGACTGTAAAAAATAATGCACCAAGGGAGATTTTTTTTATAGAAGCTTTTTAGATGGTCACCACATGGCTAAAAACACTTAGACCAGTAATTGCTTCCTTACTTGTGGGATTTTCTCAAAGCTGTCCTTATTAAGAAAAGTGATAAAACTATCACAAAATATTGTAAACATTCACTAAAGTAACTTCATTTGTTTTTAAGCAGATTTAAGAGATTTTTGGGGGTTTTAACCCCCCCATCATTATGTTTAAGTGGCTGTCTTAATGGTAATATAAACAATCTCTACCTAAAATAATTACAGTATTCATGGCTATTCTCTGGTGTACATCTCTGTAATATGCCAAGAAAGGAGTTTCTCTGGGTTGATTGCAGCTACTTTGACATCTTGTTTTTAAACAATGTAGAAAGCAGCAATGTGAATTTTCTAAATGTCTGAACAACACAGTTCATTATATAAGCAACTCAGTAGATTTCAAAGATATGTCTGAGAGTAAACATTATGGAACCAAGGGAAAAATTCATTGTAGTGGTATAAATAAATAAACTAGGTTTTTAGGGAATATAGTCAATTTGGTACAATTTAGAGAATTCTAAACTCTCTAACTTAGAGAGAATTCAAGCACTAAAAACCCAAGGTGCACATCACACCATGTAGTCCAGAGGAAAATCATGTTGTTATATAAGTAAAGCATGTTCATGTGGATGACTGGGCTTTAATCCTCTGCCCATACAGGCTGTAGTTCAAGGAGCCACTCACTTGTGGGAAGCAGGACAGTCTGCTTCCTTTTCAGCCTCCTGTGCAGCAAGAGAGCTGATGTACAAACATCCTGGAGGCAAATGAATCTCTTAATTGTGTAATGTGCCCTGTGATAAATCTAAAATTCAGCTGTGTGTAGATGAGAAGCACAGTAGTGTTACTAGTTGCAAGATGCTTTATGAACAAGAAGGTTCTTCACCTTTTTCCTTTTCTCCTTTTTTTTTTTTTTTTTTATGAACTAGGAAAAGTCCATCAACTGAAACTTGAAACTCATTTATTTATCAGCATGGCTGAAATTTCCTAACATACACCATAGTGTTTCTCTAACAGTAGAGCAAAGGTGTGTTTAGAAGCCAAGCCAAATACTTCTATAAAACCGCTTTCCAACACTTCCAACCCTGAGAATAGCTTTTGGGAAAAGGAATGATTTGATACGCCAGGACAAAAGAGAGATTAATATAGGTTTGTCCCATCCTTCCAGTGTTAAAATTGCTCTCTACTAGAACAGTTTGGACCAAAACAGAAATTAAAATTTTACACTGCCTATAAGAAGGTGTTTGGTACTAGATACAATCTACTGAAGATACCAACGATATGTACATTTCAGTATGTAATGTTGTTTAGTAAGAAACAAAAAATATTTTTTCTTTTTCCTTGTGACATTGGTTTCTTCTTTTGCAGATATAAAGACACATTCCCTGAAGTATTTTTATGGCTTTTCTGCTGTTTTCTAACTTGAAGTAAAAAACAAGTAAAGATTGGATGACAAGAATAATCAAGAATAGGTGTAAAGTAGAATGATTTGAAATTATTGTTATTTTTCTCCTGACTTCTAATATTTAAGAGTGAAGTTGCTTCACATTTCACAGCTTCTCTTCATAGCTGTAAGGGTTGTAAATGGATGTTTGTATCTTTGTAAGGAAATGTTGGTGACTGTCACAGTCACATGGCTACAGAAGGTGAACATTTAGGAGAATTTTGCATCCCCAGTAAAGCTTTTGAAACTATCAAAGTGATATCTGAGCTTTGCAGGACTCTTCTGCAACACTCATAGTGTAACTCCATCTCAGTCTCGAAGGTGAATGGCTTTAAACTACCTTTTCTCCAGAATGCCAACCTGAGAGAGTGGATCAAGAGGCTGTCAGAGATCTGATCCTGTACAATGCAGACAGCCAAGCTGCCAGGGTAGGAACAGCAGTGCAGATTTTATATTTGTTCCACATTGCTCTGCACACAGCAGCATATCTGTCATCTTCTGCATCTGGCATAACTCCTTCCCTTCCCTCCCACTGTCACTGCAGTGTCATAACATTTTTTTCTTTTTAATTCAGCATGTAAAAAACTACTTTGGTTACTTTTCATTTATTTACAGTCTTCCTGTAGCTTTAGTGCATGTGTGTGTTTGCCATCCGACTGCATCCCACTGCTATGTGATGACATTGGCAAGTGATTGCACAACCAAAGATTAATTGCTGCAGCAGATGCAGTTGTGAATGAGCAATCAAATCAGCTGTAACTTTTAAATTAAAAACTTGTCAGTGAAGAGGATAAAGCTTGCGAATGCAAAAAATGAGGATAAAAAGTCATACGAAGATATAATGATAAAGCCTGATGTAATTAAAAGGTGAAAGAATACATTTGTGGGTTCTGTCACAGTGGTTTTGGGCATTCATTTCATAATTTCCTTTTGGCTAACAAAGTGGGGTTTTTAAAGTAAAAATCTGATTTTTTAAAATAAAATACCTCGTAGCTGTGCATTAAATGATGCTCATTGTGATACACTAGTTACAAACAGCCCCACTCTGCACAAGTCCTAAAATGTATTTAAAGAGTGGCCAAATGATAGTCTTTTTGAGAGCTCAGGATATGTTCAGAGTGACTAGAAAACTTAGAGAAATAGAATCAAGTATATGAACAGCATTTCTACGTGTCCAAAGAAAGTAGCTGAGTGAACAGACAATTCTAGCAGACTTAGTATTACATGGGAAGATTAGTATTAGATGTTCTGGGCAAATGGTGAGCTAATGTGAAATAGTAGTGTAAAGTGGTGAATAGATAATCAGAAAAAAGTAGAGGAAATTAGTGAGGTTTCTTTCTTTCTTTCTGAAAATGAGATTTGTGTTGAAAAATTAATCTAGCCCTGGAAGACAGCTCCACAGGATAAGGTTTTTCCCATTTTTTTTTGACATGAGTAAATGTTCTGTACTGACTCTTCCAAGCAGCTAGTAAATATTCATTTCCAAATGCATATGATGAGAAAAGTGGAATGGAGGTGAACACCCCGAGTTCACCAGGGACTTTTGTGGTCTCTGCACACTGTCAGAACACAAAGGAATATATGCTGTTATTGTGGAACCTAGATGAATTACGGGAACTTACTGAGAAGCCAAGTTTTCCCTTCATGGGCTGCCATTCAGAGAGAAAAGACATGTGGGAGGAAAGCGTTGCAGGGCTCGATGCTCACATCTGCTCCAGTTCAGTGCTGCTAGAAATTGGATCAGTCGGCCCCCATATTTCATTTCCTTCAGTAATCTTGACCTATAATTCATAATTGGTATCAGCTGATCATCTGGCTCTCTCTTTCCATAACAAAATAAATGAGCAAAGAACTTTATCCTTCTCTTTACTGTCTGAGAGATGATAAAACTTTGAAAGACAAAAATCTCTATTAAATTTTAATGAGGTATCTGAAGCATCCTCTTAGTCAATCTTATTTTTTTTTTATTTCTGTTGGGTTTTTTTTTTGAAAACTGCTGTAGGAATCCATGTGAGTCAAGATACAACTTTGTCAATCACAATATCATTATGACTTTTTAATGTGTTATATCAGCTTTGTTCAAGGCTGAATTCCAGGTGAAGGTGCTTGGAGAGGACCTCTGGAGAGCAATTGCTGAATCAGAAATAACACAAATGCTGCTACATTCCCTTGCAAATTCATGCACATAGACAAGGCGTTCAACTGCAGATCTTCCCTCAGTCCTGTCTCCGCTCCAAGACTTCCTCTGGTAATGTTGGTCATCCACAGAAGTACAGTTTCAACAGAATGAGTCAGGGAGGCTTTTTCATGCCATTCTCATTCCTCAGTCATTGGAATGGTACAGGCTCTAACTTGGCAGCTTCAGTTTTGTGCGTGTTTTCAGAATATGATGACCCTTTCAGTTTCTTTGAGCAGAAAGAGGGTGATTCTTCTTGTTAGTGTGATCAGCCAGAGGTCTGAAACCAAATAAATAAATGGATTCTTTTAAGGTAGAGCTCATTGTAGCCTATGGCAGGAAGAGGGCAATAATTAAAACTAGTGGTTTCAGAAAAAAAGTAAGAAACTGTGGTGCACTCAATGTTTCCCCCTGTACGCAGTGTCAGTGCAGCCTCACCTTGAGCACTATGTGCAGTTGTGGGCCCCACATTTTAAGAAGGATGCTAAAGTCCTTTTTGGGAAGAGGGTAACAAAGCTGGTGGAAGGGCTGGAAGGCATGTCCTGTGAGGAGTGTCTGAGGACTTTGGCCTTGTCAGCCAGTCAGAGGCATCAGGGACAATTCATTTAATAATATGCTTTAACTTTTGGTCAGCCCTAAAGTGGTCAGGAAGCTGGATCAGAAGATCACTGTAAGACCCCTCCAACTGAGCTGTTCTGTTCTATTCTTTTCTGTTTTACTTGGAGACCAAAGATTTTCAAGAGAGAGAACCGTGGAAGGAGGTCAATCAGTCTAGCAAATGTTAGCAGTGCACAGTATGCCTGTTTTCATTCTGATACTTCTCTGCCAGCCTCTGCCACAGGGGTGTTATATTGGCCGCACATTTATGACAGGAGAATTCCCAAATCACATGATGGCAGCTTGTAATCTTTTTTATGTGACACTAGTGGTTAAACAAACAAAAGGGCTTAATAAGGTGCCCAGGTGAGCCTTAGATAAAACTAGGGAGACAAATAAGAGCTCATGAGTCTCAGGGATGTAAATCAAATAGGTAAATTTACACTCCGCTAGCAACTGCAGTGTATGTGGAGTCAGCAACCCAATGAGATTAAAGGGAAATGAAGCCTGAAGTAGAACAGGATTATTTTTAATAACTTAACAAGAAAATTATTAAGTTCTACCACGCTGAAAGCAAAACCTGAAAAATGTGTGATTATTACTCTGCCATTTCTTACAGCATGCTACAGTAGTCTAGGTACTTTGCAAAAAGAAGAGTAACCTCCTGTCACTACAGACTAAGAGATGCTGACAAGTAAAGAAGTATCATGGAATAGAAGGAAATGATGACAGAGCAGTCTTTGCCTGAGGTTTCATCATTACTGTTAAGTTGGGTACCCCAGATATGTCCTCACTGCTAACTGAAGGAGAAAAATTCTCTCTGCTCAGACAATTTTCATGTAGAATCCTTGTCATGTTGATCTGATGGTCTGGGCTGCCTCAGCACTGGCAAAAGGCCCTCTTAGAAGTTGTCTCCATTCAAGATGAATCTTATTTATCCAACTGTTTGTGTTCAGTTTTCAGGTTGCTCGTTTCCTACCACCCCTTGTGCTTATTTTCTTTTCAGCTAAATTAATTTCAGCTAACTTTTCTCATGCCATTCAACCTAGGGATTCAAAAAAAAGGAACATCTGATAGAAGATATTTTATGGCCTGTGCTGTTTGAGCACATGAGTTGTGAGACTGTTGTCAGTGTTTTTCTTGGCACAACCCAGCCTCCTGCAGTACAGTGGTAGCTGAGAGCAGTGCAGTGGTAAACCCACCAGCAGCACAATGTGAGCCAGTCTTTGTTTTAATCTGGAGAGCAATCAGCATTGCAATCAGCATCCAAAAACTCTCTAGGATGCATGCTTAACAGCTTGGCTTTGTGTTTTATTTTGTTTTTGTTGGGTTTTGTTCATGAGTAAATCATGTGAGATCTCAAATAGAGACTGCCACATGAAACAGAAGGGAGCCTGTGGCTGGTGAAGCAGGGACACACTGAGTGCTGGGTCTGACCAGCCTGCTGCAGTGTGCTCACGCCTGGCACACAGCCAGCCTGGAGCCCTTCACTTCAGCTCCTTTTTGCCCAATTTGGATCTGAGCAATCCTGGTTTGTCCAATGCCAAGACAAGGTAAGAGCCTCCCACACTGCCAAATACTACCACAGTTGCCTCCTGTGCCTGAGAAAGGTCTTTGGTGGTCACACATCCAGCCATTGAACAGATGGCATCAAGCAGTGCGGGGGACTAGTCCTCTCCCCTCCCACATGGATGTGGGATGTTTGCCACTCAGAGATTATGTTATAGGCTCCTTTTACAGAAAAAATAGAAGCAGCATCTAATGGTATTGGGAGATTTAGTTTGTTACTGATTTCTACTCCACTTCTTTTTTGATTGACACTGGAGAAACAAACAAAGTGCACCAGTGGGATGAATCAGGATGTTTCATTTGGCCAGTTTTAATGGAAGTCAGCAGAGGAGTGAGGAGAGATATTGTACACATGCCTCTGATTGCTGGAGCCTGCTTCCAGAAATGTCCATGTGCTCTTGCCTCTAAACCACTGGGATTTTCAAGCAGGTGGTGATGAGAAAAGTTAGATGTTGCTTTCTGTCCTGTCATGCTTGATGCTGTGAAGAAAAAGATTGGCACGTCCAGAGCAGGCAGGGTAGACTGGGAGCTGTTTCATATAGAAGAATTGAGGGTGAATGGTCCCATCCCAGCAAACAGTCACTTGGCTGGTTTTAAATTAGGAATGGGTCCTGTGTGACAGAAGGGTCTCCTATGCAAACACAAAAGTGCAGCGGGCACTCCAGATTGAACCACTGGTATTTGTGTGCTTTTTCTCTGTATTGGAGATAATTTGGGCTTGTAAAATGGACAGTCATTTACAATGTTGCTTGCTGTAATTGAGGGAAATATTATTCCCTCATCTGCAGCTGACTGGAAAATCTAGATATGTCTTTTACTTTATGTGAGAATGTTATATGCTGGCAACAGAACGAAATGAAATGTAGTTTGAAGTGATGACCGTGCTCCAACTAGAGTATGAAAACTGCGGAGAGGGGGAGAAAATATGTTTTGAAATAATCACAGAATGTCAGCCTGCTTCAGACTGTCGGCACTTTCTTTTACTCAGGACTGTTGTGGAACATATGGATATCTGTATGTCTTTATGCAAACACTTTGCTGAGTTACCAAATATGAGCATTATGGACAAATTTAACTGGGAATGTTTCACAGAGATCAATGAATACTAAATTACTGCTTAAGCTAAAACCTTACACAATGAGTACATAAGTAAGAAGTCTGTGTGAGAAGTATTCAAAGTGGAAACAGAGAGTTTCTTTGAAGAGTTAAGATCAAAATTCACTTATAGCTGAGGTGTCCTCAGGTCTCTTCTGCTCACTTTGGCTCTGCCTCCATCTAGGATCACATTCCCATTTTGACCTAATAATTTGTGTAGCGGATGGACTTGTCATTTCCACTACTGTGCTGTGGGGCTGGCACGCACAGCACCATGGGTGTGGAGGGGATTTTGTTCCCTTCCTCTTGGCTGTGGGACATGGGCAAAGCGAGCTGAGTGTTTTGCTGTCACGAGTCTGGCAGTAGTGCAGCTGAGTGCTTTGCATGATAGCTGAAAATCCCTGCTGAGGTTTAAATCTTCTGTGTGCTGCCCTGGGCAAGCTGGAGCTTGCCCTTGGTTAGAAGATCAATGAACAAAAAGAAACAATAGGTGCTTTAGAAAGAGAAGAATTACCAAAAACCCAATGTTTTACTTGTTGCACATATCCATAATTTCTTAATGTTGAATGTTTTATGCAAGCAACGAGGCACCAAAATCTTGGCAGTGTACATTTAGTTTCAAATAGCTGCTTGCGCTCTCTGCATAGCGGTGTTTGGAAAGCAAATGTTTGGTTAATACGTGGTTAAGCACTTCTGCAATACAGAGTGTGTTCTTCATTGCAAGGTATCTTTCCTGAAAAAGCAAAGTGTACTTTCGGGTTTTGAATCCGTGCAGACATAGTTTGTAAGCAGTGATTTAGGTTTTGTAAATACTTCAGGAGCCCTTTGAACTTGTATGTTGGGTAGGTCAGTGCATGCTAAATATTTTTATAAGTAGTTTTCTATGCATTTTTGCTTTCCTCTTCCTCCCACGCATTTACTTTGCACAACCAATATTCTCTGAAAATGCATCTTCAGGTATTTTGGGTAAAACACATGCCATGCTCTGCATGAACTGAAAGGACCATCATATTAAGGCAGTGCAGGAGAGAGAGTGAGCATTCACAGCACTGTGGATGTTAATATTTCAAAGTTGTATTTTGTTTTTTTGATATAATTTATTTTCTATTTGTTGATGAGCAAGGAGAGGACTAAGGGCAGATCTGCCAGTGCTCAGCAGCTTGTAAACTTTACTCACGGTGCAGGTTTGCCCTGAATGTGGTGGCAAGGTTGCCGTGTGAACCAACATCATAGAAAACTTGTCTTTTGAGCTAGCAGGGACAAGTATGGCACCATGAGTATAAACTGTGAGCATCCTATGTTCACTGAAGGGCTGACTGGGGCTCAGACAAGGTCTGCAATCATCAGACTTATAGTGGGAATTTTGCAGGAGAGTAAGTATGGGATCAAATAATTCATCCTTATTTCAGACTGAGAGAGGATAAGGAGCTCTTTAACTAGCTTCTAGCTGCAGCCATTCCCAACACCCTCTTCCAACAGCAAGGATCAGCAGGCACATCTCTAAGGCCATCTGGTTGGTAGCCTTTGGTACCCTAGAAGTTTCCACTATTTTTGGATCAGAGAGGATACTAATGATAAACAAATGAATCATTCACAGTACTGCATAGCACCTGTGAAATACTGCCAGTCCCTGTTTCCAGGGGTCCATGCTTATGGTTCTTGGGTCTGTTTTACTTCCAAACTTAATGATTACAGTTGCAGATGAAGCCCATGGGAATTCAGCTGTAAGCATTCACAGAGGTGCATTAATTACCCTGAAATATTAGATCCAATTAGAAATATCAGATGTTTCACATCACCAAACAGATGAATGGAAATTATTAGCATCTATGCATCTCTTCTTTAGTTTATCACTCACCAACTGTTAATACAGTATTACCTCTTTTGTTTTATTAAATTAATTAGAAAGTAAGGAGATGCTATAGAAAACCCCTGAAGGGACAAGAGGAAAGATGTGTGCATGTATGGAAAGATGTAGTATGCATGATTAGGACTTCTTTTTAACTTTTAAAACTGCAATAAAAATAACCTTTAAAATACTTTTTTTTTACCCAGTATCCAATATAAAATCAAGCCATTTACAGTTCTTTAATCTGGAAGCATTATCTTATTTATTGTCTTATGTCAGCTTAACATTGTGACACATTACTAATGCTGAATTAATTTTAGTTCTTTTTAAGAAAGACTGGTTGTTATTTCCCATCTTTTTTTGTTTGTAACAAAATAGTAAATATTTAAAGTTGAAGACTGTTGGCATTTATTTTATATGTGGACTGTTTTGTACATTTTGCATGGTGTCTTATATGTGTGTTACTGTAGATTTTATTTTTTTTTTAATTGAAAACATTGCTGTTCTAATTCTAATAGTTCTGCTGCCTTTCTGATTTTATTCAGTAAATCTGAAATAAAGAGGAAGTTATCTTTTCTGCCATTATAAAGAAATGAAATTAGGCCAAGTTTGGCAGTATTAGCACTTCACTGTTCACCAAAGCTTTGTACATTCAGTAGAAGTTGAATGATTTTGTGACTGTTGTTCTAGAAAGGCAAAAAGTGAAAATTTTATTTTAAGAAAACAGAAATGCTGATTTCTACAGCTCCAAACAAGATTGTAATGTTTCATTATGATGACATTTGTTTGACTACCAGTAAGTGTATACATGAAGGAAGACAATGGTTCTAATGTGTGTGTCCACAGCTATCTATTCTCAATGCAGATAAAGTAGGAAATATTGCTCACTTTCTTGAGCAGCAGAGAAATACAGGGAGAGACTAGGGTCACACTGTCCTAGGAAAATTCTGTATATGCACAGAAAATACAGATGACCCTTTTGTAAAGTAGTGAATTTAGGGTATTCAGCTGAAATTAGCAGGGGAGCACACTGTCTGATGAGGAAACTTCTCCTGTAGAGAAGGGACTGTAGCAGTCCCTTCTCTAAAAAATTGTGTGCAATTTAATTTCTTTGGTCAAGGGAAAGTAATAAACCATTTCAAAGCCCTAATCCATTCTGTGTCAGTATGTATGTGTCTGTGTGTGCGTCCATGTTGTTTTCTTCTGCGTCCTGTAAGAAAGAAGGAAAAATTAAAGCTGCCATTTGCTGTAATTATACTGCAGAATATATTTCTGGCTGAGTTATAAGCTTCAGTCACTGGTATCTATTACAACTAAAGCTGCCCTGTAGGTAAATTATTTCATTTAAGTGAATAAATTATGCTTTACCAGCTGTAGATCAAAGGCTATGACCAACTCATTGAACACCATGAGATTCTTGCAGGAATTTAAAAAAAAGCTGTTGTTGTAGGAGGTTTGAATAGGTTTCCTGTTCTTCTGTTTAACTTGGTAGTTTAAAAGCCTCTTTTGGGGGAAAGAGCACAATGTATAGACTGTTATCAAATGCAAAATATGACCATGTGTGAATGCGCAAATAAAGTGAGAAATGTTTGTGGAATGATGGCAGTATTTGCCATTCTTTTTTGCATTGCCAGAGATAACAAGTGGGAATAACTGATTTTTGTTTCAGCTTTTGCTGTGAAAAAGTGGGGAGCAAATTACTTGGGGTTGAATGAAGCAGTTTATTATCCTGCTTTACAGGAGAATATACATTTCTCTACTTTCAAGTGATCTTTTGTTTCCTTTTTAATTATCACACCGAGGTCAGTTTGTTTTCCTTTTCATGGGGAAATGGGGACAGCATACATTTGCAACTGGTTTTGCTGAATAAACTATTCATGTGCAGAATTTTTCCCCACCCCGTGGTCAGGTATCACTGTTCAGGCTCTCTGTTGCTAGCCTGAGCTGTATGTTACATCTCTCACAACAGCACACTAAATGATTTATTTTGAAAGATCAGAAGCACTTGGTTTGGAAAGAAATGTGAGCTGCACCAGGGGCAGGGCTCCTGCAGGGGTCTCCCCTCGGTCTGGGGAGCGGGATATGCAAAGGAATACCCAGCATGGCTCCATGGGAGTACAATGTGAGGAAGGAGAGCCTGGTGTGATTAAAAAGCACTGGTACTCGAAGGCTGCCACTTTTTAATTTGTGCACATGTGAGTGATTGAATCTGAAGGACTTCAGAAGTGATACAAAATTAATTTTTGATTTTCAATTAATTAAGAATCCAGATCTGTGTAAAGAAAAAAATCACTTACAGAAGTGACGCCTTAAATTTTAGCTTTCATAAATTTTAGATTCTGTACTGACTTAGTGTGTGACTCTGAACTTCATATAAAGTGTTAGCAAGTTCTCTTCACAGGGTAGTTAGACAAAGCAATCCTTTTCCAGCCTGAGAACCAAGGACACCACTGCAGCTTTAGGCTCAAGAAGTACAAGCAACAGCAAATTGAGGAGAGCAATCTGGGAGGACAGGACTTCATAACCTGAAGCTGTAATTGGATAAATGACCCCAATATGTAAATGGACCAAAATGTATGAAGGTGTCTAAATTAGTGACTGGTCATCCACCTTGGGTCCATCTTGGGTCCATCTTGGGTCTATCTTGGGCAGAGCAACAGCCGGGCTCTTGGGCTGCCCGAGGTATATCTTTTGAAGGCCTTTTAATAAATACCTACTTTATTCCTTTAACTCTACCTAGCCTCTGTACCAGGTCAGCCTCTTTAGGCATCACAATGATCAGGATTATTGAAAAAAGTTCATTAACATTATTATGAAACCCTGTGTACGCTGTTGTTGGGAAAAAGATTCATTAAACATGTAAAATGATCATTTGAACAAATTGAACATTTTAATGTAAGCATGAAAAATGTTCATTAAACATGTACTTTTTACCTCTTTCTGCCAAGGTGCAGCCTGGGCTAATCTTCAGTGACATTAGGGGCCACTGTACTGCAAAAAGAAGGGGGGGGCTCATGTCAAGCGTGGACTTTCTGGAATGTTAACCACAGTGGCCATGCTGTCATAGGCCAGTTGACTCTGCAGCATGCTGTCCTGGGACCAGTGGCACAAGAAAAAAGCAAGCAGTCCAGCAAGGATTTTTTGCCATCTAACTCTTCTGCAAACCTTTCAATTACTTTTTTTTTTTTTTTTTTCTATTTCAGGGCAACTGAAAGCCATTAGAAAAATATTTTCAAGCTACATAGCTGCCATGCAGTGAATGAACCTTCAGGGTTAAGCTGTTGAAACAAACATTAAAGCCAGCTTTCTGATCACTTACCTTATTCCCACTTTGAGCATATGTTATTTTGCAAGATACACATCAGTGGAAAAGCTGGGTCAGCAGAGCAGCAGTGATGGAAATGTTGGATTTGATTGTGGGTGTATGAGCAGACCCACACAGTTCTTGACAGTGGTTGTATTGTAATCACATTGGAGACTTTTTTGATACTCCAGGCCTGCATTTAATCACAGCAGTTGCAGGTAACTCCTTCACAAAGTTTATTTTAGGCTTCAAATCTGCCATGAAGAAATGCCAGAGGTGAACTCTTTCTTTGCATCTATAAAACAACCTGTTAGGTTTTCTGTCAGTTCAGGCTGTGAAGACCTAGTGCACTCACCCATGCCCAAGGAGCTATACAGATGCCTCACCTGTCCTCAGAACTGATTACAGACATAAAGCCCTATAAAAAAACTAAATTGGAGCTGCCTAATTAAAATGCCTTAATTTCACACTTTCAATTAATTATGATTATATCTTCTCATTAATAATTGAGAGTTTAATATGTGCATTCAGCAGCTTAATAAAAACTTTGTGTGCCACTAAACCTAAATCCAGGCTCTCCTTTTTAACAGTGAAACAAATTCTGACACCACATCCAAATCCAAAAATTTGTGTTTCCTAGTGTAAGCAATTAAATCTGCACAATGAAAGAGTGTAATCTTTTTCCTACATAAAAATCATGCCTTACAAACCTTTCAGAGCAAAAGAAAGGCTTCTTTGGCAGGGATTGAACACATTAATTAGCATTTAAATATTTGTACTTAAATACCCCAAAAGGTATTCGGGTACTCTGTTAAAAAATGTATTAACAGTAAACATAATAAAACATGTTAAAATATTAAACACTTTCTGGTTATTCCTCTGTGTGCCAGGAAGAAGGATTAGGGCTTACTTAAGGGTGGACAGCCTCATCTTTGGTGGACCTGGATATTGTTGTCTTTGCAAGGAATGCTGGTAAAAGGATTGTGCTTCATACAGATGGATTTCCTGGGTACTCAGCTGAAATCTTTCTTGTTGCATTTGGAGGTTATTCCTGTATTGCTCTCAAAAAATTGATTCAGAATTAGGTTAATCAAAATGCTAAGTATCACTAAAATAAGAGTGTGCAAGCTCCCAACAAATAATCACTTATTCTGTACTTCTGGAGAGCGAAAATATCTGTCTGTCTGGAGTTCCTTGATAATCTTTATATTTCCCATACTGCAAAGATTTGTTATTAATGATGGTTTGGGGTTTTTTCCTTGCCTTGAGCTTACTTTCTGTTCCAGTTAAAAATGCCATTAGAAATAACAAATGTTTCCTTTTTTTGTTATTTTTTGCATTCCCATACAGTGTGAAAGGAGCAGATGCTGGGAACGTGATCAGACTATTTGTACCAGATATTGGGATGTTCATTGCTAGCCTGACAATATGGCTCATCTGCCGCAACGTGTTCCAGAAGCCGGTAACCGAGGATGCAGCACAGTGCAACATGCAGTTTGAAAATGAAGAGATGGTATCAAATACACATTTCTATCTGCATGGCTTTTAGTGAGCTTTGACATTCCTATGTTCTGAAGTGGTTTCATGAGTGCTGGCTATGTTAAGTAGTAAACTTTCTTTCAGGAAATGAAATGATTGGTTTTAAAGTGGAAAAATCTAAAGTTATTATGTTGAGAAAACAAAGCAGAATATGAAAAGTGGTAGATATACTACAGGATTTTTCTAATAATGTTGAGTTAAGAAACAATCATGACAGTCCATCACAAATTGTTCTTCACCAGAGCTGCTGGTTAAATCTGACAAGGTTGTTCTGCTACATACAGTACTCAGTTTCTTAGGTAGCATTCCTATTTCCAAATGTATTATCCAAGTACAACAGCAGCATCTGAGTGATTATCAGATATTACTCGTAAAGAATGGAAGAGGGACTGTGTATGAAGTTCATGGAAGGAGTTATCTAAAACTTTGGTTATACTGAGTGAGATTGAGAATTATTTGGCTTATCTGGAAGTGTTGATGTGTTTTCTGTGTCTTTTACTAGTGGGGAGAAGAGTAGCAGAGATAATGAATGCAGAAAAATCCACAGAAAGAGGAAAACAATTTTGTAATATAAAAAGCCACAGTGGGAATTCGGGCCAGGGTGCAGAGAAATTCCTACTACTAATCTTAACATGTTTTTTATCAGACTGTCTAGGATGGCTTGGGGCTCATTTTCTGTCTTCTTTTACATATGAGTGGAATGTTTTTTCTTTACTCTCAAAACACCATTTTTAGGGGAGACAATTTCAACTTGCTCATTTCAAATAGAAATTGAACTTTGAAGTGAGTGAAATATTTAGGGAGATCAGTTGCCCATTTTGGTGCCACTATATAGAGTAAAAAGAGGCCTTTCTGCATGTTGCCAGGTTGTCTGGATTGTGGCAGTGCCAGAAGCTGGTCATGTTTCTAGCACATGAGAGATCAATATCAGGACTGTGCTTTATACTCAGTTGCAGTTGGAATTCTTATGGGCTCTCCTGGCAGCTGAGGATTGCCTGAAGGTTGCAGCTTTTTAACTGAACATTGGAGGATACGTAGGGTTGGGTTTGATGTGCGCTTGCAAAGCTTTGTGTCTCCTGGAACATGGTTTTATCAGCTTCAAATCTGCTTTATTGTTGAAGCTGTGCAAAATGGATTTTGCAGCAGGCTAGAACCCTGGGCTATACCCAGAAAAGGAAAGTGTGGCTTATTAGCATGGTTTGTGTTCAGCTCTCCTCTTAAAGGAGTTTTATTTTACCAAAGTGAGCTCCAACAGACTTCTTTGGTGCTCTTGATCTTCTGAAGAGAAAATATTCACAAGCACAAACCAGGAATAATCTGGTGGCAGAAACTCAAAAGAAAGATGGGCATAGTTTGGTTCCTCTGAAACCAGATGATGATGTTTAGATATTCACTTTTTCTTTGGTTCAGAGGTGAGCCTAACCCTGGGGTCTGGGTCAAAGGGAGGTCAGTGTCCTGGGGAGGATGAGTGCTGGTTTCCAGGCTGGGTTCAATTGCCATTTCCCTCCAGTACAAGGGAAAAACTGAGCTAACAAGCCCTAATTGCATAGCACAGAGTGTAGCTTTATATTGGGCTGGTCCTGGACTGGCTACCTTGATGCCAAGACAAGAGTATTCCATAGGGGAAGAAGGAGGGAGAGAAGAAAACTCTGACTGCAGAGAAACATGAATACTGGGCAAATAGAAATATGTGTAAATATGTTTTTCTTCTTCACATCAGAACCCAGTGAATATTATTTATGTTCTGTAAACTGCATGTATTGCAGAATATTTAGTGAACACAGCAGCTGTGTTTAGGTTTAGTTCTATCACAGGCATTTTTTTAAAAAAAGGGATAATATTTTCTGTTGTGTGAGGAGATCCCAAATACTTTAATGAATTCTGCCCTTCACAGCCAAAATTATGAATTCGCATCAGAGTAATCTGGTAGCTTTTTAAATATTGAATGAAATGGAAAGTGGAAAATCAAATACCTATTAAAAATGTTTTTCCAAACTTCAGTTTTCTCTTTCTAGGTGTCTGCACATAACATCCTGGAATCATTTCTGCTAGTTAGGAGGAGGAGGCAGAAGCAGCTGAATCTGCAAGGAATATGTATTTGGCAGGACTGACTGAAAGGAACCTAATGCATATGCAGATCAGGCCACTAAGTGTCTGAATTTGGGAGAATGTTGGCATAGTCTAAAATGAGTCCAAACTGTGTAGGTTTCACATAATTTTCAATTCTTTCTTGGTAGAGTACACTGGAAAAGGGAAGACTTAGTAAATGACCAGTGTTGGTGCAGCTCGTTACTGTAGCTCCACTGAATTAGAAAACACAAACTGAATTGTAGCAGCAACTGTCCTACAAAAAGACACTTCAGAAAAAATGCTGAGCTTGGTATTGTACCTCCAAGGGAAATAGTCCTGGGTTTGTTAGACCAGTCCTGTAGGTAATTCTAGAGTTGAAGAGCTGCTGCTGAGAGTTCCTGCCACCTGCCCTCAGAAATTTGTGGTAGGAGATTTTGTTAAGATTGCATCAGCTGATTTATACAGCCTTAGCAGAGCCTTTAGAGAGGTAACTTTTGAGGTTGATAGATGCCTAGCCACAAAGGGTTCTATAAATCAAGTACTTCCAAGCCAAAGCAGTGTCGTGCAGCTTTACCCTCTCACATTAAATTATTTACATTGAATGATTCCCAGATCTCTTTGCTTTGTAGGAGAGTGAAATACTATCAAAGTAGGCTTAATTAAAAAAGAAAGGTTAATCTATTTGCTCCTTCCAGCATTTCTGTATAGGAAAACCTGTTAAATAATTGGTTTAATACTGCTATAATTAACCTTTTCAAAGGACTGTGTGAGCCCATCACATTTCAGTTGATATATGGGCATGTTGTAAAAATGCCACCAGTTGAGCAGCTGTATTTTGGCATGGCAGTAGCCTCGAGAAACCAGCCATGATGGATCAGATTGCTTTTGGATTGAGATGCAATTCAAAACAAGAAAAAGTATCAGAATCCAAATAAAGAACAACAAGGATTTGTTGAAAAATGGATGTCTTTCTCCATTACACTGCATCCAACTTTAAGGGAAACAGATCTCCATCAGAAAAGTTTATTCTACAGAGCAGAACTGAGGGAGGAGGCTCTAAGGCAGTGAGACTCTCAATTATTTGTAAGTAATGCTATCCCAGGAATAAGCAAAGAGTGTGGTTTTAATTAACAGTGAGTCATGGAGTAGGAAGGTCTGCCAGATACCAGGCTGCAGTCCAACACATTACCACCCCTAAATGGTTGCACACTTGGAGCAAACGTGTCTGCAGGCCCTTTTTATTAGGGCCCAGAAAATTTAAAGCAGGTGAATTCAGCTGGAGACAGGCCCAGGTTGCAAATGCCGAAAAGCACAATGCCAGTCACAAGGTGTGAAAGGTGGAAGAAAATGAGAAACAAGAGTTAACTCCCAGCTGCAGCTGAAAGCACGACATTTTTGATTTGGAGCAGATGGCGGTTTATGTGCCAAAATGCAAATACAGTATATACAGTCTGATAGGTATTAGAAAGGAAGTAGCCTCTTCTTGAGACTGTGGATGAATTGCTTGATATTTTAAGTGACAGTGACAGGAAGGAAAACCCTTCTGCAATTGCACAATTTAAACTTTAGAAGAGGTGTTGATCTTGAAAAAAAAACCCCTGTTGGAGTCTTCAATGCAGCTTGCTTGTAGAGCGCTTGCTGCCTTGCCATTGAAGCTTGTTTCTCATGCATGATGTCCTAGAAAGCAAACAGGACCATTAGGTCCTTTCTTTGTCTCATAAGCTGGGGAAAGCTTGATCCCAAAGCTACCACCCATTCTCTTTTCTGCAGCAGTCAGAGATTAGCTTGGCATCTCAAAAGAGAAAACAAAATGAAAAAGAAAAAAGAGATAGAAGATTTGTTTTTTAATAAACTAAAGTTTGATAAGAATGTGAGGAGAGCTTGGCCTGGAGTCAAAATACTGGTCTGGAATCAAAAGGACCATCATGGTTCTCACTTTGGCCATCAACTTGGTTTGTCTATTACTTGATCTCTCTCTCGACTCCTGTGTCCCTGGGCACACAGAAGCACTAAAAATGTTCCCCAGCTTTGTCCATCTAAACAGTGACAGGCTGTTTGTCTTTCACTTGCATTGAGCATGTAGTGCATTGAGAGCTCTCACTTGCTCCTGGTCCCCAAGTGTAACTGCAGTACATTCCATACAGGACTGAACAGATAGGCTCTGAGAACTGCCCATGTCCCATGCCTTGTCCAAAGACTTTCTAGCATGGGAATTACACTTTCAGACCAGTATCCTAATCCTGAAAGTAGCTGGTACCTGCTGGATAAGGACAACAGCAAATAAGAAAATACCCTTCTGCAATGTTACAGTTTATCCAGATCTCTCCTAGTGTGAGAATGACTTTAATCCTAAAGCATGTGGTTTCAAATCCCTTCCAAAAAAGGTTGTTTATAATTATAGCTACTCTGAATAATCTTGTTAAACATATAATTACCCAGACTCTTTTAAAATCTCATTAATTTCTGGGCTTCAGTGGTATCATGAAGCAAGGACTTTCACAATTTAATAAGTGCTCTTTGATTTTATTTTGTGTTTAACACTATTTAATTTTATGGAAGGTCCCTTGTATTACATGTAATAAATTAGAGTGAGATGGTGTAAGGGAAATCAAATGAATTTTTTATCTTCTATATTTGACCTTTAAAGACTAAGCAATCTCTGGGTTTTTTTAAAATTTCTTTTGTCATTCTAATTATGTTTTTCTTTTCTGAACAAACTACAGTTCTGCAATATTCTTTTGAGATGCAGAGATTATCAGTTCCTCAGCATTTCAGGCAAGGTCTTACTGTTGATTTAAATGATAATATTATGACATTGATTATTAGGTTCAGAGATTTTAGGATTAAGTAATTCTACCAGCATATCACTTACCTGAATGTCCTGCATAAGTGAAGTGAACAGCTCTGAGAAAAGTCTGATGTCCTAGTCTTTGCAGTTGCGTTTTTCTTGCCCTCAGATGTAACCTGCCTGTCTTAAGCAGTTTACATTTGGGCCCATGACCCTGTCTACAGGACCATCCCATTTTTCTTGAAGCCTGTGATGGATATATTTCTCCTTAGATGATTTATTGCTTTGTGTTTGTGTCTTAATTTAATTAGATTTTACCAGTATCAAACATTCACCTGACTTTACTACTGGTCATTGACAATGGGATGCTTTGGCCCTGATTTCTCCAAACATCTTCTTTCCATATGCAACTCCTCTTTCAATATTTGCTTCTCTTCTGAGATAGAAAATTATTGCTATTGTGGGAAATATTATGAAAAAAGAGCTTCTTAGAGAGGGTTGGAATGTTTTGGCTTCTTTGAGCTTCCTGATGATGCCTCTATTATTTTTCATCTTTTTTCTTCCTGTTGCCCATATTAAGCACAGCACTAGCTTACTCTTTCTGATTGGTTATTAATGTTTCTCTGATTCTGACCTCTGGAGAACTGGTCAAACCCACTTGGTCTGTGTGTGCTTTGAACATGGTATAAACAGGATTTTAAACTTTTTTTTCTGCAGTTTTAAGAGTAGATGAGGTTCCCTTATCTCTTTGCTTGTGATGTTTGTAGTGGTGAAGTTTGCCAGACCTTACACAGCTGCCTCCCTCAGTAACAATTCTAATGCATCTCATCTTAACAAGGGTCAAAAGTTTACAAGTTACATTAGCTCCTTGGTTTGATGCACATGTCTTTGGATAAGTCTTAACACAAATATGTAATTATACTACAGCAGGCTGCAGCTACACGATGTTACATAGTGCAGTGTGTTACTGAAGGCTGTCTGCCTGCTGGGCAGGAAACTTCAGTGTGCACCTGTCCTGTTCTGGGCAGAAACACGACAGGATGAAATTCTTCTTGTGGCAGCTCTTCACTCACAGTCACTCACAGTTCTCCCTTCCAAATTTTGAGATACAGATTTATTAACAAAGAGATTAAAGTCCTGGAATACTACTGCCTTTGGACAGCCTAAGTGATGAATAACACAGCAGGAGAAGGAATCTCTTGACTCACAGAATTCAGTCTGCTGTTACTGCAGGCAGCTGTATCACACAATTCCCTCTAGAAGGTAGAAAGCACCATCTTGAAAGGCAGTTTTCCTTCATCCCATTGTTTCAGAAATGACCCTGTTCTGTAATTTTGCTTATCGGGTGGTTAGAAAACATCTGATTTATATTGCACATATACTCACAGCTGCATGATAACCTCTTTAGTTCTTCTGCTCTTTTGCTTCAATATAATGTTTCCTTCTCTAGAATTAGTTTCTCTGATTGGGAGAAAAAACTTTCTTTAAAGGTTGTTCTGCAAGACAAGTGACTTTGGATCCTCTTGAAGATTAGACATCACATTCTCCTATTCATCTCAGTAGTCTGAGGTTCTTCAAAGTGGTACTGGAGAAGTATCCAAGTCACTCTGGTTTGCAAATAACCACAGCACCACGGTTGGATATTTATTCTCCTTCTTAGCAAGATGCATACTGGTACAGTAGGTGTAATTCTTGGCCCAGGAATTATTCCATATAGGTGCTGTGCATACCTGCTCTAGCTCTGTTAGCTGCACTGTGCCTTGTAGTCATAACCCAACTCTTCCTATTTCCTTTTCACTAAAAAAGAAGAGTTTAATTGTCTCAGGCCAAACCACTAAACTCTGCCTGTGAGTTTTCCTCTCTTTTGCATTTGGCTTCCGTGCCTGACAACCTTCTGAAGTCGAGATGTGAAACTGTATTTCAGTATTGACCCTGTGAGTTGTGTGCTGAAATCACTCAGTGTTTGCTCAGGTGCAATGGGTACCTCGGGAAGTGAAATAATCTCTGGTTCTCTCAGTACAATATCTATTGTATACAGGATTTAATGAGTTGCCTTCCTGTTATCCTGATTCTGAACAGTGCTTGTCTTTATTAATTTATTTTGGATTTCCTTTGACTCGCTAAATGCTTCTGTCCTTATGTGCTTCTAGTACATAGCTGATCCTTTTTTTTTGAGTTACTCTTTCCCACAGGAGATTTTACTGTGGAGGTGTATGTATGGCATTTATTACTGCAAACACACAGAAAGTGATTCTGACATCAAAAAGTTATTTCTGATCTACATCTATCTTTCTGTGTGAGCCTTTAACCCAAGCTTTAGTGCACTTAAGATGTACCAATGATAAAATTTTTTAGTTAGGTCTATATGACTTAAAGATAATTTATTGTTTTCTTTTCAGTGATTCAGCTGAGTAATATAAATTACTAAAATAAACTGCTTAAATTCCAAGATGCATCTATCTCATTAATCTCACACCTTCCAAGATGTTCACTGCAGTCCCACACTTGATTAGTTCAGCTCATTTAGCAGGGCCTTCCTGAAGTCACACAGTTTCCTTTTTCTATCCCAGCTTGCAGCCCACAGCCTCCTCTCCATGCCCACCCTATATTTGGGTAGCCTGGTGTTCCCCTCTTTCTTTCTGTAGATCCAAGGTATCTCACACAAGATGACCTTAAAGATACTTTTGCTAAGCAGCCCCATCTCTGTAGGAATCAAGTTCAATGACATGTGGGAATCGTTTATGTGGAAATGTTTGAATCTATTCTGTGGCAGGAAAAGCAAGGACATCCACTTCTCACATGCTGATGCTTTCAGAACAGTGGTGTTCTACATTTTCTTGCAAAATTGAAAATTCAATAAATGATTGTGTTAACATGGTTTAGTATTGACCACAGGTTGAAACTACAGTCATTTATATCACATTAAGGGCTTGCAGTTCCTTTGATGGTAGAAGAAGTAGCAGTTCAGTTTCTTTTCCAGCTTTTTTGCTCACAGCTTGGTCTGTCTAAGGCATATTGTGTTATTTTGATTATTTTTTCTATATTCACTTACATATGTGCTGCTTCTAAAAGCAAGTAAGTAATCAATTCTTCCTACTGCTGCAAGTATCTTATATTTGAAGATAAATGTTGAAGATCTTTTTTAAGGGGGAAAGAAGGTTTTTAGAGCAAGCTTACTAGTAGGAATTCAGTCATGTTATGATTGGTTGAATGCAGTAACTAAGTGACTACAGAGGCAATTGAACTAAGTATAAGAGGAGAGAGAGAGAGCCTATTTCTATTGTTGTGCTGGTAAAAATGAATCAAATAGCTTTTCTCAGATAATTCCTAAACCAATTCATTACAGGGTTTTTTTGAAATGGAAAGTTCAGAAACCTGAGCCTCATGGTTTTAACAGACTTAGATGTGTAACAAATCATATCTGTGTTACTCTATCACAGGTATGAAATAAAAACCTTTTATTAGAGCTAAAGAAGTAGTTGTAGGTGGTGATATCTTGAGAGAATCACACTTTAACAGTGCCAATGTCAGCAGGATGATATGACTGTGAGTCCCAGGGCACACAAACTATGAGGCAGCATGAAGACAATCCAGCCCCTTTGAGAGAATCTGGTGTGGCTATCAGCAGCAGGGGTTAGAAGTCTGTGCTGAGGTCTGGAATGCTACAGCTAGAAAAGTGTAACATTCCCACTCTTCTCTGTTTCCTGGTACTGGCTGGGAGGGTCAAAATACTGAAAAGAGGCTATTTGTACAACATTTATGAGCCAAGTACAATGAAGAAGCACCTGAACCCCCACAGGAACTTACACTTGTGAGCTTAGCAGTGCATGTTTGAGAGGTCCCAATAATTAATGCAATGTATTCAGCAGGATGGGAGTTAGGAGACTTGCATCCCCTTAGGTGTAATAATTCTGGCTAATTAAATTTTCTTGCTGTCAGTATTTGTGTTTTTGAAGGGTTTCATTTGTGTCCCCTCTAGAACTGAAAAGTCAATTAATGAGCAAATTTGTGCTTACAGACACAATACTATTAAAAGTAGGTACAAAGCAAGAAGTGCTCTGAAGCAAAAATGGGGTTTAGGTTAGAGTTAAGGCTTCCTGTTAGTAAATACATCTGTGGGACTAAAGGATATCTCTGTGCAGTAGTGTTTATACTGTACCAGATGAAACGTTTAAAAGTTGGATGTTGAAAAAGCAGCCCCCAAAGTAGCTAATGGACATTCTGGCCTGGCCACAAGAGCAGCGGCCATAGCTGCCACAGGAGCTGTACTGTTTCCTTCTCTGTTCTCTATCTCAGTTTGGCAGTTTAAAAAAGTGTTGTACAATAAATACTCCAGGGACTTCCACACGATTGCTGAAAAACCTAAACTGCATTTAGTTTGTTTATAAAAAGTCCTGGGGCCCTGCTCTACAGAGCAAGGGTCATGGAAACACATGTTTATGGCTTCACAAATGCTCTATACTCCTTGAATGGAGAAGTTTATTTGATTTAATCAGCATCCACAGGGATCCTGTAATTGCATAATAGGTAATTTATTATGGAAGTAAAAGTATTTTTCTAACTGTAGCCTATGTAGCATGGGTTTGTAGCTTTAGACTAATCCACATAGTAAAAAAGAGCTTTGCAAAGCAGTCTGACTGAAGTAAGGGTGTTCTGTGATGAGCGCACACTTGTATGGCTTTTTAATCATCAGAAAGTGTTAAAACAACAAGCACATTATCACCATGTTGGATGTGAAAACTGTTCACTGTTTGCTTGCCTTCTGCAATTGGAAGTGCTCAATGTGAGAAAATGGAAAGCCAGCCCATATGATCCAGTTAGAGGGCAATGAATACGAGAGTAGGGAATCCAAAATTTGTCTTTTTGACATACACTGGAACATGGCCTTCCATCTGCTTCAGCAAAGGAACGCGGCCTTTCAGCCTGGATACTGAATTAAAAACAGATATGTTTGGTTTTAAAAAAGACAGTAAAATCAAAGCTAGAGATGTTTAACTGTCATTGTTTTTGCTGACATAACCATCAGCTGTCATGAAACAAGGCAATTCCTGCATAGCCATATCATTGATAATTCTGACTGCCCTGAAAAGCTGCAAACCAACATGTATCTGCTCTGAAAAATCTTTTGGGACTCCATATGATGGTTGTTGTTAATCATCCCATTTGCCAGCTTGTCTTAAACTGAGGAAAGCAGTTGAAGAACTCAAACTCCCAACAGACTTTTGCCGCTTTAGAGGGAAAACTTGGGAAATCAGTTTGGTATTTCCTGAGGTTCAGAACTCTGAAGTTTTCTTTCTGATGACCCCAGTAACACCAGAAGTAGGTTGTTCTGCATTTCCTGTGAATCTTTGTGATGTCTTAATTTTCTTGCTCAACTTGGAATTCATATTTTCGTATCTAAATAAAAGCTAGAAAAACAAGGAATATTAACTACTTTGGTAACTCATGGACACTGAAGCTTTTAGCTGTGCTTAAAGTGTAGAAGCCTCAGTCCATGGAAACTTCAGACCATCGTCTCCTTCTCAGCTTCAGTCATATCCTGGTCCATTGAAATATCCTCTTCCCTAGTGCTTATTCCTGGGTGTGCTGTGTCATACATGTCAGGACTAGATTATTAGTGCTTTACTCTCAAGGCAAAATGTAGCCTAAATGTTCTTTAGATTAATGAAACAAGATTAAATAGTCTAGTAAAGCTAAAAAATTACACTCCTAGTTGTGACATAAAATCCAAAGATCTGTTTTGAGGAGATTTTGAGGTGTGAATTTGGGCATTTGGCACCTGAGGTTAGGAAGGCAGGTAGGGATGAGAGATAGAAAAGTATATCAAGTCCCACCTTTCACTGGGAAATTTTGTGTGGTTTCCTTACTTCCGTGTCCTCCTTTTTATTTTATTATTTGAAGGCATTGTGTGTTTTCCTCCAATTTATACTTCAAAATATTTTGATTATTTTCATTTTCCCCACAAATACATTTTCTTCTTGTTTCCAGAATATTTTATTATTGTCTTTTGTGACTCTTCAGACTTTTATTTCCTGCTCCTGCCTATGTATGTTTCATAGCAATCAGCAATTTTAAGCTGTAATAAATATATGAATCCTGTCTTTATGTTTAATATAGTATTCAAAGACAGATGAATACCGATGGGCTTCCATGAAATAATTTATTTATTTTGATTCCTGTATACTTTTTGAGTGTATGTCTTAATGTGTATTGTCTTCAGCAAGCTGAGGGCACAAGCTGAAGAAACAAAGGTCTCCACACAAATCTATGTTTAGGAATTGTGCAATTTCAAAATCTGTAAATGTCCATCAGTCTCACTCATTATCTTTCTTTGGGATACAGATGCTATTGAAAGTTTCACTGTTCACTGGTTATGTTAAGCTCAAGGCACAGAGCACTGGAACCAGACCAGGAGAAGCAGGACTGGACCCAAAAGAACTAGATGAAGAACACATTAATCTATTACTTGTGACACAGTCAAAAAGGATTGTAACGTTTGCCTTTTGTTTAACTTCCTCACTGAAACAGCTCTGGCGGAAGTTAGGGCAGAAAGTATTGCTGTGCCTACTGTCAGCATTCTTTCTGAATATTTAATGCTTCCTATCTTTGGGATAGGAGCTCAGATATGAGCAGCAGTGATGATCACACAGAACGTCTCTTTGTGCTGTGTGGCTTGAAGTGGAAATGCAGATTTCCCAGATCATCCCTCTGTATTTATTACATATTTCATTGTCTGTGAAATAGATTCTTTAGAACAAGCAGGTTTGTTTAGGGGTTTGTTTGTTTGCTTGCTTGCTTGTTTGTTTTCCTGAGCATTCACAACAATGTTAATGCTCTGAAGTAAGAGGAGAAAGCTGGCAACAATCTTAGAGGTGAAATGAAGGAGTGAAGCTGTCTACAGGGAATTTTGTTCTTTTGGGAATTCACGCAATGGTACAGAAGAATTTGGTTAAGTAGGCTGAGAGTTCATCTTTTCCTAATGCAATCTTATCTGTCAGTGTGGAATTTTTTCTGCCAAAGGTCACCAGTACATATAAAATCGCTATTCTGATTAAAAATTACTAATAATCTCTCTTTTTTAATCTCTCTTTTTTAATTTCACACACAGAGATATGGTTTGGCTAGAACTAGTGTTAGCTAATACAAGTCTAAATTACTGCCAAAAAAGCTATTCTATATTACACCAAATGAGAACCTGGCTCAAAACTCTTACTTTTTTTTTTCTTTTTTTTTTTAATATGCCCCTACGTTTCCATGAATGACTAATTTTTCCATAAATTGTATCTTTGTGTGGGCCCCTTGCTAATCCTGCAGGTTCTCACCGTGGGTTGATGATTTAGTCTGCATCACTCAATAGTTGTGTCTGTCTCCTGGTCTCCAAGATACGATGGAGACTTGATGGTGAAAACCACTGCCAAATCCTAACAAACTACTCAAGTATGATGGGCCTTTCCATGTTTCCTTCTTTTCTTTTTTCCATTGTGTAGTTCTAAGTCACTGGTCTCATTACCCCTGCTAAATTGTTGTAGATCACTCAAGATTTCACTATGTCTCTCTTGCTCATATTTTCATCTTTTCTTTCACCATCAGTTGATCTTCACATTTCTTATTCTCTGCCCAAACCTCTGCTTAGTCTATTTTTTCTCTCCCAGACTGCCCTTTAGTCACCAATGAGTTATCTGTCCATTCATTTCAACCCTTGTCGCCCTCTTCCAGATCACTCCTACTTACTCCATTCTAGGTTTTGCCTTTAGAGAAAGGGTTGATGAAAAATGGGTTTGGAAAGGGTTTGATATTGAGCAATATCAACCCAGGGATTACAGTTTTGGAGCTTATAACTGTAAAATTTGAGGCAAAGAGGAGTTTAAAAGATATTCGATGGGAAGATGCTTATCTTGCTAAGAATGCTGAACTAATCAAACCAAATTTCAAGTGTAAATGAGCAAGCAGCCTTTCCCAGAGGCCACCTTTAACAACCTCTTATTTTGAGACAATTCTGAAGTGGGAGCTATTGATGTACATCTCTAGCTTTAGTATGTCTTTCTTAGGTCTCACTACTTAGCATAGTCAAAGATTGTAAGAAGACTTCATTGTTAAATAATATATATGTGGGTTTTAATTTCAAATTCCTTTCTCTCTCTCTCTCTGTGTGTGTTTTTGAATTCCATTTTTTCTTTCCTTCCTTCTCCTTTAGGCTGTAAGAGAAAAATTAGAGCCAGATGATGCTTTGATGTATGAAGAAGATCTGGATGACGACGACTGTGGAGAAGCAGAATTTGAGGAGACCATGAAATTAAAACTGCTGCGTAGAATTGCCTTCCTAGCATCCAAACTGAGGGAGTTTATTGGCAATATGATAATCACCACTGGAAAAGTTGTTGTTACAATTTTACTTGGTTCAGCAGGTTGGTGTGTTTGAAAAATTTCCTCAGGAGCCCATTAGATTCTGCGTTTAACAAATGAGTTTTCAGCACTTTGGCACCTGCGGGAGTAACAATGGAAATTTTTAAGGGAAAAGAAATTGCTGCTGATTTTATTAAATTAACTCTTTGGCAAGTATTGGAATATGCTGAGTTGCTTAATTTTTTTTGTGCTGATACTGTGTGGCCCTGCCATTCCATTTATGATTTTCACAGTTGCTGTTATAACCAAACGGTGAATGGGGGGCATATTATAGATGATTATATATATTGTGTGTGTGTAATTTAAATACATATGTGTGTGTGTGTATATATATATATACACACACATGTATGTATTTACATTAAAGTGAATTCATAGATTTAGTTTCATCCCTTCTAAGTGTAAAAAGGAACTGTATCCACATAGCCTTTAAAAAAAAAGTTGTTTGTTTGACCATGTAGTGTGTAAAAAGAGTGGTAAGCAGACTTCCTCTTGGTTTTTTTATTCAGTTGGTAAGAGTAATTGTTTTGATGTTATATAGCCTACCTTTTCATAAGACGTTTGATTTAATACGACATAATCAGCTACAGCCAGAACGGAAGTGTACAAAATTACTATGGGTTGTAACTACTGAATTCAAAATAAGATCATGGAATTGTAGATTAGCATTTACCTGCCAACTCACACGTTTGAATGGAGTGATACATATAAACATTACAACTTAATATATCAGTTGTCGGTATATGAAGTATAAAACAACAGTGCAAAAAAAGTTTGATACCGAATCATGAGATTGGAGGTGTGGCCATTTTAGTAAGGCAGGTTCTTTCATTAGGGCAAGAGTACTAAACAGCCTTACATGTAGCCAAAAGGAAAGTAATGCATCTAAAGAGAGAAAAAATATGTTGGCTACCATAGGGCCTGACACCAGTGAAGAGAGATGTCATTAAGAAAAACCCAAATGAACAAAATCAAAAAGCCTGATGTCACTCTACATAGGTGAACATTATTGTTCAATGGGAAGCAGAAGGATTGTGCAGCAGCAGCAGGGGGCAGTTTCTTCTGAATGGTGATGGGCATCTTGCCTGTGGAGCCCCAACACAAGCCAAGAAGTGAGAGGTGTTCAGAGCAGAGTTAAAAAAAGTACTTGAGGTCTGAGAAGCTTGTACTTCAGAGAGAGACCTTGAACTTTTTAAGTTGAATACTTCCCTACCTACCGTGCCAAAAAGATGAAGGGTGACTTGACTGCAGCCTGAAAGAACTGACAAAGATACAAAGTGCTTCCATTTTTTAAGGTATCTCATCTAGTAGAATTGATAATAGGAGCCAACAGTTAAAAGGTAAACCTAGACAATTTCAGGCCAGAAATAATTTTTGTCTTTTTCACAGCCAGAGTAACTGGCCATAATAAATGGCTTATTTCAGGATATTGTGTATTCTCATTCTCCAAAAGTGTTGGAATAAAGACAAAGTGTCTCTTTGTAAGAAGAAAAGAAACAGTTACAGGCTTGAGGCAGA
Organism: Calcarius lapponicus; assembly: GCA_039654755.1. Lineage (NCBI taxonomy): Eukaryota > Metazoa > Chordata > Aves > Passeriformes > Fringillidae > Calcarius > Calcarius lapponicus. The sequence continues at coordinate 103,082,692 of CM077464.1, forward strand.
AATTTCTGAAGTTTTACAGCACAATAGGTGAAAGCTTAAAATATGATGAGAAAGATGGGATGGTGAACCTCAAGCATATAAATGTGGATATCAGTCCTTACAATGACTCAGCTCAGCTCAGGACCATCCCTGGAAGCGCGACTCCCAAAAGACACGTCAAACCAGGTGAGGGGCATGGCCAGAAAGCGCACTGGAGCTAAGGGGCACCAGGAGCCTGCAGGTCTGTCCTGAGGAAGGTGGCTCCCAGACATTTACTAGTTAAAAAGCCTAAAAATAAATTTAGGCATGGACCCCTGCTAGCTCTGGCACTGTTGCTTCAGGGAATCCACTGGGCTGCTGTGCTGGCTGCAAGCTCTTAGGTAATTTTCTCATAGTTGCCACTCTTAGACATGAATATATTTCCTGCTTCCTAACTTATTTTTGCAGGCTCCCGGCAGAGCGCTGAGTCCTCTTCATCAGCTGGACATTTTCTGAAGTGGCATACTCAGCTACATGTGCCAAAACAAAACCAATATACATGTGTGTGACAGCAGAGTCTTTTTCATATGTAAATTACACATTTCTAGGAGTTAACATTTTTTAAAAAATCCAACATTTACTGGTTATTCTGTAGATTTTATCTAAAGCTCTTCATTTCAATATATGAATCAGGGTCTGTTTTGTTTTACTATGTCAAGGTATTTCAGTATTGGTATGAGGAGGCTTTTTACTGTTCATCCATGAGGGCACTTTAGCAGCTTGTACTCAGAAGTCATACACTGGTGGTCTCAGGCAGTATTAGCTGCCCTTGCAGCCACTCCACAGTTTTTCTCCATGCTTTATGAAACATCTTTACACAGAGTAAAATTTCATCTCAGAGGAAAGCCTGGAGAGTGATTGTGTTCTAAGTGCTGACATATGGCATAAGTGAATTGAACAAATAAAAATATTAAAAAGAAGATCCTTCTCTTCTAGTCTCAAAGTTAATAGCAGTCTTTAGAGCTAATTGTAATAATAATCAGAAAACTAATTGGATGAATTTTTTAGTATACATCTTGCCAATGTTTTTTTTTAACAAATGCTGATATTTTCCATACTTCTCCAACACTCCATGTTTTTATTTTTACAGGTATGATGGTGCCATCTTTGACCTCAGCTGTGTATTTCTTTGTGTTTTTGGGCCTGTGCACATGGTGGTCCTGTTGCCAAGCATTTGATCCGCTGATATTCAGCTGCTTGTGTGTATTAATGGCCATATTCAGTGCGGGACACTTGATTGGACTTTATCTGTACCAGCTACAGTTCTTTCAGGAGGTTGTCCCACCAAAAGATTTCTATGCCAGGTGAGAAAAATTCCTTTCCTGTTTAATCATGGGCACATGATGGAATGTTCTGTTTGTCACATGTTGATGCAAATGATCTTCCACATACTGCTTTAACAAATGTTACACATACCTTCTTGTTCAGTCATGGAAGAGTCTAATCTTTTCAGATGGAATGGCTTTGAATGATAGTGTGGAAAGTCCAGACTGGGTAATTGCAGACAGAGAAACTGGAGCAGGTTAGGAGGGGAAGGTTACTTTTGGTTTTTTTGCACAGAGTGTTCCTCAGATGTGAGTGTAAATGATTGGGCTAATGCAGGAAATAAAGGAAATTGATGGCAACATTGATACAAGGACAAGCGTACAAATGCACCTTTGGTTTTTTGTAGAAGAAAATAAATTCTCTGGTGTCTAATGTCATGGTGTCTTAACGGGAGCAAAATGCTTTTGTGGTACCACTCTTGTGTACAGAGGATGAGGGCTGCTGGGGTTCTTTATGTACTGTGCATATTAGGCTGATGATATAAAAATTCTCTCTGGTCACATAGAATCACATAGAACATGCTGATCTTCATACCAACAGCTCCTTACCATTTTTACCTAAGTAAAAAAGCAGCATTTCTAGTTACTTCTGCAGCAAATATTGACTGGCTATGATTTCACTGACCCTTTAATTTTCTACACACTGTAATCTAAAATAAGATTAAGTTTTGGAGGTATTTTGCTCATTACTAATTTTTTTCTGCTGGAGTATGACGACAAATTTGCTTCTATGGTATGTATTTTGAATACTGTAGTAATCCTTATATTAAGGTGAACTTTATTTCTAGTAAACCTATTGTACCTTTTATTATAAGCTGAAGATGAATGGAAATTAGAGGTACTGTGGAGAATAAATTAATTATTTATCTCTCAGTGTACTATTAAAAGCAGTAAAATTGAGCTATCTAGCTACAGTAGTTGTTACTTTAGTAACAGCTTATTTTGACATTTTATTGAATACAGGTTAATAGATGTGTGTTTTGTGATGTTGTAACTGGTGACTTGTGGAGTCTGATTGGGAGGGCATAACATTACCTGAAAAATCAGGAAAACCTGCTTAGTTTAGGTTCTTTTGTGCCACCTAGAGGTCGAGATAGGAGAATGGATGATTTCTAATGCCAAGAAGCTGAAATGCTCTCAACTTCCCTAAACCTTTTATATTACTTCCTCCATGTATTAAGAAAATAAAAAGAGAATGGCTTCAAAATTCTCAACCATTTGTCTTTAAGGATATCTACTCACAGTTTTTAACAACAGACACAATAACATGGTCTCAAGGAGAAGAAATACGTGCTTCATATAATTTAGCTACAATATGTGACACTTTCTTCATATGCATAACTTGTGAAGTCCCTTTTTTCTTTTTAGTATTTTTTCTATTAATTTTAAACTTATTTGTTTCTTTTTCAATTAATTTAGTTTAAGATAATTGTTTTGAGACAATTATCAAGACATTGATAATGTAGTAATTTCTTTAGTAATTTCTTTTATTGTAAATAATGTGATTCTTTGTTTTATGACAAAATTTTGTTCAGTGCAAATATGGCACTTTAACTTAGTCATTAATTTTTGAAATGAAAAAATCAAGCTACAAGAAAGTTGTGTCTACCTTGGTGTAGAAAATAAAAGCTCCTTCAGAGTTCAGGGTAAAAACAAGTCATAGCATTGGAGTTCAGAGTATGTACTGACATTTTTGTAAACAAAAACATGATGTTACCTTCCTGCAGACTTTCTCTTGAACTGGTACTGTTGAGTACTCTGCCTTTTACACCCTCATGTGAGGGACTGATGTTCCAAATTATATGGGAAATTATGTTTGAATATACTCAACAACTTACACACAACTTACACACAATGGCAGCAGAAGGAGCAGTATTCCTTGTTTCTTTATTTGCAGCTCTTTCTATTGTGGATCTACTTTGATCTGCTTTCAGGGAAATGTCTTTGAAGAACATCAAGACAGATGTTATCAGATCTTGGAAGTGAAAATCTTAGTGTGAGAAAAGGCCACAGATGATTTTTAATGATTGACTTGGGCTGATATATAAGCAGTGGCTAGAGGAGGAAAAATGAGAGACATGTATCAGAATGCTGCAGAAAAAATATTTTAACATTTTGCATCCTAGAAGAAAATCAATATCTTGCTATTTTATGTGTAATCTTGGTTTGAAGATGTGCTAAATATGCAGAGTTCCCATTAATACTAGTACATGACTTCTGTAGGCAAGCTATATGCCAAGAAAAGAATTTGATTCCCCAAATTCTTTCTACAAGAAGGACATTGAGGTGCTGGAGAATGCCCAGGGAAGGGCAACAAAACTGGTGAAAGGTCTGGAGCTGAAGTCTTATGAGGAATATCTGAGGGAACTGTAATTGTTCTGGAGAAGACACAGGGAGAAGCCTGGAGAAGAGAAGGCGCAGAGGTGACTTGTTGCTCTCTAAAAGCAAGTTGTAGCAAGGTGGGGGTCGGTCTCCTCCTGAGTAAAAAGCATCAGGAAAAGAGGAAATGGCCTCAAGTGGCACCAGGGGAGGTTTAGATTGGATATTAGGAGAACTTCCTGCACTAGAAGAATTGTCTGCCAATGGAAGAGTCTTCTTAGGAAAGGGGTTGAGTCACCATCCCTGGAGATACTTAGAAGATCTGTAAACACGGGCCCTTAGGGACATGGTTGAGTGATGGATTTGGCAGTGCTTGTTTAATGGTTGGACTTGATGATCTTAGAGGTCTTTTCCGACCTAAATTATTATGTTATTCCATATGAAAGAAAGGCTTTTATTTCTCTGTACATTTTTGAGGGCCCAATCCCCAGAATTAGCTCTCCTGAATTTCAAGGGCAGATGTAAAACCTGCTCCTGTTGGGCTGCTGGTGGACTTTTTTTTTTCTCAGCAGATTGTAAGTCTGGTGTTTTAAAAAGCTCCTTTCTGGATTTGAGTTCTCAAGTTTACAAGAAATGTACAAGTGGTTTCTCTGATCAATAAAATTGTGTTTTTTTCTGAATAGTAATGCATTCAGCTTGTCAGATTATCGATTGATTTCAGACTAAATAAAGTTAAACTACACCCAAACAAACCAGAAGAATTCTCAAGTTAACAGTATTGTTCAGCTAAGGCTTGCATCATCCTTGAGCTGTTCCTTCCTTTCAAGAACTCTTCAACTCAAAATTCACCATTTGTGATTGTAAGAAGTGACTGAATTATGTCACCAGAGAAAAGCAGTTTTCTTGGGAGGGATAACCTGACATCTGGTAAATTTTCATGTTTTGCCCTGAAATCTCATGGGATTTTGCAAAGTACTTCCCAAAAAAAAAAAAAGATATTGTGATAACATAGCCCTGCATACTTGCCAGAGTGGTATTACTGGACATGGAGGTATTGCTGTCCTGGAAGTTTCGCATCTGCTGCTATGGCTGTCTGGATCTATGATGTGCAGGTAGAAGTGGCATAAACACAAACATACTGAAATGCCATGGAGTGAGCACTGGGATCTGCAGATTGAAAAATGCACAGTGTACTGAAAAGTCTGAATATAGCTGGTGCATCAGGGGTAGGCACACTGCCAGCAAATCAATATTGCAAATTGATGCAATATCTCAAATGTTGCAATATGCAAATATTGCAAAGATGGGGAAAAATAGCAAGAAGCAACAATTTAAAGCAAAATTCAGAAAGTATCTCATTTCTACCATAAAATTATTTTCACCTAAGTTAGTAAAAACAAGTCAATGAGGTAAAATGACTTTAGAAATTAGGTACACAGTGTCACAGCCTGAAAAAATACACAGTAATATGTTAACCATTTTTCAGATTGCTGCCTCCTTTCTTCCTGATATTGTTTATTTTAGCAAAAGAATGTAATTGGTGAAATGATAAGGCCTTGCCAACATGAAGAAATAGGATCAGTGCAGTGGTGTGAGGTTTGTCCTGAGTCAGTAGAGTTATTCCTGTCCAAAACTGTGCTTATAAGCATATTAATTTAAAGATCCAGCAATCCAATGTAAATGAAAAGCTATGTGCTTTCCTATAGTTTAGGTCTGTCTTGCTTGTAGTTTTCAGGCAAGTAATGTTCCAAATAGTTTAAATACAACTGGTTTCATCTACAAAAGGCATCTCCCTTACAAAATGAAGCAAAACTAGGAGTCCAGGTAGTGTCATCCACTGCACAGTGGTACCTTATAGTGGTACCTTATTTCACACCTTCTTAAGTGAATGAGAATTTGGGATTACACAACTGATTGCTTTGCTGCAGTGTGAGTTGGGAATTCTAGTCTAAGGAGTTTTGTTCAAGAGGAAATTTTTATCTGAAAGATGTCTATAAATCTATTTAAGCAGGACTTTTAAAATAGGTTTTACAGTGACTAATAATAACCCTACTTAAATTACTCTTTTACTTTTGGAGAAAAGATATCTGCTACAGATGGTAGACTTAGGATATTCAGTTTGTTTTCAGATTAAGCTGAGAAGAGTCCAGTCCAAAATTCTTCCTTTGGACTTCCCTGGAAGCTTTGACACAGATTCAGATTTTGTAGTCCAAATACTCTGTTCAACCAGGGTTATAAATGCTTAAGCACTGTCTCAAAAATATTCCTGGAGTTGTCAGATCAGGGTCAGATCAGATCCAGCTGTAATATTTTTTCCTAAGTTAGACACTAACCTTGCAAATAAAATCCCATTAGGAGAGCAGATATTGCCAAAATAGTGAGATGTAGCTGATTGATTACTTCTGCAGGGCAAGGCACTGATCTCCTGCTCTGCTGCTGCTTTTGTAGCTCCTCTGGAGCCAAGAGCTGGGCAGCATGTTTCACCTGAGCTGCAGCCACTGCTAATCCTTGCTGCAGACCCTCTTTGGCACCCGTCTCAAAGGTGGCTCACCTCTGAGAGGCAGAATTTTCTTAACCTTATAGGAAACTGAGGTTTTTGGGGTTGCCTTTTGACTTGGTCACAAGCCACTGTTTGAAAAGATGGGGTATTTAAAGCTCATTTATGTATGCTATACGGAGCTGCCCTTTGGCTGCAGTAGTTTTCATGCCTTCTGCCTGGTATTTTTAGGTGCTTGGTGCTTCTCACCATGGTACTTCAGTACCACTGCCAGGACAGAGGCCAGACCCTTGGATACATGCCATGTAAAGACACTGTGCTGCACTTGTCTGTTTCCATCATCTTCTATCAGCAAAAGGACACTTTGCAGTTGCAGAACATGTTCCAAAACATATCAGGCCAGCCACCATGTTGATTACCATGACCAGATTTGATTAGAGAGCCACAATTTTTCTCAGAGGAAAAGATGTTAGGTATTTGACCTTATTCTTACAGAAATTTGCAGCTGAGTTTCATACCAGCTGTATAATGTACCACATTTTAGAGTTTAATTCTACTTAGAATGTTTCAGCTTTCTTAGAACTTCAGCTTCTTTATATTTGTTAAAAAATATTTTGGAAAGGGAGTGAATGATTCTGTTAACAGCTTAGAAATGCAAGTTCGCTCTCCTGTTGACAAAAAAAACCCCAATCATCCTTGCTATTATCATCCCTTTCTAAACTATGAAGTGGCCTTATTTGGGCTGCCTTTATTATGAAAGGTTGGATGAGGAAAAGGCAAGAGAGGAAATAGTAAGTAGCAATTTGCCTGGAGAGCAGTCCTTCCCATCCCCATGGCATAGCTGTCAGCACTCACCATCACTACCCCACTGCATCAAATGCCAAATCTAGCCTTGGAATAAGCAGACATAACTTAATTTATGTTACTCACATTACACCCCAGGTGATTTACACCTCTCTGTCTTCCACTGGGCTTGAAAGGGGCGTAAACTGAGACATGTGCTAAGACCTTTTAAAAACAATGGTTTTCTGCATGTGGGACAGACTGGTTTCCCAGTTGTGTTCAGCTACAGTGGTGAGCCTGCCACTGCTGAGACCCCTGGCAGCCTGGTGGGGCTGGCCCTGGTCACATCAGGTTCCCATTAGTGGGAAGAGAGCAACCTTAGCACTCCTAACAACGACCACACTGCATCTGAAAATTGAGTGTAAGCCGCAAACATAGATATCAGCCATTGTCGTGTGACATCATGTTGGTGAACTGCCTCTTCCTCAAAGTCTTCTGAATCCAGATAGCTGTGGGTTGCACAGAGGCTCCTCTTCCTTGGATGCATTGAACTGCTGAGGTGAGAGGGACAGAGGGAAGTGATGAAGATCTTAGAACTGCTGATATTCTGTGATAATAGAACTGCTGATTCTGATTCACCTGAATTGGGTGTGCACTTGGTCTGATGACGTAGCCATCCCACTTTTGCACACTCTCAGGCAGCTTTGACTCTTCTGTGTCCAACACACCTCCCTGCTAGCAGAAGCTGTGCTCATGGGTAGGGTGAGACAGAGACAGATCACTCTACTCCCCCATACACACCCTGGGCTTGCAAGTGTCTGATCCCAGCAGTGACACTCGAACAGACTCCCTGCCCCTCACAGCCTGTCCTGGGTGGACAGGAAAAGGGTGACTGCAAAGAAGTGACCCCTTAATTTTCTCTTTGTATTTTCTGGAAACATCTGTATTCTATGATCATTGTTCAAGTGCCTGAAAACAAGGACAGAAAAGAGACAAAACCCCTCTCCTCCTACCAGGTTTGTATTCCTATTATTCTGCGGCGTTAGGAGACATGGATTGTAATTAGCTAAGTTTGCTTGGATTTACAAACTTGTTTTCTTGAGGTCTGCTCAAGAACAATGATCTTTATACTCTGGCATCACCAGAAATTGTGATGAAGAATATTTAACACTCTGTGTTTTCAGCTCAATGTATCAACATTAAAAAAATGAATCATCCCACGTTCCTTGGAGGTAAAAAAGGCAGTCCTGAGTAACCTCAGTTGAGCACACACTGGGGAGTTAGTGCTTGTCCATGCAGGGGCAGTCTACACCAGTTTCTCTAAACACTCAGAGTGGAAGTGCTTAATCTCTTGTTTATGCTCATTTAGCTGAAGTTTGGAACTTGCTGAGCCAATCATGTTCAATTTATAACCAATTTAAAATCAGCTGTTGTACCACTTTCATTTTGAAACTGGGCAATTTCCAAACATTTCCTGGACATTATTGTTCATTATCCCATTATCTTCTTTTCCATATCCTGCTATTTTACTTTCTTTTTATGTTTAAAGCCAAATGGGAATCATAGCTTTTATTTCTGCCTTATTGCACTTGCTGCTAAAAAGGAATATTTTCTTTGCTCATACTTTCTACTGCAGAACCTCTTGATGAAGGTATCCATCACTCTTGTGGTTTTTTCAACCTGTTTCACTGCCAGCTGAGTAAGTGGAAAATCTCTTTATCCTCTCATGCATCACTGAACCTAGCAGGCTGCCCCAATGTGACTGAGAAGTATCATCACTCCTTTTTCAGAGGTGGAAAAATTCCCTAACAGAGAAGTTAGATGAATCACATAACCCTCCCAAGATAGCCAGAACTTGGAATAAAGCACAAAGCCTTTGGCTGCAGTCTGAATCCTAGATCACAGACCAAGTTGCCTCAAAGTCAAAATAGTTTGAAGCTACACTTTAAAACAATTTCTGTTCTTCTGTACATGTCACTCTAAGGGGTAGTGGTAAAGCTCTTAGGCAGTTGCACGGTTAGTTGTTGTACCAGGTCACTTGCATGCTCTGGTCAGCACCACCCCACTGAATGTTGATGTTCACTGTGGTTATCTGAGCACTGTCTCCTCCTCCTAAATGGCTCCTGCTGAAGTTTTACCTGAGTTCTTCTGTTCTTCACCCAGCACCTGAGCGTAGGACAACAAGGCTGTCCATGGTCTGCACTACTGGTTGAGTTTTAGGAGCAGACTGTCCCCCTTCTGCCTGTGAGACACTTTCTGAGATGGGGCTGTTGACTCCTTTCCTTTCAGCAGCTCAGCTAACTCACTTTGAAAAACCAATAGCCTCAGTCACTAATTTGCACAGAAAGCCTTTGTTAACTATGCCATTGTTAAGCTGTGCCATTTTTGAGCTGTGCCTTCTCTTCTGTGCTCCAGTGTCCAAGTTCACCCTCTCACAGGGGGAAGCCTTTGTGTCCATGGATGTTTCTGAACATGCCTTTGGCTATCCCATGCTTTCCACATGACTCCTTAGAAGCCTGGGCCTGTTTTCTCATTACTTTCGCCTCTGAGTAGAAGGTCCAACTGAACATTAAATATTTTTAATTTTTTCCACGCAGCTTGGGTGTTGTCCATACTCAACTGGTGCTTTTCAGTATTAGTTTCTTTTCATGTTCCTTTATGGTCACAGGGAATATGTGTGTACATGAGGAAGATGAGTAACTGGCAAATCACTGGTGCCAACCAGCCTTCTCTGCTGCGGTGACTGTTCTCTGTCATCCTCTCATCCCAGCAAGGCTGCCTCACACCTGCTGCCTCCATCCTTCAGCTACAAACCCTGAGTTGCCTCTGGTTTGTAGCTGAAACTATTTGGAAAAAAAAAAAAAAAAAAAAAAAAAAAAAAACCTCAAAACCCTGCTGCATTTAAAATATATTTATTTTGGTGACAGAAAAACCAACTATTTGCCTAATTTTATTTGAGAACAAACTCTATTTGCCTATCCTAAACATGAGCGAGGCTGCTGCTATGAAAGCAGTTACAATGCTGGCCTTGGTGAGGAATAATCATGTTGATGGAGTCACTCTAGCTAAGTTATCAGGCAGGAGTCCTAAAACAATTTCTCCTGCACACTTATTCCCACTTCACCACCTTCTTGCTATTCTATCTGGCAGTCCTCTCTGTGCCAGATGCTCAGATGTCTGATGGGAATGAAAAGCTACTGGAATCACTGCTTCAGTGTGTTTCTTCATCAGATGAGAGCCTCTGGAATCCCAGCAGAGCCCTCCAAAGGCTACAGCAACATGCTGCTTTTCTAGCTCTCTGATGTGCTGAAAGGAGCAAGGTCAATATTGATGCTCGCTAGAAACTCAGAGCAAAGTTGAGCTGTGTCATGGATAATGGGAAGATTTGGGAATGCAGAGAAGAAACCCATTGATAGGATACATCTTCTTCATTTAAGGCTTTTGAAGATGGGTTTTGTCTCAGTAAACAAGGGATTAATAGACTCACACCTTTAATTAGTGATAACAGTGGTCATTGACCTAATTATTGCTTCTTAAGCAACGAAAGCTTTTTGTAATAGGGAGTCAGTACAAAGCTAGATTATTGGAGGAAATGTGATATAGAGCTCACAAGTCTTCATGTTCAGACTTAAAGTCCCCTTAGGGAAGCTGTTTTGTTTCAGATACGTGAAGTATTTTAATGTCTGAAGTTTGGTCACTTTTAATAGATGCCCATTTCTTAATAGCTTTGAATCGCACAGACTTAGAGAAAATTTGATTATCTGGTTACTTCAAAACAAAAAAGAGTTTATAGAGTAGATACTATTTATCATCTTAGTTTAAAATTGTTAATAAACTTGAAAGCAAAGTGATTCTATTATGGCTGCTCATATGGTCCTTTTTTTCTCCTTGAATTAAGATTTGTGTTGTATTTACAGGTTTTGCAAGCTTTTATGTAACTCACCACCCTTAAAGATATCTTTTCTCTACATCTTCCTGATTAATGGCTCATAATTTCTCTCTGTCCTCATGATATGGATTATATTAGCACACAAGTTTTAAATTACTCACTTCTTCATGAGATTTCTCATACAATAGATGTGCATTTGAAATTAGTTTTCCTTTAAAAGAAAAGTCACTGATGTTCAGAACAGGGTGGGAGATATACAAGGGCTGGTTTTTTCATTGCCAGAAAAGCTTTGATCCAATAGAAGCTATGGAAACCAAAAACCAAAACTTGGTAGAAAAAAAAAAAAGGACATAAGACATCTGCTAAAGAGCTATAGAAATTTGATGACATTAAAACAAAAGTTAGAATGATCTACTTACCTACCAAGTCTACATTCACTATGTGTATGCCTGTATTATAGTGTTGGGATAGCAACATGCTGAAGAAAAACAATCCCAGTCTTAGTGTACATTTACAGATAATTCAAAAAAATGTTTTGAACTGTTAAGCTGAAATTTATCATCATGCTCCTCAACCCAAAAAGTCAACTTTTTGTATGGTAATTAATATGGAACAGTTCCATCTCGCCAGTTCTGAATTATCCAAGTCTGAACCAAAGCAGGGTCTAGGGTTTTTTAGAGCTAAAAATACTTGCAATGCTCTTTAAAGCTTGTATCGCTCCAGTATGGATACATTTAATGACTTTAGTCCAGCTATGAACTGAGGTTTGTATCTCCCTACACAGTTGTCCTGCTGAGCTGAAGGGGAGGCATGAAGGATCGACTCCTTCTCTGTGGAATTTTATAACATGATTTGGAAAGACAAATGCCAATTTTTCCATTCTTTTTTTTTTTTTCCTTTAAAAAGCCATGTGAAACCAAATGCCTTCTGCTCTCTTTAACCCTAATTCTTTGGGATGCCTAATGCATTCCAGCCAACTTTTCCACCTCTTTCCTCCCAGTGTTCTGCTATTTCTGTAAAAATGTGGCGTCAGTTCAGTGTACCCTGGAGTAGTAGCCCCAATGTGGTCCGAATTCCCAGCCAATAACCTGGGGAGTAATGACCTTCTGGAAGGCCAGGATGGGTCTGAAGGTACCACAGAGCTGGCTGAGTGTTTTCCAGCAGCATGTGTTGCTTTGGGCACATAGCCCAAAGAGGAGGAGTGGAGTGGCTCATAGCATCCTCTTGGAAGAGGCATTATGGATATGAGTTTATGGATCTTAACTTCTGTGTAGCTTTGTCATCCAAGTACGGAAAACTCAACAGGATGGCTTGTGTATGAAAAGGGAACTCCTGTATTTTAGGAGGATTGTGTAGGAATTATTTTTTTTCTATGCTAATTTATTTTCCAGTTCCTTCCATTCCATTCTCTCTCTTACCCACAGAACATTTTCAAGCCTGACAACAATATGCACCTCTTTTAAGTCAATGTTTGATAAGAGGTTCACTCTTCAAACAGTGTTTAGAGTTTGGGACACAGCCCTTTCAGTATTTAAAATATTCTTCTTCATGAAACTCAGTATCCAGGGCTCGTACTGTGAAATATGAAATTTTGACTTTTTTCCCTGTATTTCAGTCCTTTTTGCCCCAGAAAAATAATATTCTACCACAACCACTACCACTTTCTCCAAATATACTATTTTTTGCCTATTTTTATGGAATTTGTTGCTCTCTTTCCTCCCTTATTCTCCCCTCTTTTATTCTCCTCTTCTTTGCTTACTCTACTCGTCTTCCCTTCTCTCGTTTCGTCACTTTTAGCATCTCAGTTTTAGGGCTCAGCTATTCAAACGTCAGTCTCGATATTTCATTTTCCTACCCCAGACTTGCAGACACCACTCTCATCTCCTTTCATGTGAGGAGAGTGAAATAAAAATGCAATAGAAGATATCCAGATGAAATAAAGATTCAGACTGTTCCTAAAATCCAACAAAAATGCAGAAGTTCTACAAGGATGGATCGCGCAAATCCAGCCCAGCACACTAAAATGTTCTGATGCCATTGCTGGGAATAACCATGCAATAGGTACTGGCCTAAAAAAAAAAAGAAAAAATAGGAAAAAAGCATCCTATAATATTAAATGCGAAATCAGAAAATGCAGCTCCTACAGGGGTTTGATGCAGACATTTTCTTCAAGCTGTAATCTTCATGCAAACTCATAATTATATAGAAAAATTTCCCCCTCCTCTGTTGTGTTGTGAAAAGTACTGTGTGCATGAGGACACAGAGTTGTAGGAAGATGCAGCAACTGGAAATCTCATCTAGACAAAACTATTACAGAAGCTAAAACTCATGAAAAAGAATAAGAGACAGTAGAAGATTTTCTATCAATTGAAGTCCAGATTGGATGCCGTTCTAGACCATAAACTCTTATTCAGCCACAAGATTGTTGTTCAATAGAAGGATTATTGGGTGTCCTATATTATGCAGGAAGTCAGAATTATTACTTCCTTTCCTGGCCTTGAAAGTTACAAGGCAAGTACTTGCCTGAAGTCAACTCCTAAAACATGAGCACATGCAAGATCTGAACTTATAAATATGTTAAAAAAAAAAAATTCCAAATAATTTTAGTGAATTCACTGATCTAACAGATACGTAATGACTGCTTTGGTAATTCTGTATATGAAACATAGTTTTGTTTACATAGCTATTTTTTGTTCATATGTAGTACCGTGAGTAATTATGTCATTTCTTATAACATATTAATGAAATAATTAAGTAATTGCATGTAATAGAAGTTTTAGCAATGTAGAGTTTTAGTAACTTTGACAGTTCCTTAGGGGAAATTACCGTGGGTGCAACATGAATTTGTTTTTCTGTTTTCAAGTGAAATTGAAATTCATCTCCTGAATTTTAATGTTAGACTAATACAGAAAGTGGAAATTTTGCATGGTCACAGTTTACAGCTTTGTCAGGAAGTCATGAAAGATGAAGATGCATCTGCTAGAAGGATGATTTACAGATTCAATAGGAATCTTTTCCAAGAAAGTTTATAGAATATTAACTGGACAAAAGATGCCACCTTTATTTTAAGAACCTTTTTCACTCTGTTATCTCAGAGCATTTCTCAGTCAGACATTAAAGTTCCTCTTGGCCTTTTATAATTTCTATAACATTTTCCAAATTATTTCTGCTACACATTTTTCAGAATACCAGTGAGGTCTTTGAAAAACCCAGCTTTAGTTCCTTGCAAGAGTAGAAATGCTAATCTATTCACATCTTGGAAACCTCCATTTTATATGACATTGCATGCAGTCTTGGAAACCCAAATATATCCATTAATAAATAAGTCTCTCATTATTTGTTTTGTTTATATCCTGTATCCAGGCACACAAGTACTTGACTTGTTTGGTAGTGGGTTTCTCCCACTTAGGTCTCATTCTTACCTTACTGATGGCAAACGTGTATGTTGGCTAAGATGAAGTCACACCAAGATCAGAATTGGACTCAAACACAGCTGGTTGGGATCAATACTGAATGTAAAGAGATCTTTGCAGAATGAAGTATGCAGAACTGAATTATGGCCTAATTTATATTGCTTTTACATTTTATGGCAGCCATCCCTGAGTAATTAGAAGCTTTGTGTAAGGGAAGATGACTCTATTCCTCTGAAAAATGTTCTGCACCAGCAATCCTCACTGAGGATAATGATGAAGTATTGAGTGAGTAGCAACTCGTAGCATTACTGGAGGCCAGAACAGACAGAACGAGCATTCCCAAGACCATGGTGAATTTTGAAAGTGATAAACAGAGAAAGTTGTGTTGAGTACGTTGCGACTAACAAGTCTCAAAGCCCAAGGAAAAATCAGAAATGAGGAGCAGGTCCTCTGCATCCATGCTTTATGAGACAAAGCAAAATACATTGAATAAATTGAAGTTAAATACATTAAACTACATTTCTGGCCATGTGGCAACTTAGAGGGCAAAGTTGTGCTGTAACTTATTAATATTTGCTGAATGCAGGACCAGAAAGGAGCAGAATGAAGTCCAATATTATAATGTAAAAATAATTTGGAGCCAGCAAATGAAGCTAAGAGAATGAGAATATAACTGAAACATAATAAAATTTTCTAGCCATAAGGATTATGTGGAATGTTTTCTTTTCAGTGGAGATAAAAGTAAAACATAAGTTGATCTGGCTTTCTAGCTATAGTAAATTATAAAACATACTACAGGAATGGAATATGTGATATGAAGGTCATGTCTTCTTGGCAGAAGGTTCTGAAAGCCATCAGGAACTTTCCCTCATTTCTGTAGGAAATACTCATCAATAACTGTCAGTGGAAAGACTTTGCATTTCAGTAAGAATTTGATTTCACTCTGATTCTGATGCTCATGAGACAGAAATAGGGTGAATCATACTGTGCTTGCATAGAAAAGCTTAAAACAAACCAAAGATGGAGGACTGTGTTGTGAAACAGAGGTAAAAGATGAAACTAACAGGAGCTCAGCAACTAAGAGGAACTCAACAACCCTGATCATTGATAAGCAAAAATGACAAGTCAGTAGGAGAGAGAAAAGCAGACAAACAAGATGTTCCTGTTTGCTGATAGAAATATGAACAGAATACAATCCAGCATGAATTTCACCCAGATGGAGCCAAACTGTAACATCAACTCCAAATATTCTTGGATGCTATGGAAGTTTGAGTCTGAGTCAGCTCCAAACACAGCTCATTCAGCTCATTTAAATTACAGCAATTTACTTTGTATGCAGGATTTTTTAAATGTTTTTTTCCCAACCTTGTATCCACCCAACAGCTCTGAAAGGTCTTAAAGTTTATATCTTTGGCCTCTGTTGACAATCAGAATGAGAAGTGAATGCTGATAAATTGGTTAATAAAATGATATGGAGCTGTCTTGTGAGTTAAAGTTATTATGCCCATGCAGCAAATCCCCAGTTAAGAACAGGTATAACATTTGTACTCTGCAGCATCCAAAGGCAGATTTCAGGCAGCAAATCTCTGTTGAATATTGTACTTACTCTTTGTATTAATTCAGTTTTTGTTGATGGATCTTACTAGGTTAAGGAAGAACTAAGCTTTTAGACACTCTTAAAAATTAAATCCCCCAGCAGAAAATCTTGCATGTTTTGGTTTTGGGTTTGTTTTTTTATTAATGTGTTTGGTTTACCCTTTCAGAGGAACAGTAGTTTGGGATTTATTGTTCTGCCAATAAGAAGATCTTCTTAATTGTCTCTTAGACCTTGTTTTGGTAAAAAATGAAAACTCTTACAGAGATTATGGTAGAAAAAGCTTTTGTCAATAGCCAAAATGTTTGTAATGAATCCTGACACATGCTACTGGTTGCTCATGCTCTAATTGTGGAACCCTGTGAGCTATTTTATAATGAAAGAGACAGATTAATTATTGTTTCCTATTAGTTTTGTTTCAGTATTTAACACATCTACTAGGCATCCAATGTCTTGTATTAAATTTAAAATGTTGGGAATTTTTTTTAATACTAAGTTGGTTTTTTGCAATATCGTGCAATCCCAGTTTTTCCAGAAACATCAAATATCTCATGTCATCGATAATAATACTTCTAATTAATTTTTCTTCTTTTTCTTCCCTCAATTATTTGGTTATCTGAAACAATAACCTTTCTGAATATTTTCATTTTTTGTTCACAAAAGCTATGAGTTCAGTAGAGCCCTGTATGTTTCTAAACATTGGCATTACTAAATAACAATTTATTAATAGTATTAGCTTTTTAAAAGGAAAGTCCAGTAAACTGTTCAGTGTGCCAAGAAGATATACTTTACAGCTGTGTCCTGGCAGGGTGACTGAAATGGTGTTACGCATCAGTTTACTAAATCTCTCTGAAATGTCATGTTGCTGTGATTTGCCAAATGGACTTGCAGCCAGATTTTCTCTTCCCACTTTCTGTAGCTCTGGATCTACAGGGAGCAGATCATTGCAAGTTTTCTCATTGGACATAGTAAATGTAATGTTATTATACTCCCATTTTTCATGTTGAAAAGCAGTTGTAAAAACCCACTTCTTTTGACTAAAGATGTGGAATGAAAATACTCACTGCATTTTAGATGTGATGGCAGATGCTGTTTTGAAGAGAACAATTGATATTAAACATAAGCAAAAGTTGCCCTCCAAAATATTTTTAAACATTTTTAAGATTTGGTGTTTATTATCTAATAATAATAAACTGCTACTTTGGTTTTTTTTATATTCACAGGTTGTTTGGTGTCACTTCTCTTACTCAGACAAACTGCTCAAGCACTTGGATGATCATCAAAAACCAAGAGTTACATTGGTATCACCACGCTAACCCAATCTTACTGCTGGTGATGTACTACACCCTGGCGACTCTCATTCGTCTCTGGCTGCAGGAGCCCATTGAAAGGGTAACTTCTTTCTCTCTTCCCATGACTAATGACTGGGAGACTGGCCAGGGCAGATGCTCACTAACAGAGGTGCAAAACTTTCAGAAAATTAAGGGAAATAGACAGCAAGTGCAAGGTGGTACTTCGAATTTGGTCTTTTCACTCAGTTTGTCCAAGAGTCTGATCTAACATGGATATTATTCTTAAAATCACTGGGACAGTTATGCAAGGAATGCAATGGCAGAGCATTAATGCTTTGATTTGGAAAGCAGGTATTGATATGCAGTAGTGGCTGGACTTGATTCATTCAATGATCTGAAAGGTCTTTTCCAACCTAAACGATTCTTAGTCTGTGATTGAAGTTTAGGTGCTGTCAACTGAAATGCCAGCACCTAAGACTTGTCTGCCAGAACAGAGCTCGGATTTTGGCACAGGATACAGTAAGACAAAGCACATATCTGTAATTTTATCAAAGATATAGAAAAAATTTTTAAAACCTTTCCTCCTGTGTGCCTGAGTGAAATCCCAGCTTTCATTTAAGAGCAAGAGGACAAGGAGAAAAAAAGTAAACCTTTACTTCTTCCAATTTCAGGGGAAAATGGGTATATGGGAACCCAGAGGTATCTTAAAAGCTTAGAAACTAAAAGTATAAAAAGGATGATCCTAGGCATTACTTATATTAATTTCCTGATCCTCAGAGGCCTGATGGGAGTTCTCAAGTTGAGGTTTAGTAGTGCTGTAAGCCACAATGAAAATACTCATGACTCTGCTGTGAATTAGTGGAGTTTGTAGAGGCAAGTAAAAATGTTGAAAGTTTTCTTATTTTAAGCGTGTTGCTTTATATAATGGATAACGTAACCATTTAACATTTAAAAAGGCAATCAAAATACATCTCTGAATTGAGATGTCTGGTATTTGGGGGTTACATATCCCCAAATATGTAGTTTGGCTTCAAAAGGTGACCGATGCCAGAGCCATCACCTTGAGCTATTAAAAAATTGTGTCTTAAGTTTCCAGAGATATTAATACTATCTTTTCTGAAGTCATATCATTGTGGTCCAGTACTCTCTAGCATTGGGTATTTTTAGGGTCTCTTTCCTTTTATTTTTTCTGCAGCTGTGGCTTCTGGAAACTAGATTCTTCTTTTTTCTTTCTTTCTTTTTTTTTTTTTTTAATGAAACATTAGATTTCCAGATAATAATATGATTTTAGCACTGGGGCTGTAACTAGAACTTCACATCTCACAAACTGCTTAGTAAAACCATGAGAACTACCCACAGAGGAGTCACCATATGTGAAATGCAGTTAGTGTGAGCTGTGTGATCTCAGCAAGTCTGGGAATTGATTTCCAGTACCTGTGTTCTTTTCATCCAACAGTCACCATCTAAAAGTTTGGTGTTGGACCTAAGTTAGTTGCTGTGCTTTTTTAGTGGAGAGAAGTGGGTCTTTCTGTCTAGGAGAGAGTGAATGCTGCAATTTCCTACAGGGACTTGAGAGGAGCTATAGTGGTCTTGCCTGCAGTTCTTTTTTTTAGACTGCTTGTGGTGTCTGAGATAGATATTCCCATAAAACACTAAACCAGTCTCTGAGAACTGCCAACAAGTGAAATTAGAGATGCTTTCCAGGCAGTTGAGCTAGAGTAAGTATTAAAAGACATTAATTTAAGAAACACTGATGTCAAATTCATGGCTACATGAAAGGCAATACCAAGCCTTGGCACTCCCAAGGGAACTTCAGATGCCAGGGAAATGATCCTTCCCTCCAAAGATAAAAGATGCTTTGAAAAGAGAACGCTGTAAAGGATGGAGTATCCATGCATTAATGCTTATTTTTGATAGACAGGATGTTAGTGATGCAAGTGTTTGTCATTAGAAAGAGATGCTGAGATTTGCAAAATTTACTGTATTTTCTGTATTTTGCACACATCCTCCCTATGGTTTTGGGGTTTTTTTGTCCATATGCATTTTGGTTTTGTTTAGTGGTGTCATAGATCAGGAGTTAAAATTTCTCTTACTAGCTTTTCTCCAGTAGACTTCATTCTCAGTTTTTTAAATCCAGAATAATTCTAGGTTTCATTGAAATGTTTTTAAATTTGTGTAATTGTGGTGCATTTGATTCATTATGGAGCTAAGTAACCTGCCTTTTCAGTCCCCAGTGATTTTGAAGTTAGTCTGTATTTAGGATCTCACTACTAACCTACCTGAAGTTTAATAAATGGCAAAGACAAAATGCTATGAGGTGTTTGGTGTAAAGAAGCTGTTCTCTATATGCTGCTCTCCTGTACAGTAAGAAGTGGCTCATCTTAGGAATTTTGTTCAAAAGTTCTTGGACAAAAACTGTTTTGAACAAAACAAGAAATAAATACTTTTTCAGTCTAAAAAGATTTCATAAGCTAAATGTAGTACTGATGTAGCAGATGCTAAAAGCAGAGTAAAACATGTAGACCTGATGTTTTGGTTTTTTTTTTTTTTTTCCTTGTGTGAATTACATCTTGGGGTCCTCTTGTGGATAAAATTCCACCTCGATGGCAGCAAAAATTGTCTTTGAGACAGATGCTCTTGAGACTGTCTCTAAATGCTGCAGGTGATGAACAATTTTACAGAAACACCCCCCACTTGAAATCTTGAGTTTCAGGGTTCAGTTTTTTGTGCGTGCACCACAGTGCCAAAGTATGGCATGCATGAAATTTCAGTGTATGCTCTCCATATGGGATTCTGAATGGATCTTACTCATGCAAAGTGGCTGTGGCAGTCAGTGGAAGATTTGCTTTTCTTATGCTTGCTGTTTTGGATCCTGACTTGTTCTAACATTGAGTCTCATGAAATCCTACCTCAGCAAATAAGAAAAAGCAATCTGTCTCTGGAGATTTCAGCTCACAGTTGTAACTGCTGGTGCTGAATAGATGAATGGAGCCCATTCATTCTGTGCTGTGAGTGGTAAGTAATAGTACAGGAGCCAGCAGAGCTACAGCAGTTGAATGTAGAGTCCTCTTAAAAATTTTTTATAATTGTTTTAATTAAAAGGTATTTAAGAGTTCCTGAGGAAGAATTGAAAAAATTAGGCAAGTCAGAGGACTCTCACAAGCTGTGCTTGTGTGACTAGTATTGTGTTTTCTGACTTTTCTTCCTCTTCTGAGAAAGAAAAAAACAAGATTTCCCACCCTTCCCTGTTGTGTCTAAGGCTAAAAATATCTTACTAAAATGATTGTGTGTGTCTTAGGTCTTTTGTATTGTTTTTGTCACCCTGGTGCCAAACTAAATGCCTTTGATAAGCAGTTCTTTATGGTTCATATTTATATTAAAGAGTCAAATGGCAGTGGCAAGTATTTTAAGCACAGAATCAGTTTATTTCATCTTACAGTTTTGCTAGGAATGCCCTTTTGCTATCAAATATAAATATACAATCATATGTGAAATGTGCTACCATTTACTCTGAGAAGTGAAACTAAATTAATGATCATTGCTTATCTAAGTCAAGTAAAAAATAGGACCTTGCTGCTAGGATTGGAATGAGAAGAGTTTCAAAATGAGCTGGGATGTTTGGATGTCCTGTTCTCATGGGCAGCTTTGCAGACCTCTGCCCAGCACCCTGATTTATTCTTCTATTACATCAGAGGATTTTGCCTAAGCAATGAGAACAGCAAGCTGCTGCTCAGGAGGAACAGTGCAGGAGGGGCTCTGATAGGGCTCAAAGAGAAGCTGTAACCTATTGTGGTTTGCACTCCTCCTCACCTTAGTGAGAACATTTGCCATCTCAGATGGAGAAATAAACCGCGTGGATTAGAGACAATCACAGAGTCCTAGGACAGGGCAGGTTGGAAGGAACTTGGGAAGATCATGTGAAGCAACTTCTGAGAGCAGGGCCTCAGATTAGGTTTTCCAGGGCCAAATCTTTGCATGGTTCATTGTTCTCATGGTGGAGGGGGGGGAAATATATTTATATATGTATATATATATAAAATTTAAAAATTTTTTTTAATACTCAGAAGGTGTTTCCCTGAAGCAAATTATTAGCCTCCTCTCCTACAGCTATGCCTCCCTATAAGAAGACTACTCTTGTCTTCTCTAAAACTGTAATTTTATTGCTGTAAATTGGAAAAAAACCCTCACTCCTGCATCCTTCAGCTACTCCAAGCCTCTAATCATGACAATTCTCTGTGGGATCTTGTCCAGATTTTTTGTGTCTCTCTTGAACTGGGGATGCCAGAATCACATGGCAGGTAGGGCCTGACACTTGCCAGACACAGTGGAATAATCACATCCCTTGATCTGCTGGCAGTCCTCTGGCTGATGCAGTCCAGAACGTGTCTGCCTTCCTTGCTGCTGGAGTGCAATCCACTGCTGGCTCTTTTGCAGCTTGCTGTGCACCAGAGCCTGTTCCACAGAGCTACTTCCCACACAGTCTGTTCACAGCCTTTACTGTTATGTGGTTTTATTCCAGCTGCAGGACTTTATCTTTGTTAAACCTCATGCAGTTTTTGGTGTCCCATCTCTGGATGGTGAGTCTTTCTTCTGGCCTGTTCACAAATTTTATTTTATTTTATCTTCCTCCCAGTTCACAAATTTTATCATTCACAAATTTTGTGGAAGTGCAGTTCCATCCAGGTAGTTTTGAACAAGACTAGACCTAGTGCCAGTCTCTGAGAAGCTCCACTCATGGCAATCTACCTTTTTGTATTTAAGCCTTTACCCTACTTGGAGAAAGGCACTTTAGCTAATTCTCCACCCATCTTGTGCTCCATTTGTCAAGTCCTTATCTTACTGGCTTGTCAGCAAAGACATTATGGAACAGTGGTCAAAGATGCTGAAATAGCATACACAGCCTTGAAAATTAAACATTGCACCTTGTGGGTTTTATGTTTTATGTATTTGTTTATGCTTATGGTATGATTATATGGTAAGCTAAGGTAGTACCTGGAGGTCTGTGTAATTCTGGTGTCATGTAACTTGCAGTTATAGAAAAACGGTCAATATTTCTGAAAATGTCATCTCAGAGTCCTCTACCATAAGCCAAGTGTATTAGCCACTAATGGTGGCTAATTATGGTTAATATGGCTAAAAATGGTTAATTAGTCATTAAAAGATGCTTCAGACATGCTTTGGAGAGGGAACACCAGGTGGGGGGAAATTTCAGTTCTTCTGCTAAGACTGTATTTACAGAGCTACAGCTAGTGCTGTCATTTGTTGTCATTTAGCAGACACCTGATGAAGAGAAATCTGTCAGCAGGGAAGATGACAAAGAAATTCCCTGCAGCCCAGTTCCAATGACAGCAGAGAGGAGACGCAGTCTGTGGTATGCAAGCCACTACACAACTGATGAGAGAAAAGTAAGACTGGAGGGGGAAGCGTCTCTGCATTACTCAATTATTTTGAATTAAGGGAAGCGGTGTTACATAGCTTGCAAGTAAGATCTCCACATGTGATTATATAAATCAGATAAAATATCTGATTAATATAAAAATCACGGCTGCATGGCAGAGTAGGATAGGAATATATTTTGTAAAAATGAATGAAACAAAAATAGGAGCCAGTGTACGGATGTAAATGAAAAGCATGCTGTATGTTTTTGGTTTCCACATTTAAGAAGTGTAGGACTGGGCTTTTGGCTTGGGGCCATTATCTTTGAGCAAACCAGCTAGAAACTCTGTCAGGGAGCTAAACCTGGTGTAAAGATCTGATCTGCCTTGTAGCTACTAATTAGCACTGTCACTGGTGAGTGGGGACTGCCAGATTATCTTCTCCTAAGTGCACTGGTGTCCTTCTAGAAGATCCAAAGCAAGGTAGTTTAGGCAGCTGTGAAAAATATCCTGGAAGGATCCAGATCTCTACCACCTGTCTGCACCAGCTGCCCTGCAAAATTTCATTTGTTAAGTTGTTGTCAAATTTGGGACATATGAACGAACATTCATATATCTCAAGCCACATATACTCAAGCCCCAAGAAATCCACTATAATAACAGTAATGGGAAAGGAGCTGGCAAATGGATAAACTATTGTATTTTATGCATCACCTTTTTATTGGAACTATTTTTATAATTGTAATAATTCTAATGATTGTTTAAAAACTTAGTTTTTAAGCATTGGATCATTAGAAAGACATTAGAAAGCAGTTAATCAGTATAATGCAATACTGATTAATTCTTTGACTTAGTATCCAAAATTTCAATGCAACAGTCTCAGTTCTAGTTTAAAATTCACAGGAGCATACAGTAAAATTGTGTCAATGGCACACTGAATACAATTTTATGGTGTTGTACAATTCCGCTGACTTTTTAAGAATTCTTCTGAATTTCTTGGTGCAAAAGTCAGCACATATGCATGCATGTATTCAAGAAGTCAGACTTACTAATGCTTGAGCTGTGCTTCTGTAATAATTTGTTCTTGCATTGCTTTTTGCAGCTTCTGTCAATGACCCAAGATGAATACAAGCCATCGGATGTTAGTATACTACTAGTCTTTGTAATTTTGCAATTCTTCTCAATGTGTGTAAATACAGACAATGATACATACAGACAAAACCTTAGATGACATTTGTAAAGCTTCTAGATTTATGGTTAGCCTGCCATTTACCCTATAATCTTGATTATCCTAAATGTAATTGTCTTCTGCTTCCTTAATAATTTCCCCGAGAAACCATTGATTGATCACTTGAAATTAAGCTGCTTGTAGTAGTACCAACTGGCAAATGATCTTTGCTATTTCATTGGGTTTGAATAAGGTATGAAAATATGCTTTCTAATGCAAGCCACCTTTAAATTTGATTTAGTTTCTTTGCTATATTTTTTTATTTCATTCGTGTTGGAATGCTGAGGCCCTTAAAGCATGACCGACAGCACATATGGGTTCAATTTGCAGATTACAGAAAATCCAAATCTTTATTTGAACAGACAGCAGATGATCCATTTATCTTGACTGCTATAGACCTTAGCAGACTCTGAAAGCAGAAACGTCCCCTCTGTTGAGCACCCACAGGAGAATGGAGATGAAGATGAATTTTGGGAGCTTCCATAGCCTAATCAAAACATGCTCCATGGCCAGTATTTGGTTCAGCTGGATATGACTGAACATAACCCAGATACTAATCTGAAACAGTTCACAGGCTGTTGCACATGCCTGTGAATAGTTTTGACAAGCAAGATATGCTCCTGTCTCACAGCCTGAGCAGAAGTCAGTCTTGAGCACGTATTGCCATCACTAACCCACAGCATGTGAATTTCTGCCAATAGGAAAGATATTGATGGTTGTGATTGCTGGAGCCCTTATTCAAACAAGCACAAGGGCTGAAATTGAAGTCACAAAAGTAAAACAATGAAAGAGGGTTGAATTAGCACTACCAAGTGACAAAAATCTGCAATCAATAACAATGATTACCACAAGTGGTTTTATTAACAGCTGCAAATATAGATCTCACCACTAATAATTCAAATTGGAAAGTCATTTATAGCCATTATTTTAATAACTACTGGAAATATTTAGATGTGAACTGAAGTCTGAAAATCCTGCTGTAGTGGTTTGCCTAAGAAGAAGGATGATTTTTTAGTTACTTCTATTGGTATGCCATAAAAATCTAACAATAAATTTTGGAAGCTGTTCTGTGTTACTTTTGCATGCAACACGAATATAACTACAGAAACTATACCAGTTTCTGGGAAGTAACTGCAGCTGCTTGTTAACGTCTTTTAACATTGGCACTCCGAGAGTAGCAAAACACAGAAGTAGGAGTCCCACTCGTCTGAGAGCCACGATAAATGCATTGCCTCTCTCTGGTGTCCTGGCAGGTGCTGCTGGTGACAGTGAACGGGAACCCTGCTGACTATCACACTATCCACCCTGCATTGCCACTAGAAAATGGCCCGGCCAAAGCAGACGTGTACTCCACACCACAGTACAAGTGGGAGCCTTCAGATGGCATGTCAGGTAGTAAATTGCCTAGGAATTGTCATTTTTTCCATGTGTTTTTCTTATTCTGTATCTCCAGTCACTGCTTCTAACATTTCTTGTCAGTTTGGTAAGCTCTTTGGCCTGTTAAATAACTGCTGTCACCTTGCAATGATGGATACCCATACAACAGTTTTGTAAACTGGGCTCTAGGTGTATACCATCCAAAATACTTTGCCTACCAACACAATGATGTGGAGTAGCCATCAGAGTGATTGCAAGCAAAGTAATTTCAGGAGAGGATGCATGTACTTTCTTTACACCAGCATGGATTGCAAATAAGAATTTCTTTTTCTACTTAGAAAAGGAAGAGGAGGAGGATGAAGAAGAAGAGGAAGTTACTCAGGAGGAAAAGGAAAATGTTAAATTACATGCCCTGGTCTCTGTGTTTCAGTTTATCATGAAACAAAGCTACATTTGTGCTCTGATAGCCATGATGGTAAGTACTAGCAACAAAAAGAATGCTGCTGATTTTATGAAAGTGTCCTCTCCATGTTTTTCTGAAAGTAGTCTCATTGGTTGGTTTTCAGCAAGTCTTTGTATCAGGCTTAAAAAATATCAAGATGATGTCTGCATAATTTTGAGCCCATTTTAGGTTATTAATGTGTAATTCCTAAGCCTGTTACTGTTGTAATTCCTAGACCTTTAAATAGGACAACACATTTCCAGGACTGGGAGCCCCAGACTTTGTTGAATACCAGAAAACCACTGAGTGTCAGTTTTCTATTGATTCCCAAGCTCCTGCACAAGCAGGTTTGTCATGTGTTTGCACCACTCAGAAATTTACCTGTAAAATTAATGTATGTCATACTGATATAGAAAACTGTAAAAATATTGTTCCTAATTCAGGCAATGCATGCATCCAACAATTCTCTGAGAAGAAAGGATCTGTAAAGCCTGGTTTCTTGTATTGACACAGAAAGATCTCAAGGAAAATACAACTTTGTGCCAAGGCAGACTTTCGTGTTTTCTTATTTATTACCCTTCTTTCTCTTTTTCATGCTGTTGCTTGTTTTTAAGCCTACTTGTTGCAAATACTTTGAACTGCATTATACCAAGGTTTTCACATAATGATTAGATGTCTTTCTATATTCCCAATGCAAGCTTTGCTTTTACTGTTTTGGAGAAGTTTCAACTATGATGAAATTAACCATAAAGCTTCTTGGCCCAATTTTGCATTAAAAACAGTAAAACAAATTACCTTGGCTGCCGCTCGTTTGCATAAAGTTTCAAACTTTATTGGCTGTCTTCTAACAGAAAAAGTTTCCCCTGTAAATAAGGCAGGCTCCTTGTGCAAAATATGGATCTGGATTGATGCATTCTGAGATATTAGCAAGTAGTTAGTTATTTTCATATTGACACAGTAACTTTTTTCCTATTTTTTAAACTCATGTACTTCTATGATCTAAGGATCATAGAATGGTTTGGGTTGGAAGGGATCTTAAAAGTTATCTAGTTCCAGCTAGATAACTTTTCCAACCAACCCCCTGCCTTGGGCAGAGACACCTACCAGACCAGGTCTGTGTTTCTCTTTTAATTAATTCCCAGGGATATATCCCTCATTATAAAATGAGACCATATATTTGAAGAACTTACTTGTAGTTTAATGCTGGCTTTTATCTTCATGACATATTCTGATTTTATGTGATCCAAATTAATTTATAAATTTACTTGTGGTATGCTCTGATGGAAATTCCATTTATACCACAGCCAAAGACAGCTCAGTGTAAACTATTTTCTCATATGAGCATGGAGAAGTAGCATATCAGTTTTTCACACACCCTTAAAAGACACAATTTCCTGGAGGGCTAAGCTAACCTGACAAAAATATTCTTAATGTTTAACAATTTTTTTAATGCTTTATTGACAGTTGCTCCACAGTTATAGCAGCAGATATACAGCTAAATTTAGTCCTAGATCAATAACACAATGTAGATAAAAAACACTTAAACCCCCTAAATCCTTTTCTTCAGTGTTTAATAGAGAAGTTTTCGAAAACAGAAATCTGAAGCTGTAGAAAATGTTCTATAGTTGTAAGTATTCAGGTAATCTACCACAGTTACTGTAGACTGAATGTTCTTCAGGTTGGGTGGGTGAACACCATAGCTTTCCATTTTAAACTGATTCCACAAAAACTAGAGCAGTATCGAGTTAATGCTGATTTGTAATGCTGTCAAGGGCCTTCAGCGCAGTACCCATTGATTTGGTTTTGCCATTCCTACTCTGAATTCTTTGCTGCTGTTTCACAAGAAAAAATTCTGTGCTCAAACTTTAATCTTTATTTTCCATCTCTTTTAGTTTGGTGTAATGAGAGGCAATGAGTCTGCTTACAAAGTGCAGCTAATGCATCAAGGGTTTGCCCTCGGAATCTACTTTCTGCATGTTCTCCAAGGGGTTTATTTTAGCTGGTCCAGTAGGTGATTAATGTGGGTGAGAGTCTGATGAAAATAAAAATATGTGAATGAAGTGTAACTGGACATCTGCATCTGTGCTGTTCCTGAATCCATCTGTGGACATTTTTTCCTCTCTTTCCTCCTTCCGCAAGGCATGGAGCATCACATATCACAGCTGGTTGACTTTTGTATTACTGATCTGGTCTTGCACATTGTGGATGATTCGGGACCGAAGGAAATACGCCATGATCAGTTCACCATTCATGGTTTTTTATGGAAATTTACTGCTAATATTACAGTATATATGGAGTATTGAGCTCAAGAATGATGAACTTCCTCAAGTATCTGGTTTTTTAAAAAGAAAGGAACCTGGGGAGCTGGCATCAAAGGTAAGTGTAACAAACAGCTGAGATTTATTTATGAAACCTCAAAGTATATTGTGATAAAAATATGGATCTCTTGACATTTCTTTAAGAGTGCATATACAGTATTCAGCAGCAATTCTAAAGTAAAGGGTAAATCATTAGAAAGAGTGTTCAGAAAACTGCTTCTTGCATATTAAGCTAATACTAGAGCAAATGGTTCAGACACCTTTTAGGTTTTCATGATAGTTCTGTAGAAAGTACTTGGTGGATTGACATTTCTCACTTGTTTGGTTTTATAAACTGAATTCAAAACCAGATGTTATTTGATTCTCTAGATTATTACCCATGGGATGTCAGATCTGTCTGTAACTATGATGGTAACTGGAACTGTGTTGTCATTGCAATTACCAGTACTACTCACTCCCTAATGCTTTGGCACAAGCAGCAGCACATAGCAGTGGGTGGCTGAGGTTTAATTCTTTATCCTTACACCTGAATCAGCAGGAGTTGAAATCCATTTTAGGTTAGAACCAAGAGAATTTGCTGACCCCAGTGCATGATAGGTTTTTTTCTTTAATGTCTTGAAAAAGCATTTTGTTCTGCAATTTTTCTCCAGGAGAAGGGACTGAGCAAAAAGAGGATGTTTTTTCCTAGAGCACCCAAGAGGGGAATCTCAGGGAGTACATCTAGTTGGCACTGCTCCCCTTGAGCTAAGTGGATCACTTCCCTTGTGACCCCTAATTACAATTAAGTTGATTCTGTACGACATCTTCCTTGTTGGCAATACCTTTTGGACAACCATTTCTGGGTCTTTAATGCATTTTAAAGTCAGTGAGTGCTGTATTATTTGTCTTGTAACAGTAGGTCTAGTTTGGTAAGAGGGATAAAGCTCAAGGGGTTCTGCAAGAGAAGTTTTACTTTTTTTTCCAATGACTTAATAAATCTCTGTGGAATTTTGACTGTCTTAATACTTCATTCCCTTTGATAGTATTTCTTATTGGCTATATCATCAAATATCTTGTCTAAAAACAGATGCTGTCCAGAAAGGAAGCTAGTGTGTGTATATGGTGATTTGGCCACATCCATAAAGACATTCGGTGTTTAGTGGGTTTTTTTAGGCTGAATTAAATGTACTCCATAGCTTTCACAGAATCATTCAGTAGTTGAAGCCAAAAAAGGCTTCTGGAGGTCATTGGTCCAACTCTCAAGCAGAGCCATCTTGATTGCCCAGGACCATGCCTAGATGGTTTTTGAATATCCCAATGAGTGGAAACTCTTGTTACATTGTGGGGCAACCTGTGCCAGTGCTCAATTACCCTCACAGGAATGTTCAGAGGGAACATCCCATGTTTCAATTTGTGCCTATTGCCTCTGGTCCCATCACTGGGCACCACTGAAAAGAGTCTGGCTCCAACCTCTTCACACCTCCCTTTAGATATTTATAGACATTGATGAGATCCCTCCTGAGTTTTGTCTTTTATATAGGAAAGATGTTCCAGTCCTTTCATGGCCATTCAGCTGGACTCTCTCCTGTACATCCATCTCTCTTGTACTGGGGTGCCAGAACAGGACACAGCACTCAAATTGTGGCCTCACCTCACAGTGCTGAGTGGGAAAGAAGAATCACCTTCCTCAACCTGCTGTCAACACCTCCTGATGCAGCC
This sequence comes from Calcarius lapponicus, assembly GCA_039654755.1. NCBI lineage: Eukaryota > Metazoa > Chordata > Aves > Passeriformes > Fringillidae > Calcarius > Calcarius lapponicus. The sequence goes on from CM077464.1 coordinate 103,112,260, forward strand.
ATTAACATTCTTTGTCATAAGGGCACATTGCTGGCTTACTTGTAACTTGTTATGCACCAGGATCTACAGGCTGTTTCTGCCTAACTACTCTCCAGCTGATTGGACCCCAACACCCAATGGTACATGAGCTGGTTCTTCCTCCCAGGTGCCGGACTTTGTACTTCACCTTGCTGAATGCCCTGATGTTCCTGTCAGCCCCTCTCTCCAACCCCTCTCTCCTGCCTGTCAAGGTCCTGCTGGATAGCAGCATGACCCTCTGGTGAATCAACCGCTCCTCCCAGGTGTGCATTATCAGTAAACTTGGTGAGGGTACACTCTCCCCCATCATCTGGATTAAAAATGAGGATGTTGAACGAGACTGGATTCAGTATTGACCCCTGGGGCACATTGCTAATCACTGACCTCCAACTAGACTTTATGCCATTGGTCACCACCCTCTGAGCTCAGCTGTTCTGTCAGTTTCCAGTTCAGCTCACTGTCTGCTCATCCAGCCCACGCTCCATCAGCTTCCCCCTGACCACCTTATGGGAGACAGTTTCTGTCTGGAGTCTAAGAGACAGTATCTGCTGCTCTCCTTTCATCTACCTAGTCAGTCAGTTTATCATAAAAGCTTATGAAGCTGGTCAAGCATGACTTCCCCTGAATAGTCACTCTGACTATTCCTCATGGTTTTCTCATCCTTCATTTGCCTGAAAGTGTTTTTCAGGATTAGCTCCTCCATCACATTAGAATCAAAGAATGGTTTGGGGTCAGCAAGGACCTTTCAAGATCATCTAGTCTAACTCCCCTGCCAGAGGCAGGGACATCTTTCACTAGATCAAGTTGCTCAGAATTCCATCCAGCCTGACCTCAGACACTTCCAATATGGAGCAACCACAGCTTCTCTAGGAAGCCTTTTCCAACATCTCACCTCTGTCGTCCTCCCAGGGATTGAAGTGAGGTTGTCCCGGCTTGATCCTTCATCTTGAACTTGTTGAAGATAAGAGTGACATTTGCTTTCCTTCAGCAATTCTCCCATCACCACATTTGATCAAAGGTCATTGAGAGTGACCTTTACTAGTGACGCCAGCCAGCTCCTAGGCACATCCCATCAGGACCCATGCACTTATATATGCCCACTTTATTTAAATATTCCCTGATCCAAGCCTGTTCCACTAGCACGGAGGACTCATCCTTGCTTCAGACTTTTCCATGGTCTCTAGGAACTGTGTTTCCTTAGTGCCAGTCTTGCTAGCAAAGGCTGAGGCACAGAAGGTATTTGGTACCTCAGCCTCTTCCATGCCCTGTGTCAGCAGTGGGCCTAGATTTTCCCTAGCCTCCCTTTTTCCTGCTGAGGCATGTACAGAAGCAAATCTTGCTGCTCTTGACGTGCCTTGCTAAACTCAGTTTCAGGCCTTGACTTTTCTAACCATGTCTGTGCAAGCATGGCCAGTCTCTGCATTTCTCCCAGATTACCAGGTCCATCCTCCATCCCAAGGCAGAATCTATGCATTTCAGCTGTGTTGCTGTGCAAATCCCAACCTCACCTCAGCATCTTTCTGGCCTGTGCTTCCTAAAGCCTGTAGCTCTGTATTGCAAATATTCAAGGCATCATACCCTGTCTCTCTCATCCCAACAAGACCACAGCCCTGCACAAAGATCTCTAATTGCCTGGGTTTGTTCCCCATGCTGCAGGGCTCAAGTGTACAGGCACTTCAGAGGGGCACCTGACATGATGTTTTCCCAGAAAGAATCTGGCAGGTTTCCCTGTAAGGCTGTGTTGAAGTAATTGCCTTGCTTATATATACAAATGCTTGCAGTGACCCTGCATAAGCCGTTTTGCTGATTATGTATTTCCTTTTGCTCACATCACCCCAGACAGCCTTTGCTTGCTAGTCTTGTCCATCAGTCTCTCTTTCGTAGTTTGTCTACTAGTAACTCTGTACTCCCCTTTATTCCTAATTTAAAGTCCTTTGAATAATGGTTGAATTTAAATGAAGACTGGATACTGTATTCTGCAGAAAGAAGAATAGAAGTGTACTGTAATTTTTTCTGAATAAGTGTGTGCATGCTATATGTCTTTCCTGGTCTGAAAATGAGATAAAATCTATACTGCAAAAGGTGGATAAAAGCATTTCTTTGGTCTGCAATCCTTCAAGACTTTTCTTAGAGCCAGCTCTGGCTGTGGAAATGCCAAATAGAACAAGGGAGTAAATGTGGCAGGAAGTCAGAGCTAATCACTGCAGAAGAAAGTCTGTGTTTTACAATATCAAAGGTTTGTGTTGGAAAAGCTAGAGCTTCAGTGGATATCTGGGGAGCTGTGACAAGTTACACAGGCTGACAATCTGCTGCCATGGCTCAGTGTTAGCAGCAGTGTCAATAAAAAAGCCATCTCCTGGGAGCAATCCTTTTCCCCGTTGAGGTCTTGTGCATTAGAAAAAAAATGCATTGTACCTCTGGCCTTGCCATTCTATTGTGTGCAAATATTTGGCTCTTACATGCTTCTTCTTTGAAATTTTCTTTTCTTCTAGCTATGTAGTGAAACAAGTCTCCTTCTGTAAAGGGAAATTAACAAAAAACTATGTAGAAAGCAAGCATAAAATCAAGTGTGTGGCAACAGGTATCATGTTTTCTAAATTTTGTCCATCTCTTGGTATTGCAAGCTGTTGAATGTAGCTTTTTGCAACACACAGAATTGCACTCTTCATAAAGAGATCCTTTTATTTCTAAGGTATCCTGCTGTTACTGAAATAACGTCTCTTGAAGCTCTTAAAAGAATTAAGGGCTATCTCAGCTCTTGTAACTCTTGCAAATGCAAAGCACATTCCATTGACTGGGTCTTCTGTAACTACAAGATGTACAAAAAAATGGATTTTTAAATTAACTGTGTTTAAGCACCTGAAGCAACAAACCTCCTAAATCAAAATATTTATAATGTACAAAATCATTATAATGACAACACACCCTTGCATATGCTTCTTCCCTGAAGAAAAGGTAAAAAATGAACAAAGCCCCAACAAATGGGAATTATATCAATCAATGCATAATAAGAAGATTCCTAAACTTAGAGGACAGTAGTTAAAAACTGAATAAAACAGGGTAGGAATAGATGCATATAAGTGAATATCTTTAAGAAATGAAAATGCACAAATGAGGCAAAGTTGTCTGAAATGTGGGATGTTTCCTAAATAACATAACTTGCCATAAGATGCACTTTGATGCCGCTGCCATCGCTGTCATTTTCTGAGAGACAGAGGAAACAAGGGCATGCAAAATTTGTGAAAACCTATGCTTGTATCAGTAGGACATAGGATATACAATTAGTCTGTTGGTTTTGTTTTGATTTTTGTTTGCAGATTCTTTTCACAATTACTTTCTGGCTACTGCTTAGGCAACACCTCACTGAACAGAAAGCACTTCGGCTAAAAGAAGCTACTTTATCTGAGGTCAAAGTTGGAAGTGAAGAAAATGAAGAAAAAGGTAAAGCCAGATCCAATTTAGTCCTTCAGTCATGATTGAAGTTCCAGTTACTGCGTTTCTCTGATGCTGAAAGCAATTAGCAAGGTATCTGTTATTAGCTAAGAAAGATATTACAAAATCTATGTAGCAGCTATCACTGAGCTATAGAAGTAAAACACTTTTATACTCTAGAACTTCATATAAAATGTTCTTTACTGGAAGGTAATAAAATGACTCATTTCAGAAAGATCATGGAACTTGCAAACGATCAGTCTACTGCTGTGTTCCCAACTCAAACCAGGGGATTAGTTGCCTTAAAGTTTAACCACAGGAGATGAGTTTACCTAGAAAAGTTGCTAAATTCCTTGAAAGTTGTGTTGGTGCATAAACTCTTTACATACACAGAAGTTAAACTACAAATTTCAGTGGGGGGAAAAAAAAAAGCATGTTTTTTTTCAGTGCAGGGGCTCAAGCACACCTGAGAGCAAAGTTTATTTTCATAGATTCAGCTTGCCTAATAACTCGGTGACCTGTTCTTTCTTTTGCTATGGACACATGTTCCTCCAAACATTCCTTGCCCTCTCTCTCTGGATGTTAAACTGAAAGTGTTCAGTGCACTGAAATGGTAGAAAGTGAGCCCTGGAAGCAGTGGTGTGGTTCTGTCTCTGATTAATTACAAACCTTTTCTCAGTAAAACATCTGATCAGTGTCAAAGCTGTACTACAAGTATTGTCAAGGCAAGAGCCTGAGGAGGGGGATGGTGAGTGGGACAGAAGGAGTGGGCAAGCCTCTTGATGGTGAAGTTTCAATATTGCTCTCAGTGGAAGGAAAAACAACTGTACTGTGGTTCTGGCAAGCCCTGTTACCTAGATACTTGCACATGTACTTGCTGCTGGGGGTCACTTACCCTGCTCTCCACATACTTCATAAGGTTAATAACTGGGGAATCTTGACCTCTTCATAAGGCCAAAGCGGCATTTCTTTTCTGGCCCAGGTGCAGCACAAAAACCTGGATAAATGGTAGTTTTTCTGAAAAACTGCAGTGTTAGTGCAGTACTTCTATTTTTTAAGCGTCTTTGACTTTATAAAGTTTTCCCTTGCTTGTGGTTTTTGAGGATAAACACAATATTATCTAAAGGATGGAGCTCAAGACAAGAGGCTGGAACTCGAGATGAGAGTTTAAACTTGAGAGGTTTCTGGTGGTGCTGGTGGTCTCTTTGTTTTCCAATTTAAAAGGTTACTTACTCAAGAGTATAGGAGTATATGAAAAGTGTTTTGGCTGTTATCCATTATGCAACCCTTAAGCTCTAATTTTCCACTAAAGCTGCTGACATTTCAGACAAAGAGAAGGTGGGTGTCTGGTAAGGATGTGTAGCCATGTGCCCTATGGCTCCAGCAGCAGGCTTAAACTCATAGGAAGTTAAAACCCTTTTCCTTGTTCTGGAGGCAAGCATGATTAGGAATTACAGTCTCTCGTGAATATTGAGTTTTAAGTTTTTGTGTTGTGTGCAGAGATTTTACTTTCCACCCATTAAATTCTTACTAAAAGTCCCCAGAAGAGACAGGCCAAATGTGACTCTGTGTTTGCAGAAGAGGAGTCGCAAGAGGGAGAAGCGTCAGAAGAACAGGAAGAGGAGAAGGAAGAGGAGGAGGAGGAGGGAGAGGAGGAGGATGAACAGGATATTATGAAAGTCTTGGGGAAGCTGGTGATGGCTATGTTAATCAAGTACTGGATATACGTCTGTGGGGGCATGTTCTTCTTTGTCAGCTTTGAGGGTACAATTGTCATGTACAAAATCATCTACATGGTACTGTTCCTCTTCTGTGTGGCCCTCTACCAGGTAAGGGAGAACTGCGTTAACTGAATTTTATCCTTGAATAGAATTGTTTGTACTTTTAGCTTGGTAATAAAGTAGCTCCAAATAGAATTCATGAACAGTGAACTTGTTATTTAGTTAGACACAACAGAATAAGACCATTTGAAGGCATTAAGACTAATTTTCCTCTGGTTTTTAGTCATAGTGATAGGCAAAGTGCACATAAATTAGATACAACACACACCTCTGCCATGCCACTTCACCATAAGCTTTGGAACCTTTGTGGAAAATTCTGAGTCTATGCACATTCTGCATAGCCACCAGCTGGTCCACACTGCTTCCACACCCCAATAAGCATGAGAGTCCCTCTCCTCCTGGACTTTCATCACCTAATGGTGATGAAATTAGCTGGCTGAAGCTGTCTCTGACTTTGTGTCTGTGGCCCATGTGTCATCAGACATTTTTGCACAAAAATCTTTACTTTAATGCATTTGCATCAGGAGTGAAAACTAACTCAAAAATCTGTGCCTGACACTGGGTAATCATTGCTCACTTCAGACCAGCTGGGAAAAATAGTGTTCTTCATCCATGTTCAGCAGTACAATGTTGTGAACATTTCTGTCAGTGTCTTTGCCTTCAGCTTGTGTCAGCATCTTTAGTGTGTGATTTTCAGGTACACTACGAATGGTGGAGAAAGATTTTAAAGTACTTCTGGATGTCAGTGGTTGTTTACACGATGTTGGTACTTATCTTCATCTACACATACCAGTTTGAGTCATTCCCTGGGTTGTGGAAGAACATGACAGGCCTGGATGAAAGGAAGTAAGTGGTTTTGATTAATTTTTTATTTGTATCTTTTATCTGAGTTTGGTGTGATGGAAGGATCTAAGAGAAGTCTTCCTTCTTATGGGAGAAAAACATCATGCCGCCATTCTCAGGCCTAGCTGATTTTAGACACTCAGTTATGAAGCCATAGACTTATTGGTGTAACCATAGAAGTGAGCAAAACCAAGAGAGGAGCTCAGAGTTGTGTTTTCTCCAATTGGCTGCTTAGGCCTTTGGATTGCTTACGTTCTCAATACAGTGCCAATACTTCTCTTCATCACTTTGACCATAGGAACCAGATCCAGGGAAAGATTAAGGGTAGATCTGCAAGATGTTTAGAACTGATGAAAGTGAACCTGCTTTCCAGCTAATAAGGAGCACTGGGATTCTTCATCCTTTTGATGAGTTGGGCATTTCTCAAGAGGAGCTTACACTGGAAAGTATATGCAATATGAGCGGATCTCCAGTGCAGAACTTTCAGTCAGAGAAAACTCATCTCATTCAAGAGATCTGTGGCAGGGTTTGTTCATTTGACTGTACTTTTACAGTACTTCTCTACGTTACTGAGTCTGAACACAGGATACTTACATTGTAAAACTTGCTAGTTTGGGAGAATTTTAGAAACCAAAACCACACAAAAAGTACCATCCCCTTATTTCCCATTGCAAACAATTTGTAGAAATGTCTCATGGAAAGAATATTTTGTATGAAAAGATGCCTTAGTGGAATACCTTTTTTTTTTTGTTTTCCAGACTAGAGGACCTTGGCTTAAAACAGTTTTCTGTGGCTGATCTATTCACACGCATCTTTATCCCCACCTCCTTCCTACTGGTGTGTATCTTACACCTTCACTATTTCCATGATCGGTTTCTGCAGATCACTGATTTAAAAGCTGTAACCAGCAAACAGGACAACACTATTTACAGGTAAAGAAACAAAGTAAATGGAGCTATTATTTGTAAGGAAATGCTGTTTCTGACCATCTTGCAATGCTCACTTTTCAGTAGATGTTATTTGCCTTTGCTATGACAACCTGGCTTAAAAAGAAAGTGCACAGTATCCAGCACCCCACTACAATGAAAGTATCTGTCTCTCCCCCTTTTCCTCTACATACTGAATTTTTCATTTTAAGATACACTTTCAAAGGTACTAATGGCATTTACATATTTATTTAATTGGCTTTGACCTTTACTGGAAGTTAGGTGCTTAATTACTGTGTGTGCCCTTTTTTATGTGTGCTCCTGTCAGTAATAAGAAATACAGCTTATATTTTGGGTCGCTTCTTTTTTTTTCAACATCCATTTTGAGATCCACATGAAGATTTGCTTATCTGTGGAAAACACCACATTTGCATTGAACAGTTAGGCCTTTTTGTAAAGTTGAACTTCAGAAATGGAAAAATTCCGAATTTGTGGTTACTTTTCATAGTACTGACCCTTGGCTGTGCTAGACATTTGGTGATTTCATCCAGACGTTCATTAGCATTTTTTCATTAATCTGGGACATCACTTTTCCAGTGTTCAATTCTTACATATTTTCCTGCGTAAAAAGCAATCTGGCTTGGGGTCCTCAGCCAGGAGTATAAGAGAGAGAAATGGTTTTGTAGTACATAGTGTTATATCATGCAGTGACAATTATGTTCATTCTTTGAAGAGAGCAATGAATTTAGACCCCACTTTTAGAATGTTCACCTGTCTAGTGATACGTGTATCTCAGCTGCACTTCTGTGAACTGGGACTAGCTGCATAGCACCACATAGACCACAGGGAATAATGCCACACGGAGTAATGCCAGTTGCTTAACAGGGAATTATATTCTAGGTTATGCAAGATTTAAAAAGCATTTCAATTATTTTTCATACATTCAAGTTGACATGAAACTACTTCACAGTGTATGGTACAAGTTTGTGCCATAAGAATGAGGTCCAGTTTTATGGAATACTTCCAGTTTCTATATTTAAATAATTGCTAAGACCAGAACTGATCAAACTTGATAAAATTTCCTAATAAGGATGTGGGGGGATTAAACTTAACTTTTAAATGTCTGTCTTTGTAACAGCTCTCCTGTTGCTCTTCTTGAATTGCTAAATGTGATGGTAGATTCAAGGGTGCTTTTGTTATGGCCTGTGAGCAAACTTCCCTTGCCCACAGTGGACTTTTGTGCAGCAGTAGGTACCTATTAAGAGCTTGGAATTGGCCAAGTCCTGAAAACAGAGTCCAGATACATGTCTGAGTTGAAACGGGGCTGTTCCTGGGCTGAGGCATTTGGGGGAATGCTTTACAGTTTGCAGTAACTCCACAAGCTCTCTGCCAGCCCAAAGTTTGCATTCAGTTTGTGCTGAGTAACAAAGGAAGTTTCCACCTCCCTTCTAGTGTGATCCAACAGACACAGAATAAAAAGAAAAAGACCCTGAGGCACTCGTAGGATTTTGATGGGTTCACTTCGCCTGTGCAGTTTCTACTTGAAAATCTTTCCATTACACATGAAAGATACAAGAATATTATACGGCTCTCCAAATGGTGGCATGAAGAGGATCACTGTGACTAAAGTCACTTGATTCCTGAAGGATGGAACTGCTGATGGTGAAGACACAAAATGTTTTAATGCATTGTGAGCAAACATTTTTGCCAGGAATAAATAGCCTTGAGATGATATGCTGGAAGTGGCCATTCATTGTCGTACCAAGCTTTTTATTAAAGTCACAGATGAAGAGGATTATGTGATATCATCAGCTTTTTTATCTTGGCATTAGAATGCTATTTTTTTTTTTGAGTCTAAATGTGTACTAGGCGATATTAAGCAACCACATAAGTAGCTAAATATTTTTAACTGTTAAATGTGTCATATGTGCTACATTTGCCATTTTGCAGTATTTTCAAAATCACAAATATCACATATCTCCTTTGTTCCTCCTGAGAAGCTTTAACTATTATGACCAATACCCAAATCAGAACAGTTTTCTTGGTTTGTACTCCTACTAACTCTGCCTGGCTTATGAAAATCCAGCTCTTTTCTTCTCTTCATGCAATAAATCACTATTGAACATCAGCTGACTTTTATGGTTCAAAGCTTCACGATCAGAGCACAGCTGACGTTTGTATCGGTGATGCATAAAGCTGGATAAGAACTAACACAGCAACCATCTTCAGCTTAACAGTAATGCTAGCAATAAGTTGCAGGGGCAATTAAAACAGATTCAAGATTCATATATAACTGCAGTTTTCTCTCAAAGCTACTAAAAATTAATTTTCCTTTTTTGCTTTGAAGACACTAGCATTCACTTAACAAATGCTTTAACTTTTTGAACTGCTTTTTTGCTGCACCTTCGGCAACAAAAAAAATTTAAATAAAGAAACAGAACCTTCATTTTGAGTAACAGAATTCAGTCCTTTTAATAGCAAACTTCTTAAAATAATCACAGCAGCTGAGAGCTGGTAATGAAATCAATAAAGAAAGCATGTCCAGTTCCTCCATCTGCCTTTGAACTGCCAGGTGTGATTACAGTACTACAGTTGTGTGTAACTGAAGGGTCCTGTTGAAATTGCTAATGTTTATTTATTAAAATGCAGCTTCTCATGTGCAAAATTTGAAGAGTGAGTTGAAGAGTAAGGGTCTGTCGGCTGCAAAGAGAGGACACAGAAATAGGCACATTGGAAATGACAGAGTGAGGCACTTCTCACTATTTATAAAGGTGTCAGAACTGAGTGTCACAGTTTAACATCTGCAAGAGAAAGAAAAATTCTTTGATTAGGACTTTCCAAACCCATTTCCTTACTGTACCATGAATTATGGGATGGCAGAGATAATGGTGGTGAGGTAGATAATTTCTCTGATATGATGCTCTGCCATAATTACCTTTACATATATATTTTTTTAAAAGAAAAATATATTTTTAAAAATTGTGATATTCTGTCTTACTTCAAATAAAGCAGTAAAGGCTGTTCTCACATTTTGAGGACTATGAAAATTATCTGTAGTTCTGACTGAAGTTGCCTAGGATCTAAATGTCTAAGAGTTGCATTTATAAGCTTCCTAGACTTTTCACTGCATGGTGTATGTTAAAATTTCAGAGTGTGCATTGTTATGACAATGTGTCATAACACATTGGTAGACAGGAAAGTGCATTCAGTTCCTATTTAACGGCTTTCTTTTCTCTCTCTAATTCATTTCCCATTTTCATCTTGTGCTTTCATCTCCCACCTCATAGCCATGCCAAAGTCAATGGCCGTGTATATCTAATAATTAATAGGTGGGTACTTAAATTCTTCCTTTCCTTTAAAACAAATATACCTTTTTTTTTTTTTTGGTTACTTCTTAGCTGCCTTAAAGCAAAGTATGTTCTTGCTGCGCAGTATTGTGAAGTAAGCAGGGAGATAACATTGTTCAGGTGTTGCAGTTTCCTAAAGCTGATGAAGCAGTTAATACACCTCTTCTGCATATTTATACATTGTGAGTTTCTTCTCCCAGCTGAGAATTCTCCTAAACTTTGCCCATGCCTCAATGCAGGAATAATTGGTGCTATTTGTAATTGGCTGCAGACAATAGATTTGGTTGAGGAGGCTCATTTGTCTACCCTTATTTGTGCATGGAAAGATGCATGCCTGCATGCGCCTGCTCACACACAGACACACAAACACAGAGACAGACATCCTTGTCTTTCTCCAAGCATGTAAGAATGGGAATTTGAGGGCCTCTTCAGTTAAATATGTGGTATTTACACATGAGTTTCTACAGACTGAAATTTTAGAGCTGGAAAGGGAACACTGAACCCACTGCATGCTAAGGCTGTTAATTCATGGGCTGAGTTGGGGGCTGCAGTATCCAAACTAGAAAAACTGCCATCATGATCATCCCTTTATAAATGGCATCTTGAAAACTCTGTAAATTAGATTCCTTTCAAAATACTTGACTGGAATAAATGTGAGCCATTTTTAAGTCATCTCTGAGAATAGAATAACTTCTGAATTGTTTTCATTACTGAATATAAACAGAAAAACCAAGAAGATGCATTGTTTAGATATTTGTGACTACCTGTTCTAACAAGAAGTCAATTTATGACTCACATTCATGCTCCTTCTTCAAATGTCATCATATATGCCATTCCTAAAAGTTCACCAGAGCTGGAATTCTGGTCTACAGAAGCCTGTGTTTAAGGGAGTGGTGAGGGCAAGCACCCTGCCCCCTAAGGCAGGCAAGCTGGTTGCCAAGGGCCATGGCCAGGAGGCAAGGCTGGGCTCTCACCCATGGGTAGTCAGGAACATGGACCAACAACTGAGGGAGAGGATCAGATCTGGAATTGGTAAGAGGGTCAGCCACAGCCTGGTGAGGGCCCAGCGAGTCCATGGAGATAAGCCAGGTGTGCAGTGAAGGCAGGGTGTCAGTCTGCAGGTCAGGCTCAGGGTCAGGGAGGTGTGGGAGCAGGCACAGACATCACTGTGATGCAGCCACAGCACAGCGGTGGAGGCCTCAGCATGGACACAGCACCCAATGAAAGGAGAGGGACCCTCTGCACCAAGGATTCCTGGCCTGTTCAAATACCCCAACAGAGCTTGGATTCAAGCAGCATATCCCCTTAAAGCCCTGTAAAGGCACTCAAGGTCCTGCCAGTGGAGGTATGGCACTGTGTGCTCAGTTTGTCTTGGAGACCAAATATGTGGGACATGAGTCACTAGTGTTCTGCAGAGCAGAAAGCTTTCTGTTCTTAAGGCTTTGCATGAAAGATACTTGAGAACTTCTTTTAGCCAGAAAGTTTCAAGCAATTTATAAACAGCAAAAAATTATCAAAGACAAAAGATGCTTAATAATGTGTTCAATTAATTAATTTTCTGCTCTAGTAAATTGCAAATAGGTGAAAGCACTAGGAATCCAGCAAGGACCTGTGGCACGTGCCTGATTTTAGTGCCACTGAAATTGCTTTGTTGCCAAAAACTAGATAAATTGGTGTACTTCTCATTGTTGATATCCTATTTAATGAACCTGAGAGTAAGAAACTGCTCTCAGCTAAAAGCAGTAGTGGCTGTACCTTCAAGGCTGGTTGCCTGTATTATTATTTAGTTATTTATCTCCCTTAGTATCAGACACAAAGCCTTTATGTTATTTGGGGTAATTTCCCACTCGTATGTGGCTTCCAACAATGAAATCATATCTCACTAGCTGTGAAGATGTATGGGTAGCATGTCTTAAAAATTCTAAACTCATGAAGTTTTTATATCTTAATACGTCAGTGTTGTTGGTTACAATAGAATGTGGTCTTGTAGTGAGAAAATAAAAAGAAATTGGAAAAGCAATCCTGGCAATACATAAGGAAGTTTTGGAAGAAAGATTCCAAACAGACTAACTTTCCAAACAGTGGGCAGGGCATTTTATATGTTCTTGGATCTCCTAAGCACATGATCCAGTGCTCAAGCCTATTGATGCCAATAAAAATAAGCCTACTGGAAACCAAACTCATACTGAGGCTTTATCAGGTATATATATTATATGTACTGATCTTTATAACCCCATTTGCCTCCTGGATGTCCAGAACATGAATGGGAATTATATGAATAAGAGAAAGATGAGTGCACTCATACCAAATCCTATAGAGTTACTGTGTTTCTGTCCAGTTTACACTGAGGTAAGTCATTAAGTCCTAGATTTCCATCAGTGTGAATAGATTTTTTTCATTATAAAAGTCACTTGAGAAGATACCTCATAAAAATCAGTGCAATTGCATATATACAAAACCTGTCTGATTATATGGTTACTTTCATTTCATGGTGCATTGCCTTTTAAATGAGCACTGATGTTTTATAGTAACCAGGGATCTCTATAACATTTGAACTGAACTGAAAATTCATTCTCTCTTCTTTATACATGACACTCCTACTGGTATTTTATTAGAGTTTTAGGTAAATATAAGGTAGTTACATCATTTTAGGGAACACTGATATTTAGTAACTTTACAGAGATTTTAATATCTTTTTAGTGTATATGCTAGCTGATCTGTGATTTGGATATGAAAATAATCAGAGTCCCAAAAGAGATCATTGGTAACATCTCTTTACTAAGAGCAACATTGCTTTACTTAAGGGCAAATCATGCCCAACAAATTTGGTGACCTTCTATAATAAGGGTACAGCATAAATAGGAACAGAGCAACTGACATTGTCTACCCAGACTTATGCAAAGGGTTTGACACTATCCTGTATGATATCCTTGTCTCCAAATTATAGAGATGTGGTTTTCATAGAATGACCACTTGGTGGAAAAAGAACTGGTGGGATGGCCACAGGCAGAGTTGGTCAATGGCTCACTGTTCATGAGGCTAGTGACGAGTAGTGTCTCTCAACACCAGTACTGGGGCTGAGACCGTTCAACATTTTTGTTGGTGACAGACAGCGGGATCAAGGGCACCCTCAGCAAGTTTGCTGAGGACACCAGGTTGTGTGGTGCTGTCAGCACACTGGAGGGAAGGGATGGCATCCAGAGGGACCTTGACACACTCAGGAGGTGGACCCATGCAAACCTCATGATGTTCAGCAAAGCGAAGTGCAGGGTCCTGCACCTGGGTCATAGCCCTGAGGAGAAGGACTGGGATGTGATGGTTGATGGACAGCTCACCATGAGCCTGTAGCATGCACTCACAGCCCAGAAAGCCTATGGATTCCTGGACTGCATCCAAAGGAGCATGGTGAGCAGGTCAAAGGAAGTGATTCTGCCCCTTCTACTGTGCTCTGGTGAGACCTCACCTGGAGTGCTGCATCCAGCTCTGGGGTCTCCAACTAAGAAGGCCTGGAACTGTTGGAGCAAGTCCAGAGTAGAGGCACAAAGTTGGTAAGAGAACTAGAGCACGTTCCTTATGAAGGCAGGCTGAGAAAGTTTGGGCTGTTCAGCCAAGTGAAGAAGAAATTGCTTGGAGATCTCACAGCAGCTTTCCAGTATCTGAAGGGGGCATACAGGGAATCTGGAGAGGGACTTTTCATCAGGAATTGTAGTGACAGGAGAAGGAATAATGGATACAAATAGAAAGAGGAGAAATTTAAGTTAGATATTAGGAAGAAATTACTTACTGTTGAATGGAGAGACACTGAAACAACTTGTCCAAGGAAGTTGTGGATGCCCCAGTCCTGGCAGTGTTCAAGGCCAGGTTGGATGGGATACTGAGCAACCTGGTCTGCTGGGAGGTATCACTGCCCATGGTAGTGGATACTTTCAGGTCCCTTCCCACCTAAACTATTTTATGATTCTGTTTTCAGTAGCCAAAGCTACTGAATAAATTCTTGCGTATAAGATTTTTTTTCCGGTTATTAGACATTCAGGTTCATTGCCCAACTCCTGATGAGGAATTTTAGACATGAATGTGGCTAAAACATGATTAAACTTTATTACTTGATATTTTTTGGTGTTTGAATGTCTTGTTAAACTTCTAATTTTAAACCACCTTTTCTGCTTTTTGACAATTGGCATGGTATTTCTACTTCAGGATTGTTTAGTCAGATTTCTGTAGTTTTTTCTACCTTTGAGACTCCAAAGTTTCCATCTTGAAGAAACTGCAGCTCCCAAATGATTGAAAAATAATTCTGCTTGTTTTCATTATCTGCCTAGTCTATTCTCTTAATTTTTAATGATCAGGAAAAAAATATTTTTAGTTTCTTTAAAAATCCTAAAATTTGCAGAATTTCCTGTCTAAATGGTTATGGGCCAGAATTTCACATCAAGAAAAATAAATCCCTGAGATGGTACTATGGCATTTTAGAACAGCCTTACAAGTGCTTGAAAGTATGCTGAGTGTAGTAATTTCAATAGCATAACCAAATATTTAATGACGTAATCATACACTTGCCAAAGGGAGACTTCATTGCAAGGAGTCATACTCAAAGGGAAACTGGGGTTTCTGCAGCTATGGGAGGTGAGTCCCAACAGCGCAGTTTTGGGAAAAAAAAAAAACAACATAAGAAAATATTTATCTTCTCTAGAAAAGAAAATATATATACTGAATAATCTCAGGGAGAAAAAAGGCATCATGGCACTAGAGAAATATTGTTTCTGTGTTAAATCGGTCATATCCCAGTTTTGGTAGTGGAAAGCTTGCTGATAGATTTAGATGGAGAGTATTATAAATTAAAGAAAAATTCTCTGTGAGATGTGGCAAAGAGAGAGAGAATCAATGGCACTATCAAAGACAGATATTATAAAAAAATCTTCTGAAGGTGCAGCCATGGAATTCTTGCTTTTGTTTGTCCCCAGAATGGTAGCTGGAAGAAAAATTACAAATTCCTTGGCTTTCCAGGTGCATCTTTTAATTGGGGGAAGGTGGAAATGCATTTACAGTGATAGGTCAGATACTTGTGATGGTTCAGCTGCATTACTCAGAGCATGGTACAGTGCTGACCACGTTTAGCACTGGTGTGAATAGGTTGCCCCCTTTCCATCTGTGCTGCAAATCCATGTTTCTTTATAGAAGCACCCCATGAATGTCATGATGGCATGCTCTTGGCATCAGAAAGCTTCTGCAGATGGAGTAGGAGAATGCTTTATGACTTGTGATGTAGCATGACGTATTTGTCAATGACCTTCTTCTGTAACCCCTCTGTTCTCATCTCCCTTTTTCTTTCTGTTCCAATTACTTTGAGCAGCCTCAAGAAAAAAATACCAAACCACCAAAATGAGTAAGTCCCCTGTGAAGTCATGAAATGTTTCCTCTTAATGTCATTTCATGCTTCTACATCTTAAACTCTGACCATTTTCTCCAGTGGGGAAAATGTCAAGTTTAAGTGCAATTACCACTCATTACTAACTAACCATTAGTATCTGAGTGAGAAGTAGTTACTGATACATTCCAACGACCCAATTTTCAGTGTGTGTTTGGAAAGAGTACCAGAATCATTAACTGTTCTACTTCTAAGGCATTTTCCATGAACAGTTAATTCTTTTTCTAATCAAACAGTTTGAAAAAGAAAAAGACTGCAATGTCATTACTACTCAGTTTGCTGACATGCTACTCTTTACCTACAGACTGGTGCACCAAGATGGAAGCCTGCCTGACATAACTATGATGAATCTAACAGCCAGCAGAGAAAAGGAAGAGGATAAAATGCTGGAAGAGGCTGGTGAGAATAGAATGGAAGATCCAGAGGGGGAGGGAGGGAAAGGGAGGGTCAAAAAAGGAAAAGAAGAAGAGAAGGAGGATGAGGATAAAGAAGATGATGATGATGATGACAATGAAGACAATGAATCAGAGGAAGAAGAAACTACAGGTAAGCTCTACAGAATGCAAATTTTTCTTTCCTCGGTCTTAATTAATAGTGTCAATAGGTGGTTTGTTATTGGTCTTCCCTGTTAACTTCAATCACCAGGTTTTCCTTCTAGTTCCACATGCAGCCTGTGTCAAAGAGCCTGAACTGAGCAAATGGCTACTTGTCAGTTATTCAACAGGCTGCAGGCTCTTCTTGGGAAAAATTGTATTGTAGGATGCTGAGAAGAAGAAACCAACAGAAACCCAGTGCCCATTTCTTCTGGGTGGTCTGGGTTAGATTATTTGAAGGTTGCCCCAAATCCTAAGTACTTCTTTAGAGTGAAATCTCCTTACAACAAAGAAAATACTACACATACATATTTAATACCTGATGCTGCATGCTTTCAAGGCACCTCTCCCCAGAAGTCCCAATGGCTTTGCTTCATTATTTATGCGCACATTAGTGTCATATTTTTCACTTCTGAATATGGAATATGTAATAGATGCCGGATGAACATAAAAAAACTTAAGGGCAGACATGGGTATGGTTTATACTATCATCCTTGATATTGTTAATATGACCTTCTAAAATGAATTATCACCATAACTCAGTTTATAATATGAGCTAAAAGTGAAACTAGGAAAGAGCACTTAACACTCAAGGAAGATGTATTCTTTGGAAAAGGCCTTACTACAAATTTAGTTGCTCATGACAATAATCACAGGACTGTGACACCTAAACAGGGAGAGAATCTTTGTCAAGGCAAAATGGCAGCATATCAGGCTTAGCAGCCTTAGGGAATCAGGGAATCATTCTTAGATCATTGAGTCAAATCATTAACCCAGCACTGCCATATATACCACTAAACCATGTCCCTAAATGCCACACCTATACATCCTTTAAATGCCTCCAGGGATGGTGACTCCACCACTTCCCTGGACAGCCTGTTCCAGTGCCTGAACCTCTGCTGAAACAGCTTACCTTTCTTGGCTGGAACAGCTGTTGTCACAGAGGTGGTCATGGGCCATGGAAACCTTTATTGGCCAGCTTTCATACTGTCCATGAGGGGTGAGGGGTTCTGCTGCACTCCAGCCATTCCAGCTTGTTGGAAGGGCTTTGGGAAGGAGACCAGCTGGTGGACATTACTTTGTGCAGTGTCTCATGCAAGCAAGGAAGTGGGGAGCTGCAGCTGGTGTTGCTTGGAATAGCACAAGGGAATCCATCTTTAAGCTGCACGTGGCATTTATTTCTACTGGGGTTATACCATTTTTACACAGCCACGTGGCTGGAGCTTTGACATTAATCATGTTCGTGTGTGCAGACTTCACTACAGAGTGTTGTACAATCTTTCAGTGGATGCATTTAAGCGTGTATTTTATTCCCTGTATGTATTGCCTGGCCATGCTAGACAGAGCTCCTTATCTGCCTGCTCCACTTAACTGGCACTGCTTGGATACATCTTGCATGATGCAACACTGCAAATGAAAACAAATGCAATGAAAGAATGAGTGAGAACATTTAACTCTGTAAAGACTTCTCTTAAATACTCTAATTATGCTTATAAAAACCACATGTAGGATTAGAATTCTGTAGCTTAATTAATTTCTCAAGTTTAATTACATGCTTACAGAATTCACATCACTCAGAATTCTTATTAGGATTTTCTAAGTTGTGTTTGGAGAAAAAACACAAAGGAAAAAAATGGAATTTAGTTGTGAGGTGTTACAGAAGTCTGCTTTTTCACACAGATGTGCATGTGTTCTTCACACAAATATGCATGAGTAACCAACTTGGTGTGCTTTACATATAAAATAAAGTGATAATTTGAAATAATTTCATAAAGAAGGTGGTAATTCCTTTGCATTTTTACCAGCTTAGACAGTGATGTGCTTTGGTATCACTTGCAAATGTTTCCATCTCTGATATAAAGAATGTTCTCACAGCATGCAAAATCCCTCCTAATCTCCAAAATGCTTCTGAAACCCTGAATACAGTGTGAAAACTCTGTAGTAATATGTACCAGCCAGATGAAACAGTTTTACAGCCAGCCCACAAGCAAAGTGGTCACTTAGAGAGCACTGTTCAGCAAATGTATTGTCTTGTACACTCACATGTAACAGGTGATGCCACAAGCTTGTTCACTGGAGTACTATTTGGGAGGCTGGCTTTTTTAGCCAAACACCCCTGTGAAGGGATACTTTCACCCAACTTCATGATCTCCACTTGATAAAGCTTTTTCAACAGAGGGAAATATTTGACTGGGCCTTTCTTGATTTAGATGTCCTGTGAAGGCACAGGTCACACTCTAAAAGGCTGTGCTGTTTTCAAGGCAGTTTAGATAATTCTGACATCTGAAGATGTCTGTAGTAAAATTGTCTCAACTCTTATGACAGGAATCCAAGTCCTAGTGTGCATGGATTTCTTCCAATCTGGCTGAAAAGCTTTCTAAGTAGTAGTAGTAGAAGTAGTAGTAGTAGCCTGTGCTTTCTGAAAATAGGCTGGGTCCATAGCTTACAAGCATCAAAAAATTTTATTTTTCTTAGCTGGAAAAGGACCAGGGCTGGAATTAGTTCCCGAGTGAGATCTCTAAGCTTAGGTCCAAAAATACTGGAGGACAAGAGACCAAAAAGAGCTCTGATGAGAGGAATAAAAGCAAAATTGGCAAGGGAGGCCACCACTGCTGCTTTTGAAGTGCAGAATCCTTCCAGGGAATATGGGTCAGAAGGGAAAGCACCCTAGCTTAAGTGGGCTTCAACTCCACTTTTAGTTAGTTAACCACTGAGCTGTGCCTTTATCCTCCATCTTATCTTACTCTAAGACTTAGAAGAGAAGCAGAAAGATCGTTGTTGTCTAGTGGAGTATTCCATTTCACAGAGACCTTCTGGTTTTGTCCTTACAATGGTTCTGCTTGAACATCCCTGCAGACTTGAGGAACAAGTGGCATCTGGTGATCGACCGCCTTACAGTGTTGTTTTTGAAATTCCTGGAGTATTTTCACAAGATGCAAGTTTTTGTGTGGTGGCTGTTGGAGCTGCACATCATCAAAATTGTTTCCTCTTACATCATCTGGGTCACAGTGAAAGAGGCAAGTAAACATCCACTGTAAAACTCTTACACGCCATGTCAGCATCTGCCATGGTGTTGCACACCCAGGTGTAAGGAGAGGGCTTCCTCCTGTCAGACCTCACTGAAATTGTGGGATCCAGCTGGGTTTGTTCACCTGCTGGGAACCTGCCTTGACATCTTCCACATTCTCCCTGTTTCAAGAATCTCAGCCTGCACCTTTTCTCCAGGTATTAAAATTTTATTAGTCCAATTCTTTGAATTTAATAGACATAATCCCTCTCCTGCTCAAACTGTCTGTGGGCACCATCCAAGGATGGAAGGTGTAGAAAAGGACTGGGAAGGCAAAGGTAGGAAAATTGATTAAACTTGGTCTGGTGCTTAAGAAACAAGAATGTGGAACTATGCCTGAAGAAAAAGGGAGCAACACTTTCAGCTGTGCTTTTAGTGTGGGCAATGTGAGTTCTCTATGTGACATAGCCATTTCATAAACAGGATACTAAGACAGCATTCACTAAAAACAAAAATATATCACTTTTCTCTTTTTTTTTTTTTTTTGTGGGGGAGAAGTCAAGAGGATGAAGGTCTCTCATCACATGGATCTGTGCCATGTCTTCTTTGTTTCATGAGTACTAAAGCAGCAGAAGCTGCATGTGGTTCATTATATTTCACATCTGTTGATAAGGAAATATGGAGTTTTGTGGCTCTAATAGTATTAATATTATGTAGGTGATAAATATCTTCCTAACCAACCGTAAAGTTCTTCCCGCTTCACTCTACTACTTTGTGTCTGTGTTACTGTGAGTATTGTTGTAATTTATTTTTTCAGTATTTTCCTCAAAGTTTCTGCATGACTCTTTCTTTTGAATATTTTTTTTACCTCCTGTGGAAAAGGTAAAACTTTCTCAGTTCTTTTGTTACTCCATGTAATTTCTGTACTGTTTTTGTGCTTTCAGGTGTCTCTGCTTAACTTTGTGTTTTTAATTGCCTGGGCTCTTGCTTTGCCATATGCACAGTTTCGCCCACTGGCATCAAGTATCTGCACTGTTTGGACATGTGTAATTATTGTCTGCAAAATGTTGTATCAGCTCACATCTATTGATCCCAAGGAATTTTCCAGAAACTGTACATTGGTGAGTACAAATGCATATTAAAAAGGTTTGACTGCTGCCTACTTCAGTGAAGGAGAGCAAAAGGAAACATATCAACTACAAAAATAACAATTCACCTGATGTATTATTGTTGATTATCATACCCTTCCCAAGCACTCTTAAAGTAATGTTTTGTAACTGTTGCATTTTCTTTTTAGCCAGGAGAAAATGAAACTAAAGTCAATTTAGAAGAACTGAAAACCTCAGTGCTCTACAGTGGGCCAGTTGATCCTTCGGAGTGGGTTGGATTGAGAAAGTCTAGTCCCCTTCTTGTGTACTTAAGGGTAACTTCTTTGTTGTCTGTATTCAGATATCTTCTTATTTGTGATGAAAGTAGCTCTGTCTTTGAAATAAATAATCTGTCACACACACAGAAAAAATGTAATGCAAACCATTGATAATAGGGAAGTACACAGGGAAAGAGGCAACAGAAAACCACATCTGTTACACAGAACATTTCCAGAAGGGATTCAGTACCAATTAAGTTATTCTTTCATGTAGAATTATCACTTTTGGACTCTGCCATCTGTTAAAAGCTTTTTAAGAAAGGTGATATTTAAGAACTCTAAATAATGAAGAGATACATGGCTTTCAGGTGCCAAAGAACTGGTGGGTCTAATTGGGGTAATTGCCCTGAATGACAGTGTGTGCTAGAAGTTAATTTTTCTAAGTGCTTACTCCTTAGCCACAGTTTAGAAAATATAATGAGTTAAGAGAATCATTCATTCAAACACTAGTAAATGGATGTCTTTTGTTTTTCTTCTTGATTTTGGTTGATGCTGTGAGCGATGTTTTATTATTTCTGTCTTGATTAAAAAACTTTACTTACAGTGAAAATGTGCCAAGTCCTGGGGAAAAACATACCTGTTATTAATTTAAAGAATTACAGACATTCTACATACACAGTTTAAAGTTGAGAGAAAATGTAAAAATCCCAGTGGCACCTGTTTCAGGAGTTTCTTGTCCCAAATATTTCTCAAAGAACAGACATCTAGAGTTTGCCACTTCTGCTTCAGTTATGACTACCTTGAGGAAATTTCTCTGAGCTGGTCTTTTTACCAGATTTTGCAGTTATTTAGTACCTCTCTTCTATTGAGCATAGGACAGATCTCCCTCCTAAGATAAATAAAAAATCAATTCATAGCCACCCTTGACTGCATCCTAGTCAATCTGGCTTTGGGACAGAAGGAGCTGTGCCTGGGAGAAGACTGACAGATAGACTGTTCATGTGAAAGAGTGCCTAGGTTAGATTTGCTCTACCCAACATCCTTATTTTGGAAAGTTAGTGCTTGACAGCTAAACCTCTGCAGATTATTTCTGTGTGTGTTTGTGTCTTCTATCTCCTGCAAAACAAAACCTGATACCTTAAGAGAATCTATGAAATATGAGAGGGCACGTTGATGACGTTTTCCTTCCCTTCATTTCCACAACTAGTTTTTACTATAGTGTTTTTTAATTAATGTCTTTATATGTGCCTTCTGGATGTCTGTATGATTCTTCAAAATCCAAGAATTGGTGTGAACCTTAATTTGTTTCAATCATACTAGCTGGGAATAGGTGCCAGTGCATTTTGGAGTGCAGAAGTCCTCAGTGATAACATCAATTTGAGTATTAATGTGTTTATACTTGTCACAAAATTTTATAGCTTCTTGTGGCTTTGACTTTGATTTAAAATTCTCCTGATTGTGCCTCCCATAGAATAACTTACTGATGCTGGCTATTCTGGCCTTTGAAGTTACAATCTACCGTCACCAAGAATACTACAGATGTCGAAATAACCTCACTGCACCTGTGACTAAAACCATTTTCCATGATATTACAAGAGCACATCTGGATGATGGACTTGTAAACTGTGTCAAGTATTTCATAAACTACTTCTTCTACAAGTTTGGTTTAGAGGTAAATAGGCATTACTTTTCTTTAGATTAACATTCCAAACTTTTTGAATGTGTTATTCTTGAACAGTAGCTTGAGTTGTGTTTGACATCTAGAGGCTTATTAGTCATCATTCAGGTTAGTCATCTCTGTTCCCTTACCTTGTCTGTTTGTTCATGTGCACATGAAATGTACTTTCAAAAAATCTTTCCATAAATAGTGATTTTTCACAATTTTATATGCCTATCTGAAGGAGGCAACTCCCAGAGTAATGCATCCTAAATTTAATCATAATGATGCTCTTGACCTATCTGTTAAACATTACCACCACTATGATCAATGGAGTAAACTGTTCACAGCCATTTGAGGATTAAGAATGAATGAAAATTTAAAAAGCTCAGCAAGTTATTTCCTTTGGGAAATAATTTTAAATCATTCTAATCTGAGGAGAGTGAAAGCCAAAATAGCATAGTGTGCTGAATAAATGCAGCGAAAACTGCATTTAAGTTTCAAAACATGTTTCATGGAACTGAGTGAAGGGACTGCTTTCAGTGAAGCCAGAAAACAGAAATGCTGAAATGCAGAGCCTTTAGAATAATGTCTAAAGCTGTCTTGCAGGAATTGACTGGGTTTGTCTATCTCTGATAGAAGCTGTATTGTCCAAATGCCTTGTCCATTTCCTACATGAGGACATGTTTTAGTTATACCAGTCTTAATAGTTCCTCTTCTTTTCCACATCTGTACGTCCTATCAAAATATGTGGCTGTGCAATGTGTTCTTTGCTTGGCAACAATTAAACATTTCACATACTAGCTATTGTGAAAAGGGTCTTTCTGATATCTTTAGATATCACACCTGCTCTAGACAGAAGAATATCAAAACTTTGGGTCTTTGAGTGGAATGGTGGAAATTGCTGTTGGGGCATGTTGTTTTGCGCAGGGATCCTGCAGTCAGACACAAGCACATCCAGGCATTCCGTCAGGATCCACAATAATTTAGTATTGCAGTATTGACTACTCATGAGGTTGTAAAAGTTGTTTATGTTTCTTTACTTAATTTCCAGACCTGTTTTCTTCTATCAGTGAATGTAATTGGTCAAAGAATGGATTTTTTTGCAATGATTCATGCTTTCTGGCTGATTGCTGTATTGTATCGACGAAGGAGAAAAGCTATTGCAGAGATCTGGCCAAAATATTGCTGTTTTCTAACATGCATCATTACATTCCAATACTTCCTTTGCATTGGCATCCCACCTGCTCCTTGTAAAGGTAAGGACACCCTTTATGTAAAATTACTGCTTGTTGATTTTATAGAAAAATGCTGGAAAATTGGCAAGTGTTCTGAAGAAAAGGATTAAGTAATTGTTATGAAGTACTGATTGAATTTTTGCATGTTCCTGCCACACAGACTATCCATGGAGAAGTGGCAATGCCAACTTCAACTCCAACATCATAAAGTGGTTATACTTTCCAGACTTCATTGTGAGACCAAACCCTGTCTTCCTTGTATGTAAGTATTTTAGCACATTGTTATAAAGTGTTTATATATCCTTTGCTTAAATCATCTGTACAGTAGAATTTGAAGCCAGCCTTTCATTTATACTTCAGCACAAAGATGACAGATTTTTTGGGTGATTGAATACTAAGCATGGCTTTGAATGTAGTAGAAAAATTCACAGAGTTAGCAATTTTTGCATCTGCTTTTCCTGTATCCCTTTTTTTAATAATTCAACATAAAAATGTATAAATATTTCCCCTTTTCTCATTTATTTCTCCATAAAAGTCATAGACAATGACAGATAAAAAACCCTAAAAGCATTAATAAATTTCAATTCAGAGTTGAATGTATTGAAAACCACTCAGTCTTGGGGGTTCAAAGTGTGGGAAAACAGTCTGGTAACTACATTATGATACATCACAACTCTCCTTACACCTATGCTGATGACTGAATTTTTCCTTGCAATCACTACTTTCTCCTAGATGACTTCATGCTGCTTCTGTGTGCATCCTTGCAAAGGCAGACATTTGAGGATGAAAATAAAGCTGCAGTACGGATCATGGCTGGAGACAATGTGGAAATTTGCATGAACCTTGATGCAGCATCTTTTAGCCAGCATAATCCTGTTCCTGACTTCATCCACTGCCGGTAAAAACTGAATCTTAAACACTTGGAAAATGTAGCACTTCATTTTCACAAAGTTCACTAGGCTAAAAGTCACGCTCATAGCTTCCAATTTTACTTGGAATTTGTATCCATGTATGTTCCCATCTAACATACTGCTGTATGAGAGAGCAGATAGTTGATTTTTGGGTATTCAGCATCTGGTTTAGAACAGAGTGGATGCAAACACATCTTCCTGAAACTGATGATTGTTTTAAGTGCTCTCCAGAGAAGTTCAGTGATAAATTTGCCTGAAAGCCTGCATTCAGATAATCATAGACTTGTTTAGTTTGGAAAAGACCTTTAAGATCATCACGTCCCACCACTGTCTTAGACAACCAATGCATTGCAAAACATTCACCTTTAGGTCACAAGTTCTTGCATACTATCTGTGCACATGTGGATTTAGAAAGTTTGAGAAAAAAGAGTAGTTGGACTGTTAGATTAATCTAACCCTCTCTGTTTCCAACTCCAGGAAAAATCTTGGTATTCAAATCAGAGTTTCCCTCCATGAATGCCCAGTAGGGCAGCATTTATGGTGGACTCAAACCATGCTCTGCTGTTTTTCCCCCAAACATGAAGATGTTAGCAAGAATGCATTGTAGTCTGCAGTTTCCCATGTGTGTGTTTAATCCCAAAAAGTCATCAGTTGTGTCTTGCTGAGTTGTTGTCTAAGCACAATCAAAATAATACTCTAAGAGACTGTCCTTTGTGCTATTTCATCTAGGCATAAGAACTATAAAAGTGCCTTGGAAGGACAGTTGACCTGTCCTCCTGTTCCTGAGCACTGCATACAAGGTTGTTTAAGAAGGTGAATAACACATAAAGGGGCAGAGCTTGAGGCAGTCTGTTCTGAACAGCCTTCAAACAGTTGAACTGTTCCATTGTGTGATCATTTCAGAAAACACAGATTAGCACAGCTCTTCTAAATTTAGCTAGACATGCTCTGATTTGAAGTTGTCTCTGGAAGTTAGTGCAGTATCACAAGAGTAAATGGGAAAAGTAAGATTTCTTAGCTGTAGTATTCTGTCAGACTTGATCTGTGAAGGCATGCTACCAACAGATGTCTGAGGATGACAGGAATACAAAAATGTCTAGAATTAATGTCCATAAGAATCTCCCTTTTGACAACATACTTATTTCTTTTACCACACAAGTGGTATCACTAGAAGTCCTACCCAAGATCTTTAGGATGATTCTGCTATTTCTGTTACATTGAAACATTCAATTGACTCATTTGTCCAGAGATTTATAGTTGCTACTGGGCAAAGGTTGAGCAGTTCTCCCCCTTGAGAATTCCAGCCTACACAGTGGACCCAGTGCTCTAGATTCTGTAACAAAAGCAGGAAGGGAGAAATATTAATCTTTCTTCAAAAGGCTTCATCAAATGAGAATGCTTTCTAAAAGATAGCTAACAAATAGGGCTTGGTTGAGAGGAAATGTAGTGGAGATTGCCTGAGTTTTTCTCTTGCCACTGCAGTTGTGTCCATCTTAGCAAAGGCACACTGGTGTGT
This sequence comes from Calcarius lapponicus, assembly GCA_039654755.1. NCBI lineage: Eukaryota > Metazoa > Chordata > Aves > Passeriformes > Fringillidae > Calcarius > Calcarius lapponicus. The sequence goes on from CM077464.1 coordinate 103,138,320, forward strand.
TTAGTTGCTGGTAAAAACCATCACTGGTTTCTGACAGAAAGATCAAATTTTCCTCCCTAAGTCCAGAAAAAAAATCATTCTGAAAAAAACTCATTACTGACAGGAATGTGTTTTAAAGCTGTCTTCAGAAGAGAAAAAGACAAGAAAATCACTGTTTTTTAAACAGCTTCTTTTGGGATCTTTTCAATGTTCTCTGGAATCTGATGGGTAATCCTAAACATGCATATAAGATATACCCAAATGAACAAACATACAAATTTGAAACACAGAAGATATTTGAAGATTTTGGGTGGTAATCACAGTCAGGAAAGCAAAATTCAAGCTGAACTGGCCTTCTGCCTCTCCACAATCATTAGTGGAGGTGAGCTGAACAAATAAACAGCAATCACTTTATATTTGTTCCACCTAAATGTCAAAAATCTGTGAAACCATTTCATGTGACAGTTTTATGTTTTGTGGATAAGGAGAAGAAGAAAAACAAGGTAGAGAAAGAGAACAGTGATATTTTTTTTTAATGAATCATTAATTACTATAAAGCCCATTAATTAACACATTCAGGAACAAAAGATATTCCTGTTTATAATATCTTTTCTTGTAGATATTTGGGCAGGGAATCATGGAATCATAGACTGGTTTGTATTGAAATAGAAGGGACCTTCCATTTCAAAGGAAGATCATCTAATTCCAAGCTTGCTAGCAAGAGTAGTGTCATCTTCCACTAGACCAGGTTGGGCATCCACAACTCCAGGTGACCTCTTCCAGTGCCTCATTACACTCTGAGTCAAGAATTTCTTCCTAATATCGAATCTGAATCTCTCCTCTTCTAGCTTAAAACCCTTCCCCTTGTCTTATCCCTGTATCCCTGTGTAAACACGTCTCTCCTTTTTTTATAGGACATCTTTAATTACTAGAAGAATGTAATGTGGTCTCACCAGAGATTTCTCTTCTCCAGACTGAACAACTCCAACTCTCTCAGCCTTTTCTTATAGGAGAGGTGCTCTGGCCATGTTCTTGGACCTCCTCTGGGCTCACTCTAACAGACTGAGGACCCTAGACCTTTACACAGTACTCCAGATGCATTGCATCAGGGCAAAGTAGAGTGGGAGAATCACCTCCCTCGACCTCTTTTGAAGCAGCCCAGGATGCAGTTGGCTTTCTGGGATGTGAGTGCAGATTGTCAGCTCATGTCCAGCTTTTCATCCATGAGAACCCCCAAGTCCTTCTCATCAGGGGTCCTGTCAATAAATTCCTCTCCCTGTCTGTGCTCATGTCTGGGATTTCCCTGACTCAGATGCAGGACATTGCACTTGGACTTGCTCAACTTTATGAGGTTCATATGGGCCCACTTCTCAAGCTTTTCCAGATCCCTCTGGATGGCATCCTGTTCTTCTGTTGTGCCAACTGCATCATTCAGCTTGGTGCCATCTGCAAACTTGCTGAGGGTGCACTTATTCCCACTCTCTGTGTCACTGATGAAGATATTTATTGAAGAGCACCTGTCCCAGGACAGAGCCCTGAGAGGCACCACTCGTTACCTGCCTCCACCTGGACTTAGAGCCATGGTCCCCAACTCTCTTGCTGCATCCATTCAGCCAGTTCTCTATCCATTGAATAGTCCATTTGTCAAATCCATGTCACTGCAGTCTAGAAAGACAAGGATGTTGTGTAGGACCGTCTTGAAGGTTTTACAAAAGTCCAGGTAGATTACATTTCTCTATCTGTTGACCTTATAGAGTGTTGCAGTCATTCCATCATAAAAAAGCCACCAGAGTGGACAGGTACAATTTTCCTTTAGTGAAGCTGTGCTAGGATCACCTTCTTGTCTTGCATGTGCCTTAACATTTCTTCTGTGAAGACCTGCTCCGTGATCTTCCCAAACACAGAGGGAAGGCTCACTCATCTGTATTTTTACAGGTCTTCCTTCCACCCCCTTTTAAGCCATAACTTCTCTTTTTTTTTCTTTGGGTTTTTTTTTTGTAGTGTCAGCTGCATGAATGTGTAATGGGAACATGTAGGATGATGTCCCTAAGTGTAAACAGACCTTCTTTTAGTAGGAACTGCATAATAGTTCTTGTGTTCTTCAAGGTATCTTACCTTTCTTTGAGCTCTTAAGTGTCTCTTTCAGTGCTTTTATTACAACATAGATTATCCCAGGCTTTAGATTACGTTATTTTTGAGAGGTTACACTGCACACATGCAGTCCTAAGTGCCTAATTTGCTTCAAAGGAGCGCCAGTAGATAGGCCAATAGATGACACTACCTTAAGGTGACTGAATATTTTATTAGGATTTATAAATCTTTAAAAGAAGGGCTCTCAAGCTCTGGGTAATCCACTGAAGACCTTCCTCAGAAGAAAATGTGTGTATCTGGCCTCCATCCAAGACAGTTTGGAACTGAAAGGGCTTTGTCTAAAAATGTTTCTTATGCTTTTCAAGAGAAGTTTGAAAATGGTCTAAACATTTACTAGTATGGACAAGAACTTGCTTCAAACCTTATCCAAGCAAGTGAGATTAATAATGACATTTTTCCAAAAGTTGGTCAGAAAGAGCCAAACAGTAAGAGAAGACAGCCTGGTTATGAATAAATTACAAAGCAGAAGAAAAAAATGTTTTAAAAAGTTATGCTTGGTATTCTTGTGTTTTCTGATAAGCCTGATGTGTATTTAGGGCTATGTAAAAGAATGGCAGCTGCAGACCAAAGCACCCTTTCTGAAGTGTCACTTTGCTTGAGAAGATACTACTTGGTCACTGTTCTAGTAGACATGGATAAAAAACTTTTAACTGCAATATAAACAATGGCAGAAGAAGAACATATTTCCAAAATGCTTCATTTTCTTCTCTCTGGAGAAATACTTGAGTTCAACATTGATAAATAGTCTAAGTAAGAGATTTCCTGAAATTTTCTTGTCCTTCCACCCCCAGATTTCCCAGGGGATATGTGCTTGACCCCAAAGGAGTGCACATCCAAAGGACTTTGAAATAGAAATAAGAACAAAGAATAGAAATAGGAGCTTTTAGAATGACACAGGATTTAAAGCAACCTCACTGAGGATAATCCTTTCCCACAGTCTCTAATGCTGGAAAATTCTCATTTCAGTTCCCAAGCAGTTTTCAGACACTGTTAGACATTTTCAAGGGGGAAAAAAGCTTGGGATTGTAATCTGCTTTTTTCCACTTAAAAGCAGAAACAGTCATTGAACTGTCTTCTTTAATACCTGTACTCTGGGAACCATCATGAGGGGAGTCAGGTAAAGTGTTTGAAAGGCAGCTGTAATGCCAGTTTTGGAATTGTGTTCCAACTTACGTTAGTGAGATAGGACCTGCAAATGAACATTACAGGCTTCCTGACATGTGTAAAGCAGATCAACATTCTGTTGCTAAAAAAATGAGCTTCAACAAATAACAAAGTTGTCAATTTGGGTATTTTTAAGGTGGATACAAGCATGAAGGAAGGACTTCATTGGTAAGAAAGTAATCGTAAAAGAATATCAGTTCCTTGAGAGGGTTTAACAAAAGTAGTAGGAGCTAAGACCTATGGGATCCACAGCACTAGATTTCAAGAAGTCCATTGAAATAAGGGAGGTAATTCTCAGAAGATTAGATGTTGCTAGTGGCGGAGGGAAAATCAACAAAAATTCCTTTTGAAAACTGAAACAGAGCTCCAGAGGGAGGATTTGAAGATGGAAGCTGGGTTGGGAACATTAGCAATGTTGAGATTAGAAAGGGAAACAAGCTCTGATGCAGGGTCACACAGGCTGCTAAGAGTGTGAGGAACAGGAGATATGGAAGAAAGAAGAAATTTGGGAGTAGGTGAAGCTTACTGAACACATACGTATAGGGACAATATGTCATCAGAGGAAGGCTACAGGCAGAGCCTTGGGGTTGTATGAAGGTGGGTATCATGCTCAAAGCAGGGGGCTGCTAGGGAAAAACAGTGAAACTACACAACAGCAGCTCCTCCAGCATGAAGAACCCTTGAGCTGCATCCATCACCAAAAAAGGCTTTCACCAGTGTGTAAGCAGAAGTGTGTTCTTCCCCTAAATTTCAAGGCAGGACATTTGGCTGAGGACAAAGACCTTTCCTGAAAGGGATTATTGGCTGCAGCATCAGCACCTCTTGGTGCCTGCAGGCAGAGGTCCAGACATTAGGCTGGTCATAGCCAAACACATCATGTAGCATGCCAGGAAAACAGCTACACCTAGAGCAATCTCTCTGCAACAGGCTGCATCGTATTACAGTTAAAATTTAATTCCTGTGGAAATAAAATATTGAAACAATCATGGTAAGACCAATAAAACTTTAGAAAAGAAAAGCAGATAATTTGATATAGAGAGCCATCTGAAGTTAAAATAGCTTTGATGGATGTGTGGAATGAACTTCAGACTTTGTCTTCCTTGGTTTTGAGCAAATTGATATGGTAATTTTTTCCAAAATGTTATCCAGAGTATTAGTGGGTTCTACTAATGACATGGTTGGAAAATCAGTGGGTTTTATTTCTCATTAATCTTTCAGGTTTCTTCTGTGGAATTTCTCATTCAGAGGCTGTCATGCCGTACTCAAAGCCGTAGTTGGATGCTTTTGGTGCACTGGTGTAGAGGCTAATCTTACTCAGATGTGTGTCTGTGTTCTTAGCCTCCCACTGCACCCTCCCACCTTTCTGCATTCATCACACCAGCACTGAGTGAGTTCGGAGGCTAATTGGGCAGAAAAGTATCCATTCCTTCTGTCCTCCCTCAAAGTAAATAAGCTTTTGCAAATCTTCTTTTTGAAACCATTTTGAAGAGCCAAAGCCAAAAAAGAGGCTGAAATGCAGAGCTGAAGGGATGACCAGGGGTGGGAGACTGTCCCCTTGGGAACCAGCTGTGTAGATTTCTAAGGTGTATTATATCACATCCTGAGGGTGGCCTTTTGCTCTTGGTGAATGAAGGGAGATTTAAAGAACACTTAGAAAATGAGAGTTTGGTAGATTTACATGACATTTAACTAATGATCTATATGGTCTGCAGTGAAAGCAATAAATCACGGTATATGCTATCCAAGATGTAGCATTTTCTCCTGTCTGTGTAGAAGCTTTTAAACAGAGGGTGAGCGCCTCAACTGTCCTCATGGATTTGTGTAGGGTCTTTTCAACGTTGAGGTGTCTTTGTCCTTCAGGCTCCCACTGTTGCATTATGATCCCAGAGCAAGGAGCCAAAACTCCTCGCTTCCTAACGTTTTGGGCTTTGAGGCAGAATTTAAAGATTTATGTATGATAACGTGTAAAATAATTTGAGTGGTAATGTAGAAAACTCCCCACCAAGATGTGTGTTTGTTCCTGCTCTTACAGTACTTGTCCTATCCGTATCAATATAAACAATTTGTGAAAATTAGAGACATGCATGACTCTGTGCTGTAACAGACAAGATTTTGTATATTGTAACTGAAAGAAACATGATTTCAGGAAAAATATTTTCTACCTGGAACAACTTGAGTGGTTCTCTCCATTGTATTCAATGTGGCCACCTTCTTGGGATAGCACAGAAGTACCTTGGATGATTGGTGGTCTTTATTGTTTAGGTGTGCTTTGGCTGACTTGTTCGAACAAGTCATTTGTGAGATGTCCACTCCAAGATGAATTCTTAGGAGCCATTTTTATTGTTGGATTTGCTTGTAACTGCACAGCTATAAAAGTCAGAATGCTTTCCATCTTTTAGGACTGTATCATTTGTCATTTGACACCATTGTCGTGCCTCCTCCCTTCTAAGAATTCTTTCATTACATGTGGTCTTGTTGTTTGGTTGGTTTAAAGATGCCCAAGGCTATTATATTTAATGTATATTTTGGATATAAGAAGAAAAGGTGTACTTAATATTTTAGATGACTGCTAAAATGTAGCAAATTACTACCATTATAGTGAAAAAATAGTTAGATTATTGTCTTCCTTTTCATATTCTCTCTAATTTCCAGAAGTTTTAATGTAAGAATGATAACTGCTGCTAATTATGACTCAAGCAAATACCACATGTATATGTTGGAAAGTTTGGGTTGAGACAGTGCCGGTTGTCTCTAAGAGTCAGAGTTCATTTTTATTGAAGAGTATTAAGACATTGCTGTGTTTTGGATCAATTTGATTCCATTTTGGGCTTTTCTCAAAATATGCTGATGCATTTTCTTGGTAGCAAAGGACAAGCCTTTTGAAATAGAGCAGTGTCAGGAAAGTGATCTCTTCCTAGCCATCCCACACACCAATAATTATTATTAAAGGAATATCAAACAGAATATTACTTTCTGGAGAAAAAATGAGAACACCATTTCTAGGGCACATCAAGTTATTGAAGACCTCTTTGACTGATGTCTTCTTTATTGTCCCAGCGCATATTGATTCTTTGTTAATGTTTTATCACCCAGAACCCAGTAACATCTCCAAAGTCGTGATATTTTTAGATTTCACAGGCAGTAGATGACAAATTTCTTAAATATTTGCGGGAAATAAATATAAAAGAGCTTTCTTTTTACCTTTCATTAAATGCCTCTCTGGTAAGATGTGTAATACAGGCCTATAAATGTAAGACTATAAATACATACTCCTAGAAAGTTCTGAGCCTGAGAACATCAAGCAGCAGGGGCCTTTTTATGTGGCTTCATACAGTGCATTTAGTTCATTTGCTCCTTTACATGGTTTCACTCAGGTATATGTGCACTCCTGTAGCTCTGTCTCCCTGCCTGGTTTCCTGACAAATGCAGTTATGCAGCCTGGGTGAACAGACTCTGAAAACACAGTTAGATTTGGAATCAAAACATTATAAATGGGAGGAAACTAAGAATTAGTTGGTTTTCCAGTGTTTAGCTATATGTAGTATTTGGTATTGCCTTTGGCAGATATTCTTGTTTGAAAGCTCACTGAGTCAATATTAAGTCAACATTTTAAGGAATTGAAAACACCAAATTGTTTCTCTTTCCCACTCTGGCTCAGGCTGATTTCAGATAGCTGTCTCTCAGAGCTTCCTGGTAAATGTTTCAGTAAATTCTATCACATTTCTTTTTTGTAGAAATCTTTTGCCCCTCAAAACTTTTGCAGTTGATCTCCATTAAAGAAAGATATTTTTAGCAGCTGTTTATGAAAACTAGTCTTTTGACCAGGCTGAATTCCCTAGAAGTCATCAATAAATATGGAATTTTTTGCAGTGGTGTACTGTAGTTGGCTTTTTAAAATAGATTTGCTATACTATTTTTCAGACTTCTTGAAAGATGACCTCAGACAGCCTTTAGATCTCATATATGGCATTGCAGATAATGTCCCTCTCCCATGAATTTTGGTGAGAATGGGTTTTCCTCCCTTCCATGGTGCAAGGCTTGATCCTGCAGCAAGCACAGCACAGCACCCTGACCGGGTGTAGCAAGGTGCTTATGCACAGGGGGGAGCTGGAGTGAAATGTGTGACCCAGGTAGATCCATGCATGAACCAAACTCCCTGACTGTGGTGTTAGTGGTCAAATATTGAAGTGCGAAAATGCCCAGAAGACCCTGGCACAAGTGTCAGCCAGCGGTGCAGAAAGAAGAAAGATAGCATTGCCCTCAGAAAAAAATGGTAACTTTTTCCTCCTTATTTTACTTCTAGGTCCTACTTAGACATGTATAAGGTGATAATATTTAGTTACCTCTTCTGGTTTGTGCTTACCATAATCTTCATCACGGGAACCACAAGGATCAGCATATTCTGTATGGGCTACTTGGTGGCCTGCTTCTATTTCCTTCTCTTTGGTGGAGACCTGTTGCTGAAGCCCATCAGGAGCATTCTGCGTTACTGGGACTGGCTGATTGCCTACAACGTCTTTGTGATCACCATGAAGAACATCCTGTCGGTAGGAAGCCAATGCCTTTTCTCTGCCCTTAGCACTTCTGTTTCGTTGGAAGTGTGCACAGTGCGTTGAGCAGTCATTAGAAATCCTTTCTCGGGACCACAGCCTTCTGCAAGCGCAAAGCAGTCTCCATTTCAGTTCAGCATTGCTAGGGAATGGCAGTGCATATCCATCATGGGGAAATGTGCACCCTTGTGCTCAGTCAGGCTGTGTAAAAGCTCACAAGCTACTTTCAAAGGGCCAGGTTCTGGTTTCTTTGCCTAATGAAGTCTCTCCTTAGAAGTCTCATGAAAAGCGGAGTGAAAAATGAGTAAGAAGTGCAAAATCAGTCATGCTGTTGATAAGTCGTGCACATTTAATTAGACAATTTATTTAAATAAAGAATATTCAAACTAGTACGAGATGCGGTTGTGTGATGTAATGTAATTAGTGAAGTTGACTACAAAGTTACAAACTCCATTCCTGTTTCCTTTAGAGCTAGTGTGAAATTCAGGTGGAAACAGATGTATTTCATAATTAAATGTCAAATTCTTCTGCAAAATATGAAAGATTTTTCTTGGATTAATTAACTCTTTTATATGTATTCTTGCAGTGATACTGACAAGTGATTAAGACAAGCCAGTAATTTCAATCTTTTTGAAAGATAAATTTAGATTTATTCCTGGCAGTTGCTTTTTAGCTTTGAACAGTTTTAGTGCTGGACTGCAAAGAACAGACATTTTTCTTTTTACATTTATTTAAGTCACTATGCTGAAATAAAATTGATTTATGGGTGGTTTGAATTTGCAAATGTTCTGAATGCTTACATATGTGCTTCATTTTATGCTTGGGAATTCAGTGGAGCTACATGTTTCTTAAACTTGTCCATGTATGTTTGCAGGATTAAGTCAGTGATTTATAAAGTTGCTTAGTTGTCACATTGCATTGTATGCCAGATGTGTCCCTTTCTGTGCAAAAACTCAAACAAGCCCCACATACCTCCTGTCTCACTAATAATCAAAAAATCAAATTCTGTCTAAGACTAGTTTGTGTGTCACTGGTAAAGCCACTCTTTCTTCCAAGCTCTTTTACTAGTGAGAATAATACGTCTGCCCTTGGCTGTATTATTTCTCATGTAATGTAAAAAGATGTAATTTTTCTTATCCTTATTACTGCTATGTCTTGTTATATAAAACTGCCCTTTTACTTGCAGATAGGAGCATGTGGCTACATTGAATCATTGATCCAGAAGAGCTGCTGGGTGATTCAGGCATTTAGCCTGGCTTGTACAGTTAAAGGCTACCACATTCGTAAGTACAGCTTATTTTTCTCCATAATTTTCTATTAAAAATCACCTTAAAATCTTCTACCATATTTAAGTTGTGCCATCCCTTGATATATTACCTTTTGAAAAATCTTGTACTTATATTGATTAGCAACACAGAATATTGAAGACATTTCACAGAAACAAGGGAGACACGTACACAGAGAAAACTGCCACCATCCCCATACATCCACCCACAGCCAGCGTTTGCTGTAAATGAACAATTCACAGATATTGGCACTTCACACATTTTCCCATGAATGCAGGTGATGTGATACCCTGGTTTACTATACATCTTGAGCTAAAAGGTCAGTTCACCATCACTTCATGGACAGGGCACCTTTTCCCTGCTGCACTCCCTGTGTGCAGTGTGGGCTCCCACTCCTCCCTGTGTACCAGGGTTCAGTGGCTCAAAGGGTAAACCACTTCAGCTCACTGAAATGGCATGAAAGTGATAAAGTTTCTGCATGCATAGAGAGTTTAGGCAATTTTTTTCCTTGTGATTATTCTCATGTGGTGATAAAAGGAATGAAGTGGATAATGTCTGTTGATGGAGGGGAGAGAAAGGATGAGTGAAGTATGGAGAGCAAAACCCTTCATATCTCAGTGAGCTATTAATTTGTCTCCACTTTGTCCTGACACCCTGGATTAACAGTTTGAAAACACCTGCAGAAGTGGGGTTTTTTTTGTGTGTGTGTTTTTGGGTTTGGTTTGGTTTTTTTTTCCTGAATTTAAAGAGCTGTTTCAGCCTAGTGAGTCTGCAGCAAAATTCTGAATTCCTGTCATCATGATTGATCCTAATAGGTAAGTGTGGAATAGGGGAAAAGAAAGTAAATATGAAGACAGAAATTCACAGGATGAGAGGTGCCCAGGAATTCTTGTGTTATCCAAAACATTTTGGGCAGCAGCAGAAATTTAGGCACAGGCTTTCAAGCTTCCACCCCAGGGTTTGGGCACAGCAGGCTTTGAAGCTCTTGGAGTTTGACCTTCCAGAGCTATTAGGTTGGCTTGCTTGCTTGAAAAGCCACCTTCGAGCCAGAGCCTGTCCCTGGAGTCCTTCTACTGCCTTCTACAGGGCAGCATAGGCCATGGAGTTTATAGTCCAGGTCCACAAAACCCAGTTTTAATTTTTTAATATCCCCAAGAGAACTGTCTTACAGAAAATAAAGGAAGAAAGAAATAGCCCAAGCCAAAATCTAGGGGTAGGAGGAATGGGATTTCCTCTCTGCCTGTCTCCTCCTACCCCAAAGGAAGCAGTTTTGTGGTTTCAAATATTTCTTCTCTTATGCAATGGAAAGGAGCATTGAACTGAGTTGTGGAGAGGAAAAACAAAAATAATCAGTGGTGGCAGTCAAAAAGTCATTTTGACAAAAATAAACCACTTATTTCTCCTGTTGATAGTGTTCTTAATTAAAAAATGAGAGAAAAAGTCACTTTGAAGAGAATAACAAAAAAATTGATATATGCCATTTTAGGAAACACTGAAATCAGATAATTCAGTGTAACAAAAAATATGCCTTTTCCATTCCTTGTTTTCAAGTACTTACTAAAGTAGGGTGAATTTATATGCAAATGGTTCACTTCTGATATATTCTTACTTGTGGGACAGTGGCACATGGGACATCACATTGTTGGAAGCTTTTCCGTTTGTTGTAAAAGAAATGATGGTACACCTCAAGTGGAAATGCATGACAATTTTCTTTAGGAAAATCTAAAATAATTCAAATAATTTTAAAGGCTAGGATTATTTAATTCATTAAACATTATGAAAGAATTCTTAACACTGATGGTGTCTTTTTCCAGCAACGAGCAATGTAGATTGTAAACTGCCCAGTGGTGAAGCAGGAATCATTTGGGACAGTATATGTTTTGCTTTCCTGTTGCTGCAAAGAAGAGTCTTCATGAGTTACTACTTCCTTCATGTGGTTGCAGATATAAAAGCTTCTCAGATATTAGCATCAAGGTAACAGAAAATTTAAAAGAAATTAAATTAAACAGCTCAAATCTCTCATGGTGGCATACTTAGTTTTTACGATAGGTAGTACCAAAGCAGTCCTTTAACAATGATTTAAACAATCCATGCTAAATTCATAATTGCAAACCCAGCTTTGACACAAGAAAACAAATTAATTGAGAATCTAATAGAAATTAAACAATTCTTTCTACCAAATACCATTTGCTGCTCCTGTTAAAAGCTCTGAAAGCGTGTTGCAGCATTTTCTCAACATCGATATGAATGAGAGAGAATGCCAGAGTTTCTAAGTCTTGGAAAGAAAATATTCTGCTGTCAGAGCTTGAGACAATTGTCCTTAGAAATCCCATCTCAAGAAGGAGAGAGGAGGAGGAAGATGGGAAAGTTCTTGTGTCTGGATTAGGAGGAAAAGGGAACACTTTTAGGAAGTGTCACATCACTGAACACTAGCCAGGTTTGGCATGGAAGTGTTACCCTCATTGGCCTGTTACACCACAAGCATTAACTTATAGTCATCACTAGCACAAGCATTCTTCTGGTTTATGATATGAAGGCAGATGAGGAATGAAATACTGGTTTTAATTTCCATAGGGTTTCCAAGAAAATTTTTGTTAATATTGGAATAAATGTATTGTGGCTTTTTTTTTTTTCCTCAAAAGACATACAGACATTGATTTCTGACTGTATTTCAGGACAAATGTATGTAATGAAACGAAGTAGTTTTTATCTTCCTCTTCCAGGGATCATTTTAGAAGGGACATGTTTAGCTCCCTGTAATAAACAAAATTCAGCCCTGTAAAGAGGACTACCAAGAGACCTACACCTCCACCCCACATTGCATTAGGCTTTTCTTCTGGAGTGAATTTCAGTGCCAATGCCCAATTATGCTGAATAATAGCATTTTTGTACTCTTTTTGTACCTCTTTTGGTGCTGGGTTCACAGTGAAAACAGCATAAAGCAAAATCATGAGTATCAAAATACGTCCTATATAGGGAAATGTTCATCCAGAATGAAAGAGTGGACTTCTAAAATTATAGCTTTTCTTACTGAATTCCTGACAAAAGAAAGGCTTTAGATATAGGTTACTTCTTTGAGAGAGACTTTAAGACTCTTTTAAGAGCCGTAAGGGTTCATGTGTGAATAAGGAAGAATGGTCATAACATTCAAATCAATGAACTGATTAAATTTTTAATGAAATGGGGTGGAAAGCCAGATTATTTTGGCACACCAGAAACTTGCTCAAGGGCTTTTTATTGTCAGACTGAATGCACCATAGTTTTCAGAGGGTAAAAGTGAAGCTACATATATGCTAACCATGGCCCTCGATAAAGCTGGACCTTGCTCACAACTTCCAGGAGGACTGAGGCAGGGGATTGAGGTGATTATAATGCTGAAATGACTATGAAGAAATCTTGAGGGTGTGCAAGAAATCCTTCCTCAGCCTTGAACCTACTTGTGTTTTGTGTTTTGAGGACTGGAAACTGAATTTCTTGAGCAGCTGCTAGAGGAACATACAGGCTGAGTAGGGTTGACAACATTTGGCCCCAGATCTTGAAATTATTATCTGTAAAGATGTTAGTATTTTAGAGCAATTGATTGTTTCTTTGAAGCTCTGGATTAGTTGGTTTTTTTTTTTGATGCAGATAAGGTCATATATAGAGGGAACATAGACTTCTCTGTGATTAGTTGCCATAAGGAAAACTTGGAAACATTTAACATGTCCTCTCCTTTTTCTTTTCCTCTGTCCCATTTCTGATGTAGAGGTGCTGAGCTTTTTCAGGCTACAATAGTCAAGGCTGTAAAGGCAAGAATTGAAGAGGAAAAAAAATCAATGGATCAACTGAAAAGACAGTATGTATTTAATGCATTTCTATATATATATATGCATATTTCTATGCATATGTATATACATATTTAACTGATTGCTGGTACTTATCTAGCACTTTCTTGGAACGAAATACTGGCTATTTATCCAGCATTTTCTTTTATAGAAATGCTTTACCATTATTAGAATTTTGTGCTGTATATCTGTTATCTGTATTCCTGGAAAAAATTATTGCATGACTGCTCTTTCTGTTTTATTTGTGGTTCCTTCTGTGGCGTTTAAGTGCAAAATATATGTTTACCTTCACTGAAAATATTTGCATTCGATTGAAGTGGCTTGGAGATCCTTTCTCTTTATACAGCCCATAAGTCATTTTGGTTTCTCTTGCATACAGCCAACAATTTCTTTGGTAACTGCAGAAAGTTAAAAAAAAAAAAAAAGAGTTTCAAAGCTCCTTCAACACAATGCATGGAAAGCCCTAAGTGCTTCCTAATCAAGTGTCAAAGCCCACTCATGACTGCTTCTTCCACGCTGCATAATGGAAGAATCATGGGAAGATTGCAGGGACCGTATTTTCTATCTATATAGAATCACAAAATAATAGAATTGTTTGAGTTGGGAGGGAAAATCTAAAGGTCACCGTCACCTAGTTCAACCCCCCTGTAGTGAGCAGGGACATCTTCAAAGAGATCGATTTGCTCAGAGCCCCATCCAGCCTGACCTTAAATGTACCTGGGGATGGAGCATCCACCACCTCTCTGGGAAACCTGCTCCAGGTTTTACCACCCTTATTGTAAAAGCTTTTTCCTTATAGCCAATCTAAAACAATCTTCCAGTTGAAAACCATTGCCCCTTGTCCTCACAACAGACTCCGCAAAAAAGTTTGGCCCCATCTTTCCTATAAGCTCTCTCCAAGTACTGAATTGCTGCAATAAGATCTCTCCAAAGCCTTTTCTTCAGGCTGAGCAACCCTAATTCTCTTAACCTTTCCTTGTAGCAGAGGTGCTTCATCTTCTAATCACCTTTCTGGGCCTCCTCTGGACTCTCTCCAACAGGTCCATGTCTTTCCGGTGCTGGGTACCCCAGAGCTGGATGCAGCACTGTGGGTGGGGTCTCATTAGAGCAGAGGGGCAGAATCCCCTCCCTCACCCTCCTGCCTACGCTGGTTTGGATTTAGCCTGGGACACAGCTGGGTTCCCAGGCTGGGAGTGCCCCTTGAGGCTCATGTCCAGCCTCTCATCCATCAGCACCCCCAGGTCATCCTCTGCAGGGCTGCTCTCAACCAGTTCATCCCCCAGCCTGTGTTGATATCAGGAGTTGCCCTGACCCAGGTGCAGCACCTTGAATTTGGTCTTAGCTTCATGAGGTTCCTTTACACCAGCTTCTTGAGCTTGTCCAGATCCCTGCAAAATGCATCCCATCCTTCAGCTGTGCCAACAGCACCACACAGCTGGGTGTCATCTGCAAACTTGCTGAAGGTACACTTGATCCCACTTCATCCCCACACAGTAAAAATAGCACTGGACCCCCAAGGGACACCATTTGTCACTGATGTCCATTGAGACAAATGATCTTAAAGGGTGAAGATGTAGTACAAACAGTGCAAGAACAACCAAATCCCTGGTTCAGAGTGGCAAGTTTCATGAAAAGCAATTTTAAACAATAATAAGATAGTTGAGTGGGAGAAAGTAAAGCAGTCATGATAGCAGGAAACCCAGCTCTCACTGACCAAGAGTGAACATCTATGCTTGGTCCTCTCAGCCAGCCCCTTGAGAGCAATGTAACTCCTTCTGTTTAAGGGCAGGAATAATGACAGTGGAATATTTCCCTCAGAAGTGTTGCAGAGTATGTGTGTGTGTGTGTGTGTGTGTGTGTGTTTAATGCTTCTTTTAGGGTGGGTGAAGGTGTAAATCTAATGAGATTCTTCCTTTTGCTAGAATGGATCGCATCAAAGCCAGGCAGCAAAAATACAAGAAGGGAAAAGAGAGGATGCTGAGCCTGAACCAGGAGTCCTCAGAGGGGCCGGAGATTCGGAAGGTTTCTGAAGAAGATGATGAAGGTACCATTAGCTACTCCTGTATCATATTTCCATAAGGATCTGATAGACCTGCTAGTTGGACAAGTGATACATTCTTCTTGAAAACTGCCAGCACATAACAACATTGTTAGAAGAGTCTCAGTTTCAGGCTCGATTCAGCAAAAAAAAAAAAAAAAAAGAAAACCAATCTGTGTTATGTACTGTAACAAGGTTTAGAGAAACTGGTTCATTTTGAGGATACTTTTGGTTAACTTCAGGCTGTTGGCAAAGAGCTGAAAAGAGTCAGAGTTTTGTTTTGGTAAAAGCCATTATCTATCAACCACAGTTTTACAAATAGATAGCACCAACATTTTTCCAGCAATGTTTTCTGGATGCTGTTCTGGACTTTTTTCAGTCACTGAAATTTTTGTGTGCTTTTAAATGTTATTTAAAATCATGGGCACAGATAAAATCATACCTATCTAGTGCCACATTTCCAGCATTGACCTGCAATCAGCACTTACTGGATTTAAAAACTTTTGGAGCCTGAAATGTAAGGGGATTCGAGAGGAGGGAATATTTTTCCTCTTTAAATTACAGTCAACTGTGGCAGTATGTTTTAAAACACAAAACCAAACTTTTAGCTGTTTTAGAGTGGAATGCTGTTTTAACTACTGCATAAATTAGAGTACTTCTGCTTAGTGGTCATGGTTTTGAATTATATTAATATTAAATGTACTCAGTAGATCTGAAATCTGATGTGCTCATGAAACTTTAGCTCTTTTGAGAGAAATTAAAAATTATTAATCAGTGTAAGAAATATGTTTCTCATTTTGTAAAATTAATATTTGAACATATTTTATTTTAGGAGATGCAGACAAAGAGAAAGCCAAGGGCAAAAAAAAGCTGTGGTGGCGGCCTTGGGTTGATCATGCTTCCAGTAGGTTTTCTCAATCCTCTTACAAATATGTGGATTTAACCCTTATATCCTTGACCAGAATGAAGGCATTCCCATAGCCTGTTTGTTTTATGCCTGATTTTGTGATTGTGACTTGATAGAAGGCTTGGGGTTTTATTCAAAAAAGTTATTTCTACTTTCCAATCTTCAAAGAATTTAACTATATTTTGAACTTCTTTGAAATCAGATAAACATGTGCTGAAAAGAATCTGTCTTGACCTCAAAGGTTCAACTCCCCAATACTGCATAGTTCAATGTATTTAACAATGTGACTGTGAAAGTTTGCCAATGCATTCTAAGATTAGTCATCATTTCCTTTTCATATACCCATATCATACATCTTTTCTTATGGCTCATCAGTCATTTTAGTATCAACTGTAGAAATCTGAGCACCACAGTAAGGCAGGGAGACATAGAATAGGCTGTGTAGAGCTCAGCTCCATCTCTCTTATGCCACTTCAATGTGTGGTTGATGCCGGTTGTTTGGCTATTTCCATTTTTTTTGTGTTTACCTGAGAGCAAAAATATGTCTAGCCTTGTGCACAAGAAATTATTAGCATGTGTCACACATATAATTGGGGCATTATGATGCAATTTTTTTCTTGCCCAGCCTAGTCATATGGTAGTCACATTATGGATTTGGTAGAACAGGAAAATTGAGTGGGCTGCAATCTCAAGTCAAATGTCCTTCAATTGGATGTTTGTTGAATGAAATCAGACATGAACTGTTTAGTAACCTCTGAAATTGTGAAAAAAATACTGATCAGAGTTAAATCATAGAAACACAGGATCACAGAATGTGCTGACTTGGAGGGGACCCATCAGGATCCTCCAGTCCAGCTCCTGACCCTGCACAGGCCCATCCCCAAGAGTCACACCATGTACTGAGAGCATTGTCCAAATGCTTCTTGAACTCTGCCAGGCTGGTGCTGGGGCCACTTTCCTGGGGAGCCTGTTCCAGTGCCCAACCACCCTCTGGGTGAAAAACTTCCTGATATCCAACCTAAACCCCCCAATTCAGCTTCATGCCATTAAAAGTATGAATGTCTATATTGTGTTTGGTCATTTAGTTTAAGAGCCACTCCAAGTCATAATTTTACACATTTACATACTGCTTCATTTACCTATGTGTATTTATTTATAAATTCAGCAGACGTATATTTGCCAGCAGTGTTTACCAGAACATGGGATCTTTATTTCTATCAAGTCACAAGTAAACTGTGCCTCTATTTTTGTTTTTCTAAAGGGCACACTGCCACTTTAGAGAGACCTATCCCTTTCAAAAGCCTTATGAAAATAAAATTCTTGTCCCATAATTTCATTAGAACAACAATGAAAAAAAACAAATAAAAACTATAATTTGTGAGTTTTTTTCTATAGAATTTCAAGCTATCATAACTTTGAAGGAATGGGATATGGTCTCTTGTTTATTCACCACTGATTTTGTAGTAAGAAGAATTGCACAGAGGGATATTGACTTTGGCTTTTACTTATTTTGTTCTCATTATTTAATGTTCTTAGGTGGCAAGTTGCATTTTGGTGTTTAAATATTGAGCATTCTTGGAATTATTTACTGCAATAATGCAAAACCTTGTGGGAAACATCACAGACCCTGACCCTACAGCCAGCAGTTTCCTGCCACATGGCTTGCATCCACACTCATTGAAACATGGCACTGACAGTAGGTGTTTACAGGCAGACAGACTGGGAATAGACTGATATTCCCCACTCATTCTTTTTGGAACACCACTGTAAGTGCAGCATTCTGCACCATTCTTCATCTCAGTAAATGTGTTTGTGGGTGTATATATGCAAAGATTGAAGTCACTCAAGCTTGAAGTTTTTAATTTAGATTTTTATTGTTATTTTTATATCACTTGCTATAATTTTATTGTGCAGAAAGGGACCTCATTTTATATATTGTAGCAATTAAAACATTCATGAATTTGAGTCTGAGTAGAACAGATAAAAATATCAGTGAGGATTTCCTCATTGACAGTCAGTCTCCTTTGTAGGGTAGTCTGGTTCCTCCTGTGCTTGTGGATTATTTTTGAAGTCCCACAAAGATAGCAGGAGTTAGGACCACATGCTTAGATCCTCCTGGGTCACACAGTTGTGTCTGATGTAGTGCAGAAGATGGTGACTGCAGCTCCTGGGGAGCTCTTTCCCCCTGGGCACAAGCAGATGATGGGATCATGCTTTCTTCTGCATCCTCCATCTCATCCCACAAAAAGCCTTTACATCCCTTTTCTCAGTAGGAGGAAGCCACATTTTGCAGTGCAAGAGGGGTCTCCCAAGTCCAGTCTGGCCATGAGTTGTGTTACCTGTAGAACTGGGTCTCTTTGGGAAGCCTTGTAGGTGACTGACATGCCACTTGCTCCATTTTGATGTGTGCAAGAATGCATTATTGCTATTCAATCATACCTCTCTCTTGAGCTGTAAAAGGGATGGAACTGCTACATTGGAGTGTCCCCTCAGATATGCTTTAACCTTAACATTTTTTAGGGAGATCAATGTAGTTTTATTTGCTTCCAGATCAGGCATTCCAAGTCTGAGTGCTACTCTGAGCCTTTACAAAGCTGTACTGCCATAGAGGTTTTCCCTAATGTCAAACCTTACCCAGCTGATCTGCATTGACAATTTCTGTTGCTGACTATAAGATACCATTTTATGAAAGGGAACTGCAGACTACTGGCTCTTAAAATGCTTTCATCTCTTCAATGCATTTTAAATGGGCCTTTTTGGAAGGCTCAGCTCCAAAAATCCATTTGTTTCATCCAGGAAATTTCCAAACTTTCTTTTCACCTCAGTGCAACAATTACAATGGCTGGAGTGGACTTGCTGTCCCTCTTCAGGGCATTCATTGATGCTAAAAATCATAAGTGGGCACAAGAGGTACAAAATTCCCTCTGTGAGGGAGTTTAGATGGCAAAGTTATGATCCAAAGATCAGTTCTGGCAAATTTCACAGCCTTACCCTGAGGTTTGTGACTAGTTATATGTGATCATCTGTGCACACAGGATCTGTGTAGAATTCAAGGTATGATTGAATTACAACTGTTACTTTTCCAGAGACCTGTAATGATGGATAGATATAATTTTGTATATTTATTGCTCCATATATCCATATTTTGTAAATTGTCATCTAAACAAGTGTTCCTTCAAATATTTCAGCTTAAGTGCGGCAATTAAGTACCAGTTTTCACTGCTGAGTGTAATGCTGTGATTTTTATTTTTCTCTTGCTCATTACCTTATTTTTATTTTTGTTTCCCTTGTTTGTTCATGTTCATGGCCTGTTGCCATCTGTGAAATAAAAACATTGCTTCTGTTCAAGGATATAAGGCCTAGCTTAATCACTGTGTACCTATGCTGTATCAAGGTTTCAGAATCTTTCTGAATCCATGGGCAAAAAATTGAAACTCATTTGCAATCATGCTAATAGAATCCAAGGGATTTGTTTTAAACAAGCCAAGGTTTTCCATTACCTCATCAAACTAATACTATCCCATTGCCTAATTTAAAGGATTCCCTCAGTGTTTTAAAGAGCAGTTCTGTATTTTTTGTCCAGTGGTTCTGTTCATGTAAGTTCATTTACTTACCTGCTGGGCTTTTTTTTACTCCCTCAAATAATCCTAAGTCCCCAATAAATTTAGAATTAATTGTCATTTTTCTCTAAAAATGTAACCTTGTAACTTGATAAACTTCAATCCTTTTCTTTACATTTTCTTTTTATAGGGATGCTTTCCTTAGTTCTTGTATAGCTCTTATTCATGCCCAAAGCATTGCAGACTAACATCAAATAAATTGCCTGAGACCTTTTCATCTCTTGCTTCTTCTCTGTTTTCACCTCTCCTGGTTATGAATTTTTAAATGACTGGCTACCTGTTCATAGGTCTTGGGGAAGTTGAGAATAGAACTTTTCAGAAAAGTAAAAAAATATTTTGTTTCACTTAGTGGTCAGAAGTGGAAATTATTATTTGTTTGAGACGGATAGTGAAGAGGAAGAGGAAGAGGAAAAAAAAGAAGAGGAAGAGCCTCGAAAAAAATCTGCTTTTCAGGTACTTTATGGTAATTGGTATCTTGTTGACATCTGGAAAAAAATGTAGATTTCTTATAACACAGGCACCTATGTTAAAGCTGCCAGTTCCTCTAAAGTAGTCCTGAAATGTATTGGAAATTTCTTGCTGATTTAAAATGTAAGTTTGCCTTGCCTATGCTTTAAACATTATCAGATTCTTATTTAAACTATACTAGAGTCATATCTTCATTCACATATGCCTGAAAATAACAAAAATGCAAAAGAGAAAGGTTAAGAACCCAAGCTTTACTTTTTTCTGCATTGCAATAAAGACAGTTGAGAAAGCTGACTTGCCTCTGATGCTACTTTGGAATGCTTCCAGTGTTTTTTTTAGTTTTGAGGAGATGTTATCATTCTATGAAAAAATAATTCCCCAAATTAGCATGTTTTCATGAAAAAGAAAACATAATTAAAAAAAAATCATTGAATCTAGTGGGCCAGAGAAATATGTCTTTGGATTAGAAAATTAGAAAAGGAGACTACATCCATTTATTTTCTTTCATTTTCAGGGCAGTGTTAATTAAAATATTTGCATTTTTAGTGCCAGACTGTGCTGATGCAGGACAATATTGTAATGTTAAAAAGATATCTGACGTTTCATATCTGATTTCCTCCATGTGGACTGGCTGGTGTTAGACAATACCAGATATACTGGATGCAGTGGCTTAAATGAAGAACGTGGGTGACGAAGTTAGTGAAATACTCCTACATCTAGGCTTGCTTTTGCTTTTAGAAGACTAAAGTTTCACTTGTGGAAGAACTTTTTTGAAATGCTGCAGAAATTTTTCAGGTCTGTAGCTTCAAAAGCTTCATCAAAGAAGCAGCTTTTTCCAGCTGAGTATTCCCATCCAGATGCAACCTCGCATCACTGTGGGATTGGCGCATTGCGGAACATTCAATTCAAGCAAGAGCAAGAAACTGCCTCCATGCTTTTCCATTCCCTAAGCCAAAATCTTTCAAACAAAGCTTCCCAGGCAACATTACTGAATTACAGAATAACTGTTTTATTTAACTCATTAATAAAATGTGCCTTTGGTTTATATACTAACATTGCCAGTGGGCTACGTTGGTTAAACTGCCTGCATGGCAATGACATAAAAACAAAAATCTGACCTTAATAAAGGCAAAAAAAATCTAGATCAAAATAATGTGATAAGTAAGTTTTGTTTTCTAGTATTGCACTATTTTTTTGAATATATTTTGCATTTAACTTACCTTGGGCCACAGAAATGGCTTATGACTTTCTAGGTCATTTTTCTTTCTGGTTTTCATGCAGGTATAGAGGAAAGTTTACATTCTTGTTTCTGCTGATTTATAAAAAAAATTGGTGACAGGATTTTGTACAGATGGGCTGGTGTCAAGCACTGAGCTAAAGAGGTCTAAACTTGAGGTCAGAAGTTAACAAGATTGTTTCATTTATTCTGGGATTTGGGTTTTTGTTCATCTCAGTCCTGGAACTGTTAGTTTGGGGATGGAGGATCTGTTCATTATTTCAAAATTTGGTCAGATGTTCTGGATAGGTGGCCTGTTCTGCAGTATGTGCAATATAAACACGCTGGATGGCTTTATACAAGCAGAGAATTGTAAAAAACAGAAAATTGGTATTCTTCATGAAAAGTTTGCTCATCCTATGGTCATCATACTTTCTTTGCCTTCCATCATCATGCACAAGGTCTTAGTAAAAATACCAGCTGAGTGAACTTTCTTGTAGATTCTTTTAAAGAATTATTTGAATGTAGGATCTTTCTTTCAGTGTAAATTGTGTGCAGTAGCCCCTTCAATGGTTAACTTAGAGATTTTAAATATTAGAGAATGCATGCAGTTAAGAGTTATATCATTGAAATTTTAACATGAACAACATAAGTGATCTTTTTCTCATATTGAAGTTTATGAATGTAAATTTGTTCTTAGTATTTTAGATACAGTAATTAAAGAGATCCTATTTATTAATATTTTCTGCTTTTCTACTAACTACTCTTGCTTTGTCCTTCTTTATAGAGAGCTATTGGAAAATTTGCTTCAGCCATTTTAGCCTTGCCAAAGTCTATCATTAAACTACCCAAAACTATTCTTCAATATTTAATCAAAGCAGCAAAGGTACTTGACATTTTGCAAATGCTCAGTGTGTGACCCACTCCATAACTCCTGACGTAGTGTATATATGCCTCTGTCCTTGTCTGCATTTTTCCTCTTATATGAATCAATAAGAAAAATTATGACAGCTAAAGTCTCATTCTTAGTAAATGCAATGCATTTCATAACTTTGGTGAGGTCAAATCACAAGCAAAGTGGTTTATCCTTTTCTACGCGTAACCCCAGAGAGAAAATGCAGACCTAAATTCTTATTTTCTTTTGATACTGATTTATAAGAGTATCACATCAAGTTGCATGTATCTTATGGACACGGTGGTAATTGATCTCAGAAAGCTGGTGAAAGGTTTGTTAAACACACATTCTGCTCCAAACCCCTTTTTAGCTCTCTACTCTTCTGGCCTTAATCATCACAAAAAAGATTTGTGCATTTTCTCTCTTGCCCTGCTTGAATACATTTCGCATTTCCTAACTTTGGGCACTGTGTATCATTTTCCACTCCATATGTAACATGACTTTTGTAAGGAGTGAATGTTACAGATTGAGAATACCAGCTCCAAAGCCTAAAAGATACTAAACTGGAAATGTGTGCAGTGGTAGAAATCTAGACTAGTACGCAACCAGTATGCTCTTAAATATCCCCTGTTTACCATTGGTAGTTACATTAAGCTTATAAATCAAATTCCCTTTCTTAATCTTAATTTTCTACCCCCTTCCAAGTCTGCTTTTAGCTCTAATTTCTTTATTCACACTATAATTGTGGCTAGTGTACACTTTCACAGGTAAATGACAATAGAAGATGTTGGCAGTTTCTGAATTCAGTAAAATAATATGGTATTAGCTCATTTAAATATCACCATTCCCCCAGATCACCTTCATTAGAAAACACCTGTTACAAAGCAAAGGGAAATCAGGGCCTCTGATCCCACACATTTTCTCATGTGGTGCTTGTTTGGATGAACTCAGACATACAAAATTAAATGTACAGACTTTGAGAGATTTGGAAGAGGATCTTCTTCTCAACAGTATCAAAATAATTTCCTCTCCGTGGCTGTATACATTCACAAAACAAAACAAAGTATTTTCCCTTTTAAATTAACTTAACATCAGTTTAACAGTTTTAAAATAATACTTTAAATGTTCCAAAGTGATATGCATAGGAAAATTCCAAAAATATAAAGAAATCAAATAGAAATTTTACCATTCTGTCCTATGAGGGGCAATTCCAGCTTCACTGAGATATATGTGTGTTGTTGTCATCATCTGCATGTTTGTGCTGTGTATTAATTAGATAGAGCTGTTTTGTTACTGTGCTTTTTCAGCCTCTTGCCTGCATCTGTGTGCTTCCCTGCTCTGTCTCTGCCAGTGGCCTGTGTTGCTTAGACATTTGAGGATAATTACCATTTTTCAGTGAAAACCAATAAATGAGGGAAAGAACACCTTTCCCTCTACTTTTTTGAGTTCTTTTAACCCACACTGCTATATAATTTATAAATATTTTGGGCCAATTCCAATGCTTCATGCAGTCATAGAGGTCAACAGAGTGTTGATCTGAGTGAGTGCTGTGAGCAGGATTTTGTCCCATAAAATACCTGGGATAGATAGGTAAGTATTACTGTCTTCATTTTACAACTGGAAAAACAGTAGCAGAATGATTCATAAGTGACTTATCTGAAACAACATTGTAAAAATCAGGAAGCAATCTGAGGAATTCTTGAGCGCCAGTTTTGGGACCATGTATGGATAACAAATCTATGAACATTCCACCGAGACATACAGAGGGGGAAAAATACCTAAGCTGTGAAAAAATACCGTTACCTGTACATCTGTAGAGTTATCTCTACATCTTTTGATGTTTTAATTAGTGGATTGCAGCACTTTCTCTAAAAGTTTTCTTTGCTCTGCGTCTTGCCTGTGATGTGATATAGTAGAAATACTGTAGAAGAATTGAGGGATTCAGACAAGGTAGCCCATATGCACAAAAGTGTATTAATGCCCAAAGTGCAGAGCATAAGTTTTTGTGGGTTCTAATGCAACTTGGGTCACCCACAAGTATTTTCACATTTGGCTTTACACTTGCAAAAATAGCATATGAAAACTCAGCAGATCGGTGGGGAAGGTGTTTGATTTGGGATTAAAAATATTTCCTTACCCCCACAGGTCTGAATGCATTTACTCAAACTATATAGTCCTGCTTGTGGCTTATTCTATGGCTTGCTCTCAGAACACGAGGAACCTTGATATAAATTAGTTTTTTCCTTCCAGTTTGTTTATCAAGCCTGGATAACTGACCCTAAAACAGCTCTACGACAGAGGCGCAAAGAGAAGAAGAGTTTTGGGAAAGAGAAGAGAAGGAGAAAAGGATCTGGGGATGGTAGGTAACCTTTTCCATTAAAAAAAAAAATACAATATTAACTGTTGCCTGTTTTCCTGGTAGTGAAAGGCAGATGAGGTTTAGAGGAAAAGTGCTCTCAGTGCTGGCTAGGAACTGAAAAAATGAGTTAACTTTGGCTGGTGTTATTTTCCTTTACCAACTCATGGCAAGGTCGGCCATAACCATGTCCTTCTGTTCTGCATGGCCCACTTTGAGGGAGGTACAGGGGAAGGTAGGTTATATGTAATTTCCATGGAGTTGCAAGAAATGCCCAGAACTTTCGTTGAGTCGAAGATTGAACCCATTGTAGAAAACATCAGCTATGTGAAAGTATTTGTGGGAGTACTTGCAATCGTAACTTGTAAAGACATAACTTTATAATGTACATAACCTGGAACTTAACAGAAGAAGACTTAAGCAGAACTTATCTCCAGAATGTAGGAGTACAAACAAAGTGTTTGGCAGAGCAGGGACATTACCCTTTCACTCCCTCATATCATGAAAAAATTTATCTTCCTGTACAGGCTAGAGTTCACCAAAGTCACTCTTTTCAATGGTCAAGTCATGTGCATTCCCAGGGAAAAGTACTGAAGAACTATTTCATGAGGGAGTTCCCAAATACCTGTAGTTCAAGTGGAGCTGTAAAAACAAAATCCATTAAATAGACATATATTATTTATTTTGGCCACATTTCCTATATTGCTCCCTAAAGAAGCCTGAGTTGATACACGAAGAAGAATATGTTTTTCACTTTCCATGTTGCAGTCACTGAGGAACCCAAATATCCACAAACCCATAAATTCAGTAGATAGCAAAATAAAAATATACAAATGTTGATTTGGTTTTAGTGACAGTGTAAAATCATTCATGTCCCTGAAGAAAACACCAGTTTATAAGTGGTTTATGTATCTTGATCTTTTTCTCAATTTTTAAGCTAGAAAATAGAAATTCAAAAGCTTTTCTGGTCAATATGAATGAGAAAAATAGGAACTCATACAGGTTTAATCAGCTGGGCATTTCCTCTGTTTGGCATCTTTACCTGTCAAGAAGAAGGGATTTATAATTGGGCTTCTGCCACTGAAACTGTAGCTGCAATTATTGGGCATTAGATAGGAGGATGCCTTGTTTTTCCTTCATTTCTGCCTGTGATTCCCCAATACTCTTCGGCTACAGGCCTCAATAAATGCACGTGGTGTTGTCAAAACAACTCTGCTGCTTCAGGTCAGCCTGAGGGTCCCACTCAATTCCCTCAGGTTTGGTGGACCAGAGGCAGGAAAAGATCAGAGCACTGCTCAGGTCTCCCTTTGCTGGAGAGGAAGAAATGAGCTCAAGTGTGAGTCAGCAGCAGGTGAGACTGCTGAGTGTGGCTGAGGAGTGATTGAGAAAGTATTTGGGTTTACACCAGATGATCTAGCTCAACAACCTATCTAGTAAGAAAACACCACTGCAAATTACAAGAGAGGGATGGCCATCCATGAACACCTTCACTGACAGGGCTGTCCCTTCTGTTGAGTGATTTCTGTTATGGAGGTAGGTGAGGAACTAGTCCCTACTGCTTAGTAACTGTGGCATTCTCTAGCTGGAATGACATTTACACCAGCACTTCTGCCGGTGTAACGCTCACTGGTTTGCTCCTTGCTTGCAGGAGGTGGCAATGATGCAGACTGTGAGGACAGTGAAGAGGAACCTGTCAAGAAGAAATCTGATGGACCAGGTATAAAGGCAAAATGAGGGTTTCTGTGCTGTTACAGTGCACTTGTGACCAGTGACCTGTCACAGAGACACCATTGCAGTGATCCACTCTGACTGATGCAGGAAGAGCTTCCTAACTACTATCAAATTTTCTATTGCAAGATTTACAAGCCTTGAGCATAGGAATTTCTAATTCTGGACCAAAAATTACTGCACTGTCTCTCTAAATACTTAAGCAAATACACCTGCCAGCTCAGACTTGATCACTGCTGTGTATTTTACTTACAGAACAACTTAAGCTAAGGTTCTAGACCTGATTACATACAGCCCTGTGTTAAAATTTCCACTGATTTTGAGTGTGTTTTAGCAAGGTTAGTATAATGCTTTTGTTGGTAATTATCCATTCAGCAAGGCACAGTAATCACCTCTAAAAACATTACATGTTCCTGATCTTACACGTTCTCATTCAAAATCAGACTTAGGGCAGTTCTGTACAACAGAAGAAATGCCAGCAGTTTTCAGGATCTTGCCCACATTCAGATTTTTCCTACAAAGAAATTTAATAGATCATAAATCCAACCTTGGCTTCTTGTTTCTAACCAGAGTAAAAGAAGAAAACAGACTCTCCTCTTAAGTAAATCTTCATCATGGCTTACCTTCAGTGAGACTTTAGCCTCAAGAGCTACTTTTCTTCTCTATATAAAATTGTTAGAATTGTGTCCCTGAGTGACTTACAGAGGGAAGAGGCTAAAAGAATGTGAGAGGTATAATTTCTGTCTCACAAGAGCACTGGTCTCAAATAAATGAGCTGCACTGCTATGAGAATGGGGAGGGGAGAGGGAGGATGGTGGGTTTTTTATTTGTTACTTACTGGCAATGCAGTTATCTGTCTGAAAACACTGAAGTAAATCACACAAATGCATCTCTAGGGATGTAGTGCTGGTGCTGCACAGGAGTTAGGGGAAAAAGATGGAGGTTTATAATTAATATATATTGGAAATAATACATTTTAAGTGCTTTATATTTTTGTTGAAATATTTTGGCTGTTCCTAGGTAAAATTTGTTAAAGAAAATGACCAGAAAAATTAGCCAGTAATTGGTAATAAAACATTATTTAATCATTAGTATCATTAGTAAGCTTAGATTGAATCCTATCTCACACTCTCAGGCAGAGAGAAGCTTTCTCTACACAAAGAAAGTAATTGTTTCCCTGTTTGAAGATGTTTAGATGCAATTGATCCCCAAAATATTATTTTAAAAAAACTTTGAAGAACAGCAAAGGTGCCAGAACAGCTACAGTGTCATTAAAAATGTATGCTGAGTCACCTTCATCCCAGGGAGAAAAATGACCTTTCGGATTAGACTGGAAGTACTTGGCACCATGGTGAGATTATGCCAGGCCACTGGTGGTCAATAAAAAAAATAAATTAACCTGAGAGCAGTGACTTCTCCTGAAGTCAGTAGCAGAAGTTCCATATTGGAAAGGAAGAGTGTGGGTTAAAAAATAATATATGCTATATATTTTTGTGTATTTGTGCTGTTCTCTTTTCACCTGCTCATAATATTGTCTGGAATTTAAAGGTAATGGATGGTCCTTGAAGTAGAAACAGCTTTACATTTAGTTTTTAATGGCAGGATTTCCTCAACTTCAAGACCTGCACATTGAATGAATAAAATTTAAGTGGATAGGTCATTAAAAAATATCTCCAATTCTAAATGACATAAAAAAGACCTGAAAAAAAAGGCATAATATTATTGAAATAGTTATATGACCAAGTGGAGGGTGCTAAATGCTCTTTTGCTCAGTGCTAGCAGACCAGCTCCATGGCAGTGCTCAGGTAAATGGGACTTGCTGCTACTTCAGCACCCACGTTGCAGGAAAGTTCCACTAATGAATTTTTCCCATAGTTTCTCTCCACATAAATGTGCATGCAACAACTCTGCCTGTCCAGGGAAATCTTTTACTTTATTATAGCTTTCCTTTTGCAGTCTTTGTAAGGAGCTGTGCACTCCTTCTGCAGAGTTTTGCGTGCCATCTTGTGGTACAGCTAAGAAGTGATGTTGTTGAGAGCATCATGCGTGGCAGATTATTGACAGTTTTCTACTATTTCTTAGGCTGCTTAATCGAAAATTTGTCTTTGCACCCAGTGCTCTGGGCTTTGGAACCTAGCAGGGACAGCTAGCTCTGGAACTGGCTATTGAAAAGAATTTTTCAGTATTTCATAGATTTATGGAATTGTAGAATGGCTTGTGTTGGAAGGGATCTTAAAGATCATGGGGTTCCAGCCATCCTGCCATGGGCAGGGACACCTTCTGCTATACCAGATTGTTCAGAGCCCCATCCAGCCTGGCCTTGAACGCTTGCAATATTGTATGAGAACTCTAGTGTGGTGTTTATGTTTGTGAGTGGATAAAACATAGGGTGGAAGTGCTGCTTTTTGGCTGAGAAATACCATTATTAGTGCCAAATGAACTACTGAAATGAGAAATTAACTTGTGATACATGTGCTGAGCAAAATAAAGCTATTATTGCTGGTATACACCCATAAGCCTTATTCATGGTAAAGTGTACTGCTTTGCCAAAATGGTGCAAAAATAAAGTTTTATAAATTATTTGTCCTAGTTGTGCTTGTTGACCTGAGATCATTGATGGCACAGTGCAGCCTACTTAGATAAACAGAGGCTTTGAAAACAGTAAATGCAGAGAAGTGGGAATCAAAGTGTTTTGAGGTCAGATTCAAAGACTGGTTAAGCAGTTTAGACTTTAAAAATTCAGCTTAGCAAGGTTCAAGCACAAAAGGCAAAGTTTGTGCAGAGAGAAAGACTCACAAGTAATTAGACACTGAAGAAATTTAGCTCAACACACTGATTGAGCACTTGTTCAGATCACAGGACCTGAGGATGTTTAATACTCTCAGGAGATGCCTAAATCCTTGTGTTTAATTTCACAGACCTGTGCGTACAGTGTCCCTCTAAAATCAGGAACTGGTGATTTGACTAACAATTGCAGGACCAAGGACTTACAGGGTGGAATAGGGATTCCAGATGATAAGCCTAGGCATACAGTCAGGAAAATGGTCCAGACAGCCAAAAGGCCTCCAGCCATCTTCAGAGATTCCTTAGTATGACAGGGTTTCACAGCCTGGATTACCATTGTTAGACAATAAAAGAAAAATTAATCTAACTCCAGGCAAAAGTACAATAAAAGATACTTGTGTTCATTAATTCCCTGTCGCTTTTGCTCTCCCTTAGATAACATCATCAAGAGGATATTTAATATCTTGAAGTTTACTTGGGTCCTTTTCCTGGCAACGCTGGACAGTTTCACAGCTTGGCTTAACTCCATCTCCAGAGAGCACATCGATATCTCCACCGTGCTCAGGATCGAGCGCTGCATGCTCACCAGGGAGATTAAGAAGGTAATGCCTTCAGCTTTTTTGGTCTGCTAATACCATTTCCAGCTCCGTGAAAAACCAAAGGCTGTCTCTTCAGATCATGGCAGTGAGGAGGAAAAGTATGAAAATCTCACATACATGTGGATTTTAAAAATAAGTCTGGACTTTTTTTACAACTTGGTGGCTTATAAATCCTTAAAGAATTAATTACTTGATTTATTGACTGGACACATAACAAATTAAGGGAAAAATAATTCTTTGAGAGGTTGATATATGGTTTTGGCTGAAACACTTGGTTGTATAATGTGGTTCTGAAGGGACAGAATAGATTCAAGAAGGTAAGAAAAGGCTGGCATTTTTATCAGCTCAAAAACTACCTCAGTCTGCATATTTCACTCTTCTTGTAGATCAACTTGCACTGGAAATGACTGACAACATATAGGCATACATTTTTTCAGTGAGAATTGAGCTATGTGATCCTCCACAAGCTAGCTGTATATTAGCAAAACCTGTTATTAGCAGAGATTATTGTTATTAGTGTAACTATTTAGATCTCCCAAATGCAAGTAGATGATACAACTCTTATCCTTTATGCCAGGCCTGCAGTGGAGCTAGAACGTAACTTGTGCCATCATTTCAGATTCAAGATGTCATAATGGCACCAACATTTACCACTGAAGAAGCAACACAGCTTGTACACAAACATACTTAATTAAAAACCTGAGAGTCAAATTTTGTTCTTAAGATTTTTAATTTTTTTTTTCACAAAACATCAGATTTTGAGTATTTTGAGTCTTGTAGTTTCAAACTGTAGAGAATCAAAGTTGAAGTACTAGAAACTATTAAAATTAGTAAAGAAAATGCAGGCAATATTTTAGACTACTTTAATTATGTTAGGTAGAAAAAGTCCTTGCATAAGGCTTCATTATAAGTTAGAAAAATTACTGTGGAGTCACTAGTGGAATGAGTTGGATATATTTCTGCCTAGGAACAGAAAATTCTCAGTTTTATTCTTATAATACACCTTTAGAATTCTAATTACAATATCACAGCCAGAAAGACTTGATTATATGCCCAGATCTGGTCTCGCAGTTAATAAAACTATCCTTCCATGAATTTGCTTCAGAGAAAAAGTCTTCAGTGTTTTTTCATGGATTTCCATCTGTGTCCATAATTAATGAATAAATTTTGACTTTGGGACACTAATTAAAATCTAGATCAGTTTGCACATGAACTGTTCCTTGGGCTTTTTTTTTCTGTTTAAAAATTCTGCTACTGGCCACTAATAATTGTTCCTAGAGTCAGCAAAGCTATCTAAAAGAGATCCATCAAAAGTTGCTGGAGTGCAGATTGAGTCATGGATGCAGTCTACTCCTCATTCCCATGCTGAAGGATCTGCATTCCATCCAGCAGAGTTGTGGTGGCTAAATACAGCCTGAAACCACATGGGTTGTTCAGTTTTGCTTGAAAACCCAACAGTTTGGGCCATGGTAAGTTAAGTCAAAATCTGACTTGCACTCTGAAAAGGTGATAGTTTGCTATTTACTAGGAAAGTGTTTGCACAGTCCTTAATCTATTACTTGCCAAATGACAGAAGAAACTGCTTCCTCAAAGAATACACCTCCTCCTGGCCATGTGTGTCTACCTCTGCTCTCTTCCATAGGGAAATGTTCCAACACGGGAGAGCATCCATTTGTATTACCAGAACCATATGATGAAACTTTCTGAGGAGTCGGGACTAGACGAAATTGATAAAAATCCCAGTCAAGCTTCTGGTTTGCAAGCATCTGAAAGAATGGATAGTTTAGATTCAGCAGCATCTCATGACAGCATCTCCAGGTATTGATTGAATTTTATTCTGTGAAAGACAGAGGGATCATGCAGTAGGTGTAATATTAGATATTGTCTAAGTACTGATGAACTTTCTAAGCAATGTTGAATTCTTTTTTGATTTGTCCATGCTATCTTAATAGTGAAAATTATTATATGTTACTTTTCCTTTATAGAGATGGACTCACTTGTTGGCTTAACTTCTTTTCCATTGCATGACTACCCCACTGCTTTTAGTTTCCCCTAGAGTTAGGAGTCAATGGCATCGACATTCTGTTCCTTGTGAAAAGAAATGGAACTTAAGAGGTGCTGAGGATACTTCTGTGATAATGGTTTAGGATTTCAGGCATATAATTTGGGAAGGGATCATTCATGGTGAATATTTTGTCTTTGTAGAATAAATTGTTGTCTGTTGTCCACAAATCAGAAAAGGCTTTGCATTGAAAGAGATTCTGCATTTGAAAGAACAAAATCCCCTCTCATACCCACAGGGCAGAAACCATCTGAAGAGCCTGGTTTCCCAGCTGCCATGATTACAGTCCAGCAGAGCTACATGTTTGTTAATCAAATACCCAAACTAGTTCAGGAAAACCACCTTCCTCATTCTTTTCTGAAAACGGATGCTGTCAAGTCCTTTGCCAAAATTACTGCCTGCTCCTGCTGCTCCATGCACACAGAGGCACACACATTCACTTCCCTCTCTTACAGAGGCAGTCTGTTCCCACCATGTCCCTGGAGTTCTTGACTTCTAAGATACTGCAGAATTTGTATAACATGAGGGGAAGAAGGGAGGGCTTTGGAAATCTAGCTGTTTCATAATCCCTGGCCTTTTGTGTCCTGCTCTTCTGTGAGCTGTGGCGGTATTATATTGTGTTTGATACTCCAGCAGACTCAGAAACTTCTGTGCACACTAAATTATGCATAGCTTTTACTAATGGCATATGGGTAGATGTCAGCAGACTGAAAATAATGAGGGGTTGTCTTCCTTTCTGATAGTATTGAAAAGCAGAGGTAAGAGAGTGCCTGTGAGTATTATGCTTCAACAAAATATCCACAAATTGCTCTTCAGTGAGCACTGGCCTTTGAGAGGTTCACTCCAGTAAAAACACCAAACCTGAGCAAATCTTTCTCAGTGGCTTGTTGCCCAACCGAGTAACACCTTTGTGTGTTTTGTCTCAAAGTTTTGCAGGAGTCAGATGATGTGAGAAAAATGTAAAGTCAAATTCTGTTGCCAGCTCACTTGGATCCACTTGGATATCTGCAGGGCAGATTTTAACTCCACAAAGTTCAGTCTCACCTAAAGAATGAATAGTAATATCAATCCTGCTTTCACTAAATAGTTTTTGGTCACCTTGTTTACTACAGATAAAAGTTATAACTACTATGCAATCATTAGCAGGAACTTTAACCATAAACAAAAGGAAGCCAATTCCAAAATTATTTATAAAAGAGAAAAAAACAAATCTTTTAATTTTAATGTATAGATTCTGCCTCTTCAATGAGATGGTATCCAATGTTGAGGTCAACTTGCGCTTTGGTTTTGGTTTGTTTTTTTTTAGAATAAGCATCCATTATTCACTCTGCATTAAGCACATTTGCACATTTAAAATCTCTTTTCAAACTCAGAGAATTCAGTGATTCTGTAGTGATGCTTTGCAACAGAAAAAGTTAAATCTATCATATGGGTTTCTGTCATCTCCATTTCCTTTGAAGATGTCACAGGGTTTATAAACAAAGGAATAGCAAAGGCAGAGTTATGACTGATTTCTCTAATCTCAAATTCTCTTTCTGGTAATGAACAATCAAATATTCTTGCACTGAGTATTACAAATTGTGGACATCTGCTATAATAATAGAGGAAGTAATAATGAGTCTGCTGATTGAATGATAATGCCATCTGTCTGGTGGGGCACTCTTGCATATCTCTTCAAGCAATTACAGAAGTGCCTATGTTGTTTTACTGAAAGGTGAAATGTTTTAAACTTCTTATGAGTTTATTGATTGATTTTTTTTTTTAATTGCCCAAAGAAGAGCATGTGGCAGTTTGTATATTAAAGTAATTATTTCTAGTAAATGTAGAAGTGACTAGTTAAATCTAAAGCATCCCTGTGATTGTGGATCTCAGGCTGCAATGGAGAACTTCTGGGAAGGGGCAGAAGGGTTCTGTTCTGGTTATCCTTTGGTTGCACTGCTAAAAATTCTGTAGTGACAAAATTCTGTAGTGGACATTAGGTCCCTGACTAAGGTGAACAAGTCTGTAAGCACGCAGGAATGCTGAAGCACAGAAGCTATTCCACTATAATAAGACATAATCCTCAGTGCTCAGGATAGGAATTACTGCAGGTAAACACTGGATAGCCAAAGAGAAAAACCCTCCTGATCAGCTGCAGGAACTGTAAATTTCTTGTAAAGTTCAGGGCTGACCCTCATAAGTCTAATTGAGGGATGTTGTTCTTAGCCTGGTTAAAGCTCTGAAAGGACTTATCTAGAGTGTCCTTTGTGGGTTTTTTTTCTTTTAGTAGGGCTGTCATTTATTCTCAGTCATTTCTCTACTCAGTAGAAACTCTGAGGTATTCATAGGGTATTTGGTTTCTCTTTATGTATAAATGCTCTCATGTATCCTACAGGCAAAGCACAAAGTTCATATGGGCCAGGAGGAGGGACTGACTCTTTTCCTTTACCAAGCTCTTTGAGGAACACCACCAGAAGGGATTGGGATCTAGCATGGCAGAGCATTTACTGCAGTTTGTTTCCACTTGACTAATGACCTGTTTATTAGTTTAAAAACCTGTGAATTTCAGTAAGATGATAGGGAACTTACTAACACTAGTTGGCTGCCTTTCTGGGGCTTTGTCTACAATTCTGTAATAGCAGCTACACACAGGACCTAAGTCAGATTTCAGGTTATCTAAGGTTTTGTATCCAGTTCAGTTTGTGTTCATTTTTGCCAATGACAAATAACATTTTCAGTTCCTCACTCTATCTTTGTGTAGACTTTTATAGGAGCTGAAGGAGGCAATCCCTATCAGGGTGTTTAAGAGCACCACCTTTTATCTGTGCTTCCCTCACTAGAAGGGAGAATAGGGCTTGAGGCACGAGTGACTGGAGATGTAATTTTGCCTAGAGAGGCAGAAGGGATGATGAAAGGAGAACCCGTGTTTGTCCAAGTTAGGCCCTGTGATTGTTAGGGATTGATTGGAATCTTTTCTTGGAGACGTGGAGAATGTAGTAATACAGATAACAAACAGATAATGCCAGTCATTAATTAGCCCATGAACAGAGAAAAAAACTGAAAAAAATGAAATTCACCCACTCACTAAGCTGAAAAACTCTTTGTGAAGGGCAGATTTGTTTAGCAAAAAGGAACTCATAAGCTTAAAAATTTCCTACTCACTGAGGATAAAAACATCTCTGCTGTATATGTATCCCTATTTGAAATGGAGATCTGATCAACTTCATATAAAATGTTTGAACTTGGGACTTTTAATGAGCATTCAATTTAAAATACATAGTCAGTGAATGATTTTAAGAAGCTAATGCTTTCAAGGTCTCCAACACAAATTCAAAAAATCACTTAGAAAGATATGCTTGGATCAAATTTATGTCATAGGCAATGACTTGTGTCAACATCAGTGTTGCTCAGTGTGAATCTCTTTGTTGGTGTTCTCATTTCCTCCGCATTTGGAGGCATGCTCCTAAAGCAAATAAAGAATACACAGACTGTGCTATAGGTGACAACTCACACACATCTCCTGATATTTGAGGATACAGTGCAGCTGCTCAGTCAGTAATTACTCTGATGATTCATTCTTCATTTAAAACAGCTTTAAACCAAATGTTGCAGGCCCTCATCTGGACAAATGTTTTTATCTATTGGGATTAATAGATGCTTTTCCTTTGATTTTTCTGAGAGCAGGGTCAGAGCTGGCATGTTGGGGAGAGCAGCTGGCATATGTTTCTTCCATTGAAAATATATGAGTGGGCATGTGAATATAAACAGCTGCTCTCCCTAAGTCCCTTGGACAGTTCCCCTTGAACTATGTCTGCATTTAAAATCCTTCAACACCTTATTATTAGGTGTGCCCTTCAAAAGAATAAACTCAGCCCTTGAGATCTAAAATGACACGTGCATAAAAAAATGGTAGCACACAGACAGAAAGGTCACCTCAAAACTGTGCTGTCTGCTTCTGGCCATCTTCCCCTATCTTAGCACCAAAGCCTCACAGATAGAACAGCCTGGCTATATCCCATGTTTGTAGGTGCAGAGGGAAACCTCCTCCCTCAAGAGCCCCTCAGGTTAGTAACACAAGCTTCAGCTGAACTCTTAAGGTGCTGAATCCCACCTCCAGGGCAGGCCCCCAGTCCCCTGTCATAAACCATACACCATGCAGACAGCCCTCCAGGTTTTGTCTGGAGGGCGTTGTGTGCACACAGAAATAATGAAGTGGCAAACCCCTTGGAAGGGGTTTTGGCCAAGTGAACTGGTGGGACAGAGGTGCCCCTGCCACTGAGGCAGTTCTTAAGGAAAATATTTCACAATACCTTTGGTATCTTGGTGATTCTTTTCTTCTGTTCACAGGCCAAAGTATGCTCTTAGCCTCAGTCAAAAAAGCCATTCTGTCAAAAAAGATCATCAGTGAGGGTAGGCCTAAGAATAACTGTTTCTTCTCTCCACATATTTTTGCTTTTTCCTTTCCATTTTTCTAAAGTCAATAGTTGCAGACTGTAACTTCATGCCAGCAGATTTTTTTCCTCACTTCAAGCTAGCAAGACCAAAGGAACCTGGGAAACGCCATTGCCCTTCCTTTCTGACCTCTTTCCCAATTCTCTGTGCCCCTGGACAAACATCATGCTTGCCAAGAAAGCAAATCCCCTGCTGACACAGCTCAGGTGTAATGCAAATGGAGTCAAAAGAAGAAAAGTAGAGTGTAAAACCTGAATTTTGGGGTCTTTTCTTCTTTCATTGTGTCTGAGAGACTCAGGCAGGTCACTGCATGTGGTAAAACATCAGACCACTCAACTCTTTTCATCAACATCTGTGTTTGTCAAAGATTTTTACAGGAGAAATAATCTTTTTACCTACCATATGTCATTAATGTATTTGCTTCTTTCCTGTTGCTCTGTTAAATGCTTGTATTTAATTATATACTTTCTTTCTCATAACTCATCCAGTTCTTCTTTTCTCCAGTTACACATGAATGCTCAATGTATTGTGTATGTCTCTGGCGTCCTGTGGTATTTGATAAGTGAAAGGAGATAAGGGTTTATTATATCTGTTCTTTTTTTCAAGATGCACATGTTACCAATTTTGAAATACTTTTAAGCTGTGATTGAAATCAATTAAATCTTCTGGAAAGAATCATCAGGGCTTCCCAGTAAATATCAAAATAAAAGCCATCCCATGCAGAGCCGGTTATATTTGACATGCATTTACTGGCTAAGTAACATATCTGATTTGGCTCTTTGGTTTGGAAAGAGGATTAGCCAATGTCTGACAGCTATTTTTCTATTTGTGGAGTGTGAGTTTACTCAGTTTTAAGGGCTCTTTTAGGAAATTGGCTTGTACCTGTGTAAAAAGGTTCAGCACAGGATATCAATAATAAAACAAAATTTGTACAGAGGAGGTTCCTTCCCAAAACATCCTTGTGGAATCTGGAAATTTCAGGGGTAAACAAACAAAATAAAACCTGCTCACATATGTAAGTCTGTTCCCCTGGAAAGTGTGTAGAGCACTATGTTGGTTCCATATCTGCTTGAATAGTGAATAGTTTGCCTTCTATAGCCCCAATATGAAATTGACCATGACTAACCTGTGCATAGAAATGTGTTTCCCTGGTGACTCTAAACAAATCCTTATCTTCTCTCTGAATCTTTTTTTCTCTGTGTCAGTGTTTAGCTGCATGGCGAGCATATTTGTTGACTGAACCATGTGTACCATAACACCATTTGTATTTAACACTGTCTCTATAACTGTTTGCGCTGCTGTAGCTGCTACACTGAAGCAACCATGCTGTTCTCAAGGCAGTCAACCCTTGATGATTTAGATGGACCAGACTCTGTTCCTAAAACAAGTGAGCGCGCTCGACCTAGGCTTCGTAAAATGCAGAGCATGGATATGTCCTCTTCATCAGCTGACAGTGGCAGTATAGTGTCAAGGTGCTTAACTCATGCATGCTTTGTTCACTCCTTTACCCATACCATTGTTCTGACTGCAGTGTACACGGGCCTGTGTGTGCAGACACGTGGTGTGCAGAGTGGTTTGCATGGTTACAGGAAGCTTTAATCCGTCCTGTGTCGTGGCACAGTCTGAGATTCAAAGTCAGGGTCATAATAATCTAGGATTCATTTGCTGTTTCACTTCTTGTTCTGTTTTTGGGGGGTTTTTTCATCCTCAATTCATGTATTTTTAACATTGTTCCACAACATTACGCTGAGTGTATAAAAACAGGCTGTATTTATTCAGCTAAAAAAGTGTCTTATTTTCAGAGTTACTGAGTCAGTGCTTGTTCTTAAATTGGAAGCTGGAAGTTAAGTTTCTCAGCTAATCAGTTATCCTAAATATGGACCGAGATGTGTAATTTTAGAAACTAAGGCACCATTGTGCCAGTTTTTCAATTTTTATTTTTCTCCATACAGGAAAGATTTTGAAATATGTTGTGATTACTTTACCATTGATTTACAGTAAGGTATTGGAATTAAGAAAGGGAAAATAGCTATGACAAAAAAACAAATAATATTAATATCCAGTGCAAGAGAATGAACTGTTCAGAACTGTTCATTCACTTTTTTAGCAGGTAAAACCCAGGGATTTACATGACATTGGGAAGCAGTGTTTCAATAATTTAATAAATATTATAAATCTGAAATTTTATGTAATTTTGCATTTTTTTTTTCAGTTTTGAAAGTGTTTGACAAATTTTTGAGTCAATTAGTTTTGAAATTGTGGGATTCTCTGAACTTGTACATTTTAACCAGTATGAGAGCTACTGTGAATCATCCAAACAAACAACATCATAAGTGTTACATGGTCTAATTAAAACTCTGCTATAAATAACATGACCTAACATAGCCACAATAAGTTTGGAAGCAGTGTAAAAGAAAAAAAAAAAGGAAACTTAATTTTTAATTTTGGCAGAAGATGGTAGTGCCAGATGGCTTTGCTAATGCCAGTTTTCTCTAAAAGATTATAGTTTATGTGAAAATATGGCCCCATTAATTTCATAGGAGCTATGTAAAATCTTGTTCTGTCTCTGTTGAGATACAGCAATATGCAGCCAACAAAGACACTGAATTGGTGCCTGTTGTCTAACCTGTGGAGAAGGAGTGGAATGAGACTAAAAAGAGAAAGAGAGAAGAGGTAAAAAAATACTTTAGAGGGACGGCCCCAAATGTAATCAGAGGCTGGAGCACCCCTCCCATGGAGTCAGGCTGAGAGAGTTGTTCATGCTGGAGAAGAAAAGCTTCCAGGGAAACCACAGAATGAACTTCTAGTGTTTAAAGGATGGCTACAAGAGAGCAGGATAGGGACTTTTTACAGGATATGGAGTAATAGGGCAAGGGGAAATGGCTTTGCATTAAAAGAGGACAAGTTTAGATTAGATATTAGGAAGAAATTATTTATTCAGAGGTTTGTGAGACACTAGAACAGGTTGCTCAGAGAAATTATGGATGTTGCATCCCTGTTCAAGTTCAGGTTGGATGGGGTTCTGAGCAACCTGGTCTAGTGGGAGATGTCCTTGCCCATGACAGGGGAGCTGGAACTAGATGGTTTCTAAGGTACTTTCATACCCATACCATTCTATGAGTCTATGCCAAGCCAAGAGTAAGGAAGGTGAATCAAGCAAAGAACTGGTCAGAGTCCATCAGAGAGCTGAATCCAGAAATTGGTACATGCAGAAGTAAAGCAGGCAGGTAAAGTAAATGGGAAGACTGTATTGAAGAACATAGGGCAATCTAAAGGTAAGCAAGATACCCTGTTACTGGAACCATTTTGTAAGTTGGTTTGTATTTCTTCATCCTAGCAAGTTACATCTTTTATTTGAATCAGAGTTGATACGTGTGTGTTCAGGTCATGTTCCAGTTGTGTACAACACTCATACAGTGGTTGTTAAAAGCACTGTGTTTAGAAGGAATCACATGGCTGCCTATCCTTCACCATGGAGCATGTCTTAAATAGATGTAATAGCAAGTGTTGACTCTGTTCAGAACTCTGTTTGAACTACTTTCAGAAAGGTAGTGTAGTTTCTCTTGTTGATAATATCAATTTGCCCCTTGCTGGTGCTAAAAGATGGTGAATCACTGTGAGTTCAGTGGGATATCATTTAGGGAACAGATGGACCCAGATGTTCCATCTGTGTAAAAGGAGATCAGGATGATGTCTTTTCTACCAGATCATACAAACTTTGAAGGCCTGGGAATGCAATGAGGTTGCTCAGCTCTCTGCATAAAGGTACAATTAACAAACTTTTCTCGATCATGAGTCTTGTAAAGCTCGGCTGACTCTCTTCATCCATCTCCAACAGTGAGCCCACACAGGTCACCATGCTCTATTCCCGTCAGGGGACCACAGAAACCATTGAGGAGGTAGAAGGGGAGCACGAGGAAGAAGGAGCTCATTCTGCATCAAGGCTGGAGGAAGAGGAGGTGGAAGATTTTAGCCTGGATTCAGAAGGAGCTGCGTATACTCCTGATACCGATGTGCCATTGTACTCCACAGTGGACAGTAATGCAGAAGCCCCACCTTCCTACAGCAAAGCTGTCAGCTTTGAACACCTTCCCTTTGGCTCCCCAGATGACTCAGCTGGGAAGAGCCTCATGATGGTGAGCCCGGATGACAGTCGGACAGACAAACTCGACAGGATTCTGCCCCCACTGACTCACGAGCTCACAGCTAGTGAGCTGCTCCTGAACAAGTAAGAATCCTCAACCAGGAAAAATTGTTGATCACAGTGTGTAAAATTTTGTTATTACAAAAATAACACAATTATTATTTTTTGTTTCAGAACTAGCCCACAGATTCTGATACAGACCTTGTGCTAAGTTTGGTTTAAGGGAAGAAGCTCATTTCCTGTGCTGTTGTTTTAATTAGAGATTTCTAAAGTAACTCAAACTCATCTTGGAAGGAATCTCTGCTTTCTTCCTAGATTCCATATTTAATCATTCTGATTAGAATTGAATTTCTGGGCTGCAATTGTCTTGGGGTCAAGGACTTTTCTAAATATTCTTTGTGGAGAGGGCTTCTCTTCTCCAGGCAGCTGTGATTTCAAATGAGTTTCCTCCAGGGCTGTCTGGGAAAATGTTTCTTGTTTAATTATTTTTGGATTATTGAAAGGGAAACTCTGACCTTTGGCAGTTTTTGTTTAAGCCAGTGGGAGCTGGGGGTTACGGAGGGACACCACCTTGCTAGGTGCTTTCATAAGGGAGAGGATGTTCCCTTCTTTGCCCTTTGGACACTGTGCTCACCAGCACAACCAGCACTGAGGTGGGGATGGTGCCACTGAACATCTTCAGCTGCTCTCTGGCCTGACTTAGTTGGAAAGGGCTTCCCCAAAAACAGGGGCAAAATCTTAAAGCACAGAACTGCCTTTCAGTCTGCCTGCACCTGGAGAGAGAGGGTGGATAGATCTGACTTTGCCAGATGCAGTGTCTTGTCTTCTGGCTTTCTGTAGCAACTTTTGCTTTTCAGTAAGATCCCTTCTCAGGCCAAGAAACTTTATGAAAAGTAAAGAGGATTATGAATGTATATGAAAGTCACTGTCATTTATATTTATTTGAATCATATAAATAGAACATTGGACACCTCTAATGTTCATGGGTATTTTCATGGTTCTAATCTTGTGCCCCTGGACAATTCAGAACATAGGTCTGGCGATGTACCTCTGGTTTTTCTCTAAATTCCTATCTGTGCTGATACCAGATGTGAATCCACAGCAGTATTGGGTGATTCACATGAGATATGTTGGTTGGGCAGCTGTAGGAAAGCCGTGTTTGTAGAAGTGCTTAGGCCAGGCTGATTCTCTTTCTGAATAAATTAAAAAACAGCAGAACAGTGCTTCTAGTTATCTTTTTCTGAAATTCTTGTTTTCTGAGCATAGAATCAGGCTACTTGGTTATAATACCAAATTCCCCCTTTTTTTTTTCTTCCATTGGACTGAGCAGCAGATTTTAATACTTTTCAAAAGGAAAAATAGTAGCAATTTGAAAAACAGCTCTTGTGAAGTTCATGTTCAGTTCATTTGTGCTACTCTGCTCTTCACAGGATGTTTCATGATGATGAGTTGGAGGAGTCAGAGAAGTTCTATGTTGGTCAGCCTCGAGTCTTGCTCCTTATCTATGCCCTGTACAATACGCTGGTGGCCCGGTCAGAAATGGTGTGCTATTTTGTAATCATCCTCAACCACATGATCTCTGCCTCCATGATAACCCTGGTGCTTCCCATCCTTATATTCCTGTGGGCCATGCTGTCTGTTCCTCGGCCAAGCAAACGCTTCTGGATGACAGCCATTGTCTACACTGAGGTATGCTGCTGGTTTTGCAAGCCCATGTCAAACACAGAAATCTGAAGTTGCAGTCTTTGCATGGCCCCCTTGCTGGTTTTGATCCCTGGGATCTGGGCTGGGCCTTTAGCCCTTCATAGTAATACAAGTATTTGCTAAAGTCCTCAGAAATTCTTGTGGTATGGAAAGATCATGTTAGTTATTTCCTTCATTGCAATGATTAATATCCTTCCTGGCATATAATGCAGTTCTCACAAGAACAGATCATTTGCAAACTGTTGCTTTGTAATGGTTAATCAAGAAACAGAATTCACTGCTTGTGATATCTCAAGTACCACTGAGTATCATCAGCTGCTGAATTTTGATTTACTTTATTACTGGAGAAACGTGAAGTGTTATGCCTCTGTAGTAGTGAGCATGCTTGTTTATGTTCTCATAAAACTGACAAAGTAGATATGTTTTATCCCTCTTACTGTTATGAGGCTATTATATCTGACATGCTTATAAAACACCCCAAGTGTGTTGTGTTTTCAAACAGGTGGCCATTGTCATCAAATACTTCTTCCAGTTTGGCTTCTTTCCTTGGAATAAACATGTGGATTACACAAAAGATAAACCTTACCATCCACCCAATATTATTGGCATTGAGAAGAAAGAGGGTTATGTGCACTACGATCTTGTTCAGCTTCTTGCTCTATTCTTCCACAGATCCATTTTAAAGGTAATCTGGGTTCAGGTAGTTTCTTATTTTATATTTAATTTTTAATTTTTTAATCAGTCTTGTGATATAAAGAAGTCATTAACTTGGTTATCAGGAATTTTTTTTCCATGAAAGGGTTATTGAGCATTTGAAGTGGCTGCCCAGGGAAGTGGTTGAGTCACCATCCCTGGAAATGTTTAATAGACATTGAGATGCGACACTGAGGGACATGGTTTAGTGGTGGATTTGGCAGTGCTGGGATAACAGCTGAATTGATGATCTCAAAGAAATTCTGCAACCTAAATATTTCCATGATATCCCAACACATTGAATTTGTCTTCTCCCTTGTGAGCACATGACTGAGCTGAGCAATGCCTGTGATAAATACTGTGACAAAAATACAGGCTTGATATGCTCTCTTGTTTTTCTACTAGTGCCATGGATTGTGGGATGAAGATGAGAAAGGAGACAGCTCCAGCAATAAAGAGGATACTGATGATGAGCTCTCTCTGACAGGAGGCAGGAGAGGCTCTTCTGCCTCTTTGAAATCTGTTAATCTTGCCGCATCTGTGGAGTCCATCCATGTCCACTTCCCCGAGCAGCAGACTGCCATCAGGAGGAAGAGTTCTAGCAGCATATCCCAGCTTTCTCACAGGTCCAGCTTCTCCTCACACAGATCTAAGAGAGGTAAACGTGATGGCATTTCTGGGATTTGAAAGACAAATGTTCATTTCCCATGGGATCATTCCACTGAAACCTTGAGTTGGTTGCTGAGGAGCTCCCAGGGGCTACTGGATGCTGCTGCTTCTCAATGATGAAATAGAATAAGAACCAATGTATCTTCATGTTTGAACACACTCCAAGCCTTCCTAAAGTTCAAATGGAGAGCCATACTTTGTGATTCATTATGTTTTTTAAATGACATTAGCCAAAAGCTGGGAAAGGAATGCTCAGTGAGGCCCAGATCCAGAAACTCTGGTCCAGCATAATCTCGAGCTAGAGGGAATGCAAAGCACATGTATTTGTAGACACTTGAATAAAGAAAATGTTTTTATTAGTTAAATTGAAACAGATTACATGTCTCATCTTGTAAAAAGGGCAGGAATACTCTAGCCTAAATATATATAATTCCAATTGAGGTGACTGAGTCAGATCAATCAAATCACTAGTCTGCTTTCTCTTTTTATAGCTATTAGTCAAGTTTTGATCTGCCAGTGATTAAACCTTTACTGGATGCTCTCAAGATTTTATCATACTGGGGGAAAAAAGAAGAATTCATTTCAAAGGTTCTTTTAAATGTGGGAGTCATATGAAATGGAAGTCTCAAGATCTATTACTTTCTAACTTTAGTATTTAAACTTTTCTTCTGAATTGACTTCTCTTTCGCTCCTCTTTTTTCCAGGAAGTACCAGTACACGGAATAGCAGTCAGAAGGGAAGCAGTGTGTTAAGCATCAAGCAAAAATCTAGAAAAGAGCTTCTCATGGAGAAGTTTCGAGAACAGATGATCAAAGCCAAGGCTTTTACAATTAAAAAGTGAGCATTATGAGGAGTTGTGTGGGTTTGGGGGAGGTTCCAAACAGTAAAGCAGTAAGCCAGCATTTTAAAGGGAGCAGGCTACTACTGATGTTAATTCAACATGTATGCAGATGTCCTACCAGCTGAACATCAGACAAATCAGCAGTTGTTCAAATAGCATCTGCCTGATAAAAAAGTTAAATATCCCTTGTGACCTTGGTTGGCTGTGTATATTTCTACTGAACAAATCCAAATACAGTGGTTTAGAAGCAATCAGAACAGAGGACTGGTGTCTCTGCAGTCCTGTGAAGGCTGTCAGGGTAGATCTTAGATATCTTTAAAAATATTAATCATACCACTTTACTTTCTTCAGTGCAAGTTATGTGCTATTAAATCACATTGTGGTCTATGTTGTTTTAGGACTCTGCAGGTGTACATGCC
This sequence comes from Calcarius lapponicus, assembly GCA_039654755.1. Classification (NCBI taxonomy): domain Eukaryota; kingdom Metazoa; phylum Chordata; class Aves; order Passeriformes; family Fringillidae; genus Calcarius; species Calcarius lapponicus. Next base: position 103,182,848 of record CM077464.1, read on the forward strand.
CATCAGACAGTTTTTCTACAATCTTATTCATCCAGACTACAGTGCAGTGACTGATGTGTACGTGCTGATGTTCCTCGCAGACACAGTGGACTTCATCATCATTGTGTTTGGATTTTGGGCTTTTGGGGTATGTCACAGAGGCCTCCATCTGTAAATTCTCAGCAGGATTTACATCTTGTAGATGCTAACTATCATGCAAGTGTCCTTTTTCCTTGACCACCCTTATATTTTGCTTTTCAGAAACATTCTGCTGCAGCAGATATCACATCTTCATTATCGGAGGACCAGGTCCCAGAGGCATTTTTGGTGATGGTGCTCATTCAGTTTGGTACCATGGTGGTAGATCGAGCACTGTACCTCAAAAAGACTGTCATGGGAAAAGTCATCTTCCAGGTCATCCTTGTTTTTGGAATACATTTCTGGATGTTCTTTATCTTGCCTGGAGTGACAGAAAGGTATAAGCCTTATAAAGAAACAATATGGGTGGAATACTGATGCTCTACCAAGTTCTTTGTATTTCAATTGGAGATGTTTGTAGCTAGGCTTTGGAATCATGATCAAGTTCCTTTTTTGCCTCATTTCTAAGCAGAAAGTTGGAATGCATTTCCACAGCAGTAACTGTGGCCAATATAAGTTTGAGGAAGAATTAGTTATATAGGTACAGAAATATTCTCAGTTTAGGCCAAAATGCAAGCAGGTGAAAGAGAAATTGCCTGTAATTGAGTGATTAGAGCCTTCAGCTGAGACAATGTTGGCCTCTGATCCAATTCCCTGCTCCCAAGACTGCTGCATGCTGCTTTAGAAGAGTGAGTAGAAAATGTCTCCCTCAGAGTAACTTAGCACTTTCCTGAAATGTGTGAACTGTGGATTTAAATCTCCTTAAACTAAGGAATGTCTAAAATATGTGTCTGTTCTGAAGAGCAAAGCTCTCCTCCTGTGCTCCTGCCACTTGGCTCTGGAGGTGATGTGGAGGCAGTCACCCACTGCATGAAATTTTGTGTCACATACCTGGTCAGTCTCACTCCCAAATATAACATTTTTTAATTTAACATTTCATTTTTCATTTAACATTTCATGGCTCAGGGCACTGACCACTGCAGTCGGCAGTGCAGAGGTGTTAAGGTTCCATCCATAGTGTTTGGCTAACTCCCCTCTTCCTACTTTAAGTTCCCTTGAAGTATATCCCTCACTCCATTTGCTGTCCATGGAAATTGAGTGTGTCACCTGGGCACCTTACACTTCATTAATAGTCAAGTTATTTTACTGGGAAAAAATAAATAGGTTTATAGTGTAAAAGAAGACTGAAAAGTCTCACTTCCCCTAAAAAGAAAGTGAAGTAGCAATTGTGCACAAATTTGAAAAAAAAAATCATTTTTTTAAATGGATGTCTTATCTCCTGCACATTGAGAATTGTTAGGAAATAAAATAATTTTTACTTTGTGCTTTTGAGAAATCTATATCAAGTTGTTAATATCAAATCTGCATCTGAAACATCCTGTATTCCTTCTAAGTGAGATTAGAGCCCCCTGCAAATTTCTTAATTAAAATGCTTCTGTGGGATTTAATTGAAAATATTGGGTTATGGCTGGCTGGCAAATGCTGTCCATCATGAGGCATCTGCTGCAGATCCACTGTGCTATTGAATAACAACCAGAATGGCACATGTGAGGAGAGGCTGAGGGTTAGGTCAGTCTGGAGAAGAGAAAGTGAAGAGCTGTCTGAACTATTTGTTGGAATAAGACTTGAGTCAAGCAGAAAATATTATCAGAGGTCACTCCATCTTAAATTCCTGTATGAGATGCTGCCATGAGCACAAGTAGCACTAAAGCTGCCTTGATTGAGCCCCTACCCACTCACAGAGGGCTGAGCCATTATGGGGGCTGGTCTGTGTTGGGCAGCAAGGGACCTTCAGCATGCAGAGGGAGAGGGCACTGCCCAAAGCCTTCACTATTTAGGGAGCCTGAGGTGGCAGTGGATGCTGCTTTTAGACTTTTTCACTCAGTGTCTTTCCAATACTCTTTTAACCCTGCCATGGGATCAGTAACCAAGGCCTTTTCACAGGACCTCAGGAAGGGGAAACTGCCAGGAGCAAAAAGCCATTTCAAGCTAATTTGGTCATGCACAGATACAAAGCTCATAATTTTCCTTTATCTTTTCCTTTACAGGAAATTTAGCCAGAACACAGTTGCCCAGCTCTGGTATTTTGTGAAATGTGTTTATTTTGGCTTATCAGCTTATCAGATACGCTGCGGATATCCAACTCGTGTTCTTGGCAACTTCCTCACAAAAAGTTATAACTATGTCAACCTGTTCTTATTTCAAGGGTAAGCACAGAATTACTGCCTTTCTTCTTTCTTTTGTGTAATAAGGATCTGCTATAGGGAAATGCAGGGGTTTTTCATGACTTTTCTTCACAGACTGCTGGAAATAAGACAGTAAATTTTGCACAACACGTTCTGTATATGCCATATGTCCCCTGTAGTCCACAAGAAAAAGAAAAATCTATTTCTGGAAGGCAAACTTCATAAAATTCCATCTCTTGGTCTGAAACCAGAAGCCTGATACACCAGTAAGCCATTCAATCCCCTATGAAATAAATGGACATTTTTAACACTTCTAAGAAATCACCTTTGTGAACAGAAATAGGGGCTACATATTGTGCAAGAAAACAGGTAATGTTATTAGTTCTGCAGTCCTAAAAAGTAGTAAGGTGTCAAATCCCAAAGAGACCTTTGGAGCGGGTCTACCTGCTATACCTCAGCAGGTAAAAGGAATGGAGTGAAAGACACACCTGTGAAACTGGAACTTAAAAATAAGCACAAAAGAAAATATGTTTGCTTTGAGAAGTGTTGCACATTTGAAACTCCTCAGGAGTTAGGGCAAGGAACAGGTGCAGCATTATCTCAGAGTGAAAGGTGGTGTTACACAAGCAGACCACATCCTCCATTTACACTGTTACAGTGGCCTTGTGATTAAGTCAGTTTGAAGCACATGTGTAATTCACAGAAAAAAATTGAATCATTTCAGCCTTTTCACAGTATTTGCAGTATGGGCTTCTTGCATTCCAAGTAAAAGCTTTCCTCACATGAAATACTCTTTAAAGTGTGGGACTAGGAAAGGGAATGATGCCCTTTGAACAGCTGCTCATTGCACGTTGATTTCCTGTTGATTCCCACCTTCTTCTGCTGTTTAATCCTGAGTCACAAAGCCCAATTCCATATGCAGCAGAGGGCTGCCCACCTACTGCAAAGATGCCATGCAACACTTGGTGTAAGAAGGTCTAAAATTAATCCCACCATCCTGTAGAAAACAGGCGCTCCTCTCCTAGGTCAGCGGAATCTAGGAAATCTTGAGCATCAGGGGCTCAATCACAATTGTGGACATAATGATGTATAAGCATATTTATGGCCTGGCAAGAAGATCTAGAGTAACACAAACTATGGCAATTTCAGGATGTGATTGTATTTGTGTTTACAGAATCCCTAGTTAAGCTCTTTTCATGCTGTCTTGATTCTCTCTCTTGTCATACATACCCATGCTGTGCTTGTTTGATGTGATGCCCCTGTTTCTGACAAGTTACCTGCTGTGATCCCCCTTCAGGTTCCGCCTGGTTCCATTTTTGACTGAGCTGAGAGCAGTAATGGACTGGGTTTGGACTGATACCACTCTCAGTCTTTCCAGCTGGATCTGTGTTGAAGATATCTATGCTCATATATTCATCCTGAAGTGCTGGCGAGAGTCAGAAAAAGTAAGGAAACCCCATATGAGTGATTCAGATCTTCTCTCCCCCATGCAGGAGAGAAGAGAAATAATCATGAGTCCCTAAATAATTGAGGAATCCACCACAAAAAGTTTGTTGGAAGATATACCTGGCACTTGTGTTCAGAAATATCCAGACTGTTGGGTACTTTATGTTAGTTGGCAGTCGCCACAAATGAAACTTCAAATGGTTTCTCTTTTGTGCCCAACTGATTTTTCCACCATTAACGTGAACTCCAGAAGCATGTGCCTTCTGGCTTAATTGCATGCCTGAGTTTTCAAGGCTGGGGTTGGAAGTCCTGGTGTTCCCACAGTCACTCACAGCTAAATGAGTAACCTGGAATAGCAGGAAAGCTGCAGCTGAGGAGAAAGGTCAGTAGAAGGAAGAGTTCATGCCCCACAGTGTAGGTCCCAGCAACACCGGGTTCATGTAACTGCAGAGGGAGCTCAGCTGGCTCCTTTATCTCAGGAGAGTCCCTGCACATCCAGGAGTGAACTGCAGGCCAGATAAATCCACCATTTGTCTCACTGAAATTTCAGCCTCTTTAAATCATTTAAGCTTCAGTTCAAATTAAACTTGCAAATTCTGGATTCTTTGTAACTGCTATAAAGATTGCAACCATATGCTTGCTCATTTTGCCAATTTTAAAAAGATATTAAACATTATTTTAAGAGTGACCAAACCAGTCAGAAATTCTACATCTGTGTTGAAGTGGATTTACTTTTAAGTGTTACTGACGTATTTCTACTTTTATTATAATCCTGTCTCTTAATGGCAATGGCTTTCTAAGTACATCACGTAGATTAACTCAGAGCTACAGTGCACACAAATCATGCATATAGGCTTTTTCTCTGTGACTCCCACTTCTGCCATGAATGGAAGAAGTTCTGAAGAACTTCAGGAGTTGGGGAAGTAATAACCCAGCTCTACTTTGTCTCACCACATTTTTTATGCTACAATTCACATTATGTGTAGCAGAGATCTGACACGGGAGGATCTCCATGTCTAAGCTGGCATGTGTGTTCTAATGCCAAATAGAAAAATAACTGTGTCACAACTTTACAACTTTATAGTTGAAGTATTTGGTTCTCTCTCTCTCTCTCACTGAGTGGAATGCCTAAGTATTTGGACTGCTAGAGGTTCTCTGAGATGTTCTGTAATATCATTAGAAGTGCCTGAAGGAATATCCTCCATAATAATAATAATAATAATAATAATAATAATAATAATAATAATACCCCTGCTGATCTTGATAAGACATTTTAATGAAAGTACTATTCTGTAGCATGAAACAAATGACTTGATACACTGCTTCTGAAAAGTAAATAATTGGTTTTAAATATAGCATTGTATTACAAATGTAATATTCTCATAGGGCTTTATGGATTCATGTTGCAAACCAAGAACAATTTCCTGAAAGCCAGATTCCTGGGGTGTTTGAGGTGCAGTGCACTACAGCACATATTTAGTTTGCACATGTGGTATTCAATGCATGGAGAATAGGCTACTAAACACTGTGGTGTTAAACCACAGTAAGAGAATTACACCAAAATAAAATACAGTGAAAGTAAGACATTTTACAGGATGGTAAGAGTATTAAGAGTATTCAGTCATGAGGCAAATAGCAGAGGGCAAGGCAGAACAGACATGCCATGTGATCTGCTTTGAAGGGAGAAGAAAAGCAGTCACTTTTGTCCTCAGAAGCTAAGAAAGAGAAGGATGTTACATCAGCAGTATCCAGACTTTAGGAATGGCAACAACATTTTTAACATTAGTTAATTGGAGTCGGTGTAGAAACAGATTGGATCAAGCCTGTGAACTCTTAGAAATACTGTAAGTGAGGTGTGAAATGAATGTGAAATAAATTTCTGATATTTCAATATCAGAAATTTTACTGATTGTTTATGTCAGCTGCTGGCAAACAGTTTTCCTCCTCCCCCCATCCACCACAATATACAGTTTGCAGCATTTCAAGACCTATGAGAGGAAGTCTGCCTAGGAGTTCTGTGATAAAACTTTTCAGAAGTGCAAATACAAGAAAGTGGGTCCCTCATGATAGCAGTTTTTGGAACAAATTGTTGTATCGCTGTTTCTGCTATTATTTTATATATTGTTCTTGTGAGTTCATGTTAGCACTTAGACAAAAAAATCAAATTATCCTACCTAAATTCTTCTTTTTTATGGTTGTGAAGAATCAAAATCACAGAGTTTTACAATATTTTTCACACTGGACACACATTTTGGGTTCACTTGTCACTTCTCTGTTGCCATCAGAAATTGGGTGTCTGTGCAGGTTTGGCTAAAAAAATCTCAAAATAGCTGTCATGACAATGGGGTAGCAAATAACCACAAGAGATGGGAAGCCTTAAGATCATTATATATTCACCCATCAAATCTTATGAAGTGTACCTTTGATAGAAGAGACGTTACCATACTGCTGTTTGCTTTTGCAGAGATATCCCCAACCAAGAGGCCAGAAGAAAAAGAAAGTTGTGAAGTATGGAATGGGTGGCATGATTATCGTCTTGCTGATTTGTATTGTCTGGTTCCCACTGCTCTTCATGTCTTTAATCAAATCTGTTGCAGGCATCACCAACAAGCCTCTAGATGTATCAATCACAATAACTCTAGGAGGTTATCAGGTAAAAAAGAAGAAACACTAAAAGCAAACTCTGTTTTTTGCATTATATTTCCTTGTGCCGTTTCATCTTCCTTCCACTGAATTGAGCTCTCCTGCTTTATGCAAGGTACCTGGCAAGCTTCCCTAAATGACCCCTTCTGGGTTTAAAAATATGTTACTTTATCACTGATGTAAAATATTATCCTCATTTTCAAGTCAAAACCAGCCTCAGCTGGCAGTGGAAACTGAATAAATTATCCTACAGGTCCACATGGTAGATATAAGGTAATTGTAGGCAGCTTCCATCTCAGAGGAAGGAGATTATAACATTGTCTCATTGAATTGAGTGCCATAATTGTCTTGGACTGTGATGCACAGGATGCTGGACTGTGTATGTAGCAGCCAATGTGAAGTAAATGTGATAAGCATGTGTTCTTTTGTTTCCCAGCCTATTTTTACCATGAGTGCTCAGCAGAATCAGCTCAAAAGTTTGGATCCGAATGAGTTCGATGACTTTCTGAGAAGCTATAGGGGTAACACTGTAAGTGAAAAGTAGAATACCTCATTACTTTAAAATGTGTGCATGTTTCCATGGAGGCCTTTTGTGAGTTTTGTTTGTGTAGTTATAAGTGGTTATCAGTGTTGTCATCAATTGGAAGATATTTCTATAAAGAGGATTTGCATGAAAAAAAGTTCAGACACATAATTTGTCAGGACAGTGCTGGGTTATGGTGAGACAAGCTACCATTAATGCAGACATCTTTGCACAAAATCCTGGAAGGCAGAAGCCCTAATTGTCCTGTTGTCTGAATGAAACCCTCCCCTCTAAATGACCCAAACCTTCAGGAGATGTGGTGCTGTTTGTGTACTGCCAAAGAAAACGTGCTGTGAGGACAAAACAGTGCCTTATGCACTTTTAAGCCCCATGCTCCTTTCTAGAGCACACATCTTTCACCTTCCAGTGGGGAATGGTGGTGCTGTCAAAAGAAAGTGTGCATAGCCTAGAAATGTTTTGACATTAAAATGTCAAAAAAAAAAAAAAAGCATTTAAGCATAGTCTCAGTGTTTCATGGAGCAACATGCCCAGTTTCCACAAGTTTCTACAGGAAAAGGACTAGTAATTAGTAGGAGCTGTTGTATTGCTAATGTAACTAACATTTGATCAGATATAACCTTAAAAGAAGTGCTTGCTACTAGCTCATTAAAGAATTTGATATTAGAATTGGATCTTAGATCCTACCACATAGCCCATGTACAATAGCACTAATATTGAAACCTAGATGCATTTGGAAGTTACAAGGTTCTAGTTGGTTCATCCTTTGCAGACACTTTTCTATGCAGAAAGATACTTAACAAAAAACAGAGTAAAATTTTAACTCGAGTTTAAATACCCTCTACAGAGTTTGTTTCATGAACTTTCAGACTCACTTTAGCCGACATGGCCATCCAACAAGGCCATTTTTTGTTTTGCCTTTTTACCTTGGCTATATTTGTTGATTCCCCTTCCTATCTCAAGCCCCAGTTGGTACCTGAGGAAAACAATCAGTGCATACCAGTGCACTTACAATTATTCAAACATTTAAAAATCTGTCTGACTGGGAAATATGGTTCTGTGTCTTGTGAATATCACTGCACTGAAATTTTCTTTTCCTCTTCTGCACCTACAGGCTGCCTTGCAGTTTCTAGAGGGCTATGCAAGAGAAGATATAACTCGAGCAGACCTGGAGGGAAATTCAAACTCTTTATGGACCATCAGCCCTCCCAGTAGAAATAAAATGATACAGGGACTTAAAGACTTTGATGCTGATTTCACTTTAGTTATTTCATGGACCATTCAGAGGTAATTAAACAAAGTTATTATGAGGTGGATGGATCATTTGCCAAGCATTAGCTCAGCAGAACAGTTCCACATTGCATTTTTGGTTTAGTTCTTTAGCAAATTCTATTGTATGGCAGAGCAAAAAACTGAGAGTAGGAGGGAGAGAGACAGAGAGAAGTCAGTTTTGTTACCCATGAAAACATTTGTTGCCTGCAGTTCTCAAAAAATAAAGAAGTGGAGCCACTACCAGATAGATTATTTAAAATGTCCAGGTGGAATTTTCAATGGGATTTGACAGGAAGGAAGAAAAAGCAAGAATTTAGTTTTCGGTAGGAATATTCGAATGAACTGGCCTCAACAACAACCTCACTAACATTTATGGAAAGTGTATTCACTTAGACCTAGTTAAGGCAGAAAACCTGTGAGGAAACACAAACAGAAGTTCTTCATCCTCTTATTAAGGGAGTCTGGAAGTGACACAAACAATTTTTATGTGCAAATACCATAACAATGGCACAGATCCATTTTGTTGACACCTTTGCTCATGTGAGCTTTCTTTGGCCCCAGTGAACTGACTTTACAATGAAGTTCTTGAAAGAGACAGTCTGGAGTATGAAGTTTTTGCACTCAGGCTAGAGCACACCCAGTCATCAAGGTCATTTGCTGGCTCCTGTCTGCCAGATGGGGTTCCTGTAGATTGCTGGATTATATGGGAGTTAAGTCATCACTCCATGGAATCCAAGTTCCTTTGCACCCTCCTTATTTACATGTTTCCATGGAAGTAGAAACTGGATTGTTGAAAGACTATGCACAAAAAGCAAGTCAGCCGAATCGCTGTGGGAGCTCGGGACACGCTGCGTCCGTTCTTCCACAGTCAGAAATAGACTTGTAATGAATCTGCACACTTAATGCAACTTTATATGACATCCCCCTCCCCCCATCCGTTATTTTCCTGGAAGCACTGGCTATCAGCTAGTGAATTACATCACTCCATCTTTTCTGAGCCTTCCATTAATTTTTGGTACTGCTACTGAGTTTGCCCATATGCTTTCATGGCTACAAGCATTCATACACTAGTGCAAGGAAACATTTTTCACCCTCAAATCATATCTTGTGGGATACGCTGTGAACATTGAATAATAGAAGATGTTCTGGACTTACCACAGTTAACTTCTGCTTGACTGCTGCCTTTCATCTAGGCCAGGAGGTCACAAGCAGCAGTAAGGTGGGCCTGTTGTGTCAGAGAGGCAGCATAGATTTTTACAAAGGCTTTCTGCCTTTGCACATTATCTGCCACAGGTGTTTCTCAGCGACTCCCAGCAGCTGCCTCACCCAGCTTAGGTTATGCTCTCGTTGAAGGTTGTCAATGTGTTTTCCCTTTTACTTGCAACAGGAATCTCTCCCTTGGTGCCAAGGCTGAAATAGCATCAGATAAACTTACCTTCCCACTAAAAAAACATACCAGAATAGATATTGCTACAATGATGGCTGAAAATCAACCAGAAAAGGTGTAAGTTATTTTCTTTTTCTATTTATATGCAAACTTTCCCCTTTGAAGCCTGATTTCCCAAGGTGGTCAAGCTTGTGCAAATGTTTCATTTGTCTGCCCATCTATCCCCCTCTAATATAACAGATGCCAACTGAAACCAAGTAATAGTAATATTAAAGGTGAAAATTTGTTTCCTATTGTAAATGTAAGCTGAGAGGACCCTGAACACAGAATCATCAACAACAAGCATGGTGAAGCTATTAGTAACTTTTCTTTATTGGATAAGCACAAGTTCAGTATATTCTTAGTTCAACTCACCTTTGAGTTACATCAGTTCAACTTGATCTGAGGATGTTGTATTGAAGATTTTTTTTCTCTAAATAACTATCCAGACTGTATCTCACATTGTTACTCCTGAATAGAACTAGATTGGTGAGGAAATGTTAAATCACTGCGGTCAAAGGGTAACATCTGCAGTCGTTTCTGACATCAGATCTTTTCCTGTGATGGAAATTCACAAGGCATGCACATCATATGAACATGATTCTACAGATTACAGAGATCAAACATTATTCTACAGATATAGCCTTATAGCATTAACCACAATGGTGACCCCTTTTGGATCTGAAAAGAGTCTGACTCTTCCTCTTCCACCTTCTCACTGGGGATTACTTTGCAGGAGTAGCTTCTAAGTACTGCTAAGCCAACACATCATCCCTGAAGGCCACTTGATCTGATTTGTGGCCAAAAGAGTGGAAAAGTTTAAGCTGAGACCAACTGGGATTGTGAAAACTGAGAGGTTCTTATCTGTTAGTAGGTAGAAATCAGATTTGCCTTTTCTGTGCACAGCTGTTTTTCTGCACCCACACACACTTGTACATCCAGAATGCTATTGCACATTGCAATTAAAAAATACTTGATGCCTCTTTTCTGCTGTGTGAAGATACAGCAATATTTCCTGAGGTGATGTAGAGCCACAGAGGGTAGATTTTTCTCCTTTGTGGGAAGAAGCAATTAATTCATAATTCTCTCTTTGCAAAAGGCAAGCAGTAATATAGACAATATAGCTGCATTTGCCTGTCTTGCAGTAGTTTTGTAGATTTAAGATTTTTTACTTGATCATAAATGAAAAATGGTTGTGATAACTATTAGCCATTCAGATACTTCTGCGGGAGGCTTTCTGCCACCACCTCTGCTGGTCCTTTTCTTGGACCTGCTGGAGTGATCAGAAGGGGTTTTCAATTGGCCACCCTTGTTCTTCCTCAGCCTGGTGTATGCAATGTAGCCAAGCATCGCAGGATTTATCTGAGAATTCCTCTTCCCTGGAATTTTTCAGTCATTTGAGGAAAATGTTAGGACAGTGTCTCTGCTTTTAATGAAATGTGTCTCCCTCTAATACTGGTAATTTATTCCCACTCAAGATGATTTGATTTTGAGCCCAGTGGAAGAACTTTTAAAAACATCTTTCTTTAGAAGTTTGAAATCCAGCTAAAAACTGTGAAAATATTTCCCAATGAAAAATTCTGGCAAAAATTCTCATTCTTTTCAGGTGTTATTATCAAAACACCACCTTGCAATTCTGAAGTAATAGCTGTGCTCACAACATATTTTTCTAGCTTGTTTACTACTGGCAATGTGCTGCCTTTATTATATACTTTATTCCTGACTATAAAAGCAGCCATTTTTTAAACAAAATATAAAGTCTGCATTCCATGCAAACACACGTGCCCCAGCTATGTGGAATTCATGGTGTGTGAATGGTGACATTATGGACAGAACTCTGCTGAAGTTCTGAAAAAACATAGCTGATAAATCCAGTTAATTTTCAGATGTGACATGTGAACACTATGAAGTCATAACTTAAGACAAGAATTACTGAGAACTGTGTATAGCACTGTTAGGTATTTCTAAATTATTTTAGAGGTATAAAAATATGAAATATTTGATTTCTCATTTTTTTTCCAGAACATTAGAGGAAGTGTATCCATACTACATCAAGGCTCCTAGTGATTCTCTGGCAAAACCCATAAAGCAGCTATTGAAAGGTATGTCTCCAGACCATGGAAAACAGAGTAACGTTTTAAGAAGTGCAAGGCAGCACTCACACTTGTACATTCACAGCTGCTATGGGCCATCTGAGTCTTAAATGCACTTAAAATGGTTTCTGCTTGGCATCTGCAAGCTTGAGGAGAGATAAGGTAATACAGTATAAGGCAGAAAATGCATCTCCACATATTCTAGCTTTGGATTTAACAGTAAGGATTCTAAGAATGAAGTCCATCTCCTTCAAGTCCGCTTTAGGAACTCTTTTCCTCTGTTTTATGTGTAAGTGATTACAAGTTTCACTTCTCCACATCTCCCTGCTACCTTACCATGAACAGTCAGTAGTTTTGCATGTCTGCAAATGCAGCTCCTGAGCTTAAATAATGACACTGTATTATTTTTATGGTTTTTTAAGCTATTCCTTCTCTATTGGCTACAAAGAATCCACTTTAAATAACTCATTGAATTTCAGAATCCATACAGGTACTCACAGACATACAGAATATGTGCACCCATGCACATACATATGTGTGAAAAACCTGTTGGGTTGGAATAGTAGGAACAAGTCTTTATCTAAGAGCAATTTTCTCAACAGAGGCTAAATTTGGAGTTTGAATGTAATAGTAGTAGTGCTATGTAGTATGTTCTTGTCAAGATTCATCAAGAAAAATAATTCTGAACCCAGCTCTGTGAGTAGAAATGAGTGCTTCACTGTCACTGTTCAGGTCCCTAATCTGAGTTTCTTTGGAAGGGCTTTAATGTATACACTGCTAATGTACTCTCAGGAGGACCAGAGTTCATCTCCTGTCTCTGTGATCAGTATGCATAAAACAGGATAGCACCCTTTTGTTGATACAAGAGAATAGTATCTTTTATATCAGACACAAATGGTTTATGGTGATAGTTTCCCTTTGAGATACAAAAGCTGACTGCTACCCTTCCAGGTTCAATGTGTTTCTATAAGCCTGAAATGCAGAAGTGATGAGTGCTATTGATATTTTGGCCTGAAAATACCAAAATTATTTGACAGTTGTACAGAAGAGTATGTAGGTGATATGAAATATTCTAAATATTTAATGCAGATTCAGATAAGAATTGCAGAAGAAAAAACACAGAAGTCTGAGTTTTATAATTTTGTATACAGAAATAATGTAAAATGGATTTAGAAGAATTTTGCTTCTGCATTGTTCAGTCATTTTATAATGCAGATGTTTGAAGTATCTGTCTCAAAATGTTTGATTTTTGCAATTCTTGTTGTATATATATTAACACTTCTTTTTTTCAATAGACTGCAAGTGGGAAAATATTACAGTTTCCCTTGTCAAAAATGCATCTGAAGAATGGTGGGTTTTGAACCAGCTTGGAAAAAGACATAAAACGCCTCATGAGAGTCTTGAACTCTTCATATTCAGTGATAAAGTCAGTCCACCAAGCCTTGGATTCTTGGCTGGTTATGGGTAAGAGGAAATCTTTACATAAAATTAAATAAAGTACATAAGATAGAAGTAAAAGTGACTATTGGCTGATTTGGGGGTATATTTTTTGTTGTTGTTGTAGTGTTTGAACATTACATTTTGAAAAGGGGTTTTGTGAGATTTTCAAATCCATGTCTATTAATATTATCTGTAGAAGGATTAATATTTGCAAGGTTAGTATTATCCCTGATAACTTCTCTCCAGTGGGAATAAAAACAGAAAAACCCTTCACACCAATTTCCTACTGAAGAGAAATAACTTGAAATATGCTAGTTCAGCTGCAGGTCAACTTCTGCCCAAACTTTGCCTGGTTTTGGTGACCTTCTCAATCTTGTAGCCAGGACCTTGGGTGTGAAAGAGTTATGAAATACATCTCCACAGACAGAGAAAGGCAGGAGAGTAAGCATTCCCAGGAGATACACCTTGGAGAAGTCCCCATAGAAAGATTATCAGGGTAAATGTTAGTTTGTCACCAGTTACATATACCTTAATAAAAAATATTTGAATCAGCTTGGAAAAAGACAAAAAACACATTTGATAAAAAATATTAAATATGAAACCTGACAGATTACTTGCTTTTAGCTGCTATCAGATTTCCAATTGTGACTTCCAAGCTGTAGCAGGCAGGACACGCGACCATCAGCAACTGGGGTCAAAGAATTTTAGTCAGCAGCTAAACAGCAGTCAGCTGTTTATGATTCCAGATTTTTGAGGTGTTTGAAGAGATCTTATTTTCCTTCATCCTGTGGCACAGCAGAAACATGACCCTAATTAGAAATTGACGTTCAGCCCACTGACAGACTGCAGTTAGCCATGTGGATGAGCTTCCTCACACCTGGCTGCCCTTTTATGAGGCACAATTTGAACTCTTCCTTTCTTTCTTTTCAGCATTATGGGATTGTATGCCTCAGTTGTCCTGGTGATAGGGAAGTTTGTCCGTGAATTTTTCAGTGGGATCTCTCACTCCATCATGTTTGAGGAGCTGCCCAATGTAGACCGAATCCTGAAGCTGTGCACTGACATTTTCCTGGTGCGAGAGACTGGAGAACTGGAACTAGAGGAAGACCTGTATGCCAAGCTAATATTCCTGTATCGCTCACCAGAGACTATGATCAAGTGGACTAGGGAAAAAACTAATTGATCTCTTTGGCATCACACTGCAAATCAAGTTGGTTAAATCTGAATTTTAAAGGAAAAAGAAAAAAAGCACAATATCCTCTTAAGAGCCAAGCCTTTTATAGTTGGGTAGCAATGATTTTTCACTGAAGGAATCCTGGAAGCTACGGCCTTAGGAATCCATGCTGCCTTTCAAATTAAGGATCAACAGTGAAGAAGGTGGAATGATTTGTTGTTTTTAATGTGCCACTCCTCTACAATCTGGGGACTGCTTTGTAATTTAATCAGCAAAAAGTTTGCATCTTTGTCTGGCTAATTTAATTTTCCAGACAACCATTACACCTTAGAGAGAAACGAAAGGAGTGAACCCACAGGTGACTCCAGTGTACCTTCTTAATCCTTTCTGGAGCCACACAGTTTGGATTGTGCAATATGCTGTTGTACATCACTGACTTTCAAACTACAGTAATGGGACACTGATGAGCCTTCAGGACACCCAGCACCCAGGGCCACACTGGGAACTGAAGACATTCTAGCCATACCCATTTGTAGAAAAGCGGAGGTTTTGATGTACAAAGGACACTGTGGAAAAGCCTCTGTCAGCAAAAAAAGTAAAAACAAGTCAGAAAACAAGTAACAGTCTCTTGAAATGCCTTATTTTATTTGTACAGTCACAGGAGACATTTCCACCAAACATCAATGACTTTTCTCAGGAAAAAGCAAAAGCAACTGAAACTTGACACTTCGTCAAGATTAACTAATGGCTAGAATAATTATGGTGAATTACAGGGTGTTCTGGTGGGCCATTCTCTTCAGCATTACTGCTTTCCATTGGATGAGAAAAGAAAGTGAAATCGATGACCTAATGTGCTACTTCATTTCTTATAACCCTTTAAAGACTCTGAGTAGTGTGTGCTTCTCTCTGCTCCCCATGACATGCTTTTTCCCATTTCGATGATTTAAGGCAACTCTTGTTTTGCTGTTAGCTGATATTCTTCTTCCAGTGTTTCAGGTATACAAAAATGTTTACATATTCCAAGTCACATTTTTACATCTGAGACGGGTTTTTTTTTAAGTTCCCAAATATAGACATACATATGAGCTTGAGAAATGCCCTGTTTGTTTTTTTTTTTTAATTGCTATTATTAGTGAAACAAATGGCTCATTGCAGCATGAAAATTTACAATTGCAATGTAGGTTTCTTTCCATGTTAAAAAAAAACTGAGAAAAAAAAATTGAGTGGGTAGGGTATGTTAAAAGGATATACTTGTAGTTTTGATTCAGTAATGACTTAAAATAAAGCACATGTTGCAAAGTCATTTTAGAAGTATTTTTTCCTCTGCCTTTTTACATGAAATGGGAAAAGTTTGACATTCTTCTTAATCTGTGACAAATAAATCTCTTTCTTGTAGTTAGCTGCTATTTATTATATGAATGATTAGTTAATCACCAGAAAGAAACTAACATAATTTGCTGGCACATTTTACTGCAGAACTTCATAAAACAGCACAACTAAATGAAGTTGAAACATACTCTGCTGAGTGCTTCCATGACAAATGCTGTCACATCCATTCTATACTGTGAAAACTAACACTCTGAGCACCTTGACGTGCACAAAATAAAAATTGCTTCATGATATTGTAACAATAAAATAATTTGATGACTGGAACTCACTGGAAGACAACCTGATTTCCTCTGAAGTGAAAAGGTGGCTGCTCATACACCCAGGCAGCATTCCCCCCTGCAAAGTTTTGCTCCATTTCTTCCATAGGTCCTGTGAATGAAAATTGAAATATACAGGGCAACCCTGACATAGCACTCAGGGATGCTAAAATGTCTTTTATAGTTGGATGGATCCTCACCTGGGTGTTCAGTGATTTTAAGGAGATGAACACTGGAAGGAGAAGTGTGAAGGATGTAGCGTGTCTCTAAAGGTACCAGCCAGCAGAACCATGCTGGCCACAATTGGTCCCAGCTCCCTTCCTGGTTCCTTCTCTTCAGCAGGCACTTCCTTTTTGTTGGGAAAAATCTGTCTTCAGATTGAGCTGTACAGTTATTTGGGCTTTGCAAAAAAATGTGCTGCTCTTTCTTTCATGGATTGATCAAACTTTGAAAATAAAAGGATTCTTCTGTTGTTTTTTTTTTTTAATTTATTTATTTTTAAAACAGCCTACAGTCAAATCACTGATTTGGACTGGGTAGCTACCTGCAATGGGTGTGGAGTGTACCAGACCATCCTTTGAGCCCAGCTGTCCAGATAAAGTTGAACTGGCAGCCAATTTCCAGGGGCATTCTAGGTGGTCAGTCCTGGGACCAGTACCATCTAACATCTTTATTAACTTCCTGGAGGACACAGCAGAGTGCCCTTCCAGCAGTGTGGACTTCACTGAGCCTGGTCTGGGGAGGTTTGCGATAACGTGAGTGTGTCAGCTCTCTCCTGGGGCCTGGGCTGGGCAGCTGCAACAGCCAGGGCAGGACTTCCTTGAAAGGCAGATCTCAGGATGCTGGAGAAATTATCTGCCAGCTACTTCATGAACCCAGGCAAGTGCAGCAAAGTCCTGCCTCCGAGGCAGACTAACCCTTACAGCAATTCAGACTAGGCAGATGGGTTGGGAACAGCTTTAGAATAAAATGAGACAAGACCAGGGGTGGGAATTGCAGTGTGCCCTTGAGGCAGAAGGAAACCAGCAGCATGCTGGGCTTTACTTACATGATCCCAGCGGAAAGTCAAGGAAATATATTAGTCCTCTCTATTCAGAACTTATGAGACCACATCTGGAGAACTGCATGGAGCTTTGGGGGCTCCAGTGCAAGAAAGATACTGACATACTGGACTGAGCTGAGAGCACAACATGTGAGGAGAGGGCGCAGGAGCTGGGCTTGCTCAGCCTCACAACAGAGAAGTCCCATGGAAAAGCTTGTTGATGTCTACAATAGCCTGATAGTGAGATACAGAAAAGCCAATCTCTCCAGAATTGCATGATAGATCTGATTAAATAAAAGGAAAATTACTTTACCGTGAGGTGAATCAAACTCTAGCAAGTGCCCTGAGAAGCTGTGAGATCCTCAGCCTTGAGGGTTTCCAAAACTTGGCTGGTCAAGCCCTGAACATCCTGTTGTAATTGGCTATGCTTTGGATTGTAGGTTTGATCTGAAATCTCCTGATGTCCCTTGCAATCTGAATTATGTCACGATTTTAAGATCCTGTCAGAGATGCAAAGTAACCTGCTGGTGTGCTTTCCCAGCCTGTGGATGCATTAGCTCTCTTGTTCTGCCTATCAAGAGTCCACACTAACTCCTTAAAGCAGGAGGAGAAGCAGATTTCAGCTGCAGTTTTGTTTTCCTTGGCTCTATTTAGAAACCTGCATGTGCTTACGCAGGCAGTGGTGTGAGTTTGTAAGTCAGAGCAAGGACAAGTGCTTTGACAACACACCCAGCTGCACCACCAGGCATCCCAGAACTCCCACTTGCCTGTGTGACAGGGCAAAAGGTTCAGCTTGCACTGCTTGTGTAATTAGAGATTTCACAGTTTTCCCTGATTTGGTAAACTGGTTAATCCCTTGGTAGTTAATAAAAATAGATAAATAAATAAATAAATAAATAGATAGATAAATAAATAAAACTGTGGCTGCTCTGCCTGGCACTGTGTGATATTTAAACAGGGTTTTTACTCTGGGTGCATATGGGCTACTTTAGATCAGGCTTTGTTGCTTCCTTCTTGAGGAAGGAAACCAGAGGAAATCCAATGCTTTATTAAAAGCTTGGGGAGAACAAGAGAAATGCAACCTGTGAGCATGCAATAGGAAAGGCAAATTCCTGTTCAGCAGCCAAGGGAACAGGACCTACAAGTGCAGTGCAACCCTGATCCACTGTACTGAAGGGCTACAGGTGTTTTTAGGTTATATTAAGAGTTAAGGGGGACACTTAAGACAGTAGAAAAAGAGCTGGAGAAGAAATAAGTATTCAGAATCATTCAGTGAGAAGGATTCATCCTTCAATCTTGTGTTTCAAGTTGAAGTTCATGGCATGAGAAATCATTCAGACCTTAGCTTCAAGATTTGTCTCAGGAATGTGCTGCACAAGTAGCAAGCCATGGAAGGGACCACAAACATCTCTTCTTGCCTCTCCTGGCCTGACAGGCCCTTCCCAAGGCCAGTTACACTGACTGCCATTCAGAACTCTTATTAAAACAGAAATCTAAGGAAAAATATCTTCTGCTATGAAGAAAACTAGTTGGACATTGGCTGATGATCAGGGAGACTGCAGACTTTCCTCTTAAGAATAACTGGAGGAGTATTCATGTATGAAGGAAACTATCCCTCTTCAATGTGCAGAAATTACTGATTTGCTTAACAAAATGCACAAAATGAAAACAAACACTAACTCTGTATTAGTCCCAGGCTCTGGACTCAGCAGATCATAAGCTCAAACCAGGATTGTTTATCTAGAAGGACACACATCATCACACACAGAGC
This sequence comes from Calcarius lapponicus, assembly GCA_039654755.1. Lineage (NCBI taxonomy): Eukaryota > Metazoa > Chordata > Aves > Passeriformes > Fringillidae > Calcarius > Calcarius lapponicus. Next base: position 103,201,645 of record CM077464.1, read on the forward strand.
TCAGATGCATTGTGACCATCTCTTCCTGCCTCTCCTCACCAGCAAGATCACACACAATCATTTCCCTGGTGTGGGGGGCCACAAATGCACCCATGAGGATTCCCTCCTGGCATAAACCTCTCAGTGCTGCGGTTCCAACCCAAACCTCCTTCAAAGGCTTTCATGAGGTCATATAATTTTTCAGAGGGAATCTGGTCTTGGTGTGAGGAATCTGACACCTCCACAGGGCCTGAGGGAGCCCAGCTGTGCTGGATGTGCTGCATCTCTGGACACCAGCTAATGCCTGCTCTGCAACTTAGCATCTTGCCTTGCACATTCAAATACATCAAACACACACACACACATGGACAGTGTGCATCTGTGCATGTGTGTGTCTCTCTCTCTGTTTTTTTTAAAAGCACAATTTTGCTGTATTAGCTCTCATTAATATTTCAAGCTGTTGTCTCCAGCAGCTCATGCTGGGGCAGAAGAGGGAGCTGCCAGCAGACACAGACGTGACTGTCAGACTCCTGTAGCAAACATTCAGGGAAAGCACATTTTTAATGTTATGGCAGCAAGAGTGAGGTAATGCAGTTAAAATATTTATGAACCCTTTCAGCTGACATCTCCAAATACCTTGTAGAGCCTAAACTTTGGAGGTCAAGGCAGTGTATTAACTAGATATTCATCCAGCTATAAAAAAATTTCCCAGTTTTAAACAATGCTGGGGACAGGAGGGAGGGAGAGAGGGGTGAATCACAGAGAAAAAAAAAAGAGTTTTAAAGTTCATCAGATATCAAAGGAAACACATGGAACTTTTGGACAAAAATTGAACTGTACCTTTCTCCTTTTCACAGAAAGCCTTCTAAAGTTATCTTTTAAAGGTTCAAAATATTCAAAATATTCAAAATATTCTTCCTCACAAAATAAGGATGAACTCCAAATACTCCAGGCTTGATAAAACACTATGTTACCTGGCCTGCAAAAAGGCAAGTGGGATCTGCAAAATATGCCAATTTTTTATATTCTTTTTCTATAGCTCACCATCAGTTGAGCAGAACCATGGTGCTTACAGCTGATAGCTTGAGAGATGAGCAGCTGCTTGTGGTCTTGTTATTCAAAGGGGAAGGGGGAAAAAAAAGAAAACAGATAAAGGAACAAATAGATGAGAAAACCTCAAGAAATGCTGCTATCTACCAACTGCTCTGATGGACACATAAGCAAAGTAAATCACTTCAGATTGTTTCAGTGGAGCCCCTAGAGGTCAAAACCCATCATTTTTGCATGGTTGGACACTGCTTGCTCTCGTCCTCGTGCCCACTGCAACCAAGGTGGCTTTTTCTGCTGGGTGCCATCCCTTATCCTCAGGTCTCGTGTGCCACATCGCAGATGCCCTTCCCTGTCCCCTAAAACTCTGCACAAGTTCACAGCTGCCAGGGCTCTGACATAGAGATCCCAATGCCAGCCAGCCCTGCCTCCTCTCCAGGTTCCAGCTCAAGTCCAGCCTCAAACTCTCTCTTGCACAGACAGGCTCCCACTCCTGCACTAGCACAAGGCACTGGGAGACCTCAAAGGTTGGCCTTTGAAATGGCACAATTGTGCTCCCACTCCAATCAAAAACACAATAAAAGAACTAAGGAAATCTGGCAGAGCTGAAAGTACTTCATTGCAAAACAAAATGACTGAAGGTTATTTGTGAGCAAGGAGACAAAATGAATTTTCAGATGGCTTTTTGAATCATCCTATCTATCAGATGTTTATCTATCTGAGCTGTTTCTTTTACAGTTCTCAGCCAGCCCATCTGGTGCTTAGCTCATGATGTATGGATTCAAAACATATCCTTGGTACTTTGTTGATGAAGTAATATTTCTCCTGCTTGTTTTGCTTAGACAAGACTCCACAGCCATTCCAACAGGTCTGTGGAATTTATGTAGCTACTTCAACTGATTTCAGCTAAAAAAAAAAAAAAAATAGGTGGTGGTCTTTTTGGGGGTCCAAAGGAGAGGAAGGGCACTGGTCTCCATCAGGGTTTCTGACAGATTCTGAGTCTGCTGTGCTGGAGCAAAAGGTGGATGCATTTCTGATTTTCCCTGCTCCAGCCATCCCATTCCTTTTCAGCTGTTCAAGCAGAGATTCAGATGGACCCAGGTCTCCTTCCATATACATAGCACCAGGGACGTTCTCCCTATGCTGAACACTTCCCCACATCTCCTGGGAAGAGGCTGGAGTCACCAACCAAAGTGACCAGCCCCAAACAAAGAATGCCACCTTCCAGTGAACTCTGTAGGGAACACCTCTGAGCCAAATGTCCTGGCTGCAGCCTGGGGAAGCCAATTTCAACACCTGCAGTCTAAAGCAGAATGCCTTTTTTCCTGTGGCCAGGCTTTTTGATACCCATGCACTGAGCTCAAGCTCCTTGACATCAAATAAAGAGCAGGGCATGCAGACCAGAGAAAAGGGCATTTTCCAGGCCAGCAGCCTCTGAGGGACACATTGGAGCATTCCCTGCAGCCCAGCACAGCTCACTGAGGTGTCCTCCACTTCCAGCTACAAGAATATGAACTACAGGAATAAGGATTAAAGGATTTGGGGAAATATGTTGTCTACACAACCAACTGAAAAGGGGCAAACCTATCCCAGGGCTCAGTGACTCAGGAAAGAGCTTTTCTGCCTTTCAGTTCAGGAGCTGAATAAGTGCAATGAAACAGACAGAGGAATTAACTTTTTCTAAAAGGGATCTATAGAGGATGTACCCGTTTGAAGTTCTTCCTTATTAGTCATGCACTGGCTCCCACTAGAACTATTCAACATGTAAATAGTTGTAAGCCTTCTTTACTACAACTTTTCATCTTGCAGTATTAATATGGATCACACATGCAAGAGAAGACAATAATTCTCCTTGCAATTGGGGTGCAGTTCAACATGGTATCTGGAAGATAAAAGAAAAACACACACATACACATATTTATTCTGATGGTCGATTGTTGAAGAGAAGCTTTAGTTATTTGGCAGCAGCACAGAACGATTTAATACTCATTTTCATGCTTCCTATATGGTTGAGGGCAAAGAAGAACATGCATGAAGAAGATCATGCATACCTGAACTAGGGCATCTCTTTCCACTGGACGATGCAAGGGGCCAAAGTATTAAACAAGGGAGCTAAAGGATAGATCTAAAGCTGTGCACGTGAATATATTCACCCAAATACAGTTCCCAGCCCTACTAGTTTTAGACATCTGGTGAAGTTTTCCATTATATTCTCATTGTCCAACTTAAAGGTAAACACAGAGCAATGTGCGATTTCACTCATCTCAAATCACATTGGCAAAATTTCTGGAATACTATGGCAACAGGTAATATGGAAAAATGATGCAGGGGTGACCAGACATGAGGGATTATTACAGAAAAACCACCAGTTTTAACCCTGAGAAATAAAATCAAATGCAACCAGTGGTGTTTACAGAAATGTGTTTTCAGTTTCACCTGGCAACACCTACTTCCAAAACCATTCCTCCTTCACTATTACAAATTCATCTGGAAGGTCCACAAAGCAGAGAGTTTAGCCAGCTCTCAGTGCACTGCATCTTGCTGCTGACTAGGAACTGAACCTTTTCTTTTTCTTCATCAGTTTTCCCAGCCAGTACTTATGAAACCTATCAGGATGGATCAAAATAGATCAAGGACTGTTGTAGCTAATCAACAGCACGATTTGGCTGCATTTCACCAAGATTCAGACATTGCGACTCAGCCTGAGCCAACACTCTGGTTTATGACTTTGAAAAACCTGCTTCCCATGGCTGAGTTGAAACCCACCCTTTTTTGCCTGTATAACTCCTAACTCACATAAGCCCCACAAAAACGAGACAGCAGTAAAGAGGAAATCAGAGGGGGGAAGTTTTAGAGAGGGTGAGTTAGGGATGACTCTTAGAGGTGACAAATGCAGCTGCACCTACACGTAGCTGACCAGGGCTCTACACTGCACCTGTTCCTTTTTAACCCTACACATGCTGTGGATGGAAGAGTGGTGTATAATTTTGCTGTGGCAGTAGATCACTGCCACAAAGGCTCCAAGATTGATGAAAGGAACACCTCTGTCCAAGTGCATCTGACTTTCACAAAGGCAGATGCTACCAGATTCAGTCCTTTATGCCACTTTAAAAGCTATCCATACATGCTTATGCTGTTGATATAACAATTAAAACATTTGCTTGCAGGTGTTTATAGCCTCTTTCAATTTATAAATATAATGGAATAGTCAGATTGAGAAATTAGATTCACAGAAGTCAAAAAGTCTGAAGTATGGATTCCCAAAGCAATTGTAACTTATATCCCATTTTCATATGAAATCAAAGAGAATTGGTTTGGATGTCAAGAGCAGTACCACCCAAGTTTTCATCTTTGTTTTTAAGTAGACTCTTTCAGCCAGTGGAATAGGAACTGATCTGATGATGGTGCAAGCATCTGATTATTTCTGTTTCTGGAAAGTATGCCTTTACCTTCACCCTCTCTCACAAACAGTTACCAGCCAGCAAACAAGAGAGGCAAATTTCCCACTATCTGCTGCACAATCCCATGCCCTCCGCACAGAACCACCTCCTGCAGCTGCAGAGAAACAGTTTAAAAAAGGATCAGAAACCACACTGAGCCATTGTCAGTGAGTAAACCATTTCTGCTGGTACACTATCATGCAGCTGGCCCTCCATCATGCACACTTCCTGAAAAGCATCCACACAAGGGAAAAAGAAACTCTCTACAGAAAGGATGGCTATGAGACATGACTGTACTGCTTTTACCAAAAAATGTTTTATAAAGCATAAAATCTGACTCCTTCCAGCAGTGATCACTAGCACAAGTTTCCAGACTTTAGTATCAAGATTAAATGCCATTCAATTCCAAGCCACAGGAAAAGTTTATGCTGATCAATCCAAAGGTCTAAATCAGGAGTCACCACACATTCCCTATGACATCCTTCCTCCCACAAGCTCTCCTTCGACTTCTAGCATTCTCTGGGCTCCTCAGTGGGATACAGCTTGTGGGGAAAACCTACACTTAATGCTGTTTCCTAACCCCAGATCTGGTCTCTGGAAGCAATGTAGAACATTAAACAGTGTTAGGAAACAAGAAAGAATAGGCAGAGAGACTTGGGGTGATTAAAGGCAGCTCCCATCTTCAACTGCCTAATCTGTAGTTTTAGAGAGGACGGAACCAGACTCTTCTCCATGGTGCACTGTGGTAGAACAAGAGGCAGCATTCACAAGTCCCAACATGGATTCCCATTAGATATGAGAAATAATTTTCTTTTAACTACAAGGGATAAAGAAACTGGTGGGGTCTCTGTCCTTAGAGACGTTAAAGTCCAGCACCTTGCTGTGAAACTCTTCTACTTTCCTCTACTTGACCACATCAGACTGTATTCTTAAAGATGTCTGCAGCACACATGATCACCATCTCCTGGGGAAAGGTTATTTCTTCAACCTTTGTTCCCGTGGAGAGCGCTGGTTGCATTTAGGATGTAGCTATTACTTCTTCAATCCATCCATGTGCTTATTACAGCTGATAAAATGTCCGGGGGTGGTTTTGAAATGGAGTTCCAGTTCTGTCAAAAACAACTCTGGGGTGAAATTTTATTACTGACTGAATGCTTCAGGACTCAGCAACCAAAGCAGAGGCTGCAGCCCACCCCAAAAGTTTTACAGGCACTGCTCTTTCTGACAGTCTTCTCATGCCTCTCCCTTCCTTTCCCCACCCTTAGCGAATATTGGCTTGGAAGGTGGGATGTGAAAAGAGGGAGCGGGGAAAAGTTATTTTTGGCTGTCAACTTTTTATGGCCTGCCTGTCCCATAAAACTCTCCAGAGCTGTGCGTCTCACCCCAGGTCAGAAGAAAACCAGGTCTGAAATGGCAGAGAAATTTCTTTGTGAGACACAAGCTGTCCAGCTGCCAGCCAGTAGCAGTAATGTCCCAAAGCACTGACCTGCTCGGGGCCTTGAGCCAGCAAAACGCAGGCATGGAGAGCCCAGGGATATAAAGTGCTTATAAACCCACTGGATGCTTAAGCCCACATTCGTCTCCGAGGCGAAATTCCCTCAACAGGAGCTTCCCTTGACTTGAAAGGGCTGAGCTCAGTGCTTGCCCCGTGCAGGGCAGCAGTCTAGACACTCTGGCTGGGCGGTGGGGAGGGGGCTGGCAGGGGGAGCTGCCTCCTGCTCTCTGCCAGGAGCCGCCTCTGCCCTCCTCTGCACTGCCACCCCAGCCAAAGCTGTGACACTCCTGCTCCTGCATGGTCCTTGTCGGAGCGTGAGACGCAGCATCCCTACAGGGAACACGGGAGCCTCCTCAGAACTGACACAGGGAGGGTGAAGTACAACTAACTGGGTGACATGATTGCATAGCACATCAAGAACTGTCTCTTCACATCTTCAGTGCCCGTCAAAAGCCAGATCAAGACTCCTAAAAAACTCTTTGGAGGCTGTTATGGCCCTGATTCTCAGCGCATTGTTTAAAAGCTTGAAGGCTGCTTACTTAAAGTATCTAACACAGGTGGAAGACCCTAAACAGAAATGGATTTTAGGGAGCAGGTCTATGATGTAATTTCTCCTTTTTTAGTTATTTCTTTTCTGTTTTTTCAAACAGAGCCATTCAAGTTAACTGAATTAGCACATATGCCTCTCCAGACACCATTCAGCACCTAATCAAGTGGTAGGAGTATAAATACCATGTGCTGCAGCAGTGTCTGAACCTCAGTTGCTGAAGGTTAGATTGTCTTTACAGCTTTGCACCACTGGGACAAAAAAAAATTGCATCAGGTAAGCAGTGATTTCATCACATCAGGCAAATGCCACACAGAAAATAAATTTTACAGAAAATGTGGAACATGTGAGTCATGCAAAACAACCTTTCTGCTCTGCTACTTCAGTAACACAAGGCAGCAGTTACCTCTGAACTGCTGAATTACAAATGAAATGAAGAGGTAACATTTCTGGTAAGCAGATCCCTGCCTAGGTAAAGCTGTCTGTCTCTTGCTGGGAGGCAGATACAGCCTCTCCAAACCACAGATCAACTTTCCCAATTGAACGAGTAGGAGATGTTAGAGGGAAAGGTGGACATGGATTTTACCTGCAATGGCTCTGTGCTCTTGAAATAACCTTGACAGAATAATTAAATGTAATTTAGAGAGGGAAATGATTATTTATAGATGTATTACAATAACTAGGGGAATAGCAGATCTTCAGCATTCTGAAGATAGGCAGCTCCCCACAAGAGGAATGAGCGAGCAACAGGGCAAGTAGACATTGCTGGATGATGTGTCTCTTTATCTTCAAGTGGACCCCAGAGATCACCCAGCTGAGTTAGAAATCACTCCCTGTATTTCTAGGACCTTAACAAAAAGGCTGTGACTGTGAGGAGATGCCCAGATCTCCTTTTTGGACAAGCATTTTTCCAGGGCTAGTAGAGGCAGTTAGTTGCCCACTCTCCTGGCTCACTTAACTTTCAGGCTTACTCCCAGAGCCAGCAAATCTGTACGGCCAAGTCTCTGTGCTCACTACTAGCAAATTGTTTATTTGCAGCTGTCATGCTCTCAGTGAGATAAAAAAAGACCAGAAAGGCTCATGTGAAGGTGAAATATTAGAGCTGCTCCTAGCTCAAGCCAACTGAACGGATTAGCCCAAAGCCTGCATGAAGCAACCGGCATTGTCTTGTAGGGAAAACAGGAGAAGTGATCCAAGCACCAGCCAGACCTTCCCATAAAACACACCAGTCAATGGGAGCACGAGACACACACACACAGAAGGAAAGACAAAGAAAGGGTGGAGGAATGGAATCAGCCAAGATCAGAAGGTAATGGCACAAACCAGTACTTTTGAAAGACAAAAAATGAATGCAGATTTGAGAAGATTATAAAGAGATTTCGTTTTTTAGGTCCTGTCATAGAACCATAAAACCAGTTAGTTTGGGAAAGACCTTTACTATCATCAAGTCCAACCAATAACCCAGAACTGCCAAATCCACCATTAAACCATATCCCCAGGGGCCTGGGGGAGACTGCACAAGGGGGAGACAAGACTACACATTGTTTTGAACACTTCCAGGGATGATGACTCCACCACTTCCTTGGGCATCCTATTCCAATGCCTGACAACCCCAATTTTTCCTAATATCCAATCTAAACTTCCCCTGTCACAACTTGAGACTGTTTTCTCTTGTCCTATCACTTGTTACCCGGTAGAAGAGACTGAGCCCCACCTCACCACAACCTTCTTTCAGGTAGCTGAAAATACAAGCACCTCTGAAGAAGTTGCACTGTACAGTCTGGTAATTGATATTTCAGTGCGTTTTAGCCCATGAACTTCTGTATTTTGGATCTTTCTCCACTGTCGTGTACTGCTTTGACTGCACATTTGCACATTCCAGCAGCTGTTATATTTTCTTTAGCATTCAGCCTTCTTCAGCTTTCATCACAAGGATCTGTAGTCTGTTTTAGAGCTGATCTGGCAAAGAAATCCACAATGAAAAACTTTTGTGCAAGAGCGCCCTAAGATCTCCAGGTCTTATGAGTTTGGAAGACTTCCAGTCGTCTCCCAGGGATTTCCCAGTTCACACTCAACGAATTTTCAGACAATTGGACTGACATTAAATAAAATTTAACTCCCTAAATCCCCAGGGGCTGGAATAAAAAGGGAAAAATACATATAGGTTTAGGCAGATGAATAATTATACAACATAGAGAGAAGAGCACTGGAGGAATAATGGAATTTGCTGCTGTCAGAGCAGGATGGCTGACCCCAGCTCAGCTGTGGCCATAAGCAGCTTGCTGGGCCTCAAGATGCTTACAGGAGAAAACCACAACACTTGCTGTAGGAACCTTGAGCTCTCAGATAAATTGGAGGGGTAGTGGGGAAGTGTCACTTCAGATTTAAATCTCACTTCTGAGGGAAGAAGTGTTAACAGCAGTCTTAATTAGGAAAAAAGGCAACAATATGGGAACCTTCAGCAGTGAAATCCCCCTCCAAAGAGTTGCCTTTGTAGCAGAGTCTGTGCAATCTCCCTCATTAGTATGATACTGTATGTAGTCACCAGGAAGATTCACAGCCATGTAGCACAGCTGGAAAAAAAACACATTTAAAACTTACTCATATGTGTCGTCCCATGCAGGAGTGATCCTGCATTCAGTAATTGTTGTATCAGCTAATGCAATGCATATATTTGTATATTTTACATATAACCATATACATTGAATAGATACTGTGCATAGATTCATTACATTAGAAGGTTAACAGTATTGGGTTTTTTCAGCAAAAGCAGACCTTTAAGTAATTTGTGATTAAAAGAAACCAAACTCAGATGCTCCCCCAAGGCAGATTTCTTAGGACGTACTTAAGAATATCATGGATGGGCTGAGTCTACTTGGTAGCTGGTGCCTTTTGTTGGGAGAATCCCAAACAGGAGAGTTTTAGAGCAGTGCCTGCTCCAGTGACCTGTGTCAGCAGCACTTAGCAAAGAGCTGGCTCTACCGCTCTACCCAGACCAGCAAAGCAAGACCCAGGTAACGCACTGGAAGATTGCACACTTGCAGAGTCTCACATCTGCTACTCTTCCAAAAGCTGCAGATACCACTGAGACACGGAATCACTCATTAATACAGACGAAAGTTTCAGTCTCCAAGGTCAACTCCACAGGCCTCTGTAGAGCCATCTCTGCCTGGAGTGCCCAGCCCTACAGCTTCTGGTGGCCACAAAGCAGTAAGAAGGACTCTGCACAAAGGCAAGACTCCAAAATCTCCCATCAGACCTGCTCCCCTTCTTCCCTGTCAGTCAGTTTACAGAAACAGATCTCTATGGATCTGTGCCACACAAGGAAGGCATCGTGGCCTCTCCTCCAGCATGGTTCAGCCCTACCATGATCTAGCTGCAGAGAGCTGTGACACCTCTGCAACCAAACACAGTGCAGAGCAGATCAGCACCGCCTTGGACCAAGCAAGCACAGCAGCCAACTTTCCAGATGGCCCCAGGTTTAACAGGAGGCACTGCAGCTGCTAGGAAGGGTTTGCTTGTTGAATAAAAGAATATGATGCTTGGCTTGAAAGAAGTCAGCTGAAGCAGGGTGATGAAGGCAGCCTGTGCAATAGTGAGAGGCTGCAGCACAGCTCAGAACTGATGGATCGCAGGTCTGTTTTCATCAGCCCCGTGGCTCTGCACAATATAGGATAAAAGAATACTTGGTTGCAAGCATCACTGCAAATGGGAATTTCACTGGAGAGTGCTGCCATGTTCTTGGTCACATCATAACCAAGACTGCTGTTAACACATTTTCCCTCAGAGGAAAATAGGGGGAAAAAAAAACCCCAAAAAAGCAAATCTTAAATAATTCCAGTGTTATTACTTTAATTTAATGCAGAACTAGAAACCACATCCAGACAGTAACAACACACAAATCAAAATGATACTGAAATGCAGGAGCTTGTCAACAAACAGCAATTCATACAGAAGTTTTAGCTTTTAGTTTTTACAATAATAGGTTGTAGTGACTAACATCTCCAGGTTTAAAAGCCTAAATGATGATAAAGACATCATCTCAAATAAAATAAGCCTGTTAATCTGGAGAATGAAGTACATCAATTTAGCTTCCTACATGAAACTACAATCTACATGCACTGTAGCCCTCCAGTAGAAACAACTGCATAGTCATGTCCCTAAATGAGTGGAAAGGGCCTCTACATTACAAAATGCATTCATGATATCAGCATACACTGTCTGTATTAAGTGGCTAGTGCAGGGATGTTTTGCTAAAACATTTTCAATAAAAACTTTCAGTAGGTGAAAACTTAATTTCCACCTTTACCATATACTTGAGTACTCCAAGGCTCATTCAACACTGATAAGGACTTCACCAGCTTGGAAATTAGAACCCTAGCCTTTAAAAATAATAATAAAAAAGCTTTAACTACCCACAAAAAAAGATGCTGAAGACCCTATATGAGAAAGCAGGCATTGAAAGAGTATAAGGCTGCTGACAGAAGTCTGCACAAAGGCAGCTTCACATGCTTCATGTAATCAGCAAGATTTGAAGATCAATAATGTAACTAAGATTTAAGATGATCAGTAAACATCTAAAGCGATGGTGAACTACAGACTGTACTGTTGGTCACATGACTAAATACTTTTGTGTAACCAAATCAAAGTGCTTTAAAGGATTCCTTCCCACCTCAAAACAATTCTCCAGATATTACATGGCTATGAGAGACTTTTAGAAGAAAATCTTGTTAAGTGTTGCTTACTGCAAAGATATCACAGGTCTCTCTGGGGACTCCTCTTTGCAGTGAAATGTAAATGTCTGTTTTCCTGTTAGTGGTGTGCCCACAGCAGCAGCACTGCAGTTCAGATCTGCAGTGCAGGACTGAGGGCAGGTTCCCAAGCAGATCCCTCTTACCAAACTCTAACTTGTGTTATGAAGTGGTTTTGTAGCACATTGTCTGAATCCTTTCCCTTTGAATCTAACACAGAGGGTGCTCTGCAGCTGCATCTTAAATGTGCTATTACCTCTTACAGGAAATTCAGCCCATGGGACCAGATTCCTTTTGTCTTCAGCCCTTTTCCTTCTGGGGAGATATGACAGGGTGGTCATGGAGAAGTACAGAAGATGATGCACAGGACCAGGCTAGAGCTAGATCACTGTAAAATACCCAAATCACACATGACATCAGTGTTAGAACCTTGGTACTGACTGTTTATCCCACTGATGTGTCCTTTCTGTCCCATGCTGTTCACCGGTGCGGACAGGAGGCAATAAGAGTTTTCAGATATTATTTAAGAATGTTGTTTCCCCAAAGCAAAAGGTTTAAATGATGGTCCTGCTCCAGCCTTTGGCCTCTGCACATTTTCATTTCTCTGATTCTCATCCACTTCATCCCCACTGCCTCTATTTCCTCTCCCAGACTCCAGCACAGGGAATTACAGATCACTGACAAACTGATGGGTCAGTGTGACTGAAAATGGGAAGGTCTACTGTCCTTTCCTTGAGGGAGAGTCCCACAGTGCCCCTTCCTAGTGCTGTAACACATCTGAGGGAAGGCAAACCCCAGCCTCCCCTGAAGCCAAGGCTTGTTTTATTTTGGTGCTATAAGGAAGTTCAAGCACAGGACTTTAATTTTTCAAGCTGTCCAATTAAGCCCTAGGGAGCAGTGATACATGGGCATTAAAACATGTGCTTTCATGAGAAGCTTTTTTTAACCCCTCAGACTACTAAACTGCCCTCAGGACCAAATCTATTTGCTCTTCCAACAATCAGCAACATCAGTCTATGGGTCAAAATGCATCAGTAAATCACAGAGGCCTTAGACCAAGTCAGATTCCCTAAGAAACATCTAGAAAGGAAGAAAACTAGTTTCAAGCTCTCATGGCTGGAATACCTTATGGCAATGTTATAGCTACAGCAAATTCCGCTCTAGGAGGAGAAATTTCAAGCAAAAATTAAAGAGAGGATTTGATTTATAATGGCAAAAAAAAAAAAAAAAACTAACAGGCCAAGTTTTGCTTACACTGAATAATACTTAGCACCTACCCAGGAAAATTCCCCCTGACTGTAGTCAGAGCAGATCTGAAGCTTTAAACATGCAGCTTCCCCTTCTGCTCCAGAATAGCAGTGCTAAAAATTAGGTGTCAGACTGGGACATGTCCTTCTGATGAGAAAGAGGGAAGAAATGGTATGCAGGGAGCCCCAGCTTCCTCCTGGGAATAAATATACAAGGGCTTTAGCACTCAAAAGGAAACCTGACTGGGCAGGTCCATTGAACAACTCTGGGGAAAGGGTGAGCACTTGTGACAGTGCTCAAGTGGGTGCTGGAGCTTGTGGCTCCAGGGAACAAGCTTGGGGAAAGCAGTCAGGGACCAGTTGAGCCAGAGTGCTCCATGGCTATTGGGCTTAAGCCAGAACAGCTAGGAAAGGGGAGAAGTCTGCATTTTGCTGCAGGCAGAGAGGGCAGTGACTGCCAGCCTTCTGCTGTCAGCCATGTCACAGGGGCAGCTGGGACCTCCCTCCCTCCCAGGCCAGGAAGGGGAGAGAGGCTGGGCCTGTGGAAACAACACAAGTGCACACCGCTGCTCTCAAGGTGAAGAAAAGGGGAGTTTATTATCTGACTCTAACATTTATAGTTTTCCAAAAGGGACAGTGGATTGGAGGGTGAAAGCGCCACCTCTCCAACGACACTGGACAAACTAACAGTCTATCAAATTTTTCCTCCTCCATAAAAGAATGCAAAATAATGAGTTATTCACAGAAAGTGTGTGAGAAAGTTTGCTACAAGAATGTAAACATCAGAAGGCTTAGAAAATCTTAAAAAATCAGGGTGACAGGCCTGTGATCCCAGGTCACAGTCCTGCCCTGGGTGAGCAAGGCCTAAAGGGAGTGAAAGTGTTGGAGCAGGGCCCAGCTCAGCTCGCCTGCCTGAAGCTGTGTCTGTTCTGCAGCACACCAGCATGTCAGTGTCACGTGCGCTCCGAGAGCAAGGCTGCCATTTACGGCCTCGGCGGCCAGGAAAGCAGACAAACCTGAGCATCTGCATTTGCAATCTCCACTGCTCCATGAAAGACGGGGTCAGACAGAAAACATGTGTTTCATATTTGAAAATCTGAGTGATTTATTTTAGGGGAGAAGGACTGGACTGCATGCAAACTCTAGGTTGTTAAAATTTAATTTACTAACCAATTACTATCAGATGCTTGACTTCTTCAGCTGCCCCATATGAGAAGTTCAGTTTCTCACAATATTCTGCCTTGATTTCATTGCTCTATCTCCTTACAGGGGCTGAAGAGAAGTGAAATGAAGTGGGTGAGCAAAAGAAAAGGACCAGTCAGTCCCATGAGTTCATATTTTATATCCAGAGAAACCACCACAGCATTATCTCCCAAATTCTGTGGATCATCTTTTTTTCCATTATTTGCAGCTTTACCCGAAGTGGATGGATTAAACTGAATGGAACATCTCTCACCTCAAGAGGGAATGTCTGGAGGAGACTGTGTCCCTAGCTGCCCATTCTGGCTGGATTGCTTCTCAACCATCACTCCCAGTTTAAAGCACCTAAAACATTATAAATGCATATCTCACAAGATGAAACTAAATGAACCAGGATAAAAAGTAAAGGTAGAAGCACAATTATTGCTGATAAGCTTTCTTCCTGTTTTGTGGGTTATGAGGTACAAGTTGTGCTGCACAGCTTTGGGCTGCAAGTTCACAGAAATTTCTGACCTTGGGGCAGCAATGCATGTGTGGTTCTGCACACTTAACACACTGAAGGCACAACATCAACACTAGCATTGGCTGAACAGTTTTTCTAATGTTCTCCATTAAAATTAACTCCATTCTTGGTTATTAAGTCACTTCTGAAATGAACCTGTCTTCCATTTAGTGTAGTGATCAGAGACCAATAACATTTTGAAATCATGGGCGAATTGCCAGCTCTTCTCTCCAATTATGTTATCTCTCCAAAGCTAACTGCATTTTGAGTGGCAGGTTCCCTGGGATTAGGTTAATGTTACTACTCTTGGAATAAAAGAGGAAAATATTTTAAACTGGGGAATAATCAATCCAGTCCAAACTTTAGGATGGAGAATCATTTATATTAAGACATGAAACTTTTAGAATTTTTTTCCCCTGACAAATACCCAGCAGGTCACAGGCAGCTGGAAAACTAACTCCACCAGGGTAATTTATGAGATTGTCATATAAAGTAGACAACTAGTGTGCTTTTTTTTTACTTTTTTTTTTTTTTTTTTTTGAGGAGGAGGAGGAGGGGGACAAAAGGAGGAGGCAGGGAGGGGAGGAAGCTAACAAATGTCAGATTACAGGTCTTACGAGTATTTAAATGCCAGCAATTAACTAAGGACTGACTGTAATAGACAGTATATCAGACTTGTGCTAAAGCTTTCAACGCACAATGTTCAGAGGCTTTTCCATATTTCTGAATGTCAGTACTTCAGGTATGTTTATACCTTTCCAGAACTCTTCATTCAGCCCTGGTTTCACTAAAGGCAGAATACAAATGCTGTTGACCTGAGGTTACCCGCTGACTGTAAGTGGAGAGTTACTGCAACGTTACTGTCTGGCAGATTTATTCCTACCTGGCATTACTGCTTAGGAACTGTCTAATTAACAGTCTGTTATACCAACAATGAAACATTCTAAGTAATGAATAGAAGGAGAGTAAACTGGTACAGGATCACTGGGTGTCACAGGGCCATGACCACAATATGTGTCAATAAACTCTCATGACAGAAGAGAAAAGCTGAACCAAGCCATGTAGCAGAACCAGAAGTGATGAGGGAAGGCTAACCAGTCCAGCAATTAGTCTAAACAGCATCAAATTCCTATTTTAAATCCATACTGTAGTAGTATTTAGAGACAACTATTTTTCATATTATTGCACTGTGAGGTTTCTGCATACTATTATGCTGTGGATCCTTCAGCTCTGGAAACTGCTGCATTTCAGTAATAACTCAAACAGCCCCATGAAGCTCAAAGACAATCTGCCTGGAAATTAATGACCTTGACAAATGGTAGATGTTGTTTCAACCTCCAACTCATCCATGGCCTCAATCTCTCTATCCACTTGTCTCTTCCACTCAATGCCTTGGCAAGCAAGATCCAGCATTTAGAAATCCTGACAGAAGAAGAAAGTGAGTATCTTTCTCCTAAGAAAGGGAATCTATGCCTGGTAAACACATACAGGAGTCTCAGTCCAGCCTTTGCCTGCTATGGAGACCTGTCTGGGAGAAAGGGCGGAAAGCCAAAAGCTTGCAGTCCTTCAATGCAGGAATTTTGGCTGGTGGGTACAGTTGGCTGCCTCAAGGCAGTGCACCTTGCACAGCTGAGGATCTGCTCTATTCTGTCTGTAGGCAAATACATTAACAGGAGAGAGAGAGATTGAAGGTGGGAGAGAAGGAGTTTACTGCTTAACATGCACTTGGAGAACACTGGACTCCAACTTATCTCCCTCACTGAGGTCCAGGGACATTCAATTGATGATCCAGATCTGAAACTAGAGCTCAGAATTTGCTTCTAGTCCTGTGATTGTAATATTGGCTATACAAGCATCCATAATTTTTTTTAATCTGCATCACTGAAGGAACAAAAAATAAATGCCATTTCCTTACCTTAGTTACTTCTTGTCCTTTCCTGAAAGTGATTTTTTTAAGGCATATGCACTCATGGGTGAGGATGGATCTCTGCACAGACTATCACAGTGTTTCATCCTCTCCTGCTGGTTACAAAAGTTTCATCCTTTGATTCTTTTAACTTCAGCACAGATGGGATATGCAGCTTCAAGGCTCTTCATGGAACCTCTCCTTCCTACCACTGAGATATTTTTATTAAAGAGTTCAACGAGGAGAAACAAGATTATAATCAAGAATTGTCCTAGACCTCTGCTCCAAACAATTTGATTATAGCCTGACTATGAGAGTTTGCCAAAGGTCCACAGGCTGCCAGTCATCCACCCAAAGAAAGCCCAGAACACTTTGAAAGCCATGAAGTAAGACTCACATGGTTGATTTGTAATGTGGCATCCCTTAAACAAAGTGAACCATAGGGACAAATATAATACAGAGATTGACGAGGTGGACCAAAATATACCACAGCTGTCTAGGAATAACTTAAATCTTAATTTGAAGAGAAAATCACTGCCAGATCCTTCCAACCATTCATACAGAAATCAGGAATATCAACGTCTTTAAAAACTACTTAGAAATGGAGTTTAGGAAAATCAGGAAGAGAGCCAAAGACAAATAACTATACAAAAATAACTCAGAAGACTGACAAAGACCATAGCATTCCTATTTTAAGCAATTACTTCACATTTAACCCAGCTGTCTCAAAATGCTGTAACTCTGTATCATACAGCATGTGCTATAGTAGTGAGCCACACCACTAACTCAAGTTAACTTGAAAAAGTATGAATTCCATACTCAAAAGAAAAAGAGTTTGGTGAAAAATGACAGCCCCTAAAAACCTACTCCAGGGTGGAAAAATAATTTGTACA
Organism: Calcarius lapponicus; assembly: GCA_039654755.1. Classification (NCBI taxonomy): domain Eukaryota; kingdom Metazoa; phylum Chordata; class Aves; order Passeriformes; family Fringillidae; genus Calcarius; species Calcarius lapponicus. The sequence continues at coordinate 103,218,652 of CM077464.1, forward strand.
TTTGAAATTCAAGACTTAATTTTATCTACAACTCTCAACATGGGCATGGCCTAAACCTAATGATTTTGTGTCATATTCACCCATTATTTACATTTGGTCAAAGATAAAATGGAAAACGGTGGCAAAATGCCAGCCTTTCTGCCACTAACACAGCACATCCTGGATTCCTGACAAAGGCCATGAGTTTTTCCATCTGCTCCAGATCCATGATAGTACATTACCTCTACTGAAAAACTACTGCTTCTCTTCAGTGGACACAAACCAAGTTCAGCACTTTTAAAGTAAAAAGTAAAGATTTTAATAAGATGCTGAGAATCCAACAAAAAAATGGTCAAAAGGGTGAAAATTTACTGGAATATCCACCTAAAGCAAAGGTTTGGTTTCTCTTCAGCCCAAACAAAACAAAACCAAAAACAAAACCCCAAACAAACAAAAAACAAAAACAAAAAACCCCAACAAATAAAAAAAAACAAAACCAAAACAACCCACCCTGAAAGAGATATACAGCCAAGCCTTCAAGGAAGACTCCTGCTCCTGAAGCAAAGACAAAATGTACACAGCTAAAAAGGAAAGGAAACAATGCAGCAAACAGGATACTCTTTATTGTACTCTCTATTCAGTTGCTGTGCATCTGGAAACTCTACTGAATAAATGCATTAGAACAGAATGGTATAAATTTGATATTAATTGAAGGGGCATCATACACAATGTTTTCCCCTGCTGCCTTGCATCAGATTTATGCTCAAACTACCTTCAAGTGTCTGATAAAAATGGTGACTTCTGTGATTTACACAAGCTATCAGATGTGTGATTCATGCTGTTCTGTTATTTGTCAAACAGCATATTATGCCTCCAGCTGTTCCTTCACCCTTCTTCTATGATCAGGAAATCATAAGAGGGCAGAAGTACTCAGCACTGGACTGGAATCCTCCTTGGTTTCCTCTCTCTAAGTTCACTCCTTTCCATCACACATTGCCTCCTAGCCTCTTTCTACACTTCAGTCATAGTGAATGCATTGATTAATATCTCCCATATTCTGGTTCACAAATATCAAAGTCCTAGTAGCAGCAGAACCTGCATTTAAAAGTGGCCAATTTTTTTTTATTATAGCAATTAAATACTACACATAGTCATCCGTGGAATTATTCACAATACAAATTCAGAAAGGGAAAACCCAACAGGCATTATTCCTGAAATACCCTGAAAAAAGTTACTCTGAATTCCCCCCTCCTACATTTTTAACAAACTATTTCAAAGTCCAGTGAAGTGATCATAGATGTGGAGTGTTTTCCCATACCTGTTTTCTGCAAAACATAAAAATTTATCCTGGAAACAGAAACCTCCCGGAAAATGTTGAACTAATTAATGCATAGCCCAAATTACAGTAAATTTCAAGTCATCCTATTACTGCACTTCAGTCTTGTGAAGAAACACTACTTCTGAAATAGGGTTTCTGATTTAGATATCCAAGACCTTCTAAAACAAAAATTATCATGTTATAAATGCCAGTAGGGATATGCATAAAGCATGTGTGTGCATCCAGGCTGCTACTTGCACTTACTACCCTGGTTGCATTTCATTAATACCAGATTTTGTTTGGCCATGAGGTATTCATACCTGTTCCAAGGTGTGAACTTTTCCAACCATGGCATCTCCAGGGAAAAAAGAGGTAGCAAAACCACATAGATGTGAACCCATATGAAAGCCTATCTATGAAGAGATCACAAGTAGTTCTGTGTTAGCACACCCAGAACCAAAAAGTGACTAATACGGGTAGTCATGTGCATACTTTCACTCTTGATTTCTCCCTGTCCCCATCTCAGTCACAAGAAATCTGCTCCCTAACGGCTGCAGGATGACAAATACAGAAAAACAACTATTTGAATCTCAGACTGCACACTAACATGCATGAGCTACAAAGGGGAAAAAATCCTCATCTTAGAGAATACTAACATCTAAAGAGAGAAAAAAAAAAACAAACCCTGAATCAACAGAAAACAAGGGTGTTTTCTTTCAATTTCCAATGTTTCTCAGCAGCATGGCCTTTCACCAAAGTGCATCAGGACTATACTGAAGTATTTCAAAGTGGTGAGAAATAACTCTTTGATGTTGGTTCAAAGAAAATGGCTTCTCAGGAATTCCCACAAGGTGCAGAATCTGGTAGATTTGGGAAGATAAACATTAAGGCAGTAGCAGAAGTTACCAGATCATGTCTTACTTAAAGGAGAATTTTAAAATATACTACTCTTTCTGCAGCTCTGTTACTAAAGCTTTACAATATTTTTCTCAGTCAATGCTGCTACACAGCTGCCTTAGCCCCTAAGTTCCACCCAGCTTTAACCACTCACTCCTTACACACCCAACCTGTGCTCTGGGCTCCAGTGCAGCTGAGAGGATCCTCATTCTTCCTCCAGTCATTCAGCCTGGAAAATCATACACTGACACAAAAGAGGAGCCAGAAAATTACTGGATGGTGGCCAATTAAAATAATTGGCACCCATAAAACACATGGGGTACCATAGGTCTTTACACTTCATGAATTCTCTGCTCTATTATTACCAACACAATTACTCTGGGACATTTGTTGAACAGTCCAGCACAGCAAGCATTGGCTAGAAAGTTGTCAGCTATACACACAAAGAAGTCCCTGTCTGCAGCTATAAAGTTTTACCTTTCATTCCTGAATTCCAGTCAGTTAGTGACAGGCAAAGGATGTAATGTGTCTGTGTTCAGACTGCTTCACATGGCACACAGCAGCAGAACCTCTCCCCAGCATGCAGAGAGCAGTCACGCCAGTCCTCATCCTTCCCTCCCTGACTCTGTGGATGAATCAGGAAGTGGCATATTTTTCTTAAGCAAACTCATTTCAACAAATTACAGCAGGGGCTCTCTGTTCCACCCATCAACATACCATTGCCTGATGACCAGCTTCCTCACTCCTTCCATTTTGTTAATT